>OZ018370.1:4823281-6023281 GCA_963969515.1 Yponomeuta evonymella
AGCATGCTCTACGTAAGTACAGCCTTAACGGTTTTTTTTCAGTATTAATTTCACAGGCTTTTACAATGCATTTGTATGCCAAAATATGTCTGAATAGAATGCACTGACGACGACAAACTTGACCGTAGACTAGCTCCACGTGGCTTCCGCCCTGTCTATGCGGACGTGTGCGTGAACATTCTTTTATACATAAATATATATGTCCGTGTGGCGCCGCATTAAGAATAGCGTCACTCCATGTCCTTCCGTGGATGTCGTAGAAGGCAACTAAGGAAATCAATTACCAGGAGACGGGCAGCAGCGTCTTGCTGAGATTCCAACCGCATACTGCGATCGCCAACCCGCCTGCCGAGCGTGGCGATTATGGCAAAATCATAGCCCTTCATGGTTAGGAAAATGACAATTTTAAAAACCTACTGCAAAGTGGGTTGCTCGGGGCTGCAAGTGATGTAATTCATTTCGGTCGCGGGTTCAAGTCCCGGCATGGGTTTTTGGAATTCTTAGCCTCTAAATGTTTTTAAAATTGTCCTCAGCACGGCTTAGTGCAACAAAAAGAATATATAATGATTTCAGATATACTAAGAATGTAACGAGTTTTATAGATATTCAACCTTGAATTCAATATATTTGGTAGTTTAGAAGTTTATACTAAAAAAAAAAACTTGCATCCAATGGCTTTTACAGCAAACAACGTTCTAATGGTACTAGTACTCGTAAGTTGGTATGCAACCAATAAAATAATTGCAGTATAAGCCATAAGAAAATGTACTAAACTGTACTATATACTACAAAAATCTAGTAGCACCAGTGTCTTTTACAGCATATTTTGATTAAAAAAAAACTGGGATGCCTGTTAAAAAATCAAGGTAGAAAATAAAAGTAATTTTTTTTTGCGAATTTCATGAAACGAAAGTACAAATTGAAAGAGCTTGAAAAACTGAGAAAGACTGCATTCAAAGTCCGTTTTCACCGAAAAAATGGCTTTTACGACATTTCATCCTCAAAGAATCGATGTAAATAGACCTCACCACTTCACGACAACACAACCTATCTAACACACACACACAAAGAGAGGAAGAAAATAACACTACGTACTGTTTCATACATAAACTAGCTGACCCGGGCAAACGTTGTTTTGTTTAGCCTCTATTCTCAGACCTACCAAATATATTCATAAAAATCGGTGAAGCCGTTTCGGAGGAGTTCGATAACAAACACTTTGACACGCGATTTTTATATATTATAATGCGGGGTTGTTCTATGCCAGGCGTGTTAGGGAAGAAAACTGCAACCACTCTTGCAGGAAACACCACCTGGGTCCTCGTTTAATGTGCACACAACGAAAAGAGTACATAAATCAGCGGCCTGAAGTCGGATATCACTGTTTTCACAAAGAAACTGCAAAAAATTACAAATAGCGAGTCGGGCGGCGGCGATTGCGTTTTGTTGACAGACCCGTATGCCCAGAGGGCGCGAGCGGGGGTGAGGTTGCGGGAGCCGGGGGCGGCTGCGTTCTATCCCATTTTATTACAATATTAGAAGATGTATTAACCAAATAGAGGATGTATAAACAAAGGGTAAGATAAAAAGTACCCGAAACCGGCGTGCGTGCATGCAACGACTAATGAATGTTGAGGAAGCGAAAGTGATCTGTCAGGATCGTAGCAAGTGGCAGTCCCTGGTCTCTGCCTACCCCTCTGGTATACAGGCGTGAGTTTACGTTATGTTATGTTATTAGAAGATGTATCGTATTTTTTCTTTTGCTGTTTTTTTTAAATCTTTTTTACGCCCCCTCAGACGAGTTATTCACTGTATAGTTTGGCGCTTAGTGGACGGCACCTCACCATACGTTTGTCATGATGATAGTTTTAAGTTTGAAACGCAGTTAATTTAGCTTCGGTTTATTAGTAATTTCACAATGTGGGTGCGCTTGAGTGGAGTTGTTGCAACACTGGCTCATGCATTGTGTCAGCAAAAGTGCTGCGCGGCAAATTTGCTAATGCATGGTTAATTTGGACTTTATTGACATCGTACATTCACAACTTAGGCGGATATATTTCAATTAATAATCTATCTATTTGAAAACAGGCCCCAATAATGAAATCAAAAAAAACCTTATTTAGAAAAGGGTTAAAAGAGTGGTTACTGGCTCCCAAACTAGGATTCCCTGTGCTATGGGTAGCCAGGCTTCTTCCAAAATACATAATAATGTGTGTTTTACAATAGTTACTAATAGCATCTAATATCTAAATGTTCTTATACCGTAACGTAAGTAACGACTACAAGAAACAACACAAATAGCAATACCAGCTTACAAACCTTGAAACACGAGTCCCACTAATTTTATAATATGAAAGTTCGTGTTGGGGAATAAAAATTGAAATAAAAATACTCACGAATACACAGAGACGCGTCCGGCCGAGTCGCCAACCCACATTCGGGTCCCGACGCGGCATAAAGCCGTCACCACAACTGGCTCGCTGTTATCTAGGAAACGGCAATAGCTGTAGTCTTATTCATTAAAGAACCGGCCAAGTGCGAGTCGGAGGCGTGCACGAAGGGTTCCGTACCATTATCCATACAACATTTGAATATTTCAAGCGTCTACTTGTTGCCGTTACTAATATCGAGCAAGAAACGGCAAATAAATCACGTTTGTTGTATGAGAGCCCCCTTATATATTTGTTTTATTCCGTTTTTAGTATTTGTAATTATAGCGGCAACAGAAATACATAATAGGAATGGAGTGGGTGGATTGGGATGTGTTTAATTCTGAAATCCATTTATCCATTGTTCTTCTCCTGCCGCTTCATGGTTGTCTGGTATCATTAAAATGTGCTATAAAAATTAATTTGTTACGTTAATCTAAAAATGTGTATTTGTGTTTTACTGGCGTAACTGTCCGTCGCAAGAAGTTCAAAATTTGTAATTATCTTTGTTCTAACTACGGAAACTCCAGGTCTGTTTAAATGTCCTTTTTTCTTGTTTGATTTTTGTTTGTGACTGTATGTTTCTTATAAATAAAATAGAATAAAAATAAAATCATCTGTGAAAACGTCAACTGTCTAACTCTTACAGTTCAGGAGACACAGCCTGGTGACAAACGGACGGGCTCACGGATGGACTGATAACCAAGTCTTAGTAATAGGGTCCCTTACTCTTTGGGTACGGAACCCTAAAAATCGTTTGATTTCTAGGATTTTGGATTTTTTATGAAATTTTACTTTTATAAGTTGGTTGCCTATTACTCGTTAATTTGTAAAGTCTACTTAGCCGTGATAATTTTTTCACGATTCTACAATCAAGTGTTTACCCGGGAGATGGGCGGACACCCTACTCGGACAAAAATTAGCGCTTTAAAGCTTATTATTTCGCAAACGGAACCCTAAATCAAAAAATGATCTTTATACACCCACAATATTTTTCAACGGCCAAATCAACGATACCCCACATGATGGGGTAGATGAGAGAAAAAAAATACATCTCCACTTTTCATGTTCAAATTCCAACATTTTATTGTTTAACTTTGTCGGCGTGATAAATATGTATACACACACCAAATTACAGCTTTCTAGTACCACCGGTCTTTGCGCTAGGCCGCGGACGGACAGACAGACAGACATACGGACATGGCGAACCGATAAGAGTTCCTTGTCGGACTACGGAACCCTAAAAACGATAGAATTATTTCTTCCTACAAAATTCACTCTCAAAAACGGCCCCAGTCCTCTCGATTAGTCTGAAGATGTGCTGTAGAGTAAATCACTATGTGTCAACATTTACATACAGGCACATACATTGCTTCTGGCCCCACACTAGGATACCCTGTGTCGTGGGAACCAGAAACAACGACATCACAAACATGTAAACATCCAAGACCTGGGGTTTTTTTTTTGTCCCCAGCCGGGATTCGAACCCGGGACCTCTCGCATGGTATGCAGATGCACTACCGCTGCGCCACGAGAACGTCGATTGAAGTAAAACCATTAACTTCATGATGGATATCTACCCGACGATATATCTAGGTGCCTCGCAAGATTGCGATCTGACAGTGGCAGGTGCATAGATATTTTTCCGGGTAATACTGAACTCGCTCCGATTTGTAAAGCAATTGACAAGCCCCGCCTGCCTTCACACAATTGAACGTGGGGTCAATTTTTAGCGCTAGTTAGACAACTATGTTTTTAACTATCACTGTTAAGAACTAACCTGGCGGCAGAGTGATAGTGTACTGGTGAGTGAAGTGGTGGTCCGAAGGCGCGGCGAGCAGCGTGTGAACACGGTCCGCCTCCCCGCCCACCCACACTTCCCAGCCGCCCGCGGCGTCCTCTGTCACACAGAGGAAAAACATTTAGGTACCTTATGACTTCACTTCGCTTTTATACAATTTTAGTAAAATAAAAAAACTTAAAGCTATGAAAAGGAATGAATAAAGCTATGAATTTACACGCGAAAGAAAGCAGCGGTTCATCATCATCATCAGCCATTTGACGCCCACTGTAGGACATAGGCCTCTCTAATGGTTTTCTAACCATGAGGGGTTTTGCCACAATCTCCACCCTTGGCAGGCGGGTTGGCGATCACAGTATGCGGTTGGAATCTCAGGAAGACGCTGCTGGCCGTCTCCTGGTAATTGATTTCCTTAGTTGCCTTCTACGACATCCACGGGAGGAAATGGAGTGGCGCTATTCTTAATCCGGCGCCACACGGAAGCAGCGGTTACGTAATTAGTAATTAAAATGTAAACACAACAAGAGAAGAGCTCGTACGGAACAACATAACAGTGCAATAAGGGAAGTTCAGATGACTCAGCAACGTGATTACTGGACTGTTTTTTAGATTGATTAGGATTTTAAGTGTACGATTATCATTCTAAGCAACTAACCAGACTATTACTTTTAAGTATAGACGTAAAATAAAAAAAAAACGTTGAGAAATCTTGTCTAAAAAAAATCTCACCGTCTCTCCGTCGATCAGAACAATGACCCGCAGATCCGCAACGCGTACGCACGGCTCTGGCTGCTTACTAATCGTTCTTATTAATTCGATTTCGTGTCGAGATATTTTTAGAGAGTGCCTTTTAAAAAAATCTAATTAACCTGTTCGATAGCTACTGTTAAGGCTCGTTCATTTTGTTGAATGTCAATGTACAACGTTATCCACTGTGTTCGAAGCCGAGCCCTATACTCACCGTGCAGCGCGGCGGCGGGCGGCAGCAGAGACCACACTCACCGTGCAGCGCGGCAGCAGCGGGCGCGGCGGCGGACGGCAGCAGAGACCACACTCACCGTGCAGCGCGGCAGCAGCGGGCGCGGCGGCGGACGGCAGCAGAGACCACACTCACCGTGCAGCGCGGCGGCAGCAGAGACCACACTCACCGTGCAGCGCGGCGGCAGCGGGCGCGGCGGCGGGCGGCAGCGCGGCGGCGGGCGGCAGCAGAGACCACACTCACCGTGCAGCGCGGCGGCAGCGGGCGCGGCGGCGGGCGGCAGCAGAGACCACACTCACCGTGCAGCGCGGCGGCAGCGGGCGCGGCGGCGGGCGGCAGCGCGGCGGCGTCGCGCAGGGCGGGGAACTCCGGCGCGGCGCAGAGGCTGACGAGCGCGGCGGCGGAGGGCCGCGCGGCCGGACAGCCGCTCCAGCACTGCCGCATCGTGGCCAGCAGGTTGCACGGGTACTGCAGCTCCTGGGGGCGTCGACAAAATCTAAATTCATCAACGCTGCTCGGCACAACGCTGAGTCAGTTGCCTTTTGTGGCGATTCAGACACACCGCAGGCTATATCTATGTTTGTATTTTTTCACACAAGTATTGTTGTCGGTGGTAGTGTGTTTGTTTCCTGCTTCTGCTTGAAAAAGTGGAAGGGAGGGCGGTGCATTAACTAACCGCATGGCGCTTGTGGGGTTTTGGCGGAATTTAGAAAATTCATTTTCACATTTACATTATTATTCAAAAGCCTCGATGTCGTACATTGAACTGGCTTTAATTCCAGCCATCTTTGTCACCTACGTCTTTTTAATTAAAAAGAACGGCCACTTTCTGGCAATTAATAAAATCAGTGTTAAATATGAATAAGCACCCTGAACAAGTTTTTTAAGGAATCGCCTAGGTTTAGTGCTCACACGTTCTAAAACTCCTCAATTATTTTTTTAACTTTAAACTCCGAAGTTGAACTTTTTGAACTACGAAGACCGGAAGGGTCGACGTAACGGCGAAAAGCTTATTCCCAACAGTGGGCTTCTTTCATGGGCTGGATAGATATTTTTATTTCATTTATTAAATAGATACTGCGTCGTCCGGTCCACGGTCGCCAGGTCAGAACTTTTCGCCCCAACGGCCATCAGTTTTCCGAGCTATGTGCCCCCCCCACTGCAACTTGAACTGAGCAATTCTTCGAGATATTTCTAGTGGGGGGTCTGCCCACTCTGCGTCGTCCGGTCCACGGTCGCCAGGTCAGTACTTTTTCGCCCCAACGGCCATCAGTTCCCCGAGCTATATGCCCCGCCCACTGCCACTTCAACTGAGCAATTCTTCGAGCTATATCAGTAACCCGGGTTTTTCTGCGGATCTCCTCATTCCTGATTCAATCACGCAGTGAAATCCTAACATAGCTCTTTCCATTGCTCGTTGGGCGACTTTGAGCCTTATTATGAAGCTCATAGTCAGCGACCAGGTCTCACATCCATAAGTCATCACTGGCAACATACTCAACGTATCAATATTTTCCGCCACCTTGTTAATGATTTTTATTGCGCAGATAGATAAATATAATCACTTACCCTGGGGGAAAGCGACGGCCTCGCGCCGTCCAGAACGGCCTCCTTAACGGCCTCGTGGCCTTCGAAGGGCTGCCGCAGCGAGATGATTTCATACAACAGCATGCCGAACGAGAAACAGTCCACCTGCGCAAGCGCATGTAGGCTAGTAAGTTTGAGTATCACCTCTGGGATACAAGCGTGAGTTTATGTATGTATGTATGTACTTCGTACTGTGTAAGTTTTGTTACAATATAATAAACGCCCTTTAATATAAATACATCAGACTACAAAATATTTTTCATCGCTTTAAATTAATAAACAGCTTTAAAATAGGCTTCTTCCACTATAAAATTAAACTTCAATATCGGATCGCATTAACAAGAGAATGTAGTCCTAAAATGTGTTCCTTATTTCACCGACCTTTCATGTCTTGATAGCTCAGTGGTATTTTATAAGGATCCTATTGAAAAGGATTCGGGTTCGATCTCCAACAGAATTCACATTAAAGATAGAACCATATTTTTAGGGTTCCGTACCTCAAGAGGAAAATCGTGTGCGAGACCTGAGTATATTTTTAACTTCAACTCGATACCTCCACGCGTTCCCGAGATAAAGGGTCTTGACAGACGGACGGACGGACGGACAACAAAGTGATCCTATAAGGGTTCCGTTTTTTCCTTTTGAGATACGGAACCCTAAAAAAGAATGTGTTATATTGCATTTCATTGCATGTATAGCATTCATCATCATCAGCCATTTGACGCCCACTGCAGGACATAGGCCTCCTTCGTGGTTTTCATAACCGTGAGGGGTTTTGCCATAATCGCCACGCTTGGCATGCGGGTTGGCGATCGCAGTATGCGGTTGGAATCTCAAGAAGACGCTGCTGCCAGTCTCCTGGTAATTGATTTCCTTAGTCGCCTTCTACGACATCCACGGACGGTAATGGAGTGACGCTATTCTTAATCCGGCGCCACACGGAAGTATAGCGTCGCTTTGTATGTAAATAAATAAATTTGTACTTCGTCTCAAATTGCAAATAGATGGCATTAGTTGAGTAGACTATAGCCTTGTGTGGACGTCACTCACTGGTAATGATGCAAGAGAGGAGTTGCAGCATTAAGTGGAAATAAAGGCGAGACTTTTGAGTAGTTTACATCGGAAAAATATTGTAAAACGACTCGACGTGTGTGAAGCAAAGGCGCGTTCGCCGCGTGCGCCTGTGTGAGTGCATGCTGTACTGACACGCACACACGGAGTGCGTTAACACTCACCTTTTCATTGTATTCCTCCTCGCCGTTGTACCGCATGATCTCGGGCGCCATAAACCCTTCCGTGCCGCCGAAGCCCTTTGTACCCGACGGCGGCGCCAGCCGGCTGATACCTGTTAGTAAAAAATCAGGGCGTCCAGTTCCGTGGCTGGCGGAAATAAGTTGACACGCCAAAAATTTCGACCTTTCAGAGCGTCGATTTTAAAGTTTGCAGTCATTACATGTATCCAAGTACTTTAAATTGCATCCAGAGTCATTTTATCGGGTCTTTTAAATTATTTAAAACATGTAAAATTCCCGAAAATTCTGGGAAAATATATTTATCAGGTCCTACGCATAAGTCGACTTATCAACTTCATAACGTCAGCCAAGGGATTGATCAGTGAGCAAAACATGAATTCGGGCGACTAGAATCCGTAACGCTGCCAGCCGGCTTATGATTGTGAATCAATTAATAAATCACTCCGTCGGTCGGTCGTCGGTAGATATCAATAAATCAATCGATCGGTGTTCGGTTTACATACCTCGGCGCTAAAAAAAACCCAATCCAAAGAGGGCATGCCTGGCGATAAGCCCCATACTCTCTCTCTCTCTCTCTCTGAGAGAAGGCATGGGACCTACAGTGGGACGAAGATAGGTTGCGTTACAATAAAATAAATCGGAGATCTGTCTGACGCTTTTCACCTATGGCAAATATATCTAGATAAGAAAAACAAAGTGATTTGGGCATTTCCAGATATTTTTTCTACCACAGACTTTTTAAAGGAGTTTCCCAATCCGATTGTGTCTGTAATTGAATCGTGTGATTTTAAAACAACACAAGACACATGTGTTTTTAAAATAACACTTGCCCATTTTTTTTTATTAAATTATTTACACCTACCTATTGATTTACATTACAAAAATAATTGTAGTTTATTCATACAGAAATCAATATAATATGCTAAAACATTGCTGTTGTAGATATTAGTATTTGAATAAAATAGTTTTTTCTATTTCCTGCAAAGTTGTAATGAAAGGACATGTGTCGTTTTAAAATCACACGATTCAATTATTCCCTGACAGTAATTACTTCTCCGTGTTAGCAAACGTCCTCATACTAAAACTTTCATCAGCACTTCACATTATTAACTTTTAACACCGGATTCACTTACTTGGCTTTTTGTCGGAAGAGTCCGACCAGGTTTAGGACGACGCGGGCTCCGTCTCTACTCGCCATGATTAAGCTCGGCGAATCGGAGCGAAACAAGTTTATCCGGTGTTAAGTCAATAAAGGAGCGGTGGTAGCCTAGTGGGCAGAACATTGGACTCGGAAGCGGGAGACCCAGGTTCGATTCCCAGTGCGGGCATGTACCTATGACTTTATTTTCTAAGTTATGTACATTTGTGAAGTTATAGTAGCAATACCACTCGCTAACTGTGAAGGAAAACATCGTGAGGAAACCTGAGTGTCGGACATTTCATATACCTCAGCGCTTGAAATCGCCAATCCGCGGTGGGCACGCGTGGTGATTAAGCCCATACTCTCTCCCTGAGAGACGGCCTGTGCCCTACAGTGGGACGTATATAGGCTGCTTATGCTTATGCTAATGGACGATGGAAAATAGTGTCAGAAGGCAGCCTCTATCTATTTATCGATGCAGCCCACGAAAGGAGCCCGCTGGCACTCTATTGAACAACTATAGAAACATCAAATCTTACGCGCACGAAATCCTGACCGATTCCAATCGTCTAACTGCCAAACTCTATACAAATAGCTATAGCAAACGTCAGGATTCCGACCGGATTTGGTCCTGTTAAAATTAGAATTAGACCCTTAAAATTAGACCCCTGTAATGTTATCAATAGTAGAGCTCGTTGTTGCATTTTTGTCTATCGTTTTGTGCCTTGCCCGGCCCGGGGCATGCACGGCCTACCGGAGGCGGCTCGTCTTATAGAGCGCTGGTGCAGTGCACTTCCACAAAAATAAGTAACTAAGTAAGTACATACTTAATAAAAAAAATCAAAATTTTACCTGCTACCTACCACCTATAAATTTTTAAACCTATGCATACAAAGACCTACACACATTCATTATAGCAGTTTACTAGAAATAATTAACTACGTACGAAGTTGAAATGTTTTCATGCATACCTAAGATTTGGTGTCAAGTTGTTACCGAGTGGACTGGCGCTCCTATGAAACGAAATTCAATACAATGCCTAGTACTAAATTCAATGAGTGCGAAAGAGAAACATCGGAACGGCCCGGTACGTGAAACAAAAGATTTAATATGAGAAATGAGCCAAATCTGGAGCGCCGCTCATGCGCTACGTTGCCAAATGGTGCGAGGTGACAATGCGGTGCACGCACAGTGCAGCTAATTTTGAGCTGTTGCCGATCTTATGTAAACAAACAAACGCGTCCCACCAATCTAATCGAGTAATCACATCAAGTCAGTCGATCACTTTTCGCGCGAATATCTACGACAGTTTTGTGTTATTCCGCTATTTAAATTAGTTTCTGTGCGTTATTTGTACTGAAAATGGAACAATACAATGTATGTTATATTAAAAGTTGTGAAAAGACTTTAGAAAAGCGTCTTGACCTAAAATCAAAGGTGCCACCACGGCCTGAACTCGCCCTGGCACAAAAATGTGCTTCAAAAACTAAAACTTTTACGCGTGTGTTTAAACCCGAACAGGTTGCCCAACTAGCAAGACTTTTCAATCTTTTTGTGAACAACCATAAAATAAAGTCACGAGCCGCCTCTGCGGCCTGCGTACCGTAGTCGCCGAGTTTCACGTGTACGTTGATGGCGGAAGGGCTCGCTTCGGCCGCGTTGGCCTCTTGAGGCTTCGGCATTGCCCACACCAGGACGTTCTCCGACTGAGGGTAGATAAAAAAAAAACACGGACACTGTTAACATAGCCCAAGGTTAGCTGGAAGAAAATACTTACTAGTATTAAGCTCGCCTCTGTACAAACACCCCTTTTGTGCAATAAAGTATTTTTGAATTGAATTGAATTGAACACTGCTGCAACGGCTGGCGTGCCGTGGTCGAAAGCCACACCGCAATTATTTGATGATAAAACGACGGATATCTAAGACATTTATTTATTTACTTATTCAGTTGAACCATCAGCTTATAAATTTAAGATCAGCATCTTACAATAGGTAATTAAGAGCTAATAACAGATTCTCGCCTATAGATACCTACATCATAAGAAAAAGGTTTTTTTTTGCCTCTAAATAGGTTTTTAAAATTGTCCTCAGCACGGGTTAGTGCAACAAAAAGAATATAATCATGGTATAGCGATGTCATTCCGATGTAAAAACCTAACTGCAAAGTCGGGGCTGCAAGTGATGTAAATTGCTTCGGCCAGATGTCGCTGCCTGTACGTAAAACAGAGAAGTTTGTAAAGAGGCTCGAAATTTCGCCGATGCCTGCACTTGACCATTGGCTCGGTTGGGGGAACGCTGGTGGGCGGTCGCGGGTTCGGGTCCCGGCATGGGTGGAATTTTTGGCCTCTAAATAGGTTTTCTTTAATAACAAAAAGTGTACGGACTTCATGCTTCATCAAACATAAAACTTACACTATCTGTAGCCAATAAATTGGAAAGAATTATTTTACATTATTATTTTATATTTGAGCATCTATGATCCAACGGCAAAGAATGGCGCACTAATGGGGAACTTGCGTTTAACTTAGATTGGAGTGACTTCGCTTTTATACCATAGACATCATATAAAAAAGTAGGAAAAATTTAAAAATAAAACAGTAAAAATATTTTTTTCGGAGTTTCCGAGGTCACAAAATTATGCGAGAAATCTCGTAAAATAACGTTTTTATGCATCTTCACCCTCATAACAAAAAATATTTCTATGGTATAAAACCAACGTAACTCCAATGTAAGTTTGACGCAAGCTCCCCATCAGCCCCTCTCACCTTGAGGTCCCGGTAGACGATGCGCCGCGCGTGCAGGTACTCCAGCGCGCGCGCCACCTGCAGGGCCAGCGCGCGCGCAGCCCGCACGCCCACGCGCGCGCCGCAGCCGCGGTACTCGCGCAGCACGCCGTCCAGCGCGCCCTGAGCGGGGGATGGGGGGGGGTCACGGTGGTAGCCTAGTGGGTAAAACATCGGACTCGGAAGCGAGAGACCCAGGTTCGATCCCCAGTGCGGGTATATACCTATGACTCTTTTTTAGTCAAATTTAATGAATATTTATTTACAGTCATAAATGAATGGTATTCACTATCTATTATTAAAAGTAACTATTTAGAAATCAAAGTTTCTCAATTAAAAACCACGTACGGGATAAGGAGAATGTGCCTTGAATGTCCGCAATTACCTATATTGTCTATCAAACTCTCAGACCAGATTTATCAAAAGTAAACTCAATTTATTACAAACACCAAAACTTTTAAACTGCACAAGCGAGACAGCATGACAGACGTCGCCCTTACGTAGGAGCCCTTTAATAGAAGACAAATAAATATCGTGTTTATGTGTAAGAATCCTTATGCTAGGATCATTTTTTTTTGTTACCGAACAATTTTGAATTTAACGATTTATACGTAGATGCTTTTGTATTGTTTTTGCATCGTTTTAAGTATCGGTGCATATTTTTACGAATTTCATGTACTCATTTTGCTTTTGTCGCATACTAAGCTTTTATCTAGCTGTGAGGAATGTTTAGTAAATAACAAAATGAAACAATAGTTCACCGAGAGGAGAAAGTGACCGATTACCGTCGAGGGTGTCGTTTGAAGCCCGAGCCGTAGGCGAGGGCTTTAAAACACCCGAGATCGGGAATCGCAGTTTCTCTCGAGTGATACATAGTGCTTTATACTACACCTGCTTCATCTTATCATTTTGATAGTTTTATTTTACTTTCTACGAAAACTGAATCCTGGAACAACACACAAATTGGAAATGGCGCCAATGGCGTCTGCAATTTTCACATGTTCTTTTTTCAAATTGTTTATCCTGCCGCCGCAGGGTCGCACTGCCAGCCCGACACCATCCAACACACAGCTAGTGGCCAGTGTCATTTTGCGAACTTGGAGATAAAAACTCACTGTAAAAACTTTTTGGCTTTTGATATTTAGGTTACCGGCGCATAGTCTTACCCAAAATAAAAAAAAGAAAAACCACGTAAGAAATGGATTTTCATACACTTTTCTCTCCCGCTCAGATGCGTTTTCTCCCCGCATATTTGTTCGATATGCAATGACGTACTTTCTACCGTAAATTTGATAAAGTATCAAGGTACTTTCCAAGCAGGTGTAGTATAAAATGTTTTTTTATCACACCTGCTCTGAAAATACACACTAATTATACCAATTAGAGGGAAGAAACGCCTTTATCCCGCCCTTCAAATCCTTTCATCCCAAGGTATGGAAGTTTGTATGAAAATTCTTCCGACCCAAGGGTGGGAAGTATGTATGAAATTCCATTACATACCCGGTTTTTTTTTTAATTTGTCAGCAGTCATACTGCAAAGAGACTTTAACTGTCTACTAATTAAATTTCAAGTAAATTGTTACTGGCCACATACAGTTTTTTTTTACCAGTTACCAACCTCCTTGGTGCATACAGAAAATAAAAAACGAAATTATTTTTGTATATAAAACGCGCGGAATCACGGAAGAAGTGGCTGCATGACCTTATGATCTTAGCCTACTCCAGAAACGGGCGAATAAAAAAAGGAAAAGCCCGCGCATTTTCGCAAAAACTTCGATTGATTTAGCACTTATCTTTGTGATAATTTTCCTCGTAGGTGTAATAAAAAGCACTATACATACCTCAGGATAAAGTACAGTTCCATACCTCAAATGGTTTGCGCCCCTCGCAAGCTCGTGGCGCAAATGCCATAATCTCGGTATGGAACTGTCACTTTCTTCCCTCTGAAGTAATGTACTATTCCTCCTTTATAAAATAAAATTAAGTTAAAATCACTGAAAGTGTGACTGACACAATCTTCCAACGCTAGCTCAATCGGTATCGACCACTCTTCCATCACTAGATAAAATGTCAAATAAAAAGTGTGTGTGTGTGTGTGTGTGTATGTGTGAGTGCGTGAGTGCGTGCGTGTGTGTGTGTGTGTGTGTGTGTGTGTGTGTGTGTGTGTATATATGTGTATATATATGTGTGTGTGTGTTTGTGAAACACTCGCCCGCGGCGCCAGCGGCAGCAGCAGCGCGAGCGGCGCGCAGCACGCGGCCAGCAGCGGCACGACGTTGGCGTGGCGCAGCGCGGTGAGCACGGCCAGCTCCTGCCGCAGCGCGCAGTACGCGCGGCACGCCGCCGCCGCCGGCTCGCGGTCCCAGCGGGACACCGCCGCCTGGGGAGGCAAAACCGGGCCCTCTAGTCTTACCACGACTCCTGCGCATGTTTGTTCAAAACGTTACACAAGAATATACACAATTAGATGTATACACAGCCACAAGAAGTCCACTGCTGCACATAGGCCTCCTCCATGGATTTCCAAAAAGACCGGTTGGAAGCGGCTTGCATCCAGCGTCTTTCTGCCACTTGGATGAGGTCATTTGTCCATCTTGTGGCTGGTCGTCCTACGCTGCGCTTGCCGATATATGGTCTCCATTCGAAAACTTTTCAGAACCATCGGCCATCAGTTCTGCGTGCTATGTGCCCCGCCCGCTGCCACTTCAACTTACTAATCCGCTGGGCTACACAATTGAGATTTTTTCATTTCTAGCCAGGTGAAAAATTTTAATGTCCATTGATAAAGCCATAAAAACTTACTAAACTTACCAACTTTTATATATTTCTTTGTTCATTCGTTTGAGAGATATTTTAAAAATAAATCAAATATCAAGGATGTCATGTTGACATCTCAATATAATCTGTGATATTTCTGTAAATTTGACGTTTGTTTGACGCGTTGACATCAGTGTTGCCACTTTGATGGTTATAGTTTCCCACGTCTCGTAGGCTATAGAGGCATGTATGTATTCACTTTTTCTTCAAAATTATTCAGTATGATTTAGGTACTTTTTTAGGGTTCCCTACAAGAAAAAAAATCCCATTTGAAATAGACACGCCATTTTAGATTACTTCAAGCTGCAATGGCACAACAACTGAAACATAAATGTATGAATAGGTAATTAATAAGTGAATTATTTTAATATCAATGGAATAAAAGCCGTACGTCCTAATGGGAGAGGGAAACTTTCCCCTTCTTCGCATCTCAAGCCTAAATTCCTTTCAAAAGGGAAATTTCTCTCGGTACGGCAACACTGCTTGCTTCTTGTCTTTTAATGTTTTATGGCAATGGCTCATGAGTTTTTCAGCCCACAAGTGGTTTTTAAAAAAAAATATTTTAAAAATTAATATATAATAAAAAAATCAATATTTTGGAAAAGGGTTGGAAGCAAATACCTTAGTTTTTTACCTACTTTCGGCTAAGCTATTAAAATATCCGGGTTACTATTTTGAAATGTTGTCAATTGTGTATTCAAACACAATGTTTTTGGATTCCGAGGCCGACGGCAAAACATTCTCCGCGCAGGATAGAGAGGGGAAGGATTCGTTTCATTTCTCGTCTACCTCGTCGGAACTCATGATGACCGACCTAGAAGAAGAAATACTTTTACTTTTTTATGTTTTTTAAAATGGCACCTGATATGTATGAAGGTAGTCCGATAAAATAAACCAGTGTGATTAGAGCAGCGCAGCCTTTCACTTGTGTCCCGCATATCCATCAGTGGCGGCGATTCGGACTAAAACGTGTGCATTTGGGAAGCCAAAAGATGTTTGGCTCCAGTTCATCGTCAATGGGGTCTATATCAAATTTCGACCATCAACAACAAGATTGGATAATCTACAGAGACAGACTCCAGCATTGGTTCGTAGCGAATGACTTGAACGATGAAAAAGACAAAGCGGGCGTAAAGAGGCGCGCCATCTTGCTCAGCGCACTCAGCGAAGATACATACAAACTGGCCAGCAACCTAGTACTTCCAAAAACGTTGGATAGTATCAGCTTTATTGTATTGGTGGAATCGTTAACTAAACATTTCACCCCAAAGCGGTGTGGGTTTGCCGAAAGGCATCGGTTTTACGCAGCAGTACAGTTGGCGGGCGAGACGCACACGCAATGGGCGGCGCGGCTCAGAGGGCTTGCTGCTTACTGTGACTTCAAAAACCTAGAAGACTCATTACTCGACAAATTCGTAATGGGCATGTTCCACGGCGCCGAACGGGACAAACTCTTCAGCTTGGACATCAAGGAGCTTTCGCTGGCGAAGGCGGTGGACCTAGCGGAGAGCGTGCGGTGCGCGCGGCAGGGTGCGGCAGCTGCGGCGCCGTCCGGCAGCGGGGAAGCGGTGTTTAAGATAGTCAAGGCGTCAACCGGTGAAAAGTGCTCAGTTTGTGGGCGTAACAACCACAAAACGAATAAGTGTCGTTTTGCCAATTATAAATGCAAAAAGTGCAATACTAAAGGTCACTTGAGCAGGATGTGCAACAAAGTAAACTATGTACAAGGTCAGGATTCGGACGATGGCGATGACGGTTTGTTGTTTTCAATTCGTTGTACTGATGGGGCTCCCATGACCGAGGAGGTAAGCATTTGTGATCTGCTAATTAAGTTTGAAGTGGACAGTGGGTCATCTGTTTCGGCAATCTCTCAGGATACCTATAACTCATATTTTTCACGCGTGCCATTGTTACCTACTAGGAAGCGATTAACTACTTACACCGGCGAGCAGATATGTAGCACAGGTATAGCGCAGTTGCCGGTTACGTATTCAGGTAGAACGGAAACGTTGGATGTTTATGTCGTCAAAAACGGCGGTCCACCGTTGCTAGGCAGGGACTTCATTTCTAAATTCGACTTAGAACTTTCCCCAATTCAGCAATGCAACAATTTAATTTCACGAGAAAAATCAGAGAACCTGAAACAGTTACTAGAACGATATTCCGATGTATTTTCGCAAAAGTTAGGCTGTTTTGTTAAGCACAACGTAAAACTAAAGTTAAAAGACAACGCAAAACCGGTCTTTATTAAGGCGCGACCAGTTGCATTTGCGTTAAGAGAAAAATTAGATAGGGAAATAGATAGGCTCGTCAAGGATGACGTAATAGAACCGGTCGCGCACGCAGAGTACGCGTCACCTATCGTCCCTGTGCTCAAGCACGACGGCGCAGTCAGACTTTGTGCAGATTATTCACAAACTATAAATAAACAGCTATGCATAGATCAGTACCCTTTGCCTACTGTGCAGGAACTGTTTTCAAAACTACATGGTGGTGAACAGTACACAAAGCTCGACATGTCGTCTGCTTATAATCAACTTTGCCTCGATGACCATGAAAACGTTACTTGCATTAATACGCACAAAGGCTTATTTAAATATAAAAGACTAGTGTTCGGACTATCATCGGCCCCCGCGATTTTCCAAAAAACAATGGAAGGCCTGCTAGGCCGTATTGAAGGGGTGATTTGTTTCCTAGACGATGTCCTCGTAACCGGGAAAACAAAAGCCGAGCATCTGAACCGATTACAGTTAGTGTTAGACACATTTAGGGACGCAGGCCTCACCCTGAGAGTAGATAAATGTGAGTTTTTCCGGGATGAGGTGACGTACCTGGGTCATGTTATAAACAAACAGGGCATAAGAAAATCGAATGACAAAGTACAAGCCATCTTGGAGGCGTCAAAGCCAAAAGATGTTAAGCAATTGCAGTCCTTTCTTGGCTTGGTTAACTACTATCGTAGTTTTGTACCAAAGGCATCGGCTTTACTGGCACCGTTATATGAATTATTAAAAAAGACTACTAAATGGGATTGGTCCGAAGAACACAACAAAGCGTTCGAAAGTATAAAAATTAGTTTGGCTTCGGATAACGTGCTATCCCATTTTGACCCTAAGGCTAAAATAATTCTAACGGTGGACGCTTCGCCTACAGGGTTAGGAGCAATATTATCCCAAATTGGTGCTGACGGTATCGAAAAACCGGTATCTTACGCGTCACGAACGCTAACTTCGGCTGAAAAAAAGTACTCTCAGATTCAGAAGGAGGCAACAGCAATAATCTTCGGAGTTAGGAAGTACCATCAATATTTATACGCTAGATCAGATCCGTTCGTTTTAAAAACGGATCACAAGCCTTTAGTGTCCATTTTTGGAAATCAAAGGGGCATACCTGAGGTATCCGCTAATAGGCTTCAAAGATATGCTATATATCTATCCGCGTACAATTATGTTGTGGAGTATATCCGCAGCAGAGATAACAGCGCGGACTATCTATCCCGCGCGGGCGCAGCCGCTCCCAGTCAGCTGTCGACGGCGGCGGCGGCGGCCGGTCCCCGAGTTCGCGACCTCGGGCTCGCAATCACGCAGGATAATGCCAGTTACATAAACTTTATAACTGAAGGTGCTTTACCCGTCACGGTCGAAGAGTTACGGCAAGAAACTAAAAGTGACTTAGTTTTAAGTAAAGTGTTGTTATATGTGCAACACGGGTGGCCGCGAAAAGTGGACGATAATAATTTACAACCTTATTTTCAATGTAAGTTGCAATTAGCTGAAGAAAAAGGTTGCTTGATGCGCGGCCATAAGGTTGTTATTCCCATGACTCTTCGAAAAAAAGTGCTGTCGGAAATACATTACTCACACCTTGGCATTGTAAAAACGAAAGCTTTAGCGAGATCCAAGTTCTGGTTTCCTGGGCTAGACAGGGAAATAGAAATTATGATAGGCAATTGTAACATTTGTCTATCACTGCGGCCATCACCACCGCGCGTACCTATGTCGCCGTGGAAATTTCCCACTCACCCGTTTCATAGGCTTCATCTTGACTTCTTAGGTCCGATAAACAATCAAATGTATTTAGTGATTGTTGATGCCTACACAAAGTGGGTGGAATGTATTGCCATGCAAAACAACATTACGTCACAAGCAGTGATAAGCGAGCTGTGCGAATTTTTTTCTACTTTCGGTGTCCCAACTACTATTGTGAGTGACAATGGCACGTCGTTTTCTTCGCAACAGTTTAATAAATTCTGTAAATTAAATGGAATAGAACACAAAACATCAGCTGTTTATCATCCAATGAGCAATGGGCAAGCTGAAATTTTCGTAAAAATACTAAAAAAGGGCATTAAGGCGGCTTTGATCGCATGTCAAAATAAAGACGAAATTCACGTAAAATTACAAAGATACCTTTTCGATTACAGGAGCTCCATCAATACAACAACAGGTAAATCACCAGCACAATTAGTGTTTGGTAGGCAGTTAAGATCACGAATCGATTTAATTAACCCGTGTCCTACGCCATCGCCACATCCTGACCTTCTTGACTCGGTTCATTCAAAACAGTGCTCGCAAATTGAATACTATGGCGGCCAAAACAGAAAAAACTTAAGAATAGGAGATATAGTTATGTATAAGAAATATCAAAGTAAAAACAAATATTCGTGGACTCAAGCTAAAATAGTAAACACGGTTGGAAAAGTAATACTGGTACTTCAAGATCACGATACCGGCACAGAACTAAAGAGGCATAGGAACCAAGTCATAAATGGACCTTCAAAAGGAAGTAGACAGACAATCGACGTATGGGACGTCGGAGACATGACCTCCTCGGCAGCGGCCCATCGAGGGGGAGATGAGAACGAGAGCCTAGCAGGGTTCTTCGAGTCGATGGAGGAGAGAGAGCAGGTGTCGCCGGCTGCCTCGAGCGTGACGACAGAGGCCCAGACTGCGCAGCCGCGCGCGTCACCGCCGCCGCCGCCGACCGATAAGGCTGGTGAGGCCGACGAGGGCGACAGCTTCGAGGATGCTGATGACGCAACCAACGACGATCCCGAACCAGAAAAGGCTCGAGCCACCACAAGTTCCGGTATGAGCTTGAGAAACATACCAAGAGTGGATTATAAGAAGTATTTATAGCAGTGTTAGTATAAGTATTAGCTAAGAATCTATATATCTTAAATATAGGTGGAGGGATGATATGTATGAAGGTAGTCCGATAAAATAAACCAGTGTGATTAGAGCAGCGCAGCCTTTCACTTGTGTCCCGCATATCCATCAGCACCCAACTAACCTTATAAGCGTTGTGAGCGTGCTGCGGCGCCCTAGGCTCGGGCGCCACGGGCTGCAGCGCCTTGAGGGCGCCGGCGCGGCCCCGCCACGTGGCCGCTAGCACGGTGCCGAAGGCGCCCCGCCCCACGATGCGCCCGCGCGTGATCTCTTCCCAGCGCGCGCGGCACGACTCTTCAACATCTAGAAGGAGCTGAAAAAGTTAAGATAAGATAATGATAAGATACAATTTATTCATAAAATCATAGGCATATATAGTGTACATAACAACACAAGTAAGAGTAAGAATGTAGCCTAAACTAGGAATAAACCTTAGATTATTATAAGGACTTAAATTAACAATAGTTATAGAAAAAATATACGAACCAGTAGAATCAGGAAGGAACCCCTGACGTGAACCTTTTCACAAAGCGGTAAACTTGGCTGTAACGCTATTGCTTAGTATAATACCAATTCTAGGGTCGGCGAATAGTAAGTCCAAATGTCATGAAATTATTTTATTTTATTGGTGATTAAAAGGCAGTGTCCTTATTTTTTTGGAAAAAACATGTATTTTTATGTCATCGTTTCGTGGCAGATCTCCGTTGATATAATAAAGATGTTATGGAGTAATTTTGTAACCGGTTTTTTTCACGTCTTAAGAATTTGTGTTTAAGTCCACTTATGTACTTAAGTACGCCGACCCTAGAATCTGTGTCAAAAAACATAAACGATAGTTACATTTTCGCTCTATTGAACAACTAAACACATCGCGACTTGAGCCCCAGTCCGAGTATCCGAGTGATGACCCTGAGATAGAAAGAAGCCTCAACGCGTCGGGCGCCACACAGCCAACCCAACACAGCCGGCGCCGTAAGCAAGTCCCAAGCGAGGGGCGCCACGGGACATGACACGAGGATTCCGCGCTCGTGAAACCAGTTCGAATATCCGGGTTTTAATCTGTTACTCTGCGATAGTTAGAAGAAGTCTCACCGCGTCGGGCGCCACGCCGTGGACGTCGCATACGAGGGGCGCCGCGTTGCAGGCGGCCAGGATGCAGCGCTCGCGTGTCCACACCTGCTCTACACGTCAACTGCCTAAATGATGACCCAGAGATAGGTGGCTGTCTCGTTGGCCTAGCGGTTAACACGCTTTACTACCAAAGCAGAGCTCGTAGGTTTAAATCCAACTGGAGGACGCCGTACTTGATTTGTACAAATGGCCTCAGTCTGGGTGTATTTCCACGTTTGTGTGGTTACCATAGCAAAGGCTACCCTAGTTTGGGACCAGGCCAAGTTATTGTCTTGTGTGGAAGTTGTCATGTGCGTAATTATCACCGCGTCGGGCGCCACGTCAGCCAGCCGCAGGGCGCCGTGGACGTCGCAGGCGAGGGGCGCCGCGGTACAGGCGGCCAGGATGCATCGCTCATGTGTCCAAGCGCGCACCACGCGGCGGGCGCCCGGCTCCGGCGGACGGTCCACTGAGCCGGCGAGCGACGACCCTGGTGGTAGGAGAGAGCAGGTATCTTCAGGATTTAAGCTTCCCGGATGTGTGGATGGACATTCCTGAATGGACACCTAGTTTAATTTGTAACGTTCATTAAGTCTCAGTTTCTGTGCTACTTTGAATAAAAAGAAATTATTTTGATTTTGTTCAAACCCACAAACCTGAGTCTCAGGTTTTTATAGAAACAAGCCCCTGACCTAGGAAGAAAACATTGACACAAAGGGCAGATTCCATCAGAAAAAGCTTTAAGGTTGTGTTCAAACCCACAAAAACTTGGAGAGCGCAGATCCCATCAGCAAAAGATTCCCGAATGTGTTCCAACTCACAAAGAATAAGAGACCAGATCCTATATTACACATACCAAATCCTGAACGATTCCAATCGTTTAAACGTCAAATTCTGCCACCGCAAACGTCAGGATTCCGACAGGATTTTGTGCGCGTAATTAGGCTTCTAATCCCATCAGAATTTTTTATAAAGTGACTTAAACATGCAATAGTATTTATTCAGCACAAGAAAAAAAACAGAGTACGACATAAAACATCATGTTAATCAAACAATGTCGGCCAGGATTAAAACAAGGTTCAGCCAGTCGGTGATAAACCTCTAACACGCCATCTTAATCCTGGACGACTTCCAGTATATTTTGAACAAATGACTTATGCTTACAATTAGGCAGTGCCTTCGTAGCACATCAGCAGTCATATAGGTTAATTCAATGGCTTCATTATCAATAGCCTCACGAACATAGTGATACCTAATTTTCGTCTGTGAATTTTTTTTTATCTGCCTGACATGTTTTTCCGTTTTAAATAAAATAAAACGCTGTATATTTTTATCACGCATTTTATGGTACGTGCGCTTTTATAAAGTGATTTAAACACGTATTTAGTGGAAAATATGCAATAGTATTTATTCAGCACAAGAAGGAAAAACAGAGTACGACATAAAACATCATGGCAATCAAACAATGTCGAGATGCGATCGGCCAGGATTAAAAAAGGTGATTTTTATTTTTATGTTAAAGAGTTGTCTTTGGTTAATTTTCACTACGCATCTTCACCCATCACTGGAGGAAGGTTGTGTCAGTAATTTTTTTAAAATGTATGCAACAGCTGATATTTTTTTCGCGATTCCTAAGTTATCCCTGTAGAACCTTTTTTTGTATTGACGAGTAATGCCCCCCATATTCCGATGTTTGTTTTTGTTATGGCAATAGTAGGGAGGGAAGCAGAACCTGTGTTTCAGGTTTATCTAAAACAGGCCCCTAAACTAGGAATAAAACATTGTGTCTCAGGTTTTTCTAGTCGCTGGCTCCTGAACTAGGAAGAAAACATTGTGTCTCCAGGTTTTCCAGCCGCTGGCCCCTGAACTAGGAAAAAAACATTGTGTCTTAGGTTTTTCTAGTTACAGGCCCCTGAACTGGAAAGAAAACATTGTGTCTCAGGTTTTTCTAGTCGCTGGCCCCTGAACTAGGAAGAAAACATTGTGTCTTAGGTTTTTCTAGTTACAGGCCCCTGAACTAGAAAGAAAACATTATGTCTCAGGTTTTTCTAGTCGCTGGCCCCTGAACTAGGAAGAAAACATTGTGTCTTAGGTTTTTCTAGTTACAGGTCCCTGAACTAGAAAGAAAACATTGTGTCTCAGGGTTTTCTATTCGCTGGCCCCTGAACTAGGAAGAAAACATTGTGTCTTAGGTTTTTCTAGTTACAGGCCCCTGAACTGGAAAGAAAACATTGTGTCTCAGGTTTTTCTAGTCGCTGGCCCCTGAACTAGGAAGAAAACATTGTGTCTTAGGTTTTTCTAGTTACAGGCCCCTGAACTAGAAAGAAAACATTATGTCTCAGGTTTTTCTAGTCGCTGGCCCCTGAACTAGGAAGAAAACATTGTGTCTTAGGTTTTTCTAGTTACAGGCCCCTGAACTAGAAAGAAAACATTGTGTTTCCAGGTTTTCCAGCCGCTGGCCCCTGAACTAGGAAGAAAACATTGTGTCTTAGGTTTTTCTAGTTACAGGCCCCTGAACTGGAAAGAAAACATTGTGTCTCGGGTTTTTCTAGTCGCTGGCCCCTGAACTAGGAAGAAAACATTGTGTCTTAGGTTTTTCTAGTTACAGGCCCCTGAACTAGGAAGAAAACATTGTGTCTTAGGTTTTTCTAATCGCAGGCCCCTGAACTAGGAAGAAAAACGCGAGTCTCAGGTTTTTCTAATCGCAGGCCCCTGAACTTGGAAGAAAAATCTGTATCTCAGGGGACATACCTCTCCCACCTACTACAGCGAATAAATATAATATAAATCAAATGTAGCTTCCCAATGAGTCGAAGTGTCGAAGGATGGTCTGACAAAAAAGGATAAGATTAGACAAAATAAGATGAGAGGAGATATAATTATATGAGATAAGTATAGAGGTACTCACTATCCGTGTGGCGCCGGATTAAGAATAGCGTCACTCCATTTCCTTCCGTGGATGTCGTAGAAGGCGACGAAGGAAATCAATTACCAGGAGACGGGCAGCAGCGTCTTGCTGAGATTCTAACCGCATACTGCGATCGCCAACCCGCCTGCCAAGCGTGGCGATTATGGCAAAACCCTTCATGGTTAGGGGAAAACCATGAGGGAGGCTTATGTCCTGCAGTGGGCGTAAAAGTGGCTGATGATGATGACGATGACTCACTATTTGACTCGGCTCCAACACCACTGTCTCCGTCCGAAGTTCTGGATTCTTCCGAGAGTCTGATCCTTCTCGGTGCGTCTCCGCCGCCAAGCTCCAATCTTCGCAACGCCTTTGGATACAAATAATAACTCTTAAGGCTGTTCTTAAGTGGAGCATGCTGTCTCGCTCACACAATTTAATATTTTTTAATATTGTAATAATTTACTGATTTATTATTTAATGAGCTATCAATTAATGTACCTAATGCTATAATTAATTCTATATTATTTCTAAATTATCAAATTATCAAATTGCTATGCCACTATTGTTAAAATTACACTTGTACCACAATTTTTATACACATCATTATTATACTGCACTGTAATTTATTGCAATAAAATGAATTGAATTGAATTGAATATGGATAAAATTTAGATAAATGTAGTCTGAGGGTTTGATGCATAATTAAATTACGGATGCTTTGAACATATTTTTGTTTTCCTATACGTAGTTTTTAATATAGAAAAGTTGTTTCCAAAATTATTAATTTTGGAACCAAATTTTCTCAATCAAAAACTTAGAACAGGATATGGGTGGGACTGCCTAGTTGGACTAACCGTTAAGGCGCTTAACTACCAAGACAGAGGTCGTGGGTTCGATTTCCACTGTGGGCCACCGTACATTTGTACAAATGGCCTCAGTCTGGGTGTATTTCCATGTGCGTGACGTATTTGCCTGGTTACCATAGCACAGGGTATCCTAGTTTGGGACCAGGTCAAGTGATTGAGTTGTGTGGAAATTATTTATTTATTTTATTGTCTATCAAAACCTCAGACCCAATTTAGCAAAAGTTTACTAATTTTATTACAATAATTAGAAATGTAACTTCACAAATGTACATAACTTAGAAAACAAAGTCATAGGTACATGCCCGCACTGTGAATCGAACCTGGGTCTCCCGCTTCCGAGTCCAGTGTTCTACCCACTAGGCTACCACCGTACCTCAGCGCTTGAAATCGCCAATCCGCGGTGGGCACGCGTGGCGGTTAAACACATACTCTCTGTCTGAGAGAAGGCCTGTGCCCTACAGTGGGACGTATATAGGTTGCTTATGAATTAGAAATATTAAATTATGCGAGCGAGACGGCATGATCCACGTAAGAACAGTCTTAGTTGAGACGAAATATCGGTCTTGAAAATCACCATTAACACGATTGAGATAATAGTCAACACTTTTAAAAAACGATCCGTCATAAAAGAAGAATTTTTTTCCTTGGTGGACGTCATAAGATAAGATAAAATAAGATATTTGTTTATTTTCTGTCCACAAAACACATTCGCATATAAAAACAACATTGAATGAATTATGCACAGCAAAAGAATGTACCATTTGTGGAGAGACTGGAGGTTAAACTAGATCACAAAAATTGTATCTCAGGGTTCCGAGTCACCCGAACTGCAAAAGATTGGCATCATATTCGACGCGTCACCAGCACGAGGTACACGGTATTATACGTTACGTATAAAAAATTCCAAATAAATCGCTCGTAGCCCCGGCTGCCTGAGTGATTTTAAACGATCACGAAGGTTCAGCAACACAGGGCGCGTTCAGCGCATGGATGGGTCGCCGTCTATGCCTAACGCTAGTGGCATTTTTCCGAGCGGTTCCGTGCTTCGCAACGCACGTTAAGCTGTTGGTGCCGGCTGCCGTCGATAGATGGCAGTCGTTAAGCCAAGTCAGAGGCCTTAGGGCGGCTTGACAACTTCTGACAGTAGACGAGCCACTAGTCTACAAGCCTCCACCGATCCGGACTTGGCCCCCGTGGTGGAGTATGGCCTATACCTTCCTCAGGGAAGAGACCCGTGCCCCTCGGTGGGGACATAATGGGTTGATGATGATGATAAAAAATTACAGATGTTATAAAAGAAAATAAAATGTATGTGTGTATGGTTGTATGTGTCTGTATCTCTGCTCAGCGCTACGACCGGAGTCTTGGGTTCGGGGTTCAGCCACTCAGCAGAGGGTGTGTAAATGTGTGTGAGGAGGGTATATTTGTAAAAGTAGATATTGATTTGTATACATCAACTAGTATCACAGTGGCTGAGAAAGTATGGAGTTATATGCGTATATGTATAATCACGTAAGTAAAAGGTAAGCCGGTATTAGACATCAATTTCAAGAAGCTTTTCTGTTCGATCATACATAAAATACATACATAAGCAGCCTATATACGTCCCACTGTAGAGATAGTATGGGCTTAATCACCACGCTTGCCCACCGCGGATTGGCGATTTCAAGCGCTGAGATATGTGAATAGCTCAGACACTCAGGTTCACGGTTAACGAGTGGTATTGCTACCATAACTTCACAAATGTACATAAATTAGAAAAAAAAAGTCATAGGTACATTCCCGCACTGGGGATCGAAACTGGGTCTCTCGCTTCCGAGTCCGATGTTCTACCCACAAGGCTACCACCGCTTTGATCATAGCTAAGACGAAAATCATAGATTCTCTTATGTAAGTAAATTGTCAAACCTGCGCCATATGATGTTGCGGGTCGTTTGGCTCGGGTGCACGCAGGCAAGCGGGACACGGCACCAGTCTGGTTATGAGGCATCGCCCTTCCGATGTGTGGACGAAGCGAGTACCTAGGAAGTAAGCATGTTGTTGTCATAGACGCCTGTTCCAGGTGGACAAGGAACCAAGAACTCGTGAAATAGTGTACAGTCGAGGGCAAAAAGCAGTGGACGAGTATGGGGTGATTGATTCATTTATTGATCGATTGATTCACAATGGGTCGTTTTTGAAGTCATGAAAAATTTTGCAGCTTTGTTTGAAATACCCGAATACAAACCTTCATAATACTAATATTATCTTACATTACTTATAGCACTAATATTACTTCCAAGTGGCAGGAAGACGCTGGATGCAAGCCGCTTCCAACCGGTCTTTTTGGAAATCCATGGAGGAGGCCTATGTCCAGCAGTGGACTTCTTGTGGCTGAATGATGATGATGATAGTACTAATATTAAGGAGGTTTATTAGAACTCCTTTTTAGTTCATAGACCTCCATATCCATACTTGGCTACTATTGTAACTTATATCATACAATAATAAAAACTGAATTTGCACGGATATTTATTCGCATAACATAATCAGCCTATATGCGTCCCACTGTAGGGCACAGGCCTTCTCTCAAGGAGAGAGTATGGGCTTAATCACCACGCGTGCCCACTGCGGATTGGCGATTTCAAGCGCTGAGGATTTGAATAGCTCAGACACCCAGGTTTCCTCACGATGTTTTTATTCACCGTTAGCGAGTGGTATTGCTACTATAACTTCACAAATGTACATAACTTATAAAACAAAGTCATAGGTACATGACTTTTACATGACTTTTACTCGGATATTTATTTTTTATTATGTCTAGTGCCCGTGTTAACCTTAGAAAAAATTATATGATATAATTTTAAGTGAATTGTATGAAAACGTCTCAGTTGTGATAGAAGTAGATACTATAAATGCTGTGTAAACGTTTAATTGGCAAACTAAGTAACAAGTTTTATAATGTTTAAAAACCGGACAAGTGCGAGTCGGACTCGCGCACCGAGAGTTCCGTACAAATTTTTAAGGTACTTACATATTATAAATATAGTTCAGGAATTGAGTCTCGCCGTTTTTTCCGAGCTTTTACCGAATTTATGATTTAATTACTAATGTACAGTTTTCAGATTTTTTTCCTGCATTTGTAGTATAAAACGATATTACTTGCCAAAGTTCATAGTTCTAGAGTCTAGAATGTAGGTCAACGGAAAGTACATTTTGATTTACAAATTTTGATTGCCTTCAGTGTCGAAATATACATTTTTTGCGGCATAAACGGCCGTATTTTTTACGTTTTTCACAGCTTCAAGGGACTGTAGACCTGAGTCACTGGTTTTATTTCAACTCGATACCTTTACGCGTTGCCGAGATAAAAGATCTTGACAGACGGACGGACGGACAGACGGACAACAAAGTGATTCTATAAGGGTTCCGTTTTTATTTATCTTTTGGAATGCTGGAATTTCTGACACCCTTAAAACGAATCAATAAATGAGAAATAAAGAGTCCACTCAAACTCTACTCAAAACATATAAAATAGTTCAATTGTTATTGTTTTCCTGAATCTTTTATTTTGTCCTCTGGTATAACTTTATTGTAACTTAATTATGTAACTTTATATGCGTTTTTATTAAGTAGTTATATTATTATTAAGTATAAGTATGTAAATCAAAATCCGTGTGGCGCCGGATTAAGAATAGCGTCACTCCATTTCCTCCCGTGGATGTCGTAGAAGGCGACTAAAGAAATACATTACCACGAGACGGGCAGCAGCGTCTTCCTGAGATTCCCACCGCATACTGCGATCGTCAACCCGCCTGCCAAGCGTGGCGATTATGGCAAAACCCCTCGTGGTTATGAAAACCATGAGGGAGGCCTGTGTCCTGCAGTGGACATCAAGGGGCTGATGATGATGATGTAAATCAATATTCATGTTTGCACCTACTACCCGTATCACTTTTCCTTCAACAACTCTCCATCGTCGGTTGCCTGGAAGAAATTTCTATAAGCAATAAGGCCGCCAGTTGTACTGTATTTTTGTATATCCTCACTATATAATATTATAAACGCGAAAGTTCGCATGTATGGATGAATGTTTGTTACTCTTTCACGCAAAAACGGCTGAACGGATCCGGATGAAATTTCGCACAGGGATATATTAGTCTGGATTAGCACATAAGCTATTTTTATCTCGGAAAAATACACATCAGAATTACCACGCGAACGAAGTCGCGGGCAACAGCTAGTATTCCATGTTTGTGTTTTTCCTGGTACAATGAAGAATATTCTTATCTTTATTTTATTTTATTTTATTTATTAAGGCTCTGGTTTATTTTATTTTATTTATTAAAGCACAAACACATTAAAGATCAACTATCTTATCTTAACATCCTCAAAGTACACGTGACAGGGACGCGGTTCGGATATGTTGAGGTTGCGAATAGTTCGGAGACCACTCACCTAGCGAAGGGTACCAGTCCTCAAGCAGCAGGTCTATGTGGTCGGATATCAGCGCCAACAGCTTGGCTAGGATCTCAGGGTTCGGTTCCAGGCTGATACTCTGTGAAGGGAATAAATAAACGGGGTATGTTTAAGTGTCACGTAAAATGTAGCATACAACTGCAATTTATTTTAAACAAGTCATCTTTAAAATTGTTATATTTAATTTAAAATATTGTTCTATTTTTAACCGACTTAAAAAAAGGAGGAGGTTATCAATTCGACGCGAATAATATATATATAATTTTTGGCTATGTTCCTCCATAACTCCGTCAAATCTTAACCGATTTCGACAATAATAATTTTTTTGTTCGAACAGATATAATTTGAACTTTGAAATGAACGTTTGCACGATTCGTATCCGTGTGGCGCCGGATTTAGAATAGCGTCACTCCATTTCCTTCCGTGGATGTCGTAGAAGGCGACTAAGGAAATCAATTACCAGGAGACGGGCAGCAGCGTCTTACTGATATTCCAACCGCATAAATCTACTGCGATCGCCAACCCGCCTGCCGAGCGTGGCGATCATGGCAAAACCTCTCATGGTTAGGAAAACCACGAAGGAGGACCTATGTCCTGCAGTGGGCGTCAAATGGCTGATGATGATGATGACGATCCGTATAAGAAGATAAGATAAGAATAGTGGATCGTTCCACTTAATTCGACTAAGGTAGTTCTACTAGCTGAATTAAATCGACTTAGCATACGATTAGGGGCCTGTTTCATAGAACTACAATTCATGGTTTGCTATTACATTTCGACTAACATTTCAAAGTCGGTTAACCCTCAGATTAAAAAGTACGCTTTGCTACGCAATGTATCTCGAATTGTCGTAAAAAAAAACTACGAATTGTAATTTTATATAACTCGGCCCTGCCTGCCGGGCAGATCGCGCAGATCGTATGCCTCGGGACGGCCGGTCTGAGTGTAATTCGTCTAATGGTTAATTTACAGCATATTGCGCCATGCAGGAATATCGGAGTATGTAGAGCGCCCGCAGAGTTGACATGTGTACCACACACACGAACACGCGCACACACGCACACCCTCACACACCACACCCACACACCCCCACACACCCCCACACCCCCACACACCCACACCCCCACACCCCACACCCCACACCCCACACCCACACACCCCCACATACACCCCCCCACACACCCGCACCCGCCCGCACCCGCACGCACGCGCACGCACACACACGCACGCACGCACGCACACACACACACACACACACACGCTCTCTCTCTGAGAGAAGGCGTGTGCCCTACAGTGGATATAGTTTATAGGCTGCATTATAATACTGAATGAAAGTCGCCGACATAGCCCAGCGGATTAGTAAGTTGAAGTGGCAGTGGGCGGGGCACATAGCACGCAGAACTGTGGCCTAATTACGCGCACCAAATCCTGAGCGATTCCAATCGTCTAACTGTCAATTTCCATACTAATTTGACAGTTAGACGATTGGAATCGCTCAGGATTTGGTGAGCGTAATATAGGGGCTGATGGCCGATGGGGCCGAAAAGTTCTCGAATGGAGACCACATATCGGCAAGCGCAGCGTACTACGACCAGCCTCAAGATGGACAGATGACCTCATCCAAGTGGCAGGAAGACGCTGGATGCAGGCCGCTTCCAACCGGTCTTTTTGGAAATCCATGGAGGAGGCCTATGTCCAGCAGTGGACTTCTTGTGGCGGAATGATGATGACGATGATTATAATACTGATGGAAATGCTAATCGGTGGCACCGAGAGGCGGGAATATTCAATGTCGGCGTGGTAATGTCATTGGCCGTTTACGGTGTATCGTGGTCTTTTCTATTAAAAAAAATGTTACGAAACGTGAGGGAAGCCGGCGGCCGGTATTGTTGTTGTATAGTGGCATTTCTTGTGGCTTTCTTTTGTAAATTCAATGGTTTTATTAATTACAGAATTTGCTCTCTATTAATCATTCACTGATAAGGTGCTGGATAAGAATATATTTTTTTATTCAATATAAAATTTTACCTGATACCCGGCGAGCGGCAGTCCGTCCTCGCGGCGCGCGACGCACACTTCCGCCGGAAGCAGCAGCTCGACGCACGACTGCGCCTGCGCATCCATGTCGCACCACACGCCCTCTTGGTGGATGCGGAAGCTGCACGGACAAAAGTGAGCTATTGGGTAATGGAACTATCTTTCTATATCCAACGAACGACAGGTCCAGATGGAGAACACACTACCTACACCCCTGGACATCCATGTCGCACCACACGCCTTCCTGGTGGATGCGGAAGATGGCCGGGTAACATTGAGGCCTGACACCTGACACTGTTATAAAGATATAAAGATGCGCGGTGTCACAGGAATCGTCCATTCGAGAGGCCAGCCGAGCCCTGCCCAATCTCGGACAGAAGTCACTGACCTGACACCGGAATAAGGATGGCCGGCGTCCGCTTCAGCATCAGCCCCGCGCGCCGCATCGAGCAGCGCGTCGCAGCGCGGCGGCAGCTCGCGCACGCCGGCCAGCGTCAGCGCGCCGCTGCAGAGCCGCAGCCCGCTCTGCCACAGCTTCCAGCCCCAGTTCAGCTCCAGCGCTTTGGCCGTCGTCTCGTCCACGTCCATCTGGAAGATGAAGGGTTCGTTTCGAGGCTGTTTTCGGCGGGCGGGACGCGTAGTGAGTGGACTGCAGTTTACCGAACGAGTGGACTGTAGTTTTGTGAGTCGGCGGACTGTAGTTTTGTGAGTCGGCGGACTGTAGTTTGTTCATTTATTGAAAAGTAATTTTGCAATGCGGAATTTTCTACCGATCGACCATATGGGGTTGAAGAAGGCGCGTTACCGGACGAGCGAAACCGCACAAGTGAATGAACGAATAAGCGAGTGAGCGAGAGTACCTCTTGCGGCATAGGCGAGCGGCGTGTTACAGCCACAGGCCGAACCCAGGACCCGCACGGTACGTAAGACAGCAACAGGAGGCGGTGCAGAAAACTAGTGAGTGAGTGACTGACCGAGTGAGCGAGTGAATGATCATACCTCGGGCGGCAGAGCGTAAGCGGGCGGCAAGCAGTCGCCTATAGGGTCGCCAGCCAATAGGCGTGTTACAAGCCAAGCCCAAAAGTCACACGAGTGAGTGGATGAATGAATGAGTGAATGATCGTACCTCGGTCGGCAGCCAGAGTGTAGGCGGGCGGCGCGCAGTCCGCTGAGTGAGTGAGTGAACGAGCTAGATAGAATATTATTTATTGTACACCAGGAAAAGATTACAGTAATTAATTATTAGTATACCTCAGGCGGCAGAGTATAGGCGGGTGGCGTACAGTCGCTTATAGCGTCATCAGTCACCAGCGGTGTTACAAGACGGGCCCAGAGGCCGTACGGCACGTAGGATAGCAGTACGAGGCGGCGCAGCGCGCGCGAATACTAGTGAGTGAGTCAATTAGTGAGTGATTAGTGAACGAGTAAGCCTCGGGCGACAGAAGCCACACGGCACGCAGGAAAACAGCAGCGGGCGGCCATTAGGCTAGTTAGTGAGTGACTGTGTGACTGAATGAGTGAGTGAGTTAGCGAGCTCACCTCGGGCGGCAGAGTGTAGGCGGGCGGCGCGCAGTCGCTAACAGCGTCGTCAGCCAGCAGGCGCGTGACCAGCCGAGCCCAGAAGCCGCACGGCACGTAGGACAGCAGCAGCAAGCGGCGCAGCGCGCGCCCGCCGTCCCGCGCCGCTATGCTGATGGCGGCCGGGTGCTCGTCTGCGTGGAGGGCCGATATTTATTGCCGGACAAACCTTTTTCGTGCTATCGTCATCATCATCATCAGCCACTTGACGCCCACTGCAGGACATAGGCCTCCATCATGATTTTCATAACTATGAAGGGTTACTATATAACATAACTATAAAATAACCAAAAACCCGACTGCTGAGCACTGACTACTAAACACGCGGGACCCGACTTCAAGTTATTTTCAAAACAAATTAACTCATTGCAAGATACCTAGGTTGGTTCCTAGTATGGTTATTGGTTTTTTTTTTAATGTTTTTTTGTACAGTGGACAAAGTAAATGGACTCAACTGAGAATCATCTCAATTGTGCTGCATGTTTACTGTAAATATAGCTTATACCACACCGACACAGAAAGTGTCTCATTGCGCGTCCATAAACGGGTTATAAAGTTCGTAATTTCTCCCTCATATTATTTTCCTCGTAGGTGTAGTATAAAGCACTACGTATCGCTCGGGAGAAAGTTGTATTTTTGTTCTCGAATTTTCTTTAAGCCCGACACTAAGCTCTCGGCTGCGCGTCGGGCTTAAACATAATCTCGAACACAAATAGATCGTTTCCTCCCCTCGGTGTACAATGTACTATTGTGTCTAATTTTATCATTCGTAAGGCCTGCAATCAAACTGTAGATGCGCGATAATATAATCGCAAACGTGCTGTACGTAACGGGTAGCGACTCACGTATGAGCGTGGGCGAGTCGGTCCCGCGCGCGCCGCTGTCGAGGGCGGCGCTGAGCGCTGCGCCGGCGCCGGGCCACGCGCGCCGCGGCGTGCCGCGCCCGCCCGCCCAGCGCGAGCGGCTCGCCAGCTGCGGTTGACAGCATTCATGGATGTAATCATGTAGGTACAGCGATATCATTCCGATGTAAAACCGAACTGCATAAAAAGTGGGTATTCGGGGCTGCAAGTGATGTAAATCACTCCAGCCAGATGGCGCTACCTGTACGTAACACAGGGAAGTTTGTAAAGAGGTTCGAAATTCCGCCGATACCTAACAACTTTGACGTTCATTAAGTAAACATTCTGTTTTTACAATGAATAAAAATATTTGAATTGAATTGAATTGAATCGCGGGCCCAATTCCCCAAATTTTAGCCTCTAAATAGGTTTTTGAAATTGTCCTTAGCACGGATTAGTGCAACAAAAACAATATAAGCATTCATGAACGTGTGAAAATAAACAATCCGCCAAAGAATCCTGTATATTTTTATGTCCTGTGTGTTTTGTACATTACTGTTTCCGACATCAATCATGAGTAATACATAACACGCTGAAATGAGACAATCCGCCAAAGGACTGAATACACGCTGTAATGAGACAATCCGCCAATGAACTATATACACGCTTAAATGAGACAATCCGCCAAAGGACTGTTTATACGCTGAACTGAGACAATCCGCCAAAGAACTGTATACACGCTGAAATGTTATAATCTGCTGAGGAACTGATAGAGTTTGTAAACGCCACCTAATCTATCTTATCTACGCTGTGGCTCTGTCTATGGTGTCCTGTATGTCTTGTACAGTACTGTGTCGTATCAGATTTATTAATACCTGGGGTCTCGCCGGTTCAGTCTTTGGCAGCAGAGGCGGTACTAACAGACTGCGCGCGTCCCAGCAGTGCTAGCTCGAACTTGTTCAATCAATCAAATTTTTTTTATTCAAAGTATCACAGAAACTGCGACTCAATGAACGTTACAAGTTAAACTAGGTGTCCATTTCAAAATCTAGATCATTTTGGAGAAAAAATGGACAAAAAAAAAACTCCAAACTTTGTCTTTTAAAGACCTTCATTAACAGAGTTTAAATAAATATTCTAAAACCTGGAACTCATGCATTGAACTGGCTTTCATTCCAGACATCATTGTCATCTAAATAATCTTTAATGTTATAGTAGCTTTTTTGGCACAAAATGTGCTTATACATTTTTTGAACCGCGTTTCTGGCAAGCTTATTATATCCTTAGGGATCTTATTGTAGAAACGTATACAATGCCCCATAAATGACGTATTAACCTTTCAGTAAAGAGACACCAACTCATATTCTTAAGCACACATAAGTGACGCACATGCTTATGACAAGTAACAAATAAATGGGTATTTCATTCCAACGAAGTGCAGCTAAGTACCTGAGGTCTCGCCGGTTCAGTCTTTGGCAGCAGAGGCGGTACTAACAGACTGCGCGCGTCCCAGCAGAGTGCTAGCTCGAACTTGTTCAGCAGAGAGACGCCTAATGATCCCGCCTCGTCACCACGGGCCAACTGTGGACTGGCTTTGAACACGTGGGGTAGATCGTCCATCTTCATTATACCTGTGATAAAATAATATAGCGTCGCTTAGCAAACAACACCGCTAAACTGGAAATATGGCGGTTTTGACATTTGAATGCCTTTCCGTTCCGTTCCGTGTGGCGCCGGATTACGAAAAGCGTTAAAAAAAAAACAATAGCTATTGAATAGACAAACAAGCGTATTCGATAGCTATTGTTAAGGCACGTTCAATTTGTTATGGCTCTCAAACCACCCAAAATTCGTGGTGTAGCTGGTGTCATTTTAAATGGCAAACACTGACCGTTGCTAGCGAAGGGGTTAATCTCCCGTATGGTGACCACGTGTGCCAGAACGTCGCAGAGCCACTGCGGCCGTAGGAAGTACAGCTCTCTGAGGGTCGCGTCGTCGTAGTGGAGAAGAACGCCTGGAAAAAATATGTTTTTTAGGGTTCCGTATCTCAGAAGGAAAAACGGAACCCTTATAGGATCACTTTGTTGTCCGTCCGTCCGTCCGTCTGTCCGTTCCTCCGTCTGTCCGTCCGTCCGTCTGTCTGTCAAGACCAAGAACGTTTTATCCAATGGACACGACACAGTTGACGTTTTCCTAGTTTCCCCGCGTGCCACTTACCAGTATGACATGAGAGATTATAGAGAAAACATCAGAAGAAAATTGCAAAAAAATATACGAAATGCGCCCTATTATACTGTAAAAATGAAAGCAACAAAACAGTTAATGCTTCTTATAACTCGTCACTTTGATTTTATGCATCTGTAAGCGGTATTTCTTTGGTAAATTAATAAAACGTGCAACGTAAACAACATTTGCTTTAAACTCAGTCCTAACATTGAAAATAACAATTAAAAACCATTGACATTTTCAAGGTCAGGACTGAGGAGGTTATGTATGTGTTGTGTGTGTGTGTGTGTGTGTGTGTGTGTGTGTGTGTGTGTGTGTGTGTGTGTGTGTGTGTGTGTGTGTGTGTGTGTGTGTGTGTGTGTGTGTGTGTGTGTGTGTGTGTGTGTGTGTGTGTGTGTGTGTGTGTGTGTCCTTTAGACCACAATTTAGTTTTTGTGTCATAGTCATACTTATTATTATGTAATATGTCATAGTTACGAGGTGATTTGTAAACCAAATAAATAAACGAAATTAGCTAAAAAACTCAACTCTTCTTTACATTCGCAGTCCGGTTAACCGACTGGCAAATTACTGACAAATGGCCCGCAAAAATTAATAAAATAAAATGGAAATAATGGAAAGCACTGTTTAAGAGAAATAAATACATATATAAATAACTACTTATTTGATATTTGTTATAGCCTTCAAACTACTTATTACTTAAAATTTACTAAATAAAATTATTAAATTTCCGTTTCCCTCATTCATTGACTTCGTTCAATCATCACTTATCGATAATATTTTTATGGACTTTTCCAAGCTCTTAAGTCATAATTTGACATTGACAGCTACCTCCCGCCCCCCAAAAAGTGGTCGTCTGTGTTTTCCTACAAAGTTTCGGTCATGTCATATCCTTTGGCTAAAACATCCTTGGTCAAGACCCTTTATCTCGAAAACGCGTGGAGGTATCGAGTTGAAATTAAAACCATATACCTACTCAGGTCAGGTCCCTTGAAGCTGTGTAAAAATCAAACTTCTAAGTTAACGCAAAAAAAAGTTACGGCCGGCTATGACGCAAAAAGCGTATGTTTCGACACTTTCAAGGGAATCAAAATTTATAGAGTACTTTCCGTTGACCTAGAACTATGAAATTTTGCAAGTAATATTGTATACAACAGGTGTTGTATAGTTAAATAGTCCAAAGCTCGGATAAAGTTCGGAAAAACTGCGAGAATCGATTTCTGAGCTATTTATAATATGTAAGTACCCACAAATTTGTAATAAAACCTTGCTGGGCGAGACCGTCTCTTTTTTGTCCGGTTTCTTAATAACTATAAGGTTTAAGAAAGTGGAGTACGAATGGAAATTAAATGTGGAAAACGGTCTTTTGCCACCGATTTCCTGCTGAACTTATAACTATAGTTCAGCAGGAAATCGGTGGCACATAGCTCGGAGAACTGATGGCCGTTGGGGCGAAAAAGTTCTGACCTGGCGACCGCGGACCGGACGACGCGGCGTGGGCAGCCCCCCCCCCCACCAGATGGTCTGACGACCTGGTTACGGTGGCGGGGAGTCGCTGGATGCGGGCGGCACAACACCGGGAAGCTTGGAAAACCACGACGGAGGCCTATGTCCTACGGTGGGCGTCAAATGGCTGATGATGATGATGATTATAACTGTAGGACGTCCCTTAACACGTATGATCAGATATAAGAAGACGTCGCTATAATAATTGCAAGTGCAGTAGGAAATCGGTGACAAAAATCCATTTTCCACTTATTGTTTCTATTCATAATCCAATTACAATATTACAATACAATACAATGATTTACAATAGAAAAAACATTGTAGTTTATTCATACAGAAATTAACATAATATGCTAAAATATTGCTGCTGTAGATATTAGTATTTGAATAAAACAGTTTTTTCTATTTCCTGACAAGTTGTAATGAAAGGACATGTGTTGTTTTAAAATCACACGACTCATTTGTGAAGTTATACAATACAAGTACACTTTATTTCTCCATCCACAAATTAGGTACAATAGAGGTGTTACAATATGGCACAGTGGAAGTAGTTTGTAGAAAGACTGGGTCCTCAACCTTTGTCTTTGTCGACTTGATAATCAAATCGCCACAGCATTGTTTGTTTATTCTTTGTTCCTTTTGAGCTTTTGTTGAAAAGTAATATCGAACGGTATCTTACTATTTTAAGAAACTCTTTCCATAACCACTGTAATCGAAAGAGCAGGACTTTCCGTAATACAGGTTTTTACTTAGTAAAAAACTATACATTTCTAATTTGGTATTCGGGGTCTTTACCCTTTTATAAATTGTGAAATTTCTTAATCATCATCATCATCATTCAGCCACATGAAGTCCACTGCTGGACATAGGCTTCCTCCATGGATTTCCAAAAAGACCGGTGATTTCGTAATAAAGTAATATTTTATTTTATTTTATTTATTTGTTGCACTTTTTAGTTTACAAACAGAAGGACTTGGCGTACCGTTCTCGTGGAGAAACATGGTGGCCTGATGCAGCTCGGCCGCGTCGCGGAACATCCGGTGGTTCTTCTGTTGCATGTACTGTGTCACCTGGGGGAAGTGCTAATGCTTAGTAAATACATATAGTCCGCGTCTGGGAGCGGTGGTAGCCTAGTGGGTAGAACAAGGAACAACGGAAGCGAGAGACTTAGGTTCTATTCCCAGTGCGGGCATGTACCTATGACTTTGTTTTCAAAGTTATGTACGTTTGTGAAGTTATAGTAGCAATACCACTCGCTAACTGTGAAAGAAAACATCGTGGGACACCGGAGTGTCTGAGCTATTCACATACCTCAGCGCTTGAAGTCGCCAATCCGCGGTGGGCACACGTGGTGATTAAGCCCATACTCTCTCTCGCTGAGAGAAGGCCTGTGCCCATACAGAGGGACGTATATAGGCTGCTTATGATATATACTCCGCACAGATCGTTTTGGCGGTAACGTGAACACAGTCACAGATCGTGTGCACATCGCTTACTGTCTTTACAGTGTATGTGAGAGTAATTGACTACTTTAGTAATTGACTAATAGTAATTTACTACGCATCACACTACGTCAATTACTCACACATACACTATAAAGACAGTAATCGATGTGCAAACGATCTGTCTATGTTCACGTTACCGCCAAAAGGATTTGTGCGGACTATATTAGTTTTTAATTTATTTTAATTAGAACCTGAGCTACGAAGTCCCCCGCTCTGCTCTTCGTCGCACGAAGATTTACCTACCGGGATGTGTCGCACCACCATGATCATTTTTTAAATTTTTATATCATCAAAAAAAATGGCGGACATGAGTCTACATTATCACTAGATATGGTTTTATTTGAGCTGTATTAAGTTTTGGATAACAAAAAATATACCATAACGACTATGACTGAATGCGTTAGTGACGTCGGTCGTCATAATTCAATTAATAGGATTTGTATTTCTGTAATTTCAAAAATGCCTACTTTTCCCCAAACTATTCGCTCGCGCAGCGCAATAAATCCCATACAGATGCGTGCGCTCGGAGAACCCAGTCTTAACTAAAAACACCTGCGTTGCTATAGTAAACATGACTAGGTTTGTATGTTATGGTATGAAGTAGCAGTGGGCGGGGCACATAGCTCGGAGAACTGATGGCCGTTGGGGCGGAAAAGCGGACCGGACGACGCAGCGTGGGCAGGCCCCCCACCAGATGGTCCGACGTCCTGGTTACGGTGGCGGGGAGTCGCTGGATGCGGGCGGCACAACACCGGGAAGCTTGGAAAACCATGAGGGTGGCCTATGTCCTGCAGTGAGCATCAAATGGCTGATGATGATGATGATGATGATGATGATGGTATGATTTTGACTCACGAGTCGTTTGTAGTCGTCATGTCGCAACACTGGCTCCTTGAGCTCGCTAGCCAGCTGGGTGACGCATTCCTCGAGAGCTAGGTAGGTGGCTGGCACTCGCTGTTCTAGCAGCGGCTCTTTGCTACCTGCGGGAGGAATGGGGACTCAGCGAACGTATTTTTTATCACATCTATTCGAAAAGACCCAGTTCGTTCCCCGGGAACAGGGACTAAATAGTAGATTGTGTCTCAAGGGAGCAAAATGATATATTTACGGCGAGGGCGGTATATTGAATCCTGAGTGAAGCGAAAGATTCTACAATAGAATCCCGAGCGTAGCGAAGGATTCTAAAGTAGAATCTTGAGCGTAGCGAGGGATTCAAGTGTTTACGCCCAAGACGGAAATAATTTTGCTACCGAGTGACATATACTGCTTTTCACACCTGCTATAAGGAAAAATTATTTATGTGCCGTGGAAGACAATTATGATCGATTGCAACAAAATAAAAATCGAATTGGAATTACATTTTGTGAAAATCTGCACACGGATCATGCTGAGGGCAATAAAAAAAAACTAGAATATCAGGGAAGAAAAGTACAACTTTGATCCCTCATTTGAGGGAATCAAGGATCTTTTCTGAATAGCAGGTGTGAAAACGCGTTTTTATTCCCTGTGGGAATAAAAGTAATTTGAATTTGAAACGCGCATTTCACTATTGTGGCTAAGTTCACAGCGCCACATTGTTCACGAACACGAACAATGTTGTACAAATTGCTGGCTGTTTAAAAGAAATCGCGCGCGAGCAAAAAAAAAACTGAAAAAAGGCGCCTAATGCATTCCATCTTTTCGTTTCTCTAATTGTCATTGTTATTTTTACTAGAGTAAAAATGAGTGCGTCTTCAAGCAGTGATAATGAAATATTAACTCCGGAGTGTATCGTATCAGACGCTAACAATGTGATACACTATTCATAATATAATTGCGTTCACTCATTTTCTCATAGAGGGTGATAAAAAGTAGAGTGTCCACCTCTGGACTAAAACTATTTTTAAGCTCGAGTGGTGTACTTTTCATCCTTCATGCACTCGGGATAACAAAGAAACACTCTCGCCTTAAAAATAGTATTTTACTCCCTCGGTAAACAATCTACTATTGTTACCTCAGTAGAGTTTCAAGGGGTTCATTGTAGTAACCCTAGCGCCAAGCGCCACCAATGAAAAAAATCAAATCTTTTTTTTTCTGTGCGTGTTCTGTGTGATGCAAAGACAGGAAGGAAGCTAATTTAGAACGTAAAAAAGAAACACAGAATTAATGAATGAACGCGGTGGTAGCCTAGTGGGTAGAACATTGGACTCGGAAACGGGAGACCCAGCTTCGATCCCAGTGCGGGCATGTACCTACGACTTTGTTTTCTGAGTTATGTACATTTGTAAAGTTATAGTAGCAATACCACTCGCTCACGATGAAGGAAAACATCGTGAGGAAACCTGGGTGTCTGAGCTATTCACATACTTCAGCGCTCGAAATCGCCAATCCGCGGTGGGCACGCGTGGTGATTAAGCCCAAATTTTGTCTCTTCGAGAGACGGCCTGTGCCCTACAGTCGGACGTATATAGGCTGCTTATGAATGAATGAACTAAACAGATAGAATGATGAAACGAGTCAACACCACCTACGAGTGTTTTTTTGTGTCCATCACCAAATATACCATCGATCGGTTCTCAAGACTGAGGTGAGTTGACGCTTTAGGCGATGGAGTATATAATGTCGGGTAATAGGCGGATTTACACTCACCCGGTGGCTTGACGCTATAGGCGATGGAGTAAACAATGTCGGCCAATAGGCGGATTTACTCTCACCCGGTGGCTTGACGCTATAGGCGATGGAGTAAATAATGTCGGCCAATAGGCGGATTTACTCTCACCCGGTGGCTTGACGCTATAGGCGATGGAGTAAATAATGTCGGCCAATAGGCGGATTTACACTCACCCGGTGGCTTGACGCTATAGTAGGCGATGGAGTAAATAATTTCGGCCAATAGGCGGATTTACACTCACCCGGTGGCTTGACGCTATAGGCCAAGGAGTAAATAATGTCGGCCAATAAGCGGATTTACACTCACCCGGTGGCTTGACGCTACAGGCTATGGAGTAAATAATGTCGGCCAATCGGCGGATTTACACTCACCCGGTGGCTTGACGCTATAGGCGATGGAGTAAATAATGTCGGCCAATAGGCGGATTTACACTCACCCGGTGGCTTGACGCTATAGGCGATGGAGTAAATAATGTCGGCCAATAGGCGGATTTACATTCACCCGGTGGCTTGACGCTATAGGCGATGGAGTAAATAATTTCGGCCAATAGGCGGATTTACACTCACCCGGTGGCTTGACGCTATAGGCGATGGAGTAAATAATGTCGGCCAATAGGCGGATTTACATTCACCCGGTGGCTTGACGCTATAGGCGATGGAGTAAATAATTTCGGCCAATAGGCGGATTTACACTCACCCGGTGGCTTGACGCTATAGGCGATGGAGTAAATAATGTCGGCCAACAAGCGGATGTTGTGACGCGTGCTGCAAGACACTTCGACCGAGTCCAAGACACGCGGCAGCCCCAGCTTATCGGCGTCCGCCGCGCCCATTATGTGAGAGCGGATGACGCGCTGGAGACACTCCGGACTCTCGTTCTCAGGGAGGTTGCACTGTGGCATACAGATATCTTCATTGGGAAATGCAATGTTGAAGTCCTTGGTGCCGAAATAGGTAAGCCTGTGCGTCGGGGGCAGCGGTGGTAGCCTAGTGGGCAGAACATCGGACTCGGAAGCGAGAGACCCAGGTTCGATCCTCAGTGCGGGCATGTACCTATGACTTGGTTTTCTAAGTTATGTACATTTGTGAAGTTATAGTAGCAATACCACTCGCTAACGGTGAAGGACAACATCGTGAGGAAACCTGGGTGTCTGAGCTATTCACATACCTCAGCGCTTGAAATCGCCAATCCGCGGTGGGCACGCGTGGTGATTAAGCCCATACTCTCTCCCTGGGAGAAGACATGTGCCCTACAGTGGGACGTATATAGGTCTTCCCTTAACTAAGTACCTATTACAATTCAATGCAAATTAGTGGTAAACGGTGAACCAGACAAAAAAAAGCGGGTGGCGCTATGTCGGACATGGCCGTTGGTTTGACGTGAAACGATAATTATTAGCTCAAACTGCGCAATATGTTACGCGGCACTGACGCCATCTAGCGGCACGATTCAAGAGGATCTGAGTAATGGCTACTTTGCTCTACCCAACGATGTATAGATGAATTGCACACGATACGTAGTATCAGAATTACAGCCTTCGCCGAGGTGAGATGTTCTCGTTGCATGCGGTTTTAACAAGTGACCCCCAACTACCGAACCGAAAGACGTTTCACGTCATAAAGTCCCTCCCAGAGAGTTTTAGTGCACTAAAGGGCCTGTACCCTACAGTGGGACGTATACAGGGCGTCCCAAAGTTATGGGACATGAAGGGAAAGTACCTTAAATATCGTAGATAGGGTATTTTGCTGAAAGAAGACTTTATGTTATTGTCAGAGTATTGCAGAATTACTAACTTTTAAAAATAACATAAAGTCTTCTTTCAGCAAAATACCCTATCTACGATATTTAAGGCACTTTCCCTTCATGGCCCATAATTTTGGGACGCCCTGTATAGGCTGCAGTAATATAAATGCGACAGAGAAATTCCGATCTTTTGTCAGCAAAGAATATGACATCATTCTGGACAAAGTAGAGTTCTACCTAAAATGTAATCCCCTATACAACACACTATACACCCTATTCAGTGTGGCGCCGGATTAAGAATAGCGTCACTCCATTTCCTCCCGTGGACGTTGTAGAAGGCGACTAAGGAAATCAATTACCAGGCGACGGGCAGCAGCGTCTTCCTGAGATTCCAACCGCATACTGCGATCACCAACCCGCCTGCCGAGCGTGGCGATTATGGCAAAACCCCTCGTGGTTATGAAAACCACTCAGGAGGCCTATGTCCTGCAGTGGGCGTCGAATGGCTGACGATGATACATTATAGAGTATTTTAACTAATCACTTCACTTTTCTTAGAAATGTATAGAATACACTGTATGTGTAAAAATGTCAAGAGAAAAGAGAGTACTCTTTTTTTTTTAATTTATTTATAAAGAGTTTTTACATGTTTCTCGAAAACAAATCATTCGCCAAACTGCGTGGCAGTTTGTTGGCCAATTATAGCGCACTTCTTATTTTATCTCTTATTCTAAGGCTGACATGCTTACATTCGGCACTTGATCATAATGCGTCGCCACCATGATAACAGGCGAACCCGGTGCTCTGGCTTGTATAGACCTGAAAACAAACACTTGATGAGCATCCGAGCAGGGACAGCTCATCGTCATCATCAGCCCACCTCTCCTCACTGCCGGATACAGGGCTTTTTGGCCATCACACCACCTTTAGCGGTCTCTCGCCATCCCCATCCACTTTTTTTCAGAGTTCCATACGAACAAAGTCGCAGCCGCTAGCAGCCTGGTTGGTACATAGATAAATCATAAAGAACGTAAAGAAAAGAAAGTTTTTTATCACTTCCTTGATCTGCAGAATAGGCAGTAAACGATCACCAGTTATTTTATTTTATTGCTTATTGGTATGTAAGTACTCGTGTTTAGTAATAGTAATTATCTTCAATATGTATGTACGTATTTTTGTTGTTATTAATTAATTTATATTTATTTATGTACTATCATTTATGTAGGTTTATAATAATTTCTATTATCCCCCCCCCCCTTCACTAAGTCTAAGTTAATGTATTTCCCTAGGTTTACGTAAGTTTATTATTGTATTTAATTTTCTTCTTGCACTACCCGTCGCCAGTCTCTTCAAAACCAAAGGTTTGCTGGAAGATAATGCTTCTTGCATTAAGCACGCCCTTGTACACTTACAATGTAATTAGTGCAATAAAGAATTAAAATAATAAATAAATAATTAGATCACATACATACATACATTATATATACAATATATACTATCAAATACATACATACTTATTTTAAGTTTGTATTATTATTATTATTATTATTATTATTATTATTATTATTATTATTATTATTATTATTATTATTATTATTATTATTATTATTATTATTATTATTTATTTGGGAAACTTGCAGCTTACATAATAAATGAACAGAGACTTAGAATGACTACACATAAGCTAAGAATAAGTTTCCGCATATAGTAACTAAGTGGCAAACATGTGCAAGTGAATAAAAAAAAAATTAAAGTAAGTCTACACCACACTTACACTCTACAACACCGAGGGCGCGTCGTTGAATGTTCGCAAATTAGAAAAGGAAAGTTTACCACTGCCATTAGACCAAATTAAATAACTAGGTACCAATCTCCAGAGAGAATACTTCTTGTTCACGCAGAAAGGGAACCGAAATGATGTTTGACGATCTCTTGCCTTACTGTGGCTATGTTTGAATTAAATAGATCAACGTCTAAACTATCACTTAAAGAGTTAAATAGATTACTCGCTCGTGCAAAGAAGCTATTTTGTCTATAGTTAGTCTTCGCAACGGGAACGTGCAATCTCATTGATCTCCGCGAACTGGACCTTGCAGGCACAACAATATTAATATTAGCTAGTAATTCAGGGCTATCTATGGAACCATTGGCTATTTGAAGGAGATAGATGAGATCGGCTACACTCCTACGAACCTGTAGCGGTAAGAAATGTTGTCTTACGCAACGCGATAGATAATCTTTATCCATTGTATTTGATTTAAATTGTAAATATCTTAAGAATCTCTTCTGAATTGACTCAATTCTATCAACATAGCAAGCATAACGTGGGTTCCAAACCTGTGATGCGTACTCCAGTATACTACGAACGAACGAGCAGTAAAGTATTTTAATAGTTTTAATATTGTTAAATTTAGAACTGCATCTTATGACAAAGCCCAGAGATCTAGAGGCCTTTTTAACGACTGAATCTATGTGATAGTCATATTTGAGATTGTAATCCTGAATCACACCCAGGTCTCTTATAGAAGTAACATTTAACAATAGTTGACCCTTAATAATATAGTTAAAATTAGTTACGTTAGTTTTTCGAGTAAAAGACATCTTAAAACATTTTGAAGCGTTTAGGTCCAGCTTGTTTAATTCGCAATAGTTTTCGAATCTTAAAAGATCCTCCTGTAGCTGGTGACAGTCGGTAACATTGCTTATTTGTTTAATAATCTTCATGTCATCGGCAAAAAGGAGAAATTTGGACCATTTAAAACATGAATAGATGTCGTTTAAAAATAAGACAAACAATAAGGGGCCAAGTAACGAGCCCTGCGGCACACCTGACGGTACCGGCGTCCACGACGACAAGAACCCATTGATAGCAACTGCCTGTGACCGGTTGTCTATATAAGAGGCAAACCATCTATATAAGTTGCCATGAATGCCAGCATCGCCTAGTTTACGTAAGAGACGTGAGTGGTCAATGCGATCAAAAGCCTTACTATAGTCAGTAAATATTACATCTACTTGGCCGCCTGCCTGCATTTTATCTGAAATGTACTCACATGAGAGAATTAGATTTGATGTGGTAGAGCGTTTGCGCAAGAACCCGTGTTGTTCCGGAATAAAAGATATACTAAGAGCCGCGTAAACTTGTTGGTATACTATGCGTTCAAATACTTTTGAAAAAATACATAGCTTCGATATTGGTCTATAATTATTTATGCTATTTCTATCATCTTTTTTGTGTATAGGTGTAACAAAGGCTGATTTCCATAATGATGGCACAATACCCTCCTCCAAGGATCTACAAAAAAGTATGCATAGTGGGACTACTATACATGAGGCACATTTAACAATTAAAATCGGGGGTATATCGTCTGGCCCCGCACCTTTCGTTAAGTCTAAGCATTTCAGTAGTTTTAAAATGTGAGTAGGCTCAACCTCCACCTCTCCAATACTAACTGTCTTGCTCATCGGATGGATAACATGTTCATCGTTTCTTAGGCATTGGGAGGTAGTGGGGTCTAGGCTATTGGGAGGAAGAAAGGTTGTTTGAAAGTAGTTCGCAAAAAGATCGCAAATATCTTTGCCATTATTAGCTATAGTATCATTAAAATACATTGAAGAAGGATATGTGCCATTAGCATTCTTTAATGACTTTACATAGGACCAAAATGCTTTGGGATTTTTAATAATTGATTCTTCGGTATTTTTGATAAATATCTCAAAGCATTCCTTCTCCACTGCAATTGCCCGCGTTTTGAGTACCGTGAACGTATTAAAATCTCCGAGATTGCCATATGTCTTGAATTTTTTATAAAACTTGCGCTTTTCTTTAAGTATCTTTTTTAAGGCCGGGCTATGCCACGGTGGGCATTTGTTAACAGATAATAGTTTATGAGGTATGAATTTATCGCGGAGTTTATATAAAATATCATAGAATTTTTTTACTGCTGAATCGAGAGAGATACCATATAAAGTCGAGGCCCAGTAATACTTCGTAGTTCGGAACATATACTTTCGTAATTGCCAGAATTATAAAAATATTTAACTCTTGGTTTTTCTTTCAAGGGCAAGACCCGAATAAATTCAACCTTGATATCAAGCGACCTATGATGTGGGTCCTCCGGTACGAGAGGATCATTACATGATGCAATTTTAAGAATACAATTACTAAATACTAAGTCAAGAATCCTATCGTTGCAGTTTCTTATATTATTATACTGTAAGAGATTACATTGCACTAAGGTGTCAAAAAAGTGTAACTGACTATCTCCTGATACATTAAAAGGTTCAAGGTTCACTGACTGAGGTGTCCAATCGACATTGGGTAAGTTAAAATCTCCTAAAACTAAAAATGCATCGTTGGGAGTAGCTGAGACAATATCAAATAGCTTATCAGTAAAGTTGGAAAGTTGAGTTGAAAAAGAATTACCACGGCTCTGAGTACACAAATATAAGTTGCAAATATGAAGGGTTATCAGATCTCTGGAACCTCTATTTCGTAAGGTAATCGTGACCCAAATATCCTCCGCTGATGACCGCCACTCCGGGCGATCAGAAGTCGAGAGATCGCGCCTTACCGCAATAAGCACGCCACCTCCGCGGGATTGATTCGTCAGATCGTAATTCCGGTCGCGCCTCCACACAAAATACCTACTGTCGAACAGTTCTTGATCGTATATACCATCCAACAACCATGTTTCCGTTAGGCAAATAATATCGTAGTTGCAAAGTAGCAGATTACGTTTAAAGGTATTCGTTTTGCTGCGCAGTCCGCGAGTATTTTGATAGTAAATGTTAAGTCCCGACATTGTATAGAAACATGATAAATAAGTAGGCAACATAATAAGCAATAACTAGGTGAATAGACAGTAGGCAAGAAATCATCTTTTTATCAATCGGTCGGCCGAGGTAACAAGCAAACAAAGAGATAAAGGTGATTAGGTATACTATGGCAAATAGTGGCAGTGGATCGTAACTTAGGAGATTAGTTTCTATTAATAGGCATATAAGGTTCGTTTTATTTTGTTGTTTTTGTAAATAAATGAAGAAAACGAGAACGGCGACGCGCGCTGGTGTGTGTAGCGCAAAAAACAAGTTGGTGAATAGCGTTGACAATGTGTTGGCTATTTGGTAGGAGAGTACACTGGTTCTCAAACTTATTAAGAAAAATAGAAGGTAAAAAGGCACTTCGGTTATTGAAGCTTCGCAAGGTCGTCGGAAGACTTGATCAGGATCTTGGGAGATGTTTGATCTCGTCGCATCTGGATTTTTCCATAGCTCACCCATACAAACTGAAAATTCTTCTCCCTAGCCAGTGATTTAGCAGCAGATAGCAGTTGTTTTTGTTTGACGGTAAGGTGATCGTTAATGTAAATACGACTGGAACCCTGTAGTCCTACGTCAGTGGTTGATAGGTTCTTAAATGTCTTACTGGCAGCTATAAAGTTTTCCTTGTCGTATCGACTTGTGAAGGATACTATTATCGGTTTGATTCTAGTCTGACCTCCAGACTGCACTCCATCACGAACGGGTACCCTAGCGATGAAATTGACTTTATCCTTGGTGACTGGATACTGGATCACTTCGGCCACTTTAAACAGTATGGTGAAAAGATTTTCACCCTGCTTCATCGGTATGCCTTTAATCTCAACGTTATTCGATCTTAGCCACTGCTCCTTAGTTTCGAAGGCTTCCTCGAGTTGGGACATCTTGTCTAGCAGTGGTGACGAACCTTGCTGATTAATTTCTTCAATTTTAGTCACTCTTTTGTCAAGATCTTGAACCTTAGTGTTGATGGCTTCTAATGAGGTTTTAAGATTCGCCATGTCACTCTTAATGGACTTTACACCGGTTTCAAGGCTTTTCAGCGGTGCCAATTGTTGGGACAAGCCGTCTAGTCGTTTCATAACGTGCTCCAACGTAAGCGGAACTTGCGGTGCAGGAGATATTGGAGTGTCGTCGGTACTTACAGAAGCAGAACTGGCCAAGTCGGTATTTATGGAAGCGGATGGGTATCCACTTATCTTGCATTTGGGACAACGCCACATGTTACGCTTCTTTTCGCCAAGTCTTCTGTAACCAGCCTCAGTAATTCCAGCGCAACCATAATCAAAGAATAGCTCACACTGAGTACACTGAGCTCCATCTTAGGTTTGATTGTCACAACCACCACACACAAACATGTTACCTATTAGTAAGGTAGAAAATATAACTCGTGTTCCGTAGGTTGGGGAACACTGGTTTCGCTCAACTTAGTGCGCGTGCGCTCGGTTACTATGCACAAAACGGAATGAAACTAATTGTAACTAATTTTATTTCCTCAACCCGCGCACAGTTGATGTTTTATACCATCTACCCTTATTTTATTTGGGTTCAGTTTCAAACAATTAGCTTTAATTCAGGTGAGTGCTGAGACCCACGCCAGTCTGACGGCACGCGCTGAGCACTATACCTTTTGCTAAAAACCTATATAGAGGCTTAAAATTCCCCCCGTGCCGGGACTTAAACCCGCGACATCTGGCTAACCGTGCCAGCGCTCTTCCAACTGAGCTAATGGGCAAGTGCAGGCATCAGTGAAATTTCGAGCCTCTTTACAAACTTGTATTACGTACATAGGTTTTTAAAATTGTCCGCAGCACGGGTTAGTGCAACAAAAAGAATATACTTGTTTGCTACCAACTATATTAATAGCAGGCTGATCTCATTGGTCACTGCTTTTATATACCTCAGGGCTCAGGGTATAAATAAAGCAAGTGGACTGTACAATCTACGCGGAGTATATAATCGAAAATTAAAAGAATTCAACAATTTGTGTATCGACACGTCAGTAAGGTAGAGTGAAGTGCCGCGGCGCCCGTCGGCCCGTTTTGGCCTGCGGGGCGCGGGGCTCCGCCGAGTGTGACGTAGGGCTCCAACACAAAGAGTTCCAATGAGACTACAAATTGTTACCTCGCTTAGATTGGCTTATAAAAATGTGTATAGGGAAGAGCGGGTGATCGTGCTCTTCCACTATGAAGGGAAATTTCCCGCCAGGCAGATCGTATGCCTGGGGACGGCCGGTCCGACTGATGTTCGTCGGACGTTATATTTATGGTATGTCATGTGAAACATTTTGCTTGCGCGATGCAGGAATGTTGGAGTTTATAGTGCGCGCGCAGAGTTGACATGTGCTCGCCACGTGTGTATGTCAATTTACAATTTTTTTTCTTCCAACCACTTTATTGTTGATGGCAATAAATATTTCTTTACTTTTTTTATACATAATCATAATAACTTCCGCACAATACAATCACTCGACCTGGTCCCAAACTAGGATACCCTGTGCTATGGTAACCAGGCAGGGACGTCACAAACATGAAAATACACCCAGACTGAGGCAATTTAGACATTTGTCATTTGATGAGACAAACTCAAGCCTGCATCATGGAGGCGAAGAAGGGTTTGCCACGTGCCACGAGCCTAATAAACCGCTTTCCGTCCATTGTCATTCCATAGACGCTGCATGACCAGCTAGTCTTTTGCCGACATCATACCTGAGCCACTGTAGAGCGCCCGCCAAGCCTTTCCTTCCATCAGTGACCTTCCAAACAACCAAGTACAGCGATCTCCTCGACAGGAAGTACTGATGCGTCGCGTAATACCTGGCGAAAGAATAAAATAATTCAGTAGTCAAGACAGTATTCAGCTACTGACGTTGTAATTTTTTTCCCATAATGTAAAAGCTCCTAAATCTCCAAACCGATCCAACCCATGGCCCACATACAGCCCATTTTTCTCATTTTGGCGAAAAAATGGACAAAAACATACTTTATATGTTTTTGATATTTGATTAACAGAGTTTACACATTAATTTAGTCTTTTGTTATTTAATTAACAGAGTTTACAAATTATTCTAAAACCTGGAACTCATGCAAACTAGCTTTGAATCCAGACATCTTTGTCATCTAAATAATCTTCAACTTCATAGTAGCTCTTTTGGCATGACCGAGCTCTGCTCGTTATTAATCGTCTTTTTTGAAAATTATATTTAGATTTCCAATCAGCGCTGAACGTAAGTGTGGTAGGTTAAAAAGAACACTTCAGGCATCATCTCGAAGTTAAGTTCTGTAGAACGACATCTCACAGTAAAAGTACTAGCCATGCAGCAGTTTCCGTATACAATAGATTACCAAAAAATATCAAGCTTCTCCCTGGTGATCGATTCCTCAAGGCATTAAAGGAATATCTACTTGTTATGTGCCCATACAATCTGAACGAATATTATGAAAATTGCAAATAGTTTTTAATACTGAGTAGTTTTTAATAATGCTGAAATTTTACTGATTTATTATTTAATGAGCTATTAATTAATGTACCTAATGTTATTATTATCTATTATACTAATTCTAAATTATCAAATTGCTATGCCCACTATCGGTAAAATTACACTTGTACCACAATTTTTGTAAACATCATTATCATACTATACTGTAATTTATTGCAATAAAATTAATTGAATTGAATTTAGATACGATGATAAAAAAGGGACCAATATAATCGGACTGAGACATCTGGTCTGGACTCGAACCGGGGTCTTCTGATTTCGAGACCGCCCCATTTCCCACCTGAGCTATCACAGCCTTGTAGATGGTGGCGTAAATTACCTTCGTACTTTAATGACGTCGTAGCAGTTTTTTATGGCCTAAAACAAGGATAAAACGACGTTTTCTAAAAATGAAACCTAGCTAGATCGATTTATCGCAACCCAAATTCCCTGCATACTAAATTCATCAAGTATGCAGGATACTAAATTTCATGAAAATCGTACACAAAATACATGAATATAAAAGAATTGCTCGTTTAAAGATATTAAATTAATAGATTGTGTTATTTTTTGTGTGTACTTTTGTGGCAATGTAAATAAACGGTTTTGTTCTTTCTTTCTTTCTTTCTTCTTTCAAAGCACTCACTCCTGCTGTCCGCCAAAGTCCCAGGTGCGGAAGGTGACGGGCCCGCGCGCGGCGCGAGGCTTCTCGTACACCCACGTGCCGATGTCCACGCCCACCGTCGACATGTTGCCGCCTCGCCGCGCCGACTTATTGCCCATGCGTTTCGCCCAGTGCTAGAGAAAAATAAAAAAAAGAGAAGTGCTAAGAACGTGAAATATTAAATAACCAACAACCCGAATCATCATCATCATCAGCCATTTGACGCCCACTGCAGGACACACGCCTCCCTTATGGTTTTCCAAGCTTCCCGGTCTTGTGCCGCCCGCATCCAGCGACTCCCCGCCACAATAACCAGGTCGTCAGACCATCTGGTTGGGGGCCTGCACACGCTGCGTCGTCCGTCTGAACTTTTTCGCCCCAACGGCCATCAGTTCTCCGAGCTAAGTGCCACTTCAACTGAGCAATTCTTCGAGCTACATCAGTAACCCGGGTTCTTCTGCGGATCTCCTCATTCCTGATTTATAGGCTATAATTAAACTTCGACTAGCTGGGGCCTGCCATTTTAGTCACGAGCGTAAATGCACAAAAAACGCTGCATAAAATTAAATCATCTGCAATAGATGTAAAGGCCATGGATGATGAATAATATAGCTTTAACAAAAGTATAGAGTTACTGACCTCCGTAGGTTTTCGTCTGTGAGTGATTGCAGATTCTTGGCGCAAGCATTCCAGCAAACTGGTCTTTCCGATACCCTGAAACAACAGCGATTCAAATTTCAATTTACTACGTTTAGGGTTCAGTTCCCCAAGAACGGGACTGGACAAACGGAACCAAATTACTAAGACCACGCCGTGTGTCCGCACGAGTTCAGGCCCCGAAGAAGAGGTCATTTTCATAGATTTATAACAATTAATACACCACAACGGTCAAATCCTGGTAACAGCATCGTTTTGTAACTTCTTTGTTCATTTTACTCGTATATTTTCGTAATTTTTATTTTTCTTTGTCAATATACATAAAATCGAAAAAAAAAAACATGAGAAGACCTGCGCACTTGGCTAGTTGCGAGATGCTCGAATTCTGGTAACAGCATAGTTTTGTAATTCAATTCAATACATTTTATTGCAATAAATTACAGTACAGTGATGAATGTCATGTGTATAAAAATAGTAGTAAAAGTGTAATTTTACCGAAAGTGGCATAGCAATTTCATAATACAATTCAATTCATTTTATTTCAATAAATTACAGTACAGTGAGGTATAATGATGTCATGTGTATAAAAACAGTGGTACAAGTGTAATTTTACCGATAGTGGCATAGAAATTTCATAATTTAAGATTAATATTTAGTAGGCATAAATAATAATAATAACACTTGGTACATACATAATTTAGATCATTTCTAAATTATGTATGTACTAGTCAACTAAATAATTTGTAATTTCTTCTTCTTTGGTTCATTATTCATTGATTTTTGTCTTTCTTCATCGACTACTCAAAGTGAAGCTGACCCAAATCTGGATGCCAATCAACCGGTGTAAGAACCAACCTCTTTAGTAAACATCACACTTTTCCTCTTTAGTAAACATCACACTTTTCCTCTTTAGTAAACAACACAGCGGTGGTAGCCTAGTTGGTAGAACATTGAACCCGGAAGCGAGAGGCCCAGGTTCGATTTCCAGTGCTCCACGTTTGTGAAGTTATAGTAGCAATACCACTCCCCAACGCTAAAGGAAAACATCGTGAGGAAACCTGAGTGTCTGAGCTATTCACATACATCAGCGCTTGAAATCGCCAATCCGCGGTGGGCACGCGTGGTGATTAAGCCCGTACTCTCTCCCTGAGAGAAGGCCTGTGCCCTACGTATATAGGCGGCTTATGTAAACATCACCTGCAGGCCAACCAGCATGAGCCGCATGGCGGTGTAGCGGCGCGCCTCCTGCAGCACGGACTTGAGGTAGCCGACCACGTCCATGCTTCGGAACTTGCCGCACTGCAGCATGCCGCGCAGCGGCTCCTGCAGGTTGCAGCCGCCCGTGTTCAAGTTCCAGAGGCGGGACAGTAAGCCCATTTGAGGCGGTAGGTCCGTTATGTCTGTGGAAGGAGGAGAAGCTGAATTCAATGAAACAACAAACTAGGTAATACTTAATATAATAAATAAGAGGCGCAATACACGATGTAGTTTTAAATATAGTTATAAGATTAAACTAAACAAAAAATAAAGCAACTGTTTCAAAGGGAGGTACATAGGTAAATATGCACACAAACACACACACAATAATTATTATATTAATTAATTATGGGGTTAATTACCACGCGTGCCCACCGCGGATTGGCAAATTAGAGCGCTGAGGTATGTCACTCGGGTTTCCTCATTATTTTTTCCTTCACTATTAGCGAGTGGTATTACTACTATAACTTGATAAATGTACGTAACTTAGAAAACAATGTCATTGGTACATGCCGCGATTCGAACCCACGTTCGAGTGTTATTGGTTTTCACTTGCCTCTTTCGTTGTTAATTATTGTAGTAATTTAATAGCATACGTTTCTACAATAAGATCCCTGAGGATATAATAAGCTTGCCAGAAACGCGGTTCAAAAAAAGTGTGAAGCACACTTTGTGCCAAAAAAGCTACTATAATATTTAAGATTATTTAGATGACAATGATGTCTGGAATTAAAGCCAGTTCAATGCATGAGTTTTAGAATATTTATATAAATCCTGTAAATTAAGGACTTGAAAAGACTAACTTTGGAGTTTTTTTGTCCATTTTTTCTCCAAAATGATCTAGATTTTGAAATGGACACCTAGTTTAACTTGTAACGTTCATTAAGTCGCAGTTTCTGTGCTACTTTGAATAAAAAAAATTGATTTTGATTTTAACTAGAAACTAGGGTTTCCCCGTTTCAAAAAGCGGGCGAGGCTGTGTCGGGTTAGACGGCCATTATTTGGGTTAAAGTGAGACGTCTATAAGTAAACGATATTTTTTAGCTCAAACTGCGCAATTCGTTACGCGGCGCTGGCGCCATCTAGCGGCACGAGTCAAGAGGATCTGAGTAATGTGGCTACTTTGTTCTCAACGATATATACATGAATTGCACACGACACGTAGTTACAGAGTTACAGCCGCACGCCGAAGCGATATGTTTTCTTTGCATGCCGTTTTAGCAAATGACCCCCTACTACCGAACTGAAAGACGTTTCACGGCAAAAGGCTTATCCACCTTTTTGAAACATTTCCAGGCTCAACCCCGCCTGATTTACCACTATACCCAAGTAGCTTGGCTTGTCAGGGTTCCGTACCCGAAGGGTGCCAAACGGGACCCTATTACTAAGACTTCACTGTCCGTCTGTTTGTCTTGCTGTCTGTGACCAGGCTCTATCTCATGAACCGTGATAGCTAGGCAGTTGACATTTTCACAGATGATGTGTATATGATAAAAAAAGAATAATATAAATATTTAAGGTGGGCTCCCATACAACAAACGTAATTGTTTTGCTGCTTTTTGCTCGATATTAATAACGGCAACAGGCAGACGCTTGAAATATTCAAAAATAATTGATTAAATTAAAATAAAATAAATATTTAAGGGGGGGTTCCCATACAACAAACGTGATTTTTTGGCGTTTTTCTTGATCTTTGTGTCTAATGTTGTATAATGGTACGCAACCCTTCGTGCGCGAGTCCGAATCGCACTTGGCCGGGTTTTTTAGTAATATATTCGACATTTGGCGTACCACCTTGTTTTTTTGCTGAAATCATCATCATCATCATCAGCCAACTGACGCCCACTGCAGGACACAGGCCTCCCTCATGGTTTTCCTAACCATGAAGGGTTTTGCCGTAATCGCCACGATTGGCGATCGCAGTATGAGGTTGGAATCTCGGGAAGACGCTGCTGCCCGTTGCCTGGTAATCATAAGCAGCCTATATACGTCCCACTGTAGGGCACTGACCTTCTTTCAGAGAGAGAGTATGGGCATAATCACCACGCGTGCCCACCGCGGATTGGCGATTTCAAGCGCTGAGGTAAGTGAATAGCTCAGACACCCAGGTTTCCTCACGATGTTTTCCTTCACCGTTAGCGAGTAGTATTGCTACTATAACTTCTTGTAATGTATTTCCCTAAAGCTGAAATGGCTGTTACGAATTACTCCTAATTTATTTAATGGCAGTGCCCTCGACTACAATCGCGAGTTACACCGCTTAGCATATGAACCCCTGAAGGGCCATTCTAAATACTGGTAAAAGAATTTTTTAAATGGCATAAGCACTTTCGGAGATGTATGGAGGGGCCATACAAACACTTCCTCTTCCACTTACAAACGTTTCCTCGTAGTGTACATAGTACATACATACATAGATAAACTCACGCCTGTATCCCAGAGGGGTAGGCAGAGACCATGGACGGCCACTTGCGACGATCCTGACAGAACACTTTCGCTTCCTCAACATTCATTAGTCGTTGCGTGCACGCACGCCGGTTTCGGGTACTTTTTATCTTGCCCTTTGCTAATACATCCCCTATAAATACCGGCCATTCCACCCACATTCGCTCGACATACATAGTGTAGATAAAAATTCGGATGATTACAGTCATCATCAACCCATTATGTCCCCACCGAGGGGCACGGGTGTCTTCCCTGAGGAAGGTATAGGCCATACTCCACCACGGGGGTCAAGTCCGGGTTGGTGGAGGCTTGTAGACTAGTGGCTCGTCTACTGTACAGTATGATTACAGTTACATAAGCAGCCTATATACGTCCCACTGTAGGGCACAGGCCTTCTCTCAAGGAGAGAGTATGGGCTTAATCACCACGCGTGCCCACCGCGGATTGGCGATTTCAAGCGCTGAGGTATGTGAATAGCTCAGATACTCAGGTTTCCTCACGATGTTTTCCTTCACCGTTAGCGAGTGGTATTGCTACTTTAACTTCACAAATGTACATAACTTAGAAAATCAAGTCATAGGTACATGCCCGCACCGGGTATCGAACCTGGGTCTCCCACTTCCGAGTCCGAGGTTCTACCCACTAAGCTACCACCGCTATTGCTAAGCTACCACCGCTATTACTAAGCTACCACCGCTATTGATTACAGTACTTACCTTTATTCCCACTGATGTTCAGAACGGCCAAATTGCTCAGCGCGTGGATGGATACGGGCACATTGCGCAGTAAGTTACAGGACACGTCCAACATAGAGAGTAGAGGGAACATCAGGCGCCCTTTGAGACCGTTGCCAGTGTTCTGGGGACGCAGAGATTGGTACCTTATTAGTACAGTACTTTTCCTTACGCTATTTATGCCACAAAGGATTGCATAGAGTCACGCCGCTCAGTATGGAATAAAATAGACTATTATTTTAAAAACCTATTTAGAGTGCAGCTCCGAGCACCCACTTTGCAATTCAATTCAATTCAATTCAATTCAAATATTTTTATTCATTGTAAAAACAGAATGTTTACTTAATGAACGTCAAAGTTGTTAGTTTCACAATTAATGGATTATGTGGAGAAGAAGCTAACAAAGAAACTCCACATTTATTCTTTTCAAAACACGTTTTAACTTAATTAACAGAGTTTTCAACTTAAAATATTAGTCATGAATGTGTTGAACACTAGTCACAATCGTCCTTTAAATAATATTAATCTACTGTTTAATGCCAAACATCTTTGTCTTCTAAATAATCCTTGATGTTATAGTAAGCCTTTCTGCACAGAATGTGCTTAACACATTTTTTAAATCGCGTTGGAGGTAACTCTAATATATCTTGAGGAATTTTGTTGTAGAACCTTATACAGTGCCCCATAAAGGATGTGTTAACTTTTGCAAGTCTAAATAGTGGAAATGACAATTTATGTTTATTTCTAGTATTAACATTATGGTGGCCACCAACATTTTCGAAGTCTTTGATATTTTTTCTAACGTACATAATATTTTCATAAATGTATTGACATGCAACTGTTAAGATGTTGGTTTCTTTGAAGAAATCTCTTAGCGAATCCCTACTACGAGTACCTAACTTGTAAATAAATCGGATGGCTCTCTTCTGCAAGATGAAGATAGTCTCAATGTCTGCTGCCCGGCCCCATAGTAGTATACCGTAGGGCATAATACTATGGAAGTAACTAAAATAAACAAGCCTAGCAGTTGCAACGTCAGTGAGTTCCCTAATTCTTTTCACTGCATATGCTGCAGAGCTAAGTCTGTGTGCTAATTTTACAATATGTGGACCCCATTGTAGTTTTGCATCGATGGTGATGCCCAGAAATACAGTATCATCTACAAATTCTAATTTTTCATGTCCAATTACTATGTTGTTCTCAACTACTCGTACGTTAGGTAAGGAAAACTTTATACATTTTGTCTTTTTAGAATTTAGCAGGAGATTATTTGCTGTGAACCAATCTAGTACTTGCAGTTAGGTTTTACATCGAAATGATATCTCTGTACCTACGTGACTATATGTGATGCACGTGATGTAAATTACTTTAGCCAGATGTCGCTGCCTGTACGTGATACAGGGAAGTTTGTAAAGAGGCTCGAAATTTCGCCGATGCCTGTACTTGCCCATTAGCTCAGTTGGGAGAGCGCTGGCACGGTTAGCCAGAGGTCGCGAGTTCAAGTCCCAGCATGGGTGGAACTTTTAGCCTCCTAATAGGTTTTTAAAATTGACATGTTTTCATTTCTAGCCGGGTGAAAATTTTTAATGTCCATTGTAAAGCCATAAAAACTTATTACGAAACCAACTTTTATATATTTTTTTTGTTCTATCGTTTTAGAGATATTTTGAAAATAACTCAAATATGAAGGATTTGGGCTGAAGAGCTGCAATACCTTTGCCTAGAAGTAAAAAAAAACTGTCAATGACATGTTGACATCCGAATATAATCTGTGATCTTTCTGTGAATTTGACGTTTGTTTGTTTGACGCGTTGACATCAGTGTTGCCACTTTGATGGTTTTAGTTTTCCACGTCTCGTAACCTATAGAGGTATGTGTATTTACTTCTTCTTCAGAATTATTCAGTATGATTTAGGTAGTGTCTAAAAGGGTTCCGTACAAGAAAAAAGTCCCATTTGAAATAGATAAGCCATTTAGAGTAGTTCCAGCTGCAATGGCACTACCACTGAAACATAAATGTATGAATAGTTTGCAAATTTGATCTGTAGAAAAAGATATGATTGGTTTTTCCTCGGTGTCGCATGTGTTTCTCCCTGGACCCCCTTAAAAAAATATCCACTATAATAACCTTCTGACTTCAAAGCGGTAGAAGCGGAGCGGTATAACGCCGGCTTCTCCCTCGGGAGGACGTGGGTTCAAGTCGTGACATGTACCAATGACTTTGTTTTCTAAGTTACGTACATTTGTGAAGTTGTAGTAGCAATACCACACGCTAACGTGAGGAAAACATCGTGAGGAAACCCTAGTGTCTGACGTATTTACATACCTCAGCGCTTGCTACGCACAAAGGTCCAACTATGAGGCTAAATGCGGAAATCTCAGGTCTGAATAGAACTAGAACCCTTCCGATTCAGTCGATCAAAAATAAGTAACTAAATAAATAACTTTCACACGATACAATCACACGGACGTGACACCGCTAGACCAACGCGGCAGTCAACACAGTCAGGCAGACAGGCAAAGATTACTATGAAACTTGACGGATGAGGGCGGGTATTTCCTCTTCTTTGAGGCATCGAATTCGTCAGATAAGTCCAACAGCCTGTAATGATAGATGTGGACTTGCAGAAATAAAATAAAAACAAATAAATAACTTCGAGAAAGAGGTCACTCGTCGAATCCAACGCGGATGGGCAGCGTTCGGGAAACTAAAACACATTTTCCATTACAGAATACCTCAGTGTCTCAAGACAAAGGTGTATAACCAATGTGTGTTGCCAGTGATGACTTATGGATGTGAGACCTGGTCGCTGACTATGGGTATCATAAGAACGCTCAAGGTCGCCCAACGAGCAATGGAGAGAGCTATGTTAGGAGTTTCACTGCGTGATCGAATCAGGAATGAGGAGATTCGCAGAAGAACCCGAGTTACTGATATAGCTCGATGAATTGCTCAATTGAAGTGGCAGTGGGCGGGGCACATAGCTCGGAGAACTGATGGCCGTTGGGGCGAAAAAGTTTAGACCTGGCGACCGCGGACCGGACGACGCAGCGTGGGCAGGCACCAGACACCCACCAGATAGTCTGACGACCTGGTTACGGTGGCGGGGAGTCGCTGGATGCGGGCGGCACAAGGCTGGGAAGCTTGGAAAACCATGAGAGAGGCCTATGTCCTGCAGTGGGCGTCAAATGGCTGATGATGATGAGGCATCGAAATGAGAATGCAACAGTGAAACATACCCATTCGTCTTCCTCGTTGTTGGAGTCATCTCGGGCCTTCTCCGAGATGTAACCGTCGTCGTCCGTGGTGAGCTGGATGCGCGTGAGCATGTTGTTTGATAGAATCTGTCGACGTGAAATTGCGATAAGATGCACAACGGGAAATAGCGGTGGTAGCCTAGTGGGTAAAACATTGGACTCGGACGCAAGAGACTCAGGTTCGATTCCCAGGGCGGTCGTGTACCTACGCCTTTGTTTTCTAAGTTATGTACATTAGTGAAGTTATAATAGCAATAACAATCGTTAACTGTGAAGGAAAACATCCTGAGGATACCTGAGCGTCTGAGCTATTCACATACCTCAGCGCTTGAAATTGCCAATCCGCGGTGGGCACGCGTGGTGGTTAAGCCCATAATCTCTCCCTAACAGAAGGCCTGTGCCCCACAGTGGGATATAGGCTGCTTACGTATACAACGGGAAATAGAGGAAAGGATTATGTATGGATATCACTTTTTTACAACTGTTCAAATTATTCTCAATATTGTCATCTGTTTATAAAAAAATGTGCCGGCCTATGACCTTGAAGTCCAATATTTACGAGTATTCGCAGTACAATATCCACCGGTCGTTGAACGATCAGTTATACACCTTACGCAAGAAACGTGTAGTGAACCGTAACATAAAGGTTAACTAGTTGTCGGATTGTACATAATTTGGCCGTAGAAATTAAGAAGCGATTGGCCAAAAAATTAAATTAAAGTAGGTAGGTATCTTCACACAGATCGCGCGGGGCAGACCACGGGGCAAAGCTCTCGTCGCCCTCGACTGATTCTATGTTGTTCCTTAAGCTATATGATTCACACTCGTCCGCAATTGGGTATTTGATACAATCAACAATAAGTTATTTCATATGTTCGATTAAAACAAAAATTACAAAATATCTCGGAAAATGTATCTCTTTTAGTCAATTATTAGTTATTACAATTTTTAAATAGATTAAACATAAAAAGAGTGCTTTGAAATGTGACGTCATAAGCGAGTATTTTCGAGTATTTTTAAAATTCCGTTTTAAAAGTAACTCATTTGATATTTTGTCAAATACCCAATTAAGATGGCGTCACGCGGGGCAGACGGCCACAGCATTGCCCGCCTTGTGCCTTAAGTTGTAGGGGCTGCAATGGCTCACCAGAGTCCTAAGGGCCTCAAGAGTTAGGTGGGACCCGCGGGGCAGGCAGTCTTCTACAGTTGCTCCTCTAAGGGTAGCGTGGACGGTGTTTCTCGGTCCATGGGCTGTAAGGTGCACACTCCAGAGGGGTCGCCCTCCACCGATCCTACGCTGATCCCTAAGCTATGAGATAATTTCGTCCGCGATGTAAGATGGCGTCAAGCAGGGCATACGACAACAGTGTACCTTCTATAGTTCCTCTACCAAGCCTAGCGTGGACAGTGTTCCTCGGTCCATGGGCTGTAAATACTCCAGAGGGTCAGCCTAAACGACCTTATGCTGGTACCTAAGCTACGAGATTTACCCCCAGTTGCTCGTACACTAACAAACTGTTAATGTTTTTTTTTTGTATGCACTTTGGTCAATTGACAGCTGTTAACAGTAGATTAATAGCGTGTTAGTGTACGAGAAACTGGGTGTTACACTCGTTTGTTGTAAGATGGCGCCACGCGGGGCAGACGACCACAGCGTAGCCCGCCTTGTACCCAGAGCTATAACGTCTACAGTGACCCACCAGCATCCGTAGTGCCTCAAGATTTAGGTGCAGGCGCGCGGGACAGGCGGCCGGCAACAATTTCTCCCTTAGGCGGAGCGCGGGCAGCCGCGGGACACAGCCCCCGCAGTAGCACGCCAGAGAGTCGCCCCCCACCAAACCTATGCTGTTCTCTAGTTCTCTAAGCTATAAGGATCACACTGGTCCGCAATGTAGTATGGCGTCGCGGGGCAGATGACCACAGACCACAGCGCAGCCCGCCTTGTACCGTGAGCTGTAACGTCCACAATGGCTCACCAGGGTCCGCAGAGCCTCGAGAGTCAGGTGGCGGCGCGCGGGGCAGGCGGCCCGTAATAATTGCTCCCCCAGTCCGCCAGCGGAGCGCGGGCGGCCGCGGGGCATAGCCCCCGGGCAGTAGCAGGCCAGAGGGTCGCCCTCCACCGACCCCAGGCTGTCCAGCTGGAAGGGAACTCTGCATCAGCGTCTGTTTCATTCATCATCATCATCAACCCATTATGTCCCCACCGAGGGGCACGGGTCTCTTCCCTGAGGAAGGTATAGGCCATACTCCACCACGGGGGCCAAGTCCGGATTGGTGGAGGCTTGTAGACTAGTGGCTCGTCTACTGTCAGAAGTTGTCGAGCCGCCCTAAGGCCTCTGATTTGGCTTAACGACTGCCATCTATTGACGGCAGCCGGCACCAACAGCTTAACGTGCCTTGCGAAGCACGGAACCGCTCGGAAAAATGCCACTAGCGTTGGGCATAGACGGCGACCCATCCATGCACTGAAACATGCCTTTGAACGATTAAATTATTCATTTACATTTTGGTTTTGAACATAACTGGGCCAAGCTTTCTATAGCTTACTGGTATTTTATTATATATTAAAGATGCCATACCAAGAAGACCTTTCTCAGAAATGTTGTTTATCAAGGATGTATCTGTATTCTGTCTGGATCTCGTCGATTTCTAGCATCTGTATCACCGTGTCGTTGGAAGGATTGAAGATTGCTCTTTACAAAATACAGCTACTTCAATAATATAGAGTGCCGGAAGTGTTACGATTTGGTGTTAAGCAAATACAGGTTTGCAGGTGTCTAGCGTCTTCATTTTACACATGGCCCATATGCACCTTTTTAGGGTTCCGTGCCCAAAGGCTAAGGGACAATATTACTAAGACTCCGCTGTCCGGGCCAGGCTGTATCTCACGAACCGTGATAGTTAGACAGTTAACATTTTCACAGACGATGTATTTCTGTTGCCGCTGTAACAACAAATACTGAAAACAGAATAAAATAAATATTTACGGGGGGCTCCCATACAACAAACGTGATTTTTTTGCCGTTTTTTGCTCGATATTAATAACGGCAACTTGAAATATTCAAATGTCGTATAGATAATGGCACGGAACCCTTCGTGCGCGAGCCCCACTCGCACTTGGCCGGTTTTTTGGGCGGGCTTTCAAAGCTACGTCCTTATCAGTAGAATTTGTTCATATCGTGCATTGAACAGTTCAAATTATATTAAACGAGGATTCTTTATACGGATTTCAAACGTGGCTCACCTGAGGCAGACTCGGCCAGCACGTAATCTCGTTGTGGCTCAGATCCAGCTGCCGAAGGCTCGTTGGGTATGACGTCACGTACGACATCGACCTGAGACAAAAGGTCACTTGGGTGAAAAGAAATATTTCGGGTTGGAACTTTTAGACAGCCTACTTGTAGATGAAAAGATCTGTCGAACAATCAATTCGGAAATGCGGCGAAAAGATCCGTGTAAATTGTGCATTAAGTTGAGACAAGTAAAAGCGGAACCACCAAACTGTAGTCACTTCGCCGCCTCCACAGGCGAGTGCCTGTATGTATTCGTGACCAACCCACTTCTGTGTTATAAGCCATACAGATTAGTTGTAAACGCGTCGCACGACGAGCTAGCAGGCAAGGGATCCCAGTGAACTGGTTTTGAGAAATGTGGAGTACAAGGGTCGTGGTGTGAACAGTTCAGTTTCGCTCCCGCTGCACTTACCGGAGCGAGTTATAAGCCATGGAGAGCCGCTGTAAACGCGGCGCGCGGCAGGCGAGCGGCGGGGGGATGCGTGTGAACTGGTTGTGCGATATGTTGAGGTTTGTCAGAGCGGAGCCGGGCAGGCTGGATGACGTCACTTCCGCTGTCTCGACGACGCCGCGCCAAGTGTGCACGCGCTTGGCTTCTGTCCAGCTACGGAAAGAGAGGTACTTAGAGGATCACGTGAGACTCCAAAGGGGGGGAGGAGGAGGAATTCGCAAAAAAATCACAAAATATCACAAGGGGGTGAGGGGGTTAGTAATAGTGACATAATTATCACGTGCCGTGTTATTTTTTCATTGAACGCGAGATTTCATTTTGACGTGGTTACAACCTGCAACTTTTATGCCTGTCTGGGCATTTTTTACGGTGTCAAACTGTTAATTTTCCAGAATTAATTGTATTTAAACATAATAATTGATTTCCTTAGTCGCTTTCTACGACATCCACGGTCGTAGAAGGCGACTAAGGAAATCAACTACCAGGAGACGGGCAGCAGCGTCTTCCTGAGAATCCAACTGTACACTGCGATCGCCAACCTGCCTGCCAAGCGTGGCGTTTATGGCAAAACCCCTCATGGTTATGAAAACCATGAAGGAGGCGCGTCCTGTAGTGGGCGTCAGTACTTAAAGACAATATTCTAAAAACTGTTAAGATATTTTGTAGCGTGGTTTTGGGTAGAGGGGAGGGGGGTAGTCTACTAAAACCTCACGTTTTCTATCACCAGGGGGGAGGGGGGTTTAAAATGTTGCTAAAAACATCATGTGATTAATGGACGACACCTAACTAGCGTGTTTTCAACTTATTATCTCTTAACAATATCATCACAAAAAATGTATAGTGGAAGTGCAGTACAGTACACCCATATTTTACGTTTGCACAGATTAAAGTCGTCAAAATATAAGAAGCCTAGTTTGCCTAGTTTGAGATCAGAAACATTAAAAATTTAAATTTTGATTTTGATTTTTAGGTAACTTTTCGGGCTACAAAATCTGTTTTTTCTTTCGAACGTTAAATAATATGCCAGAGTATGTGTCGTTTTATGTATTTGTTCGCGTAAATCCAAAGTAAAATGCAATTTTGTGTAGCTGTCATTCCGACAACTATAGGAGTGTTTTTAGTTTTATTTATTTCTTGGTTGAGTTCTTGAATCGATTTATGGTATCACTATCACTTATCTCATCTCTCATCTCTCATCTCTCATCTCTCATCTCTCATCTCTCATCTCTCATCTCTCATCTCTCATCTCTCATCTCTCATCTCTCATCTCTCATCTCTCATCTCTCATCTCTCATCTCTCATCTCTCATCTCTCATCTCTCATCTCTCATCTCTCATCTCTCATCTCTCATCTCTCATCTCTCATCTCTCATCTCTCATCTCTCATCTCTCATCTCTCATCTCTCATCTCTCATCTCTCATCTCTCATCTCTCATCTCTCATCTCTCATCTCTCATCTCTCATCTCTCATCTCTCATCTCTCATCTCTCATCTCTCATCTCTCATCTCTCATCTCTCATCTCTCATCTCTCATCTCTCATCTCTCATCTCTCATCTCTCATCTCTCATCTCTCATCTCTCATCTCTCATCTCTCATCTCTCATCTCTCATCTCTCATCTCTCATCTCTCATCTCTCATCTCTCATCTCTCATCTCTCATCTCTCATCTCTCATCTCTCATCTCTCATCTCTCATCTCTCATCTCTCATCTCTCATCTCTCATCTCTCATCTCTCATCTCTCATCTCTCATCTCTCATCTCTCATCTCTCATCTCTCATCTCTCATCTCTCATCTCTCATCTCTCATCTCTCATCTCTCATCTCTCAGCTCTCAGCTCTCAGCTCTCAGCTCTCAGCTCTCATCTCTCATCTCTCATCTCTCATCTCTCATCTCTCATCTCTCATCTCTCATCTCTCATCTCTCATCTCTCATCTCTCATCTCTCATCTCTCATCTCATCTCATCTCATCTCATCTCATCTCATCTCATCTTATCTCATCTCATCTCATCTTATCTTATCTTATCTTATATCTTACTATTTATTTATTTATTATTATTAAAAAAACAAATCACAATCACAAACCAAAACTAACAACAGTTCTAAGCGGGTAGACGTAAAACAGATATATCGCGGGAACCGGATAAAAGTTTCAATAGTTTATTTAGAGTAATCAAGCGGCGTACCCGCGTTGTTCCCGAGGGTGCAGACATCGTCGTCATTATCATCGTCTGCGGGCTCCTCTCCAACGTGCCAATAAAGGCTGGACCGATTTTTATGGTTTAGGATTCGTTGGATTTGTCCGTTCTATGCGTCTTTCGTGCTATAACTTGCAATAACATTTCCAATGCTTTTGTAATAGTGCAGTGTCGGATGTCGCGCCGCCGCACGCAACCCATAACCGAATACAAAACCGGCCAAGTGCGAGCCGGACTCACGTACCATTATCTATACAACATTTGAATATTTCAAGCGTCTACCTGATGCCTTTATTAATATCGCGCGAAAAACGGCAACGGCGGTCACGTTTGTTGTATAGGAGCCCCCCTTATATATTTATTTTCTGTTTTTAGTATTCGTTGTTATAGCGGCAACAGAAATACATGATATGTGAAGATTTCAACTGTCTAACTATCACGGTTCGTGAGATACAGCCTGGTGACAGACGGACGGACGAACGGCGGAGTCTTAGTAATAGGGTCCCCTTACGCTTTGGGTACGGAACCCTAAAAAACGGGCAGTACGCACCCAGTGCCTGTCCAACTCACTCGCGCGCCTTCTTGTTTACTCTCCCTTCAAGTGACGTAATAAAGCAAAGACTGATTAACAATAAGCAAAGCGTAAAGTAGCCATTAGAAAACTTTGTATACGTATATGTAAACAGATTATTAATCCAAAAAGCTTCTTCAATTTTATTTACGCAGAATTCCTACAGTAAATCTATGTAGTACTCACACGGCGTGCCCCGCGCGGTTTCCGAGCGTGCAGACACCGTCCTCGTCATCGTCGTCCTCGGGGCTCGTCTCTGACGTGCTGCGTTCTATGGATGGACTTCGCGACGAGGACTTCTACAACACAAAGCCGTACATATATGCCTAAGAAGAAAAGATCAGGTTCACATAGAAGGCTTGATTAACTGCCTACATATAATGTATCCAAATATAACAATACCTACGGAAAACGAACGGAAGACTTTTATGCTACCGAATATACTCAACCAACTGCCAAAAATTTTGGTAGGTAATCTTGTTTCTCAGAAACCGAATCAAATTAAAGTATTGATAAAGAAATGTTTTATTCAATAGTATTATTATTGATAATAATAACGTTGTTATCAATAATAATACTATTGTATAATATATATTTAATATAAGAACACTATCAATAACAACAAGGGCTATGCTCGGAATCTCTCTCCGAGATAAAATCAGAAATGATGAGATCCGTAGACGAACGAAAGTCGTCGACATAGCCCAGCGGATTATTAAGTTGAAGTGGCAGTGGGCGGGGCACATAGCACGCAGAACTGATGGCCGACGGGGCCGAAAAGTTCTCGAATGGAGACCACATATCGGCAAGCGTAGCGTAGGACGACCAGCCACAAGATGGACAGATGACCTCATCCAAGTGGCAGGAAGGCGCTGGATGCAGCACGCTTCCAACCGGTCTTTTTGGAAATCCACGGAGGAGGCCTATCTCCAGCAGTGGACTACTTGTGGCTGAATTATGATGATGATGATGATGATGATGATGATATACACTAGTGACGCCAACGCCAAAACATCATATCTTCTTTTACTGATCACTTTTGCAAAAAGCGTCATGTAAATAATGTTTTAAATACTATTTAAAAGAGTTCAAATAAAAATTTTGATTTTGCATGTATTTGAAGTAATTAATTTATTGTAATAATACAGTATTTGACACGATCAACAATAAATAATTTCATATGAAATAAATAAAGAAGTTTGCGTGTGATAATGATATTATTGGGTGGTTTGAGAGCCATAGCATAATGACTTAACAATGGAATGTGCTAGTTTGTTTTTTAAAAAGGGCACTTTCCAAAAATATCTCGACACAAACTGGAATCTGTGGGAACCTTTAACCCCTGGATAAAAAGATTATTATTATCTACTAGCTGTTGCCCGCGACTTCGTTCCCGTGGAAATGTTGATGTGTATTTATCAAAATAGCCTATGCGCTAATCCAGACTATAATCTATCTCTGTGCAAAATTTAATCCGGATCCGTTCAGCCGTTTTTGCGTGAAAGAGTAACAAACATACATACAAACTTTCGCGTTTATAATATTAGTAAGGATTTAAATTGTAGAAAATTACAGCCTAGACCAGCGATTGGCGGAATTTTGTGGGAGTGCGTGCCAATTTTTATAAAAAAATATCTATGTGGCCGTAACGTGCCAACTTTGCTAGAAGAAATTCAGCCAGAATTCGGTATTTGACACGATCGACAATAAATTTTTTTATACGCTCGATTAAAACAAAAATTACAAAATATCTCGGAAAATGTATCTCTTTTAGTCAATTACTAGTTATTACATTTTTTTAATAGATTAAACATAAAAAGAGTGCTCTGAAATGTGACGTCATAAGCCAGTATTTTCATACAAAATTCCGTTTTAAAAGTAACTCATTTGATATCTTGTCAAACACCCAATTATTGATTTATTTTTGTTTTTCACTTTTAGCATGCAATTAAAATACAAAAGAAAATATAAACAATTATACTTTTCTATAATAATTAACTTTTGTTATGGATATTATTTTGAAATTAAATGTACTACATAAATAGTTTATTAGATCACAATCTGCTTAGAAAGCCGCAATGAAATGTCAATATAATGCCCAATATCATATCGTGACGCCCACGGTACAGGCTATGCCTGGTGTGGGGTCACCGTTACTCTACTATGATATTTACACATGTTAAAACTTTTTGTTTAACTAATTTTTATTTGCCTCCGTGTATTATTCTTTACGATAGATAATAAATATTATTTAATTTGATTTTGATTTCAATTGAATAGTATTTTTTAGGAACAACTACCAAGAAAACCTGGGAATGTACTAGCATATCCGCTAAAAACGCTACCTATAGTCGGTCCAACCGTTTATTTAACTTTTGACAGTTCAATTTAGTGATGTTCTGCGAAGTTACCGATTCGATTTTGTATGATAATCGATTTGAATTAGGTTGAAGTTTTAATCGATTGATTGCATTGCTATTTCATTTTCACATTTTTATAGTTTGTCTATCTGAGCGTAATAAACCAATTAACTACCCAACGAGTTTTCATATTATTTTTTTAATAATATTTAAACCTAATTTCTTATAGTATAGATGTTTGTAATAAGACAGGTTTACATTTTTATAGAAAATCAACTTGAATGGTCTTAGCTCGTTATAATATTGCAGCAAAACACGTCGCATCACTATTGTGAAAAAATAAAGGTGTCCATGAAGTGTTACATTTCTTGCCTATGGTTTCTTGTCAAATAAATAAGGAACTTCATGTTTGTGCATCTGTCAAAAGTTAAATAAACGATTGGACCGATAATAGCTACGTTCTCTTTCTTGGGTTCTTAAAATTACTATTTTCATATCATATAAAAATTATTTTCAAAAAAAAGATAAAAAAGAGTTTTTTCCCCATTAATGGCGCCCCTTCATTCCATGATATGTTAAGAAACCACATAAATATCATTAGATTCCATTTCATAACTTACAGACATCGAGTGATTGAACAAATAAATATGATTACATTCCATTAATAAATATCAATACATTCCATTTGATAACTTACAGACATCGAATGGTTGAAGTTGAACTGGTTGACGTTCCCAGTAGAGGGGGACGCACTGAGTTGCGAGGCCGAGTTAGAAGGAGACACCAGATGCGACGGAGACACGCCATCAGTTTGCACCTGCTGAGATAAACAACGATATTGGCGTACTCTCGAGTCTGAAGTGGCGATTAAACTCGGCGGTTAAAGGCGTAAAATTTATATTGTAATTGTAACCAAAATCGTATTTGTATTTTTTTTTCTGTGGACGATTATGTACGAACCTCGTTAGTCGGCAGTTGCCGCAGATGGTTGAGCGAGGCGTTGAGCTCTTTGAGTCTAAGCGATGGCCATGTGATCGACTGTGGACGACAGTGGACCAATCTGGGCAGTCGGAAGCTTTCGCAGATGGTTGAGCAAGGCGTTGAGCTCTTTGAGCCTATGCGATGGCCAGATGACCGACTGTGGACGACAGTGGACCAACCTGGCAAGTTGGAAGTTTTCGCAGGTGATTCAGCGAGGCGTTGAGCTCTTTGAGCCTACAGATGGCCGTCTGTGAGCCTGGCCGCTGACAAGATGGCCGGCTGTGGACTAACCTGGCCAGTCGGCAGCTCCCGCAGATGGTTGAGCGAGGCGTTTAGCTCTTTGAGCCTGGGCGCTGACCACATGGCCGCCGGGAGAGTCCGCAGCTTGTTATTCGAAACGTCCAGGGTTACCAACGACGGTAAGGAGAATAGTTCCGATGGAAGTTCTTCTAAGCGGTTGTCCTGAGGGGAGAAACGGAAAATGTTCGATGCTAATATCACAATATCGTATTCTGAGGGTACCGTCAACAACTTCGAGAAAGAGGCCAATAGAAGAATACAGCTGGGCTGGGCAGCGTATGGGAAGCAAAGCTGGTAAACACCCCTCCCTCCACAGAAACCTACACTGCGCGTGGGCCGACACGCACTTGGCCGGTTTTCGTACTAAAACTCACCTGCAAATACAAGTCCTGCAGCACCGGCGCGCTGTATGCGGCGGGGCGCAGCTTCTTCGGCACGTTGCGCCCGCGCAGCCCCTTGTTTACTTCGTTATCACCTTCGAACGGCTCCAGAGCTGAGGGGAGGCGCTCTATCTTGTTCTGGGCTGCGTTTAGGTATCTGGAAAGAAAATAATCCCACGAAACGTCCCTGAAAATGGTAACTTTGTTCACACAGCGGGAAGAGCAGGTGATTAAGCTCTTTCACTATAAGGGGTGTACGAATATGTACATTAGTATTAGTGTGTAAACACGTTCACGAAAATGCCATGTAAGCTTTTTACCCATAACACGCCAGTTGACAACTGTCCTCTGACAATAACACAGTGTAACAGTGTAACATTATCGTGGAATAAATCTAGTGAAAACAACATCGGATTAATTCTTCTTCGTCTTCTTCTGTCAACTCCGACGACATAGCATTAACCAAATACTGTGCGGACAGTCAAACAACAGACTCGCCCGTAGAAAGGGAAATTTCCGTCCAGACAGAACGTACGCCTGGGGACGACGAGTCCGATTGCCGTCGGTCGGACGTTATTTTTGTAGCATGTCACGTGAAACACTTCGCTTGCGCGATGCAGGAATGTCTGGTCTGCAGTGGGCGCGCAGAGTTAGAATCAGGGTCAGAGTTGTTACCTGAGACTCAGAAGCGCGAAGAGCACAGTCGACAACGCTCTCGCAACTGGTTGTTGGCCAAATCAAGCTTCGGTCATCCACAACATGCTTGTATTATCCGGTTCAAATGCTGTTAGGATACGACCTTTTGGAATGAAGCGGCATATGCCGTCAAGTGACGCCTGTCAGTACCGGCAGCGCTCGCAGCTCGTTTTGGCCAACAACGACCGCCGCCGCCGACGCGAGGGTTTACCGCTTCAGACACCCAATCCGTGACTGTACTAAGGACCTATAGGAAACAGCGGGTGATCATGCCGTTCCACTATAAAGGGAACCACCCTGGCAGGCGGGCAGGTCGCATGTCTGCGGACGGCCGGTCGGACGTGATATTTATGGTGCCACGTGAAACACTTCGCTCGCGCGATGCAGGAACGTCGCAGTGTGAAGTGCGCTCGCAGAGCCGACGTAGGGTCGTCACCTGAGGCTCAGCAGCGTGAACAGTTCGGGCGGCAGCGCGCGCAGCTCGTTGTTGGCGAGGTCGAGCCGCGTGACGGCGTGCAGCGCGGCCGCCGCGCTCCCCACGCGCGGGTTCACGCGCAGCGCCGCCTCGGACACCCACTGCATGCTGCGGGCGGCGCGGGGGTTATTGTGCATTCTCAATTCTGGCAACTGTACCGACGCTCCCACTCGACATCGTCATCAGCAGTTCGACGCCCACTGCAGGACGTAGGCCTCCCTAACGGTTTTCCTAACCATGAAGGTTTTGCCGTAATCGCCACGCTCGGCAGGCGGGTTGACGATCACAGTATGCGGTTGGAATCTCAGGAAGACGCTGCTGTCCGTCTCCTGGTAATTGAGTCGCCTTCTACGACATCCACGGAAGGAAATGGAGTGGCGCTATTCTTAATCCGGCGCCACACGGAGTCACACTAACACGGACTAACACTCGCGTCACGCAAATACCGTATTTTAGCCAGCTGATCATATTCAAACGTCATTCAGCTACCGTATTACCGTTTTTTAGCCAGCTATGTATCCGATAGCACCACTCAGTTACCGTATTTTAGCCAGCTGAGCGTATTCTAACGTCATTCAGCTACTATATTGCCGTTTCTTAGTCAGCCACGCATCCTCTAACATCACTCATTTACCGTATTTTAGCCAACTGAGCGTATTCTAACGTCATTCAGCTACTAAATTACCGTTTCTTAGCCAGCCACGCATCCTCTAGCATCACTCAGTTACCGTATTTTAGCCAGCTGACAGCGCAGCTCCCGCCAGTTGACAGTGACGGGCGTGGCCGGACACAACGCGTTGTAGGTGAGTTCGGTGTCGCCCCCGCGCCCGCTAAATACCGCCTCGGAGACTGTTGCTTTGTTGATCTTGTAGTCCGGGTCTGGGAAAGCCTGAGGGAGACATAAGGGAAGGTGTCACGTGCGCGGTATTCTAGTTCACTTGGCAGCCGTTAGGCTCACCTCGGCGTCCTGTAAGCCGTGTCGCGTGCACTTACATAGTGCAGATCGCTAGGATCGTGCCCCACTAAGAACTCCAGCGGCTAAGATTCTTAACTCCAGCGGCCAAAATGCTTAACTCCAGCAGCTAAGATAATTAACTGAGAGGCTAAGATGATTATAGTCCGCACAGATCTTTTTGGCGGTACACTGTTGAGACAGAAAGCGCTGGGCAAACGATCTGCGCATATTTTCACGATCATAACTCCAACGGCTAAGATGCATAACTCCAGCGGCTTAGATGCTTAACTCCAGCAGCTAAGATGCACTCCAGCGACTAAGATGCTTAACTCCAGTGGCTAAGATGCACTCTAGCGACTAAGATGCTTAACTCCAGCGGCTAAAATGCACTATAGCGACTAAGATGCTTAACTCCAGCGGCCAAGATGCACTCTAGCGACTAAGATGCTTAACTCCAGCGGCTGAGATGGTCATCGCCCTCCCCTCACCTTGGCGGCCAGCAGCCGCGCCACAGCGTCCTCCAAGCCGTGTCGCGCGCACTCCCGCAGCGCCGCGCAATGTGGGTCCGTCGCGCCGTGCGCCACTAGCAACTCCAGCAGCTGCAGATGCTTGTTGTGGGCTGCCACGGCCAACGCCGTCCACGGCGCGTCACCTGCGGGGTACGAGATAGTGAAGCTGCGAACGTGCGACCTGTGCGGTGTTGAATCGAGAAAGTAGGATGTATGCAGTAGAAATGAGGTCCTCGAGATGTATTCGTGGTGTTACTTTGAACGACAGGAAACGCAATAGTTTGATTGGACTGAAAGAGAATGTACTGACGAGAATTGAGAAAGGAACGTTACGTTGTTTTGGGTATATGAAGAGGATGAAGGAAGAGAGATTGACGAAAAAATATATATCGAGCGAATGTGGGTAAAAGAGCGGGTAAGGGACGTCCCAGGCGGACCTACTTCGACCAAATAGAGAATGTATTAGAGGCTTTTAAAAAGTACCCAAAATCGTTGTGCGTGCATGCAACTACTAATGAATGTTGATGAAGGTCAGGATCGTGGCAAATGGCAGACCCTGACCTCTGCCTACCCTTCCGGGATACGGGTGTTGTATCGACAAGTGGACTGTAGATTTTAGGGGAAAATTAATTAAATATCGATGACTCGGGTTGCACAAATCCGACAACAAAGCAAGGGAGTACGACTCACCTTTCCTCTGCAACAGCCGGCTTCTCACGTAGAATCGCAACTCCTGAACTGGTGAAGGCGTACGACGTCTTCCGAGACCCTGGCCAGGGTTGATAGGTTCTAGAGGGAAACGCTGTAACGCACGGCGTATACCGCGACTGTCGCACCGAGCTCTCGACAGATAACTGTTCGATTCAAAATCTTGAATGCTTGTTCCGCTTGTGGCGCTAGTGTCGCTGCGCCTAATGTTGTTCTACCACCATCGCGGGTAATATCGCAAGAGGGCGGTAGTTCCGACTGAGCGTCGGTTAAATGGTCGCATCACATGATTTGATGTAGGAAATGTCCAACCACGAATACGGAACAACGGGTGAGTTTATGTTATGTCAACCTGCGTGTTGTAAGCATAATGGGGAACTTGCATCACAGAAAAACTCAAGATCATTTTAAAAACCAATCCATAAAAATATTTTTTGTGTTTTTCTGGGTCCCAATGCGAAAAATCAAGTTATTAAGTTACTTTAATAATAAAAAAATACTCGATTAAATTTTTTCATTGATTACCAAACGTTTTATAAAAAAGGTGTAGATATACAAAATATTATTTTAAGAGATAATTCGAATATTGATAAACGCTCTATACATTTTAAGGCGTTACGTTTAAGTCCGATTTGTAGAGCGCGTTTTTGAACCACGTGACTAGAATCACTTTTCGACCGGTCATATTTTGTAAAGTATTAGTCGAAGTGAAGAGTGTTTACCACGTTTATTTATCTTTAACCACGGCCTTTCCGATTACATCAATATATATTTTTTTGCATGTTCTCCATTGGCGCGTCATTTTTCTATGATTATTTAAATTTTCATTATATTAGGGGTTAAAGTATGAAATTGCCGTTTTATTGCAATAGGTTCTTTGAATTGACATAGAATCTTCATGGTTTGAGGTTTTCGAATGAAACTTTTTTCAAATGGTTTCTATGATGTTCTTTTTTAAAAAAATGTGAAACATTTGAATATCTACTTTCAATTGTTTTTGTTATTCAATTTAGACAAGAAAGATGGATTCTGCGAAAATTCGAGTGATTATGAGGCACCCATTTTTCGTATTTTTTATTTTATTGATTTGACGCAAGTGAGTCAATATTGTGGGTAAGGTAACGTTAAACCATGCCGCTAATTCCTGGGTAGTTTGACTAGGGTCGGCTTCCACTATCTCTCTTAATTCATCGTTATTCACCTGTGTGGGCGGTCTTCCTCGTGGCTCGTTCTTTAAGTCGAAATTTCCATCACGAAAGCGTTTAAACCAAAATCGCACGGTGCGTTCATTAGTAGACCCCTCTCCAAACGCAGCATTGATATTGCGGGCTGTTTCTGCCGCGTTAGTTCCGCGTCGGAACTCGTATTCAAAAATCACTCGAATTTTCGCAGTATCCATCTTTCTTGTCTAAATTGAATAACAAAAACAATTGAAAGTCGATATTCAAATGTTTCACATTTTTTAAAAAAAGAACATCATAGAAACCATTTGAAAAAAGTTTCATTCGAAAACCTCAAACCATGAAGATTCTATGTCAATTCAAATAACCTATTGCAATAAAACGGCAATTTCATACTTTAACCCCTATTATTTTGGTCAGTTTCAAGATTTTCTGTGCATTTTTAAGTCCCACAAATATAATTTTAGGGTTTCGTACCCAAAGGGATCCTATTATTAAGGTGGGACGATTCTCATACAAACATTTTTTTCAAAATTTGTTAAAAAATTTACATAATTACACACTGAAATTATATTTGTCTGTATAAATTAAGATTTTTATCTGCGCCAATTTACATTTCCTTGAAAAAAAAACAGTAGTTTAATATTAAAATTAAATTGATATTGTTTGTATGGACTAAATTGTCGATCTCATTTAAGCTAATGAACTACTGTTATTTTTAAAAACATAAATTAGCGCAAATAAAAGTTTAAATTAATGCAGATATACATAATTTCAGTGTGTAAATTTTTTAACCAATTTGTAAAAAATCATTTGTTGCTGGGAAACGTCCCACCTTAAGACTCCACTATCTGCCTGTCAATCCGTCTGTCACCACACCAGGCTGTATCTCACGAACCGTGATAGCTAGACAGTTGAAATTTTCACAGACTATGTATTTCTGTTGCCGCTATAACAACAAATAAATTAAACATTTAATATAAAAACGGAATAAAATAAATATTTAAGGGGGCTCCCAAACAACAAACGTGATTTTTTTGCCGTTTTTGCTCGATTTTAATAACGGCAACAGGTAGGCGCTTCAATTGTTGAAATGCATATATGGTCTGGAACCCTTCGTGCGCGAGTCCGTCTCTCACTTGGCCGGTTTTTTTTCTACTAAACAGTAGAAACAAAGAAGCACAGTACAAGCAGACACAAACGACTCACGCTCGCTAGCAGAGCCGGTCCGGTGCGGCGACGGCGACGTGGAGCTGCGGCCCGGCAGCGCCGACGAGCTGCGCAGGCGCCGCCGCGACGCGCGCTCCGAGTTACTCGGCTGGGGGGCGGGGGGGCTAGTTAGGTGGACCTTAGATAAATAGATAGAAAGGGATAAAGAACACTTTATTGTACATAAAAAAGGTAATTAATTACACAAAAAAAAAATGTCTATTGCATGCTATGGTTTTTTTTTTATTTATCTTAAGTATCTACAACACGGTCACATTAACTAGAGACTTGACGTTGATACAATAATGTCCAAAACAACAACTAAGCAAATTATCGACACACGTATTGGTTACAAAGATACTGACCATACTATCGATAATTTGCTTAGTTTTCTGTCATTTTGGTATTTGTTTTGGACAATATTCTATCAACGTCAAGTCTCTAGTTAATGTGACCGTGTTGTAGATGATAATTATTGCCGTAATACAACTTACGACAAACTGGCACCCACGATACGGGGTCTCCTAGTGTGGGTGCCGCTGGAAAATGTACCTAAGTTTAAGTTATGAGCAATAAACCATTTTTTTCACTTTTTACTTTATATATCTCAGCCTAAAAGTACAGACTGCGGCCTTATTAAAAAAAAAAGTTATCTCTAGTAGGTGTACAAACATAGTAGTAGGGCTGTTGTACAGAGTTACTCGGCTGGAAGACGGGGGGTGCAGTTAGACCTGAGTTTTCCGCACTTACGGCCGGTTTCCCATACAATCTTAAGTCGACAAATCGGCTAAGTAAAACTATGATTCTGTACCCGTCGCCAACTTTGATCACTGTCAATTCATCATAACCAGATCCTCACTATACAGATAACCGTCTAGTGTGGGGTCCAACGGTAAACTCTTGATTGTCAATATCAACCATTTCCTACCCTAATATCATGTATATAAGCAGCCTATATACGTCCCACTGTAGGGCACAGGCCTTCTCTCAGGGAGAGAGTATGGGCTTAATCACGACGCATGCCCACCGCGGATTGGCGATTTCTAGCGCTGAGGTATGTGAATAGCTCAGACACTCAGGTTTCCTCACGATGTTTTCCTTCGCTGTTAGCGAGTGGTATTGCTACTATAACTTCACAAATGTGCATAACTTAGAAAACCAAGTCATAGGTACATTCCCGCACTGGGGATCGAACCTGGGTCTCTCGCTTCCGAGTCCGATGTTCTAACCACTAGGCTATCACCGCAGTAAGCGAATCATACTTTTATGTAATTGGGAAATTTATATTTTAATAGCAAGTGCTTTAAATAAATAAAATCTTTATTTTTGTTCTAGCCAACTGACTGTCACAATAAACAATCTGTTGAGAAGCGTCAAGTTCTTACAACGCGATGCATTGGAAAATTCATAGTTGGGTCATTATACGTCGGCTGGTTGATAGACCTGAGATTTCCGCACTTACTTCATAGTTGGGCCATTAAACGAGGCGAGCGCCGAGGCATGTAAAAATACCTTCGTCTCCTCACAACATGGGACAAACCACAAACAGACTGACCTCGGCCCGCCGCGCCGGCCCGTCCGGGTCAGCGCCGGCGGCCAGCAGTCTCGCCACGCACGGCACGTGTCCGCCGCGGGCCGCCGCCGCCAGGCAGCCGTCGCCGGTCGCGCCCGCCTCTACGCGGACCGGATGGATTTTCCGGTTCCCCGCCTCCGTCTCCTGGGGGCAAATGACAAACTTCATTGGGCCGTGTTACACACAGTTATCTCCGGGGAAAACGCTTTTTTTATATCATCATCAGCCATTTGACGCCCACTGCAGGACATAGGCCCCCCTCGTGGTTTTCCAAGCTTCCCGGTGTTGTGCCGCCCGCATCCAGCGACTCCCCGCCACCGTAACCAGGACGTCGGACCATCTGGTGGGGGGGCTGTCCACGCTGCGTCGTCCGGTCCGCGGTCGCCAGGTCTGAACTTTTTGGCCCCAACGGCCATCAGTTCTCCGAGCTAAGTGCCACTTCAACTGAGCAATTCTTCGAGCTATATCAGTAACTCGGGTTCTTCTGCGGATCTCCTCATTCCTGATGCGATTACGCAATGAAACTCCTAACATAGCTCTCTCTATCGCTCGTTGGGCGTTGAGCCTTCTTATGAGACCCATAGTCAGCGACCAGGTCTCTGTTGATTGGCTTATGCTTATTTTCGGCGGACATCGACCGAATAGGGGATGTATTAGCAAAGGGCAAGATAAAAAGTACCCGAAACCGGCGTGCGTGCATGCAACGACTAATGAATGTTGAGGAAGCGAAAGAGATCAGTCAGGATCGTGGCAGGTGGCAGTCCCTGGTCCCTGCCTGTGTTCCTTGAGCTATGTTTATCTGTTCTGTATCGGTTTGTGCGCAAATGCAAATAGATGTTTTTTTTTCTAATGATTAAAAAAATATTATAACAGACCTGCTTGCTCGCCCTGGTCAGTCGACTGACGATGGCGTGGATTCCCATCGAGATGCTGCCGCGAGTCGGCGACGTGGGTTGCTGCACTGGCGGTGGGGTGTCTTCCTCGCTCTATCGGTGAAAAGGTATTTTTTAATACAGTTGCTCAAAAAGTGGCGTATTGCAGGGACGTATAGCGTTCGGGATGTGTGCTATTACACACTCGAGCTTTTTCTTTACCTTTTCCGAACTCGTGCGTTCTCTTTCCCAACTGTCAAAATAATGTCTATTAAAAAGAAAAACCAACCACGATGTTTTTACTAAAAAAAATTCATAGAAGTTTTAATGATTCTAAAAAGAAGCTACTAATTTGTTTCAATATCAGATTTAATGATTTGATTGAATGAGTTTGGTTAGGTTTCATTTCATTTCATCTCATAAAATTTCATTTTCATTTTATATCAATAAAAAAAATTCTACTGAAGGCTGTATGGGCATAGTTCCCTTTGCCTACCCAGAATGGGTAAAGAAAAAAAAATCTTTTTCACACCTGCTATTCAGAAAAGATCCCTTGATTCCCAAATGAGGGATCAAAGTTGTACTTTTCTTCCCTGATATTCTAGTTTTTTTTTATTGCCCTCAGCATGATCCGTGTGCAGATTTTCACAAAATGTAATTCCAATTCGATTTTTATTTTGCTGCAATCGATCATAATTGTCTTCCACGGCACATAAATAAATTTTCCTTATAGCAGGTGTGAAAAGCAGTATGTGTCACTCGGTAGCAAAATTATTTCCGTCTTGGGCGTAAACACTTGAATCCTGAGTGAAGCGAAAGATTCTACAATAGAATCCCTCGCTACGCTCGGGATTCTATTATAGAATCTTTCGCTTCACTCAGGATTCAATATACCGCCGTCGCCGTAAATATATAATTTTGCTCCCTTGAGACACAATCTACTATTACCGTTGGCGCCATTTTCCAATAATTTTCCTTATTAAATTGCTTCATTTTTTCGCAACTGTATTAAAAATAGTTGTTCAGTACCTACACGTGCGGAACCGTCATTGCAACTGGTTCCGACTGTCAACCCTCGCCTTCGGCTGCGTCTCGACTCAGGTAGATTTTCTTTTCGCGCTCGTAATGAAATAATATACTATTTTGACAATCGAGCAAAGACAGAAACTGCACAACGGCGGACGGACTGCATTACAACTACATTCCGACTGCGAAATTGCAGTTCAGATGCAGTTTGAATGCGGAGCGGTGGTAGCGGAGCGGTAGAACGCCGGCTCCTCATTCGGGACGTCGTGAGTTCGAATCCCAGCATGTACCAATGACTTCGTTTTCCAAGTTACGTCCATTTGTGAAGTCATAGTAGCTACACCACTCGCTAACTGTGAAGGAAAACATCGTGAGGGAACCCTAGTATCTGAGGTATTTATATACCCCAATGCGCATCTGCATACCGAGTGCAGTGGGACTTCTCGGTTGGTCGGTAGTTTCAGTGCAGTCGTGCCAACTGCATTCAAACTGCATCTGAACTGCAATTTTGCAGTCGGTATGCAGTTGAAACGCAGTCCGTCGGTCTAGACCCTCAGAGTTCGGTCTTCCGCCGGCTCACCTTCCAGCACGGGACGCTGTGAGCCAGCAAGGCGTCGACAAGCGCCAGGTTCCCGAGTGTGCAGGCCACGTAGAGGGCGGTCTGCCCACTGACGTCACGGGCATTCACGTCGAACGCGGCGCGGTAACGAGACTGCCCCGCAACGCTGCTGGAATGAAAATTTGTTCTTTGACCTGCAGTGGGCGTCAAATGGCTGTTGATGATGATGATGATGACATTTGTTTTCTTTAAGGGCTCCGCCCTCACTAGCGCCCACCAATGAAAAAAGAACGTATCTTTTTTTTACAGATAATTTTTAAAAACCTATTTAGAGGCTAAAAATTCCACCCATGAGGGGACTTGAACCCGCGACCTCTGGCTAACCGTGCCGGCGCTCTCCCAACTGAGCTGATGGGCAAGTGCAGGCATCAGCGAAATTTCGGGAAACTTCTCTGTATTACGTACAGGCAGCGACATCTGGCCGATGTAATTTACATCACTTGCAGCCCCGAGTAACCCACTTTGCAGTTAGGTTTTTACATCGGAATGATATCGCTGTAACTACATTATTATATTCTTTTTGTTGCACTAATCCGTGCTGAGGACGATTTAAAAAACCTATTTAGAGGCTAAAAATTCCATCTATTCCACTTCCATCGGACTTGAACCCGCGACCTCTGGCTTGATAATTTTTGCAAAAAGTGTCAGATCAATCACTCAATCGTGTTAATAGTGATTTTCGGGACCCACGACGGAAACCTAGGATCACGATCCTGGGACTAGATAGTATTTATGCCAAAAACAGCCGTTTTTGGCGTTAACGCTGTCCAGTCCCAGGTTTGTTGCCTAAGGTTCACCGCCAGGGGTCCTAAAAATCACTATTAACATGATTGAGAGATTGAAAAGTGTCAACTTTTCGCAAAAAGGATCTGTAAAAATAGTCATTTTTTTTTTTAATGGTGGCGCTAGTTAGCCCGTAGCGGTGGTAGTCTAGTGGGTAGAACATTGGACTCGGAATCGAGAGACCCAGGTTCGATTCCCAGTGCGGGCATTTACCTATGACTTTGTTTTCTAAGTAATGTACATTTGTGAAGTTATAATAGCAATAACACTCGCTAACGGTGAAGAAAAACATCGTGAGGAAACCTGAGTGTCTGAGCTATTCACATACCTCAGCGCTTGAAATCGCCAATCCGCGGTGGGCACGCGTGGTGATTATGCCCATACTCTCTCCCTGAGAGAAGGCATGTGCCCTACAGTGGGACGTATATAGGCTGCTTATTCTTAGCCCTATGTACCCCCTTAAAGTTTGTGTTGAGGAAGCGCCATACGTCGACGCTCTGGATGACCTCACAGCGCCCTCGACGGACACCAACGGAACTAATTTGCTCGTTTGATATTCATGGGAAAATCCTTACCGATTTAGACGTTGGCCATCGGTAATTTTACTATTCAAATTATATTTTTGTTCTCTAAAGAAATCAAAATGTACACTTTCGTCGTGTACGCATCATTTACACCGGAACCCCTGAGAACAGATAAAATCACCACAAGAGAAGGACTAGACGAGACCTGCCTGGCAACCAGTTTGTGAGAGTACGGGTTTAATCACCACGCGTGCCCACCGCGGATTGGATATTTCAAGCGCTGAGGTACGCGAACACCTAAGACAGGTTTCCTCACGATGTTTCCTCCGCCGTTAGCGAGTGGTGTTGCTACTATAACTACACAACTATACGTAACTCAGAAAACAAAATCATCGGTAGGTACATGCCGGGGATTCGAACCCACGACCCGCCGAATGTGAGGCCGGCGCGCCGGCGTTCTACCGCCCCGCTACCAGCGCTTACGGCTCAAATACAAGTCGTGAAATATACGTACGTGTGAGTGCTGAGCATGGACTCCGGGTAAGGGAACTCGAGAAGTAAAGTGACCAGCGCCGGGTGGCCGCCGATGCAGGCCGCGTGCAGCGGCAGCCATTTCTCCACTGTCTCCTGCTGTGGGGAGGAGAAAACACTTTGGCCTTTGCATCTACGTAATGAGATGATTTATACAGCGTCCAGGGGCACCTTCACTCACATTAGATGGGCGAAGGGACCACATGGACGCTGCAGTGCTTGGGACATTTTTTTGTTTACCATCCTGACAGCTTAGTCGGCCTAGCCCACAGGAATGACAAGTCAATACGTGCGGAGCGAACCAAGCTGCGGGTTTCCTCACGACGTGTTCCTTCACGGTTAGCGTGTGGTATTGCTACAACAATACGGTATTTGACACGATCAACAATAAATTATTTCATATGCTCGATTAAAACAAGAATTACAAAATATCTCGGAAAATGTCGTTCTTTTAGTCGATTACTAGTTATTACAATTTTTAAATAGATTAAACATAAATAGAGTGCTCTGAAATGTGACGTCATAAGCAAGTATTTTCATATAAAATTCCGTTTTAAAAGTAACTCATTTGATATTTTGTCAAATACCCAATTTCGCAGATGTATGTAACTTTGAAAATGAACAAAGTCATCGTTACATGCCCACTGAAGGCCGATGTCCTGCAGTGGGCGTCAAATGGCTGATGATGATGATGATTTACCGAGGTTGGTTGTCTGGAAGAGAACGCTCTAAGCGATAATACCGCCAATTGTATACCACTACCTAGATACGAGAAATTATTTTATTGTACACTAGAGCACGTGACAGAAGAAGAAAAAGCTGAGACCCTCATGCTTGTAGTAAACTTCTGAGCTATCACAAAGCCAAAAACGACACCCTCTCAGGTCTCACAGAACGCCCATGAGTAATGACCCGGTTGTCAGGTACACCATAGTCACCTGTGCAGCTTGCGGGTAGGCGTGAAGCAGCAGCTTTGCGGTCTCGGCGTGTCCCCGGTAGCACACAATATAAAGCGGACAGTACTTGGTGACGGGATGCGCGCGCCCGTCCGCGCCAGCCTCGAGAAGGGTCGAAACTATGGACGTGTGGCCGGACTCTGCGGCCCTGTTGGGGACAGATGCGGAGTGAGATTGTAGGTATTCACAAATTGTGAGCGCACTCGCTACTCGCTAATTGGCATTGTCCAGGGAGGTATCGATTCTCGTAAAGTGAAAACCATTTCGAGGAATAGGGATACTGATTACTATTTGGGGTTTAAATAAGTAAAATAAAGACGGATTATTAATATTTATCGCAAAAAATGTATAACCTTCATTTGTCCTTCAATTGCGTCATCGTTGGCTCTAATGCGGTAGTTCCAGTGTCTTCAAATATAAAAAATAAATACAATTGTTCGTTCAACAACTGTCAAAAGTGTCAAATTCTTAGGTACAGTGAAGATAACATCAATTCTCAACAAATATTCGATTAATTTGAATAAGTATTACGAACGAGACGCTAGCTTGTTATTTATATGAAAAGATCAATTCAATTCAATTCTTGGTTATTGGCAATATGATGAGAAAAGAAAATATCGGTAAGTAGTTGACACTGACTGACATTTCTTTGTCAAACATCAACATTATTTTTATTTTTAAAAAAGCATGAAAAAAGTAAAAAGAACGTACATAATTATGCCAGTGGTGACGTCATACTTACTAAGCTATTAGAAATTTTAAATAATTAATAAAACAATAATGGCATCGAAAATTAAGAAAATATACAAATTAGTTCCTTATATTAGTCTATATTTTAGATTTCTAGAATAAAAAATAGGGGTGAACAATGCCCATTGTAATTGTGATTTGTAAGAGCAAGGGATATGTCGTTTTAGTTTAAAAAGCGACAAAAAGGAATCCGAGTCTACGAAACCGGAAGTACGTCATTGCAATGGAAGTACGTCACAGGCAGAAATCTCAGTTAGTGAGTAAAGTTAGACAAAAAAGAATGGTAATGCTGTGCAAACGTAGAACAGGTTGTTTTTTTTTTACAGAACGCCGAGATGTCAACATCTTTGGCATTTTTTAACCGACTTCAAAAAAGGAGGAGGTTATCAATTCGACGCGTACATTTTTTTACTCAAAAATATTATTTGTGATACAAAACATTAGAAGTTCGATGAAAATTTATAAACTTACAAAAATTCCACAAACAATACAAGAAATCCATGAATATCATTAATTTATGATTGTAGCATTATATTTACCTGACCTTTTAAAACTGTATCATTTGCAGCTATTGTTAGGACCTTATTTTTGTGTTCTGAGGTTAGGACAATGCCCATTACTCGCTATTTTTCTACGCTAGTACGTAGATATTTCCATGAGGTCGGGCCCGCGGAAAGCTAGGATCTGTTGGTAGCCGTAAGCGTATCAACCACAAATATAAATTGGTTTCAACCTCCTAGTCAAACGTTGTAGGCATAATCAGTGATGTAGCAATGATAAGCACTCGCCCATAATTATTTTCCAGGACCTCGCTCAAGTCTGGAAAACTTAGACATAGAGCAGGGTATTGGCGCCTCCACGCCGGCCTCAGATCCTAGAGCTTGAAGCTTTGCCTTCAGCGTCTGCCTGATTCCACGGCAGGCGACCTAACTATTGCTGTTAACTATTACAATGGCTAACTCGGAGACTGTCACAGAAATTGATGAATACTCAAACACCAACGTATTGGCGCTGTTCAAGTCGACTTGACAATAAGTTTTGGGACCCGGAGCTTGAAGCTACGCCTTCAAGTCTACAAGTTCCCGTGGCAGACTAACAAACTTTAGTGTGGTTACAATGAAACTATGACCGAAATTGTGGATAACTTACACATAGAGCAGGGTATTGGCGCCACCAGGTGTCAAGTTGACGATGAGGCCGGCCTCAGGGCCTAGAGCTTGGAGTTTTGCCTTCAGCGTCTGCACGTCTCCGCGGCAGACCAGCTCGCGGAGCTGCGCGTGCTGCGAAAGCCGCTCACGTTCCAACGCATCTGAGGACAGGGAATCAGGGTTATTTATTTATAAATCCCTCTAAAAGTATTAATACAGCGGTGGTGGCGGAGCGGTAGAACGCCGGCCTCACATTCGGGAGGTCGTGTGTTCGAATCCCGGCACGTACCAATGACTTTGTTTTCTAAGTTACGTACATTTGCGGAGTTGTAGTAGCAATACCACTCGCTAACTGTGAAGGAAAACACCGTGAGGAAAGCTGAGTGTCTGAGGTGTTCACATACCTCAGCGCTTGAAATTGCCAATCCACGGTGGGCACGCGTGGTAATTAAGCCCATACTCTCTCTTCTCTCGAAGACATGTGCCCTGCAGTGGGACGTATATTATGCTACATAAAAAATTTTAATAAATTGTAATAGGAAGAGCTAGCCTATATTAGTAACTAAACCTAGGTAATGAAGAGACGTAATTTAATTTAAATATTTAGTGGATTCCTGCCGCTAGGGCTCAGTTAGGTTGTCCACAAAATAATGGCCGACGTCGACGCCGCTTCCGGTTCCGGCGACTCTGATTCCGGCTGCTTAGGGAGAAGCTGCTGCCCTTGAGAGAAGGCGAAGATAGGCGAATAAAGTATAAAAGTTTTTTAGAGAGAGAACCAGATTAACAAAGACTCTGTTACGCAACGTACCTCGAACTGACAGACATAACAAACTACGAATTGTAGTTTTATGAAACTCGCCCCGGAAAGACCGTTTAACCCTCGTAACCTTTTCCCAAAGCCCTGTATCTACTAGGTCGTCTACAAAACAATGGAGGACGTCATTCGCCGATTCCGGTTCCAGCGCCTTCCGACATGTAGAGAGAGCCGAAGCGTTGGAGCATCGTCTCTCTCAGACAGAGAGAGAGAAAGAGAGAACGCGTACATCATCATCATCATCATCAGCCATTTGACGCCCACTGCAGGACATAGGCCTCCTTCATGGTTTTCCTAACCATGAAGGGTTTTGCCATAATCGCCACGCCTGCACGCGGGTTGGCGATCGCAGTATGCGGTTGGAATCTCAGGAAGACGCTGCTGCCCGTCTCCTGGTAATGTATTTTTTTAGTCGCCTTCTACGCCATCCACGGAAGGAAAAGGAGTGACGCTATTCTTAATCCAGTGCCACACGGACATAATAAATAACAAAAATAATTTATTTTTACAGTCTAAATTTTTTTTTCTTAGGATAAATACACTAGTTATTACTGATAGTGTATTTATATATCATATACATGATACATGGTGCAATGCGTACAAGAACGCGTACAATGGAATAGAATAGAACATCTCGGCTAGGTCGTCCACAAAGTAATGGCGGACGGGCAAAACCCCTCATGGTTATGAAAACCATGAGGGAGGCCTATGTCCTGCAGTGGGCGTCAAATGGCTGATGATGATGAAGTAGGTACTTTACAATGGAATAGATTAGAACTGAATAGAATCACCTTCCTCCCGCCAGGGCTCGGCTAGGTCGTCCACAAAGTAATGGCGGACGTCGAACGCCACTTCCGGTTCCGGGGAGTCCGAATCCGGCGCCTTGGGGGCCGGAGTCCGGCGCTCCGGCGGCGGCCGGTTCGGCCCGCGGAATGAGCCGAAACGTTGAAGCATTGTCTCTCAAACGGAGCGTTATTGTATACACTTCACTTTCTCTGAGAGACTCTGAATACACTACACTTTTGAACGGCTCCACTGTTGCACTTTTTTAGCATAATCATTCAAAAAAGTAATGACTATTCTAGACTCTACGCCAAACGCTAAATATTACCAACGCTGCAAAGTAGTTCTCTCGGTTCAACAGTGTCTCTATTATTCATAATACACAATATTCTCTTTATTAGGAAGACTAAAAGCATTGATTGATCTGTTGGGTTTTGAACTAGAATACGTGAATTTCGCTGGAAATAGCGTCCGATTGTTTCAACGTTTTCACGCTTCGTCCTTTCCGACAGTACTTTGCGGTTGGATTACGAGACTGCACTTGTTTGTTCGTCGGTTTAGGTAACCAGACACCTACGGGGTAGCTAGAGGCAGGATTTATCTGCTTCCCTTGGTACAGTATAAGGCCACCCATTCTTCGTTTTTTAAATGAGACTTTCATTTAAATTTTTTTGTTTTTTGTGTGAAAGAATATCTTTATCTTTTTTTGTTTTTTGTGTGAAAGAATATCTTTATCTTTTTTTCATCATCATCAGCCATTTGATGCTCACTGCAGGACATAGGCCTCCCTCATGGTTTTGCAAGCTTCCCGGTGTTGTGCCGCCCGCATCCAGCGACTCCCCACCACCTTAACCAGATCGGTATCTTTCTATCAGGTACCTATTTTTTTTATGTACCCTATATACGTCCCACGGCAAGGCACAGGCCTTCTCTCAGAGAGAGTATGGGCTTAATTGCCACGCGTGCCCACCGCGTATTGGCAATTTCAAGCGCTCATCCTCCAGCGGCGCGGTCCGAGGTGGGGGCCACGGGGTTTTGACCCCCCAAAATTTGCCAAAATAGAAAAATCTCCTTTACTGAGCTCGATGACGTGGCTAAGGCCCGGTTTCTGAATTGAGAATTACGCTAAGTAAATACTTAAGTAACGTTCTGTCACGCTCTCTTCTGTGGAATTCGAAGAGACAACACGACAGTTAACTATTTACTTAGCGCAATTCTCAATTCAGAAACTGGGCCTAAGGGTTACAAATTAGGGCAAGCCCAATAAAATCTTAGGTGATCGCTAACAGGTTATCAGTTAAAGTTAAATCTTGCTGTCCCTTTACTCTTCCGACGACGTACGTCTGTTCCGACGTTCCGTTTACTTTAACGACTGCCTCGTTAGTCTAGCCGCGTTAAGGCGCTTAACTACCAAAACAAAGGTCACGACCCCTCTGGGGTTCCCTCTGGGGGCCGCCTACGTACAAATGGCCTCAGTCTGGGTGTATTTTCCACGTTTTTAATGTCCTTGCCTGGTTACCATAGCACAGGGTATCTTAGTCTGGGACCCGGTCAAGTGATTGTGTTGTGTGAGTTTTTTTTTTCTCTTTTACTGCATAACAATACATAAACCCACGCCTGTATCCCGGAGACGTAGCCAGAGACCAGGGTTACGTGCCACGATACCGACAGACCTCTTTCGTTTCATCTACTCTTTTACTTTCCAAAATAATCGCTCGTGTTTCGATAACATCTAGAACACTTCCCTATTATTTTGCCACTGACTTTTGTGTTACCGCTTTCGTTGTATTAAAATTTACTTGTTGTATCATTAGAGTTGCCTTAATGATTATCATTAGAGTTAGCATATTGATTTAAAACTAATAATATATGTAAGGACGACCGTAGGACGACCAGCCACAAGATGGACAGATGACCTCATCCAAGTGGCAGGAAGACGCTGGATGCAGACCGCTTCCAACCGGTCTTTTTGGAAATCCATGGAGGAGGCCCCTGTCCAGCAGTGGACTTCTTGTGGCTGGATGATGATGATGATGATGAATATATGTAAGTATTTTATGACGATATGTTTTACTTTATTGTATGTATGTTATTGCATTTGTTTTAATTCTTTTTAAATGCACCACGGGACGCGCTACGTAATAATAGGGGTTAAAGTATGAAATTGCCGTTTTATTCCAATAGGTTCTTTGAATTGACATAGAATCTTCATGGTTTGAGGTTTTCGAATGAAACTTTTTTCAAATGGTTTCTATGATGTTCTTTTTTAAAAAATGTGAAACATTTGAATATCGACTTTCAATTGTTTTTGTTACTCAATTTAGACAAGAAAGATGGATACTGCGAAAATTCGAGTGATTTTTTAATACGAGTTCCGACGCGGAACTAACGCGGCAGAAACAGCCCGCAATATCAATGCTGCGTTTGGAGAGGGGTCTACTAATGAACGCACCGTGCGATTTTGGTTTAAACGCTTTCGTGATGGAAATTTCGACTTAAAGAACGAGCCACGAGGAAGACCGCTCACACAGGTGAATAACGATGAATTAAGAGAGATAGTGGAAGCCGACCCTAGTCAAACTACCCAGGAATTAGCGGCATGGTTTAACGCTCAGAACACAAAAATAAGGTTTAACGTTACCTTACCTACAATATTGACTCACTTGCGTCAAATCAATAAAATAAAAAAATACGAAAAATGGGTGCCTCATGATTTGACTGATCTGCAGAAAGAAACACGTGTTGAAACTTGTGTTGCCTTGTTGAACCGGTACATAAATGAAGGAATATTGGATCGAATTGTAACATGTGATGAAAAGTGGATTCTTTATGATAACCGGAAAAGAAAAATGCAATGGCTGACCCCAGGTCAAATGCCACAACAGTGTCCTAAAGCAAAACTTACCAATAAAAAGGTAATGGTAACTGTTTGGTGGTCTCAGCATGGTGTTATTCACTATAGTTTTCTCCGATCTGGTCAAGCAATAACGGCAGATGTCTATTGTGCCGAACTCCGAACCATGTTGACAAAACTAGCAGTAAAACAGCCCCGACTCATGAATCGATCTTCACCATTATTGCTCCACGACAACGCGAGACCTCACACAGCACGAGAATTTTGACCCTTCAGGAACTGCAGTTAGAAACCATTCGTCATCCTCCGTATTCACCAGACCTTGCTCCAACGGACTACCATTTTTTTCGTGATTTGGACAATTATCTACGTGACAGGAAGTTTTCTTCCCAGGAGGCAGTACAAAATGCTTTCACACAGTTTGTGCAGTCTAGATCGTCGGAGTTCTATCGCAAAGGCGTTAATGACCTTCCCATTAGATGGCAGCAATGTATAGATAATAATGGCAACTATTTAGATTAAATAAATTTGTTAAAAATTTAAAAAATTAACAATTTAGATTTTCAATACAAATCGGCAATTTCATACTTTAACCCCTAATACAATTATGAGTTACCTTAGGCACTGACTGAAAGTCAGCGCTGTGAGATCACTTTCTCAGCGCAACGCTGAGTCAGCTGCCTTTTGTGGCAACTTAGACACCCCACAGGCTTCATCTATCATCCTTTTTTATTTAATTGATTTGTCTGTTGTGTATTTAGTTTTCTTTCTGTTATTGTGCATATTATGTTACTTATCTGTTTATTTTGTTTCTGTGATGTGTCTTGCTGGTATAATAAATGTTATAATAAAAACTGAATTTGCACGGATATTTACTCGTTTATTTTTTCATTTTTCATAATTTTTCTTTCTTTCTTTTTTTATATTTGAAAACATTTTTCACAGTTACGGTACTTCCTTCCACTTCGATTTTTTTTATTTTTTTTTTTACGTCATGAAACTCACAACTATCCTTACAGGTAACCCTATTGCGACAGTGCAGTGCAGTAGACATTTTACATAATAAAAATTTGTTGGTAGCCACATTAAATTCTAATAAAAAATATAAAATAAATTCCATTAAATTATTAATAAAAAAATATATCAAATAAATTTAAAAAGTTCGGAGCCGAAGGTTGGAAATCAAGAATATTTACAAAATTTGTTTTACCATTACTTAGTAATACTGTTTTTCACGACGAAAAGAACATTCAAACGAAAAGAATAAATTCAAAGTCACCCTGTACAGTACTAGAACTACGCAAACTATTCAAGAAACACGGAATATAAAGACAGCCCAGCGGCCACAGTTGACTCACTCTACTAAACATATCCAGCCACACGACGGGAATGAAGTAGCAGCGAAGTGTAAGACGATACGGGCGCGTAGATAATGATGGGATTGTACCCGGGAAAAAGCCCACATTGGGAATAAACGCGGAATAATTCCGGGACCATACAATACATAAACTGACGCCCGTATCCAGGAGGGGTAGACAGAGAACAGGGCTTGCCACTTGACACGATCCCGACAAACCTATTATATCCCCTATTTGGTCGAAGTATTTTCGACTGGCACGTCCCTTACCGGCCTTCGACCCACATTCGCTCGATATATTTCTTTCCTCCAAACCAAAGCAAAATTCCATTCTCAATACTAGTCACTACATCCTCTTTCAGTCCACAACGTCCGGAATTCCGGAAATATTCCCGAAATGGGTTTTTATGCGGATATAATCGTTTCTTACTGTTTTCATTGAATAAAAAAAAAAATTTATAACCGTATGCATTCTTTAAAAATAGCCTGACCACTGTATAAGTCTAAACTCGTCATTTTCGGAATAAAACGCGGTTATGTATGATTAGGTGTGTCTTGGACGTTGCCAGGTAAATTTTTCCAATAACCAATCACAATGTAACCCATTTTACGTTATAGCGTCAATGTCACGGGTCACTAAAACCTATTATTGTTTTAGTGACCCGTGTCACTAAAACAATAATATAACAGGGTGGAAATTTCAGATTTGCGTTTAACAGGAACAATGTCAACCCGCATAAGAACCTATTTTGGATTAATCCCCCTAATTTCTATTTTATTTTAAGACTTCTTTATGCTTGTGTGACGTTGTTTGACGCTTATGTTGTCAAACGAACTGTAAAATATGTTAAGTTCTATTCATAATAACTATTATAAAAACATATTATTATTATGTTATTTTGGGATAACTCCTCGGAATTTTTCCACTACAATTATTCCGCTTGAGATGGGTGTTCAATGGAAACTATCTTTACCCGTATAAATACCCATTTTGAGTTTTTTTCATACTTCTATTTTGGGGTTATTTCCTGTAATGTTTCCGTCGTAGTTATTCCCATCTCTACGCGGAAAGGACATATTTACACGGGGATTTGCCGCGTCGGTGGAGCGGTGTCCGGTTAGCGAATAGCAGGTGACTATTCTGTCGTACGCAAAACATATGGATCTTTACTCTGACAAGCTGAAAAGAACTCTATGATTTAACGATTAAAGGTCCAAAATTGACTAGCTGTGTATTTACAGCACATATTAAATTTGGCGCCCAGGTAGTATGGTACGATGCATAATTTTCATTTATGTCACATTTGAATGGTCCAAAATTAAATGGAGACAATTTATTTGCAATTAAAGTTACACGAGTTCGAATAAACACGCAAGGACATCACAAGCATGGAAATACACCCAGACTAAGGCCATTTTATACAAATTTATAAACACAACTTCTAAAAAACTCCTCAAGTGCAGTTTATATAGTCTGTGGTAAAGATAAACTTAAACTGCATTTGAAGTGCTCTATAAGGAATCGTGTTTTAATTAATAATACTGCTAAGTTTGCTTGAGCATAGTCTGAAATCTTACACACGTTTGAAATGTATATAGAAGCCTTGAACGTTGCGTAACTACCTACAAGGCCACCCAGTGGATTCGGATGTCTTACTTATTAGCTTTTAATGCTGGATCGGATAGATTATGTAACCTCTAATAAAAAGGAGATTTTTATGACAGATCAACATCTTAATCGCTAGCACTGCCTAAGAATTCAGGGGCCCGTTTCATTGTATCTATTTGCCTCAAGCACGCGCAATACGGACAGTAATATTATATGAGCGGGACGCAAGTATCTGTCCAGTCCCTTTCTTTAATTAAGTGTTACACGTATACTTAAATAATCCCACGGAAAGACAGGGCCAAACCTTCAGACTTTTTTCAAGTCGAATTAACATAACATAACCTCCACACGTCACAATCACTTGTCATGGTCCCGAACTGGGATGCCCTGGATATGGTAACCAGGCAAGGACATCACTAACATGGATAAACACCCGGCCATTTGTAGCATAAATAACAGCCCCCAGCGGGAACCGAACCCACGACCTCTAGCATGGTAATCTAACGCGTTACCGCTAGAAGAAGATAATGTTAAAATGTAGAAGATAATATTAAAATGTCAAGGAAGGAAGTCAAAGGTCTTGCACTGAATTGATCCACTACCGAGAAGCTAATTGGATCAACCGCTCTCTTGATTCTCCTGAACGAAACATGCTGCCTCGTCGGTCTAGGGGAATCACGTCCGATTACCGTGCCGGAGCTCGTGCGTTCGATTCCTACTGGGGGCCGCCCAGTAATGTCTTTGCCTGGTCACATAGCACAGGGTATCCTAGATAGATAGAGAACACTTTATCCTTACAAATATTATAAACGCGAAAGTTTGTATGTATGGATGGATGTTTGTTACTCTTTCACGCAAAAACGGCTGAACGGATCGGGATGAAATTTTGCACAAAGATAGATTATAGTCTGGATTAGCACGTAGGCTATTTTTATCCCGGAAAAGTATACATCAAAATTACCACGCGATCGAAGTCGCGGGCAACAGCTAGTTGTACATAAAAAAGGAAATTACACAGATATTTCAGACAGAGGAGTTGGTGAAGTCAGGATAGTTTTGTCTCGCCCGAATAAAAATACAAACCAATACATAAAATATATACCCTCACAAACGCATCCATACTTACACACACACACGCACGCACGCACGCACGCACGCACGCACGCACGCACGCACGCACGCACACACACACGCGCACGCACGCACACACACGCGCGCACACGCACACACACACACACGCGCGCACACACACACACACACACACACTTAGGGCTTCTTTTATAAGAATTAGTATTACTCTTTTTCGATATAATTTAAAGTTTCAGAAATGTAAACTATGTTGGAACTCACAGCCTACCTATTTGAAGTTGCAACCTAATAGTCACCCCTTAATTATAACGGTTTTTGGGCCTGACACTCCTTAACACAGATTAATATTAATCTAGCAAGGGTGTCAGCTCGTCTCCCTACTTAAATGTACCGTGCCAAATCTTTTTATTATATAGTTTCACCGTACTTAGTTACATTAAGTGTGTTTGTACATTTCTCTTTGGATTAAACGATATTTGATTTGATTTCTTTACCTAAGAGCACAAACTACGGTCTAGTTCGGGACCAGGGCAGGTGATTGTGTTGTGAGGAAGTTATTATAATATTATTACTCCAAAAAAAACCGCGGAAGAGCTATTCATGTTTAGTGTACTGAATACAGGGTGCTGCCAAGAACTGACTGCCAATCTCCAGTGATAGAGAGGCTCTTTAAGAATAAATTAGGATACATTCCGCTATGCAGGGTTTCTCAAAGTGGGGTACGCGAACCCCTGGGGGTTCGCCGTCCGACGGTAGGGGGTTCGCGACAAGATTTACGTAATGTATTTGTACGAAACAGTACATGGCACATTGTAAAAAGGTTATTTTTATTTTTATGTTAAAGAGTTGTCTTTGGTTAATTGGCATTATCATTGAATTATGGCATTATGCATCTTCCCCCATTACTAGAAGGTTGTGTCAGTCATTTTTCTATTTCTATAATAATTAATACAGTTCACTTATACAATAATTATTATGTTTGATTGCGACCCAAACAGTATTTTCACACGGACTTTTCGTATAAAGCCTACAAATCTTCTGAACTATATTTATAGGATAGGTAGATCTACCGATTTTCGTTTTTCGAATCTTCTAATTTCTACCAATCTTTATAGTTCATCTACTACTATACTAAAACAAGAGTTGGCAACACTGGTTTGCTCAGTGTTTATTTGTTTTATTGATTGTTACCTACGCACTGTGGGGGGTTAGTGGTTCGCTGTCATTTAGAAACTTCGACGGGGGTACGTGGAGCCATAAGTTTGAGAAACCCTGCGCTATGGCAACCAGGCAAGGACGGCACAAACAAGAAAAACACGTATAACTCTAGGTAGATACAGCGCGTGTGTTACGTGCGTGCGCGAGACACGAGGCTCTTAGTAATGGCAACTTTGCTCTACTCAACGACATATAAACGAATTGCACCCGACACGGAGTCGCAGAGTTACAGCCCTCACCGAGGCGACGTGTTTTCGTTGCATGCGGTTTTGGCAAGTGACCCCCTACTACCGAACTGAAAACGTTTCACGTCAAAATTTATTTATTGTCAAAATAGTTGCTCTTTACTTACAAAAAAAATTTTAAAAAAAACCTACTTTGAAACACTACATCACTAAAAAGTTAGAAACAATTTAAATAATTAGAAGTATTTATATATGTACCTAGGTATTGTAGAAGTATAATTTGTAGTCGGTGCCCAGTTTCCAGACCTGCACATGTATTTTGGGCACCGGATCCAAATTACACTTCTACATGTATAAATACTTCTAATTATTTATTGATGTAGTGTTTTAAAGTCGGTTTTAATTTTTTATTTAAAAAATTTTATTTTTCAATTTTTAGTGGGGAGCGGGAGAAAAATAAATAAGTCCCTTATAACCATAATTTACCCTACTTAATTCGTTGCTTTAAAGTTTGATGTTCTAAATTTCCATCACCGAAAGTCTTCACCAGAACATCACCAAATTAACTTGGGACTACTTTTACGCTATTTTATGAAAAATACGGATATTACTAAATGATTAGGGCTTATTAGGGCCCATTAGGGCTTATTTACTGCTGTCCATTGAAGAGTTCCGTTCTCCATCTCTGAAAGTCTTCATCAGATCTTCACCAAATCAAAATGGGACCAATGGGACGTTATACCTGTTCGAACAAAAAAAGAATTGTCGAAATCGGTTAAGATTTGACGGAGTTATGGAGAAACATAGCCAAAAAAAATATATATACGCGTCGAATTGATAATCTCCTCCTTTTTTGAAGTCGGTTAAAAAAACGAGGAGTTCCTTGCTCCATCCGCGCTGAAAACGTCCAGCGAAAGTGACCGACGAACAAAATGTACAAATTACGAAACAAATACAAGCAAGTGGGCAATTAAAAAGGATTAATAAAGACATTACAAACAATAATAGTGAAAGCGGTATTGTACGCGCTTCAGCGCTGACAATTACTGTTATATAACAATTTACACTGAATGTTTTATTCATGATACTACCGTTTCTTGTTAGTAAAACGAACGTAATGACTTGTTATCGTCGGTTAGTGTTTTTTGCTGCGCCTGCGTGTTCGCTAACGAGCGCTCCGGACATAACCCCGGTTTCTCGTACACTAACAAGCTGTTAATCTACTGTTAACAGCTGTCAGTGGTTTTTTTTTTGTATGCACTTTGGTCAATTGACAGCTGTTAACAGTAGATTAACAGCGTGTTAGTGTACGAGAAACTGGGGGTTAGTATGTCCCATATTTTCTAAGCCATATTTACTAACTGATTTGGCAAACATTCTTTTGCCATATTATTTAGCCTATTTAACCATACAACCACATACGACCTATTCTCAGATTTACAAAATATACACAAAAAATTAATCATAAAAATCGGTGAAACGGTTTCCGAGGAGTTCGATAACAAACACTGAGACACGAGATTTTTATACATTAGACTAGCCGTTGCCTTTTATTGTTGTATTTTTCCGGGATAAAGCCTATGTGCTAATCCTGACTATAATCTATCTCTGTGCAAAATGTCACCCTGATCCGTTCAACCGTTTTTGCGTGAAAGAGTACAAACATCCATCCATACATACAAACTTTCACGTTTATAATGTTAGTAAGGATTATACCTATATTATATATATATATATATTAGAGATGGGCCGACTGTGACTTTGGCCGACTGGCCGACAGGCCGACCAGTCGGCTACAAATTAGCCGACATGTCGGCCGATATGTCGGCCGGGCCGACATTGTTTTCGGGGGAGTTCGGGTGACCTCGGCAACGCTCGTGATCACGTCGCGACATGATTTTTTGTTTATATATAATGTTTTAGTAGATAAGATCTTTCAGATTCCTAATCGAGACTTATAAATAAGACTGATTAAATTCGTTATGATTAAGCCTGAGAGCATAGAGGCCAGCTTAGATCTAGGGTTTGACTGTTGATTACTTTTATACGTATATAATTTTATGACTGATCTGATCTCGTAAGAAGAGTATCTTAGAAGTGGAATATCTTTAATATGGTACAAACTAATAAACGATTAAGTACATAACAGTTAAAATAAATACGTATTTCAGTTACCCTAATCCGTCGGCAGTTTTGGCCGACTGTTCGCCGACCAGTCGCCGACTGCAAATATGGCCGACTAGTCGGCTTAACCGACTGGTCGGCGAACAGTCGGTGCATCCCTAATATATATATAATACATAAGTCTTCGAAAATATTGGTAGCCACCTTGAATAACGGCTAATAACGCCATCGTATAATGTATGAAGCGTTTATCAATATTTGAGTTATCTCGTAAAATAATGTGTATACAACACACCGTTATAAGAATACGTTTAGAATTCAATAAAAAAAAACTCAATCTAATAACTTTTTTATGATTAAGAGTGACCTTATTTTTCGCTTTCTCTGTGATGCCCAAAAACCTCCGAACAAAAATTGTTATGGTTTTATTTTTTTAATTTCTACTAGGTTTTAAGAAGCGGTGGTAGCCTAGTGGGTAGAACATTGGACTCGGAAGCGGGAGACCCAGGTTCGATTCCCAGTGCGGGCATGTACCTATGACTTGGTTTTCTAAGTTATGTACATTTGTAAAGTTATAGTCGCAACACCACACGCTAACTGTGAAGGAAAACATCGTGAGGAAACCTGAGTGTCTGAGCTATTCACATACCTCAGCGCTTGAAATCGCCAATCCGCGGTGGTTACGCGTGGTGATTAAGCCCATACTCTCTCCCTGAGAGAAGGCCTGTGCCCTACAGTGGGACGCATATCGCTATTAATCGCGGTTAAACACGTTCAATGTACAACTTTGAACTATGTGTAACTCACGCATACTAGTAACGAAGAAGTCATACGAATGAGTGGCAAATAAGCTGTAACTGTTATTTACATACTGTAAGGTGTCTCGAGACACCAATTTGTTACAAGGCAGTTCGTTGAACCGGGGCATCCGTGATGTGGCCTTTTACTGCCTAGTCTAGGCCAGGTAGGCACGCTAGAAACCGCTTGGACTGCTTACCACGCGCTTCTTTTTACCCGAAGTTTCGGGTACTTGTTTGTTTGTTTGTTACACTTTATTGAACAAAATACAAAATTTAGCACTTAAAAAAACATGAATGTCTTAGACTATGACCAAGGGCGGACTTATTTCAAGTACTTTTATCTTGTCCTTCGCTAACACAACCCCTATTTGGTCGAAGTACCGGCCCTTACCGGCCCTTTCGTCCACATTCCATCGATATAGAAGAAGAAGAAAGACATTTATTATACCAACAAGATACATCACAGAAACAAAATAAGCACATAAGTAACATAATATGCACAACAATAAGAAAACAAATTACACAACAGACAAAACGAATAAATAAAACAGGACCACAGATGTAGCCTGTGGTGTATCTAAGTTGCCACAAAAGACAGCTGACTCAGCGTTGTGCTGATCGACTCTTTCGACAATCTTTCTTCCTTCATCCTCTCCATACGTCCAAACCAACGCGACATTCCTTTCTCAATTGTAGTCAATCACCCTCTTTCAGTCCACAACGATCTCTAATCACACTATTGCATAATATCCTGTCGTTCAAACTAACTTCTCAAGGATCTCACGTCTACTGTATTAATCGCACTTTCGCGCGTCCAGCACGCTGGACCGACGATCTGGGGCAGATTGCCGGCAGCGACTGGACAAAGATGGCCGAGGACAGCATGAAGTGGTGTGCCTTGGGGGAGGCCTATGTCCAGCAGTGGCCGAGTATTGGCTGATTGATTGATCGCACCCTACTTCCTTGATTCGTCTGTTTGTATAAATGAGTACCATAACCTTCGAAAGAACATTTCTTCAACACACGTACCTGTAGTGTATGTAAAGATCTAACAAGAAACTATCTTTCTGTTGTTGTGCATATTACGTTACTTATGTGCTTATTTTGTTTCTGTGATGTATCTTGTTGGTATAATAAATGTCTTACTTCTTCTTCTTCTTCTTCTAAATAGATAAATTTATCCTCAATTCATGAAAACATTCCACAATCCATAAACCAGCAAGTTGTTCCAATTTACGCAAATCTCACATGTTTTCAACACCAACACACTTATGAACCATAATAGGTTTACAAAAACGTATGTAGCGTATTTTATATTTTCACGTATTGCATAAAGTACGGGCTAACACGACCGCACGGCTAGCTGTACTGAAACTACTGGAGAGGAAAATTTACATTATCTCAGGGTTACCAGAACTGGATCGTCTGGATTCCCATCCAAAACATATATAAATTCATCGCCTATTCGAATTTGATTTTATAACCAATGAGTTGTTACAACAACCGCAGGTCACCACGCTTAGTAGTAGTATACCTTTATAGTCTAGAGATCAGTGGTGGGTACTGATTTGAAAAATCGAGATAGTTCTGGATTTTTTTTTTTCTTTAAATAAGTGTTGAAATAATGTTGAAAAATAAACAAGCCAAGGCAAAAAATTATGTAAAAAATAATAATATTACCGCAGCTATTGCAATTACACTTAAAAACGATAAGTAAAAAAAAGACATTTTCGAGAGAAGTTTAAAAAAAACTTGCATTTTTATATTACGTAGGTAAAAAAATTCAATTTGTAAACCTGCATATTTTTGTGTTTAATACGTCCCATTCATCTTCATTATTCTACATAGTCCGAAATCGATATACTAATATTATAAAAAGCCAAAATTTTTAGGTTTACACGTAAGGGGTAATCTCCAAAAGTACTTATTCGATTAAAAAAAACTTTCATCGGTATTTAGAATGGACCTTCAGGGTTAATATAGGCTATAGACTAACTCGTTAACCACGCGAACGTAATCGCGGGCACTGCTAGTAGTTTATAAGCTACTTTTTAACCGAATCTCACGCGACAAAGTAGCAAAACTAGCAAGCAGCCTTTAAGCTTAACGTGATTTCCTGCAAAGAAATACTTTCAATCTACTTCTCAGACGAATCCCTTTCAAACGAAGTAGCCGAATACAATCACAGTTATCACAAAAATCCTTTTCAACAATAACACGACAGTTCGTGCACGCCTGGCAACCCAGTTTTACGTCGACAACCACTGGAGTAGTCACCGCGTCTGTCCTGTTAAGAATATGAAGGCAGGAGTCACCAGAAAGGAGTTTAAACTGATCAGAGCATTAAACGCCCTGACTGACGGTCTGGAGAGTAACTGACCTACCCTTATTAATAATGATGAGTTGCGAGCGGTTATTGGTAATAAGATATTGTGTTATCGTTCCGGCATTTATTATGATGAGATTACCAATTTTAATAAACTAAATGTCTCTGAATTCTATATCAACCTTCTTTCAGTAAAGAATAAGATTAAATGCTCGATTTTACTATAAAATGGCCTTACAATGGCCTTAAAATGGCCTAAGCAGCCTATATACGTCCCACTGTAGGGCAGAGGGCTTCTCTCAGGGAGAGAGTGTGGGCTTAATCACCACGCGCGCCCACCGCGGATTGGCGATTTCAAGCGCTGAGGTATGTTAATAGCTCGGACACTCAGGTTTCCTCACGATGTTTTACTTCACCGTTAGCGAGTGGTATTGCTACTATAACTTCACAAATGTACATAGCTTAGAAAACAAAGTCATAGGTCCGCACTAGGAATCGAACCTGGGTCTCTCGCTTCCGGGACCAATGTTCTACCCACTAGGCTACCACCGGTATAGTAAAAAATGGCCTTGGTCCGGGTGTATTTTCATGTGTGTAATATCCAGTGATCGGAGTAGGTATATTGGTTTTTCGTACTTGCATCATGATATCGTAACATGGACATGCCATTTTTCTCAATGTCTTAAACGTCATCGCCATTGTCATCATTACCATCTGTTTTTTTGTAAATGGTAATGATGAAATGTAAACGATAATTATGTAATGTGTGTTTTATGAGCAATAAGCGTATATCTAAAACTAGGATATACCTACAATTATTGCAATTTTTTTATTATATTATTATCGTCGACTACCACGAGTTGAACAAAATTTCACTAAATGAAAATATCAGATTTAGACAGAATTTATATAAGTAAAACACACATCTCATCATTACCATTTGCTGCAAAAGTTGTAAAACACAAACTCTAAATAAATAGATAACTCTATGGTACACCAGTAATTTACAGAGATAGGGATAGATACGATCGGCGTTCTTATCGCTTGAAGCGATCTTTTTCAGACAACCTTTGGATGGACGGGACTGAAAGATGATGAGAGTTTGTAGGTGTACATTTGGCTTGATTTGATTTGATTTAATTTAATTTGATTTATTTTCATTTTCTTTAATTGGATTTGATTTGATGTGATTTAATCTGACTTAATTTAGTTTGATTTGATTTAATTTAGTTGAATTGATATGATTTGGTTTGAATCGATTCGATTTGATTTAATGTGTACATACGAATATTATTACTAACATAGCATAAGTCACGATTGTTACTAATACTATATGGGCATTGCCTGAAATAAATGAATACAATACAATACAATAAGACAGAATACATTTATCTCTAATTAAGACTTCTCAGATATTGCGCATTTGCGCATGCATAATTGTAGGTATATCATAGTTTTAGATATACGCTTATTGCTCATAAAACACACATTACATAATTATCGTTTACATTTCATCATTACCATTTACAAAAAAACAGATGGTAATGATGACAATGGCGATGACGTTTAAGACATTGAGAAAAATGGCATGTCCATGTTACGATATCATGATGCAAGTACGAAAAACCAATATACCTACTCCGATCACTGGTAATATCCTTAATCAGCGCGTCATTGTGCTAACATAACATAAAGTCACGCCTGCATCCCGGAGAGGGAGGCAGAGACCAGGGACTGCCACTTGCCACGATCCTGACAGATATCTTTCGTTTCATCAACATTCAGTTTTCGTTGCATGCACGCACGCCGGTTTCGAGTACCTTTTATCGTGCCATGCTCATGTTATTGTTTGTCATTATACTGTATTTTATTAACAGAATCTGGTTCTTTCCTGGTTGTATGGTGACCTAAGCAAATTAGTACAAAAATGGAATAGTGTCCTCTCTCCCAGCTCTACCTGCGAGTGATTTAACATTCAGCCAATGTTTTACGAGCTCCCACGCATCAGGAGATGGCCCTGAATGATTCAGCATCACTCGGTCGTAAAGTGACACGGTGCGTTTTACGGTGATTGCTTGAAAGAAGTGGAAACGAGCGAAGATAGTCTAGCCCCCGGTTTCTCGTACACTAACAAGCTGTTAATCTACTGTTAACAGCTGTCACTGGTTTGTTTTGTATGCACTTTGGTCATTTGACAGCTGTTAACACTGGATTAACAGCGTGTTAGTGTACGAGAAACTGGGGGTTATACACGTAGTGTTACAATAGAATAATATAAGCACGTCAGCAGCTGTTATTTGCCTCTATAAAGTAGGCTGCTAAGCAATAGAAGTGCAATTTCATTCCAATGGTATAACCCGCGCAAATTAAACAGGCATCTCTCGGGGCGCCGAGTTAAGTCTCACGGGATTGGTTACTAAACTATCAATAGTGTCATGAAACAACCATTACAGTTACTCGAAATTTCACTGATGCCTTCACTTGCCCATTAGCTCAGTTGGGAGAGCGCTGGCACGGTTAGCCAGAGGTCGCGGGTTCAAGCCCCGGCACGGGTGGAATTATTAGCCTCCAAATAGGTTTTTAAAATTGTCCCCAGCACGGGTTAGTGCAACAAAAAGAATATAACCATTACTGTGCCAATATAATTCTATTGAACAACTAAGCATTTTAGACTCACCCCCCAGTTCATATAAATAAGCCCGGAGGGAGATTAACCCCTCCTAATTTCGAAACTGTTCATCAATCAGCCCATAATCGTCCACTGCTAGACATAGACCTCCCCGAGGCACGCCACTTCTGCCCATCCTCGGCCATCCCCATCCAGGCGCTGCCAGCAATCTGCCTCGAATCGTCGACGCAGCGAGCTGGTGGGCCTCCAACGCTGCGTTTGCCCGTCGACCATCCGCATATGTGACCAGTCCTCTGCCACTTCAACTTACTTATCTTGAAGGCTATGTCAGAAACCTTAGTTCTTTGGTGAAATGTCTCATTCCTGATGTGATCCGTCAAAGAGACTCTGAGCGTAGCCCGTTCCGTAGCACGCTCAGCGGATTTTAATCAGTGGACTAGTCCTACCGTCTCAGTGTCCACGTTTCTGCTCCGTAGGTCATAGCTGGCAGGGTGCACTGGCTGAGGACTTGTATTTAGGATGATGATGTGATTTGTTCTAGAAGGTTTATTCTGATCTCTGGCATCCCACGCTAACTCGTTCTAATGGAAGCGTTACATAACGCAACACGTTTTATTGTGTTGACAAGAACTTATTTATATGGTAAATTCGACTTTGTCCTAAAATAAAATGGCTAATGGATTTGAAACGAACCGGTTTTCGACCTTTTTTTTTGTTACGATAGCCACAAATCTGCCTATGGATTTAGGACACAAACGAACGAACAAGTTGCGCGGTTTAGCTGCCACACAATGTGGAATGGAAAGTCTAGACGTTTGTGAATAATATACCTAGTTTGCCGTCATCAGCGATTATGTTACGTTACACGAAATTACAAGAAACGAATCCTTTTGTTCGAGAAAAAACTGGTAAAGGTAGGCTTTAATAACCGAGCGTTTTTTTTAACGCCAGTCTGTCGCCACCAAGGCCATCCAAAACGCTTACATAAACTCGCAAGCTAACTTAAATCTCTTATATAACATTCCTGTTTCCGAACCAGTTCCATGTGGAAACTTCTGCATAATGCATTTTTATTTGCCCGCGAACACGCCAACCAAATGATCTCTAGGGTTTTTACCTTGAGATTTGACTAAAAAACGCACACAATAGAATTATGAATTTCATAAATATGTAACATCTGAACAACTCGCAATAAAGTTATGAATTATGAATTAATTAAGTGGCAGAATGGATTGACGGTTGGTCTAGCGGTAAAGCGATTGGCTACAAAAACATAGGTCGTGGGTTCGATTCCCGATGGAGGCCGCCGTACCTGATTTGTACAAACGGTCTCACTCTGGGTGTATTTCCATGTTTGTGATGTTATTATCTGGTTACCACACACGGTATCATACATAGTTTGGGACCAGGACAAGTGATTGTGTTCTGTGGAAGTTTTTAGGGTTCCGTACCCAAAGGGTACGGGGCCCTATTACTAAGACTCCGCTGTCCGTCCGTCCATCCGTCACCAGGCTGTATCTCATAAACCATGTTAGTTAGACAGTTAAAATTTTCACAAATGATGCATTTTTGTTGCCGCTATAACAACAAATATTAAAAACCGAATAAAATAAATAGATATCTAAGGGGGGCTCCCATTCAACAAACATTATTTTTTTGCCGACATTAATAACGGCAACAGGTAGACGCTTCAAATATTCAAATGTTGTATAGATAATGGTACGGAACCCTCCATGCGCGAGTCCGACTCGCACTTGGTCGGTTTTTTATGTAGCTTATACGTGTCCCACTGCAGGGCACAGGCCTTCTCTCAGAGAGAAAGTATGTGCTTACCACGCGTGCCCGTAGCGCATCGGAAATTTCAACCGCTGAGGTATGTAAATACCTCAAGACACTAGGGTTTCCTCGCAATGTTTTCCTTCATAGCTACTGCAACATCACAACCTACTTACCAAAGTACATATAAATAACAAACTCTAATTAACGAGATTTAGAAATAGCGCAAATAAAAAATAACCCCTGTATATTTCCAGGCGTATGTTTGGGAGCTCGCAGAAGCTTCAAAGGTATTCAACTGCGACCCAGTTGCGCCAATAATTCTGTTCCGAGGTTACCATTGGCAAGGTCTCTTTATCGGACGACAAGTTACAATTTCCTGTACTATGGACAGTTAACAGATGAGGCTTGTGATAATTGTAGCATTATACTTTCCGACCTTATACCTTTTAGGGCGAGTTTTCCGGAACTGGCGTACAATAGTATGTATGTGACGGCTGACCTTTGGCCTCGCGGAGGGCGGCGGCCGCGTGGCGGTGTCCCCGGCGCTCCGCCAACGCCAGAGCGGAGTCCCCGGCCGCATCCGCCACGCCCAGGGTCGCGCCCGCCGCTAGCAGCACGCGGGCGTTCTCCACGTGACCACGCTCCGCTGCTATGTGGAGCGCCGTCTGGGGACAATGTGAGGTTTAATGAATGAATGGATCAAACCTACACTTTGAATGACAGGATACGCAATAGTTTGATTAGAGGACGTTGTGGACTGAAGGAGGATGTAGTGACTAGGATTGAGAAAGGAATGTTGTCTTGGTTTGGACATGTGGAGAGGATTAAGGAAGAGAGATTGGCCAAACAAATATATCGAGCTAATGTGGGTGGAAGGGCCGGTAAGGGACGTCCCAGGCGGATATACTTCTAACAAATAGGGGATGTATTAGCAAAGGGCAAGATAAAAAGTACCCGAAACCGGCGTGCGTGCATGCAACGACTAATGAATGTTGAGGAAGCGAATGTGATCTGTCAGGATCGTGGCACGTGGCAGTCCCGGGTCTCTGCCTACGCCTCTGGGATACAGGCGTGAGTTTATGCATGTATGTATGTACGTGTACACTTTATAAGATAGAGTTTTTAACAAAAAAACCAACTTCAAAGAAAAGGACGCACTAAAAGGCCGCCTGGGGACAACAAAAGAATAAATAAACATTTCAAATTTACACTCTCTAATAAGGAGAAAGAGGGGGCGTTCAAAAACCACCTGGCGCCGATCAGTTACGTCAAAACCCTTGGGTTTGGATGGGGAGACCTTGAAGTCAAATCAATCAAATCAAATCAAAAATGTTTTATTCAAAGTAGCCCAGGAACTGCGACTTAATGAACGTTACGAGTCCAGGTGTCATTTCAAAATCTAGATCATTTTGGAGAAAAAATGGACAAAAGCTCCCAAACTTAGTCTTTTCAAGTCCTTAATTAACAGAGTTTAAAACCTGGAACTCGTGCATTGAACTGGCTTTAATTCCAGACATCATTGTTATCTAAATAATCTTTAATATTATAGTAGCTTTTTGGCACAAAGTGTGCATTACGCATTTTTTGAACCGCGCTTCTGGCAAGCTTATTATATCCTCAGGGATCTTATTGTAGAAACGTATACAATGCCCTATAAAGGATGTTTTAACCTTTGTCAGCCTAAATTTTGGGAACGAAAGTTTATGTCTATTTCTAGTATTTGCATTGTGTCCATCATCATCATCATCATCAGCCATTTGACGCCCACTGCAGGACATAGGCCTCCTCCGTGGTTCTTATAACATGGTTACATTGTGTTGGCTCGCCGCATTGAGTCGCCGCTCAAGACCGCAGCAAGTGGAGATATTTTATAAAGGCCCTATGGCCCTGATGAGGGACAAAAGGATATAAGTAAGTAGTAACACTCTCTTATAACAATTTTTCTAACAAAAAACTAACTTGACGTAAAACACACTAAAAGTTCTCATCTTTTTCTCGTGGATCTCCCATAGATCCATTTTTGTGGGGACAAAAACAACCCCTTCCTAAACAAAAACAAAAATGAATCAAATCAGATAATGTGATAAAGAAATATCGCTGAAAATACATAAAAAAAAACCTTCTCCTCTTTCTGCGGTTAATTAAACAGAAAATAACTGTCACACAACACAATCACTTGACCTGCCCTTTTTTTAATTGTACTTTACACACGAGACATTGAACAAGACATTACATAAGAAATAACATGCACAAAGGCGAGCTTATCTCTGTAAGAGCTTTCTTCCAGCAAACCTTGGAGAGTCGGAGAACCAGTAAAGTCTTCATTATGTGTACAAAATAAACTAAATAAACTGCAAATATCCTTTGAATTTTTTTTGTGATATTTGGTAGGTCTGAGAATAAGTTGTAGGCTAATTAATACGGCAAAACAACGTTTGCAGAGTCAGCTAATAATACATAAATATGTCTCTTTCAACTTCTTCTTAAATGTACCTTCTATTTCATTATTTATGTAATGTATTGCTATTGCGGGTGATCCAATATTAATTATAAAACGTGTCTACCTGCAAGTGATAATAAAGTCTTTAGTTTAGGACTTAGACCCGGTCGTTTTACAGTTGAAGAATGACTATCCGGAAGTATTTAATCATGGCTGCATCGTATGGGGATACAGGGTCGTCATTCCAGCAAGTTTAAGAGCACAGATATTAGAGGAAGTGCACGTGGGTCATGTGGGCATCGTGGGCATGAAGCAGATCGCGCGCAACTACGTGTGGTGGCCGCGCCTGGCCGACATCGAAGCGCGCGCGCAGGGGTGCGCAGCCTGCCGCGAGCAGCGAGACGCGCCACCACACCACGCACCGCAGCCTTACGATTTCCTACAATATCAAGGGAAATATTATTTCCTAATCCTAGATGCCCATTCAAAATGGATCGAGGTTTTTGTCATGAACAAAGGAATATCAGCCAATGCCGTAAAGTCTAAACTAACAGAGACGTTTGCACGGTTTGGCCTACCCATACAGATAGTATCTGATGGCGGGCCGCCATTTAGATCGGTGGAGCTAGAAAAATTCTTAAGTTGTAACGGCATAAAACACATTCTCATTGCGCCATATCATCCATCCAGCAACGGAGCTGCTGAAAATTCAGTAAAGACCGTCAAAAAGGTTATTAAAAAGGCAGTCATGGAAGGAGAGAATGTCGACAGAGCTTTACAAAACTTTTTATTGGTATATAGAAATAGCACTCATACCACAACACAACGAGAGCCGGCTGTAGCCATGCTTGGCCCAAGACTACGAATGCGATTGGACCTATTACGGCCCAACACGGCAGACACAGTCGGAGCGGCGCAGCAAAAACAAGTAGACAATTCTAGAGGTACAATAAGAGAGGTGAATGCTGGTGATAGTGTTCTTTTCAGGGACTACGGCAGAAATACTCCAAAATGGAGTGAAGGTTCGATAATCGAACGGAACGAAACAGTAACATACAAAGTAAAAACAAACCAAGGCGAACAACGCAAACACATAGATCAGCTAATACCACGAAAAGCTGTGCGATTTTCTTGGCCAATACAGGATGAAACGCCCGCAGAGGTGACTGCAGCCAACGTCGAGCCGGGCTCCCCGCCCGCCGCCGCCGCCGCTCACGCACACCCTGCCCATCCCTCCACATCTGGCGAGTGGGTAAATACCCGGCCACGCCATATTCAAACCCAGTCGGCTCCTTCGCCATAGTATGTGGTATTTTTTGCGTAAACTTCTGCTATGTGTGTGTGCATACCGTCAACAGATATGTACGTAACCTACTTTACAATTAAAAAAAAAATACTATACTTAATATTATATTGTCGCTCTAGTGTAGTGCTAAGGGAGAAGTGAGGAGTGTAAGTTGTACACTATGTTTATTAGTATAAGAAACACTTAGCAATTAATTAAATTAAGAAGGCATAGATTAGCGTTAAGAACATTATTGTAATAGCTCTGGGGGGATAGTTGCGTCAGTTATTGTCAGCTGTCATTTTCATATTAGGAGTTTGAATTTAAAAAGGGGAAAATTGTAATGTATTGCTATTGCGGGTGATCCAATATTAATTATAAAACGTGTCTACCTGCAAGTGACAATAAAGTCTTTAGTCTCGAATGAACTGTCTTTGTCTTGATACCCTTCAATTTAGAACAAAGTTTAAAAGTAGTTTTTATTGATGTGTAGAATAATCCCTAAAGGTCTACCAGACCAGTCTGCAACACTGTGATAGAAGTGTCAGTCACCTTGCCTCCAGAGGCTTGCGAGCTCACAGCATCCAAGTTTGCCCCTGCTGCACACAGCGCCCTCAGGCAACAGCTGCGCTCAGCCAGGGCTGCCGCATGCAGTGCTGTCCTCGACAATGCATCCCGGGCATTCACGTCCGCTCCGGCCGCTATAAGCTCCCCTAGGAGCTCCACATTGTCCCAGAGGGCTGCCTGCAGCGCAAAACATTATTCCAATGTTACTCTACATGGAATCCGATAACCACCCATACAAAGTCGTTCAGAAGAAAGACACATCCTAAAACCATCTGAAACACTCAGTCCAGCAGGAAGCAAGCAAGAATAGTGGGACAAATACGGATAAGCTTGAATTAAAGGCGCAATGACTCCGTTCCACAAGTTAAACTCTTAGGGAAACAAATACTCGCATCTCATTCGTCAATGTGCACAAGCGATACAATGAGCGAAGACAGTCTGCTTTATAGGGTAGGTTTACTTAATGCAGCGGCTATTGAAGGTCACACGCATTAAACAATGGGCCCACAATCTACATGGACAATTTTCTTTTTGAGCTTGTTTTGTTGAATGGAATATACACTATCAGAGGTTGGATGTCAGCTCTGCATATTCCTCTCTTGTCTTTGCCAACTGAAATAGATCTTTGAAGCTGGTTATTCCAGTCCATTTTGTGAAGTTACGGAGCCATGATTCTCTTTAACCCTTATACTCAGCAGTGTATTCATGAATATACAAAACATATGACTTGACAGCTGTTCAACAAGTCAATGGCCTGATTTTACCCATCGTAAAAACCTTAAGATGTTGGTATTGTGCATTTTAAAGCACTTACTCCCTTATTGAATACAGCAGTAATAATAACATTATGACGGAATAAGGACAATGATTCATTATCAGTTGTACAGTAGTCTCACATGTACTGAAGGAAGAAAGTGACTCCTAAGATACAGGGTCCCCTAGTTTAGGAGTCAGGGATATAACTAGAGCTATGTAAAATAAACTGTAACTTTGTAAGTCCCTTCAGAACTGTAATTAACTTGGTCAATAAATTTATTTTATTATTATTATAATTTTTAACATTTCAAGAGGTCTTACAATTCATATTTATAATATGTATCCAGAAAAAATTTCTTCAGAAATTCTTCAGAAATTTCTTCTAACAGAAATTATCATACAAACTAAAAATTGCCAAAAACTACCTATCAAGTTATTATTTTGTAAATAGTTAAATTTGAAGTCTGTAGATATGGAGCTAGGATAATCCAATAAGTATGTAGGTAGGTACATCAATTTGAAGATTTACCTGATGCAGCAGACGCCCCTGGAAGTTGTCCTCGTCTGGAGACAGGTCCATTTCAATGCGTTTCAGTCATTCGAGGCCAAAACCAACATTGTCTTCCGGATAAAGTTCGGTGAACCATTTCGAAAGGTGAGATGAGAGAACTGCGAAGGATTTCTGGTTGTATTTAAATCAATGAAAACAACGCTGAAATTGTAGAAAATCACTTTCTTAGGTGTGTAAGAGTATTTTTTAGCTCTCGAAGAAGATACTTGATTCTTTTTATTGTTGAAAAACCATGAAATATCCACCGAAAACCGATCGATCGATTTCAAAATTTGACGTGACGTCTCCGTGACGTCTATTATTTCTTTTTGCGTTCCGTATCACACAGAATTAAGGTATTGAAAAAGTTCTCTTGAATGAGGTGGTAGGTCTAATTACAGACACTGCGGGTAGACAGTTTTTTAATAAAATCGGGTACAAAAATACCTCCATTTCAACACTACTCTTCACTATCTTAAAAAGCAAGGTCTTTGTAGATTTTCTCAAAAAAAGAATTACGAAGCACTTATGTGGCGCAAAACTTATCACGAAGATGACTGGGAGAGGAAAAAGACCTATTTGTTGAGAAGTTACTTTGAGGATGTATCAAGTAAGAGTTTTTTTTGTACATTATTTTCTCTAGTTCTGTTGATCATCCGAATTAGAAAATAACATTACTCCAAAATTTAGGCTGGCCTAAGTTTAATTTCCTTTTCAGGACTCTCTCCAGTGGAAGAAAATGACGAGTACCGCAATTCTGATGATTTCCCAATTGAGTTCCGATCAGAGAGCCCTTTGCCAGAATTGATTATTGAAAGAGTTTCGAAACAAAATTATCACGATGAGCCTGAAGAGTTTTATGAAAGACTTCAAGTTGTTGTACAAAATTATGTGGACAGACTAAAAAGACACGGCTCATCTGAATCAAGAACTATCAACTTAAGTGAAATCTCTTGTGTCAATAACGATGACATAAGAAGCAGCCTGTTGGAAAGTTCATGTGAAAGGGATATAAATAATGAGCCAGGCAGTTTTTCTGATTGTGATGATGAAAATAATGAAGTTGATAGAGATAATGAAAATTCATCTATCAAATCGTCTGCCTCGAGAGATGCATCGCAATCCAGATTTAGGCTAAGTAATGATAACGAAGAGTCGGTGGAGTCAAATTACCAAGCTGATGTCCACACTGAAAAATGTGACAATAATAGCAAAGCATCTACCACGGCACCGTATAGCAATGATGATGTTGAAAATATTTTATTTCCATCGAAAGAAATTAGCCCACTTAATATAACTGCAAAGCAAGGTGGACCCGTAACAACAAATGAAAATCATGAATCTCAAGAAGAAAATATCTCTGAACACTCTGAAAAAAGCGTCGACAGTAGCAATAATGCAGGTGCGTGAGACTTTTTTTTAACAATAATGACTGACTTAATTCTATCCAGTAGGACAGTATTTCTTGTTTGTATAAGCTAATTATGTCCCACTGCTAAGCAAAGACATACTCTGTAAGTAAATTTTTATTACAGATCTTTCAAACAATCAAGAAAGGCCCGAATTAATGCGGGCAAGTGATAGTGATAAATTTTTGGACTCATTTATTTTTAGTGTTGATAACGCTAAGAAACGTATTGAAAAAAATATAAATAATTTCCGTTTTTCAAATGAATCTTTAGATTCAGAGAATATTGCTAATAGAGCATTTATCGAAGAAATTGAAAGTGCGTTCACTCCCGAAACTCAGCAAGCCAGATTTTCTCTTGACGATTCTGCACATTCAAATATATCGACGCAGAATGGGACTGACAACGTCGACAGTTCGTCAGCAAGTTTTGGCGTTGCATCGATTGCATTACCTTCTCCACCAAAACGCAGCAGAGTCGAAAAAGATGTCGGTGTGCAGACAGATAATTTACACCATGATTTTGTTGACTGGGAGCAATTGAAACATGATTTTTTCATAGGAACACCCACGATTTATAAATTATGCAAGTGTAGTAACCACAGCTGCAGTTAGGGAATAGATGGCATTAATTCTATTATTTAATTTAATGTCGTTTTTGTTAAATATATGTCATTTAATTTCAATCAACAAAAGAAGAAAACGATGAGTTTTTCAAACACAATATTCTCCTCTTTTTAAGTAGCCACCTACGTACATCTTTTCCAAAAGAGATCCTGTATCGTGTAAAAGAACGTTTACCCCACCAATATAATTAATGGAAATGAAATGGAACGTTCTAAATGCAACGTTTGGAAACTATTTTTATTGTTATTTTCTTCAGTATGTAGAAATCAATAGCAACTGATCACAGTGACCTGCTGAGTTTTCTTTGTATGACTATGTTATTTTAATCAATATAGTTACTTATCTCAGTATAAATAGTTACTTTATTATGTAAATCAATATAATTAACGTTATCTTTTATAAAGTCAGGTATTTTTATAAAAGAACTAATTATTGACGTGGATCTATTATTAGAGTTCAGAACATAAATTATTTTGTTTTGGTTTGTCACTTTTTTTATCATATCTGTCAACTGTCTGACAGCAGACAGATGAGGCGATCGTTCCTTTGTCAAAAAAACTATTTCTGAAACAATACAATCACTCAAAAAAAAAAATAATAATAATAATACAATCCCTGTGATATAAATATAATAGGCCAGGATCTCTTTGCGGTGCTGCCGCAGCTGAATACCTGGTACACGAGAGGCCATTATTGGTTCACAGCGATGTTTCTCATCCTATTGCTAAGTTTACTTAGCTGGACTTCTGCATACGACAATGATATTACGTTCACCGTTCCCGCCGGCAAAACTGAATGCTTCTACGTGAAGGCTCTCCGTGAACAAATTCTTGACTTGGAATACCAGGTATGTAATGATTACTTTCCAACGACGCAGCGTTTAGGGGCTCAATACTATGTCAGAAGTTTTATGGAGGGATTGCATTACTTTAAGTTTTTTCAAACTACTACATTTTAGATATGAGCCGCGGGAGGTACTAAAACTAAGAATTGTTATAAGACATTGACAATATCTCAGCATGAACCAATGGCTTGTTTTCTAAGCGAATTTGTGACTAAAGTTTGGGGCTTAATACCATGACAGAAGTTTTCTGGAAAGTCATCATAAGCCGCCTATATACGTCCCACTGTAGGGCACAGGCCTTCTCTCAGAGAGAGAGTATGGGCTTGATCACCACGCATGCCCACCGCAGATTGGCGACTTCAAGCGCTGGGGCATGTGAATAGCTCAGTCACCCAGGTTTCCTCACAATGTTTTCCTTCACAGTTAGCGAGTGGTATTGGTACTATAACTTCACAAATGTACATAACTTAGAAAACAAAGTCATAGGTACATGCCCGCACTGGGAATCAAACCTGGGTCTCCCGCTTCCGAGTCCAATGTTCTACCCACTAGGCTACCACCGCTTCAACTTTCTGGAAAGTAAAACCAAGTAATGTATTACTTACTTGGTGTTACTTCTAGTATTTCAAACCGTAACCCATTCTAGAGCTGTGCCGAAAGCTGAGCCGCAGGAGGTATTAAAACTAAGAATTGTTACAAAACATTAACAATGTCTCAGAATGTCTCATTAATTGTTAGTATCAACCATTTTCTATACAAATACCTAAGCAAATCATACTTTTATGTAACCGGAAAAATGCATATCTTATTAGCACCACTTTTAGATATTATTTCTTTTATCTTGTTTTCATCCTTAGGTGATTGACGCATCGGTGACGGGCGAATTGGACATATCGTTCCAACTGGCCGACCCAGTGGGCCGCATCATTGTTGGAGACTACAAGAAGTCTGAGAATTCACACCGACATACTGCAACGCTGGAGGGGGACTACCGACTTTGCTTCGCTAACACTTTCAGCACATTCAGTGAGAAAACAGTGAGTTTATTTTATTTTAATTAATGGGCATTGTCGTAATTGAATTGAATTGAAGAGATGGTGTCATGTCATGACATAAAACAAATAGCAGGCCCACAGTGGATGGCAAAGGCTCAGGACAGAGAGACACAAGGAGTGGATTGGAGGAGTCATACACCCGCACCAGGGTTCGGGGTGTTCCATAAAAGAAAAAAGTGGTCGAAACTAATCGGCTGTCCCAAAAATAAACACCCCGATTGGTTACTAGTAACCAATGGTGGAATCATCTTGGTTTTGAAAAAAATGTCCCTTAAAAGAAAAAAAGTACTCTGTGTTCATATCCAGGACAGCTGTAATGTTGTATTATTTAATATTGTTACGGTTCTGTTTATTATAATTAATTCATTTAAATTCAAATAAAAATGTGAAAATTTTTGTAAATTGGAAATAATGTTTTTTAATTTTATTTATTGTTCTATAATGGCCATTTTTTGTCTTATAAAAGTAAAGTAAAAGTAAAAGTAAAAGTTCTGTTTCCGGAAAAAGAAAAGAAACCCTGGCAGGCAACACAAACAGATGAAATAGAAAAGATAGCTGGTGGTACGACAAGGTTGACACGGGATAGACGGAAGTGAAAGAGGTGGGGGGAGGCCTATGGTAAAGGACTAACAGACACAAATAACATAAAGGACTGAGACAACATAAAAAATATTTTTATAAACAAGATGGAATTTATAAATGAAACGTTAATGTAACTAGATTTTAAATTATGTTAATGTGTCTGAACGAATGGATTGATTGATTGAAAAGTTCCGTGTTTTTTTTTCGAAAAAATTGGTAATTTCGGGAGCCTGGGTGGAATATTTCGATTTGGGTTGGTTGAATTAATTATTTTTTGAAGAAAAAAAAACTGACTGTACGAAACCTCAAGTACGTCATTGCAATAGAAGTATTTCATCGACAAAAATCTCAGTTAGTGAGTGGAGCTAGAATATAGAAACCAACAATACTGAAAATAATCCTAATCTGTGCAAACGTAAAAGAGGTTATGATTTTTTTCAGAACTCTGAGATGTAAACATTTTGGCATCTCAACACGAATATCAAACCTCCTTTTATTCACATGTGGAACAAAACTTTAGTTTAAGAAGGTCGAATAAAAGTCATACACTTGATCGGTGGTAGCAGAGCGGTAGAACGTCGGCTTCTCATTCGGGACGTCGTGGGTTCGAATCCCCGCATGTACCAATGACTTGTGAAGTTTTAGTCCCAATACCACTCGCTAACAGGGAAAGAAAACATCGCGAGGAAACCCTAGTATCTGAGGTATTTACATACCTTAGCTCTTGCTACGTACAATGGCCCAACTATGAGGCTAAGTGCGGAAATCTCAGGTCTAACTGTTACTAGAATTCGTACACTCATTGACAAAAATACAAGAAATCAATTAATGTTATTAATTTATGATTGTAGCATTATATTTACTGACCTTATACATTTATTTAAGACAATGCCCATTGGAAAAAAAACAGTCAATTTAAGATGCTAACTATAACAGTTATTTATTTGTATTCCTGCTAGTGAATCTCTTTTGATTTGATATCAGGAATTCAAATAACCATTACTTACTGAATGCTTAAAAAAGTATAATTGTAAAATAAAGGCCAAGAAAAACTTAGCAAGAAAGTTTAAGTTTAATTACTTATACAATAATATAATTACTTGAACAAGTTTTTTAATTTTTTTACTTAATTTATTAATCATAAACGTGAGTTGAATTGTGTACTACTTCCCACTAACGGCTAAGCGTTAAATGTTATTCTTGTCACTCTAAGACTTTTCATTAAGTATATTTCCATTGTACTTATTTGTAAAACCATTGAATTTTAAGGAGGGGTAGTTTCCCTACTTAAAATTCAATTGTAAAACTGTGCCTGTCTGTTGCCAAAATAGAAATAAATAAAATAAATTAAATAAAATTAAAGAAAAAATTGGGGCGGGTCACATAGCACGCAGAACTGATGGCCGATGGGGCCGAAAAGTTCTCGAATGGAGACCACATATCGGCAAGCGCAGCGTAGGACGACCAGCCACAAGATGGACAGATGACCTCATCCAAGCGGCAGGAAGGCGCTGGATGCAGGCCGCTTCCGACCGGTCTTTTTGGAAATCCACGGAGGAGGCCTATGTCCAGCAGTGGACTTCTTGTGGCTGAATGATCATGATGAAAGAAAAAAATGCATTGATAGGCATGTTGTTACGTACCTCGGCGGTCAGTGGGGGTACAAGTGGTCTATTTTCAGTAATATAATAGGAAGGCACATGCACCTTGTTAACGACGAAAGCGACGTCACTGTTTAAATGATTACTGTAAATATATTGTTAAAATAAATAAATAAAAATAATATTTGTAGGACATTAGAGTTAGGAAAACCTAGTTAAGCAACTTATGTTTTGTGTTCATATTCTATGAGAATAAAGATATTTTATTGGTTGTTTTTTGATGTGTAGCCTGTGCGAACCGAGCTCCGATTGAAGCGACTCGAGGCGCGCAGGCACCTATATTTAATACCTCGGTGAGGCGGGGGACCGCGGGCCGGCCAAAATAGTACAAAACCCTTATTAGAAAGTCCGCGGTCACCCAAATCATTATGTAAAAAGATACTTAGAGACTTAAGGTATTGAATAAGCATAGATTTAAGACAATAAATGTAAAATAAAACCATTTTAATTAGAAATAAAGCCTAGCGGGGAAGGAGGGGCGAGGAAGGGGGCGGTGCGCGGCGCGGGGGCTGAGGTAAACAAAACTACTCTCAGGCGGTCCAATAAAAGGCGCGCGCGCGCCGCCGAAAATTCTGCGCCCTCCTCGGCTTCGAGGTGGGTCGCTCATGATGTAGGTTTAGGGGTCCTTAGGACCAAACCAGCCCCCAGGTGGTGTTTAGTGGGTAGGCGCACTTCCTGTGAGTCCCACATTGGCAGCACGGCCGGGTCCGTGCTGTTATGCATGAGCATTCACCACCTCCCTCCTCCGTGTCCTCCGGAGGGTGCCCTTTTTAGGGCTAAAAAAAAAAAAAAAAAAAAAACGCCGAAAATTCCATTCCCGATCGAGCCACAGCAGATGAAACACCAAGGCCTCCCTCTCGCCTCTCCGCCTGCAAATATTGAAGAAATTGCGTTATCATTCAAGCCCTCTTCGCCATCAACCTAATAAGAAAATCTACAGTCCACGCCGTGCCCCGCAATAAGTACACACAAATACGAATTGCGGGGTGCTCTATGTACATCGCGTACACACCTTGTACCTATATTTTGATTACAGGTCTTCCTGGACATAATGGTGATCACGGGCAGCAACGAGGTTGATAACGATTATGAGGACAAGGAAATGGAACTGGGTAAGGAAGATTATTTATCTTTAGTGTCTACTTATTAATATTGTTCAAATGATGGAGGAGGATCTCAATTCTTCGTACATTCATCGATAATTCTTTACCACATACAAACTCAAGATCTGTTCATGGGATGATAATAATAATAACTTCCACACAACACAATCACTTGTCCTGGTACCAAACTAGGATACCCTGTGTTATGGTAACTAGGCAAGGGCATCAAAATCCTGGAAATACACCCAGACTGAGGCTATATGCACAAATGTACGGCGGCCCGCAGGGGGAACCGGACCCACAACCTCCGGCATTCACATAAGGGCCTCATTTCATAGAACCATAATGACAATCCGATGTAAATTGCTTAGCCGCTTAACCCACGTATTAACAAGTAGGAAGACGCGGCTACACAATGTACATCTGGGGACACGGCAGTGCCCCCGTCAAGTCGAGCAAAAAAGCGGCACGGCCGTACCATCCTTTTCTCGAAGCACCACAGGCCATTTTCGACCCTCCATAACCTCGTTGTGGATAAAACTAGAAGCCTGAATTTTTAGTAACCAAGCAGGCATTGTATAAACATGGTACATTTTAAATTTCATTCAATTTGAACCAGTTGTTTAAGAATTATAACTAGTCAAAGTTCTTAATTTTGTCACTCACTGACTGACCGATCATCTAAACTCTAAGGCACTTCCAGCAGACATAGAAGCTTAAAATTTAGAATACAATTAGTGTTCAATGTATAAATCAAGAGAAAACTAATAGTAAATTGTTAACCGAGGGCTGAAAGGCACCCATTCCCGACGAGATGTTTTGGCGCTCGAACGAAGTGAGAGCGCCAATAGTTCGAGGCAGAAATGGGTGCTATCACCCGAGTAAAACACTCTACTTTTCATTACGAATACGAGGAAAGTAAACACAAGCCAGTTAAAATCAAAATATAAAACTTAAGGAAATCACGCCAAAACAGACGGATGGTGTAGCTCGCGGCGAGATAGCTCGCGCGCCAACTTGTGTTAGCCGTACATCACAATTCGCAAGATGGCGCGCGACCGCGAAAGACGGCCATTTTGAATTTGCGTATTTGTTGGTTTTATCTGTCTTAAACAATATTTTAATTTATTTCGCAAATCACATCTCGCCTTGAAAGTGACTAATAAATACATAAAGTACATTATATTAATTATTAACATCAAAAAGAATTTAAATGTCAACAAAACTAATAAATGAAGAATTAATCGTTTTATGGCTGTATAGGTTACTACCATTGCGTTGTTCAATATAAACTACGATTCATATATATTTTTTTTAATACTTTTCTGCTTTAGAGCAGGCATGTACCACTTTCAGCACGGTGCCTGGATGAACAATGACCCCCTTTCAAAATATGAGTAATGAAAAATATTTTGCAATTTCGGTCCAGTTTACTAGATATACCAACTGCATAAACAATCCCATATAAATATATAGGATTACAAAGTTACATTTGCTGATAATGAATCAGTGTACCTGTATACGTATAATATAATGGAATAATAGACGTAGATAGGTACCTAGATATAATTATGTTCAAAGGTAACTTGTAAAATAGTCAACGGGATGAAAAAGCATGAATGGGACGTCTTATGAAGTTGAACAAAAATCCCGCAAACTAGACTAAATTGCCCGAAATTGCCATGAACGAACACTAACAAAAGAAATGAGATGCGATTAAAAACAAAACTTGTAAAAAAATCAAGTCTCGCAACTCAGTTCTTGTACCGTAAAAGGTTGTGAGACCCACGAAATACAAAGTCGGTTAATTTATTCTATAAATGGATTGACTTGGCCATCGCATGAAAACACATTTTATTTAGTGCGATTGCCAATTCAATTTACTCGTATTTATTGAATAAATTAACCGACTTGGTATTACGTGGATCTCACAACTTTTTACGGTGGAAGAACTGAGTTGCGAGACTTGATTTTTTTACAAGTTATGGTTTTAAATGGCTCAATTTGTCATAATAAACTATGGATGGTAGTTCTATGAAATGGGGCCCTGATGTGAATGCCGGAGGTCGTGGGTACGATTCCCACGGGGCCGCCGTACATGTGCGCAAATGGCCTCAGTCTGGGTGTATTTCCATGATTGTGATGCCCTTGCCTGGTTACCATAGCACAGGGTGTCCTAGTTTGAAACGCGGCCCACAATATTGGGCTGAAAGCCGGGAAGCCCGAAACTGCTTCGTAATGTATGTCGTACAGCCTCTGACTATTTTAAGTGTGTACTAATATACTGACTATACTTTTGTCACCGTGTCTTTACGTGTACAATATTTATTTTACAATTGGGTATTTGACAAAATATCAAATGAGTCACTTTTAAAACGGAATTTTGCATGAAAATATTGGCTTATGACGTCACATTTCAGAGCACTCTTTTTATGTTTAATCTATTTAAAAATTGTAATAACTAGTAATTGACTAAAAGAGATACATTTTCCGAGATATTTTGTAATTTTTGTTTTAATCGAGCATATGAAATAAACTTATTGTTGATCGCGTCAAATACCGAATTTCATGCTGCTAAATTTGTCAATCATCTACCGGTGCCTTCTGCTCCGCAGTAATATTTTTCGTAAAGCACAGATGTACTGTACGCCTTATATTATATATAAGCAACCTATTTACGTCCCACAGTAGGGCACAGGCCTTCTCTCAGAGAGAGAGTATGGGCTTAATCACCACGCGTGTCCACCGCGGATGGGTGATTTCAAGCGCTGAGGTATGCGAATAGCTCAGACTCTCACCTTACCTTATCTTAACTTTCTTACCTTATTTCAGTTAATCGTTATCAAAATAATTAATTGCAAACGTTTTTTTATGCATTTTCTCGCAACACCTTATCGCGGATTTCAAGATTTTTACACGTGGGTGAGCCGATTTTTTCATCAAATAGCAACTGGACTAATCCCTTGATTGCAAATCGTAATGCAGGTATGCAGGCATCTCTGGCACGCAGCGTTCTTCACGATGTTTTCCTTCACCGTTAGCGCGTGGTATGGCTACTACAAATTCGAAATTCGAATTAGATTCGTAACTTGGAAAGCAAAGTAGGTAATTGGTACATGCAGATACACAGGGATTCGAACCCACGACCTCTGGAATGTGAGGCAACCGTTCTACTACCGCACGACCGACGTTTCCCCTTGTTTTTCCCTAACCTAATACATTCATCCTTCCTCGCCAGCGCCTGTATTGTGTAATTCTCCACTGGGTTGAGTGACGCCGAATTTTACTCTTTTTCGTACCCGAAGGGTGCCAAACGGGACCCTTTTACTAAGACTTCACTGTCCCTCTGTCTGTCTGTCTGTCTGTGTGTGATAGCTGCGCAGTTGAAATTTTCACAGATGATGTATTTCTGTTGCAGCTGTAACAACAAATACTAAAAACGGAATATAATAAATATTTAAGGGGGTCTCCCATACAACAAACGTTGTCTAAAGACAGCGCTCGCCATCTAGCGACCATCTATGTAACCTTCACAGCGCCGATGTCATGTCGTTAAATGTCAATGTTTAACGCTTCTTATTGGTTTCTATAGATGGCGCTGTTCTCAAATTAAATCTTTGTCTAGTGTTGTATAGATATTGGTACGGAACCCTTCGTGCGCGAGTCTGACTCGCACTTGGCTGGTTTGTAAGACAGATCTACCGTTGTGTGCACGATGGCCATGCTCACAACCCTATTAGACTTGTGACGTCACATTTTTACGGTCTAATGAGATCGATAAGCAGATGATATTATATCCAATTCCTTCAGGGATATCAATTTACTAGTGTCTAACCCACGGCTTTGCCCACGTAGAACTATACTCTGTACAAAATCATGGTCAGGCATTCATATATTTCGCAAACATTTCCTTTGTAGGAATGAGCGACCATGAGCGACCATGCTCCGTCCCAAACTTGGCCGATTTTCTAAACTCTTGAGGGCTAGATCCGCGCCTGTCCAGCTGTCAAATACATACATATTTTGACACACCGGAAACGTTACGATGGCCAACCCAACACAGTGGATAGTTACGTAATAAAGGGGCCCTTGGCTTAATTACGCGCACCAAATCCTGTCGGAATCCCGTTGGCGATAGCAATTAGTAAGGTATTTGACAGTTAGATTGGAATCGCTCAGGATTTGGAGCGCGTAATATAGGAACTGATCCCTTGCATTCCTAACCCCTTAGCTCCGTCCATCCACACCCCTTCGGGAGCTGACGCTATTTCCACAAGCTCAGGCTTGGAGCGACGCAGGGCACGGCATGCCACCGCCACGGTGGTGTTTAAAGGTGTGTGACCTCATACCGTATAGGTACAAGTCTGGGGGCAACTACCCCGGCGGGGGTAGTAAGGTTTGGACGGATGTATGTTTGTAACTCAATCATTCCAGAACGGCTGAACGGATCTGGATGAAATTTGGCACAGAGATAGATAGTCTGGAATAGGCATTTTTTATGCCGGAAAAGTACACATAAAAAATTACAACCGAACGAAGTCGCTGGTTACCTATTGTAAGAATGAGTGCATGGCTTTTTAGAATTTGATTTTCGTAATGTAACGTAATTTTCTGTAGCTCTTGGTGATCTCGAATACATCTGTCCCACTGTAGGGCACGGGCCTTTTCTCAGAGAGAGATTATGGGCTTTATCGCCACGCGCGCCCACCGCGGATTGGCAATTTTAAAGCGTTGAGATGTGAACAGACACTCGGGATGTCTTCCTTCACCATTTCCCTGTGATCCTTAGGGGATTGATATAGCAAGAGGACAGGGCGCGCGGCCGGGGCATTAATACACAAAAATACGTGGAACTCTATCGAACAAAATACAATAAGCGCCCAACGCGGAAGTTCTAAAGAGTTCCATACATTTTTGTGTCACGGCGCCCCGGCCGCGCGACCTGTCCGCTTGCTGTATCAACTTCCTTAAGAGAATTTATGTAGCGAGTGGATAGGGCGCGCGGCCAGGGCGTGGGTACACAAAAGTGTATGGAGCTCTATAGAACAAAATACAAGAAGCGCCTAACGCGCATCCGCGCAAGTTCCATAGAGTTCCATACGTTTTTTGTCACAGCGCCGATGCCGCGCGCCGTGTCCGCTTTCTACATCAACTCCCTAAGGTTCTTGTTACGCCTCTCTTGCTGTCTCGCTCGCTCAATCTAATATATTTAATGATTGGTAAAAAAATCTTATACATTTGATAAATGTAGTCTGAGGGCTTGATGTATAATAAAATTACAGACATTTTAAATATTTTTTTTTGTTTTGAATAAAAAACAGTTGTTTCCAAAATTGTCAATTTTAGTATACATTTTCTGCTATAATATATTTTACAATATTTTCTCAGTAAAAAACGAGGTACATGAGAAAATACGTGTCTTCAATGGCCGTAATTTTATTATCGTCTGTCGAACCCTCAGACCACATGTATGAAAAGTATACTCATTTACTTACGATCATTAATGATAGAATGTGCGAGAAACCGCATGTCAGGTGTGACAGCAACCTTAATAAAATAAAATATGTCCTCAGGCGACGCCCAGCAAGTATACATGATGCGCGTACGCGACATAAGCGAGGCGGTGGCGCGGATCCGCGACAATGTAGCGGCAGCGCGGCGGTTGCAGGAGTCGCTCTCCGCTCACGAGGCGCGGGATCGGAACCTGGCCGAGGATATGTGCTCCAGGTAAGGCCCTCTTAGGTACCTGAATTCCAATAAATAATGTACATGTACGACATGATCTTAAGCGCGTTCCCACTCGCTCCCACTTCTGATGTTGATCAGAAGTGAAAATGAAAATGAAGTGGCGATGGTGCGACAATGTAACGGAGGCACGGCGGCTGCAAGAGTCGCTCTCCGCTCGCGAGGCGAGGGATCGGAACCTGGCCGAGGATATGTGCTCCAGGTGAGACTTTGTCCGAGACGACTTTTCCTCAAAATTACTAGTGAATGAATCCGAACTTTAAGTTAATAATGAATCCTTGTTGAATGGTTTGGCAGCGGTGTGCAAAACATGACTTGATACCAGGTAAGGCCCTCTTACGTACTTGAATTCAATAAATAATGTATGAAAAACACGAAATGATCATAAGCGCGTTCCCACTCGCTCCCACTTCTGATATTAATATCAGAAGTGGGAGCGTACGCGACACAATTGAACGATGCAAATGAATCCGCGACAATGTGGCGGCGGCACGGCGTCCGCAGAGTCGCTGTCCGCTCAAGAGGCGCGGGATCGGAACCTGATCGAGAATATGTGCTCCAACTGAGGCCTTCTTAGGTACCTGCATCCCACTAAAGAACAAACACCCGCGGGGAAATAGTATGATGGGCATATGGGGGGCATGTATGATGCCCTATGACTTTGTTTTCTAAGTTATGTACATTTGTGAAGTTATAGTAGCAATACCACTCGCTAACTGTGAAGGAAAACATCGTGAGGAAACCTGAGTGTCTGAGCTATTCGCATACCTCAGCGCTTGAAATCGCCAATCCGCGGTGGGTACGCGTGGTGATTAAGCCCATACTCTCTCCCTGAGAAGAGGCCTGTGCCCTACAGTGGGACGTATATAGGCTGCTTATGTGAATCCGGACCACCATAACGAGGATTAATTATTAATTAAGTTAATAATGAGGGCTTTTCAAAGCGTCATTAAAAAAAACAGTATATAATGACATTTGTTCTAGTTTTTAGGGTTCCGTACCTCAAAAGGAAAAAACGGAACCCTTATAGGATCACTTTGTTGTCCGTCTGTCCGTCCGTCCGTCCGTCTGTCAAGACCCTTTTTCTCAGGAACGCGTGGAGGTATGAAGCTGAAATTTATATCAATTACTCAGGTCTACTGTCCCTTGAAGCTGTGAAAAAATCAAACTTCTAAGCCAACGCAATCAAAAGATACAGCCGTTTATGCCGCAAATTTTCGACACTTGCAAGGGAATCAAAACCTACAGGGTGCTTCCCGTGAACTCAGAATCTTGAAATTTGGTACGAAGCAACGTCTTATAGCATAGATAAAGGAAAAATTACGAAAACCATAAATTTTTAGTTACATCACATAATATATATTTTTTTAATAATTTTAAACTTACTACCCATTTCCTCATAAACGCGTAGAGGTATTAAATTGAAATTCATACCAAATACTCAGGTCTATAATACCTTTAAGCTGTAATAAAATCTAACTTCTATGTCAACGCAATCAAAAGAAACAGCAATTTAAGCTGCATATTTTGAAACTCGCAAGTACTCGCAAGGGAATCAAAACCTAAAGGGTACTTCCAGTCGACCTAGAATCTTGAAATTTGGCATGAAGCAACGTTTTATAGCACACATAAAGGAAAAATTCCGAAAACCTTAAATTTTTAGTTACATTACAAAATATATATTTTTTAATAAATATAAACATATTACTTTTTTCCTCATGAACGCGTAGAGCTATCAAGTTGAAATTCATAAAAAATACCATAGTTATGACTCGATTGTCGTAATGAACGAACTTTGTAAACCTTGCAGGTTTGTACGGAACCCTCGGTGCGCGAGTCCGACTCGCACTTGGCCGGTTTTTTTTTAATGAAACTCAACTGACAGCTGTCATTGAAAAGCCCTCATTAGTCCTTGTTATGAAAACGGAGCATAGGTATTGTAACGATACCTCTCTATTAGTTGGCCGGCACAGCCGTCTTGTTAGAATTTGAATTGATTGAAGGGATATCGTTACGTTTTGTTTTAGATGTCAGCCGATCCCGAGTTAGATTGGGGAATCAATGAAAATATGAAAGTATAAAATAAAAAGTACTTTTTGCCTAATAATCTCTTTATTTCAATGTACAGTACATAGGGCCGGTTTCTGAATTGAGAATTTCACTAAATAAATACTTAAGTAACGCTGTTTTTCTCCTTCGGCAACGCGGTCTATTTCTCCTTCGGCAAATTCTCCGATATGAGGTTGCCTGGAAGAGATTGCTATTAGCAATCAGGCCGCCAATTGTATCTTTTCTTTTGTCATCGCTGTTTCTGTATCATTTTTTCCGGTATACAATAAATAATTCTTATCTTTTTTGACAAAATTCCAAGAGACAGCACTACAGTTAACTATTTACTTAGCGAAATTCTCAGTTCAGAAACTGGCCCACAGTGTGACTGTGCGAGTCACGCGTTTTTTGTCGCTAAAATGTCAAAAGTCGCGACTTTGCAGTACATTGTCAATTGTTATTCTACCGCCATGTAATGGGCGACTCGCGCCGCCATGATATCTATAAAGATAAAAAAATTAATAAATCTCTCTCTGCTTCTTCAACTGACCGTGCACAAAGCGACATATTTTTATTACGCCTTAAATATCTCATTAACAAAGGGCAAGATAAAAAGTACCCGAAACCGGCGTGCGTGCATGCAACGACTAATGAATGTTGAGGAAGCGAAAGTGATCTGTCAGGATCGTAGCAAGTGGCACTCCCTGGTCTCTGCCTACCCCTCTGGGATACAGGCGTGAGTTTATGTTATGTTATGCTTTATATCTCATCACATCATCATCATCAGCCATTTGACGTCCACTGCAGGACACAGACCTCCTTCATGGTCTTCATAACCATGACGGGTTTTGCCATAATCGCCACGCTTGGCAGGCGGGTTGGCGATCGCAGTATGCAGTTGGAATCTCAGGAAGACGCTGCTGCCCGTCTCCTGGTAATTTATTCCCTTAATCGCCTTCTACGACCTTCTACCTTAAATATCTAATATATAGTAATCGAACGCCGTTCTTAGGGCCAATTGAAAACGAGTAAACTTTTTATTGAACACGGCGAGTCAACCTCCCGTTGTCTCCGACGGCGCGCCCGTCGCCCGCCCTGGACTCGGTAAGCTCGGAACCTTTCGTCATCACACGATTGATAAGATAAGCTAAGATAAGAATATTCTTTATTGTACCAGGAAAAACACACACATGATATATTAACAAAAATGCAGTACAATTGGCGGCCTTATTGCTTATAGCAATTTCTTCCAGGCAACCGACGATGGAGAGTTGCTGAAGGAAAAGTGAGACGGGTCGTAGGTGCAAATATGAATATTCATTTACATACTTATACTTAATAATAATATACTTACACAAACCTTTACATACTATTGGTATAACAATAAATTATAAACATACATAAAGTTACTTAAGTTACAAAATAAAGTTCTACCAGAGGACAAAAGAAAAGGCATACCAACATTCAGGTAGGTATAGGTAGGCAGTTAATTGATTGATTGATCAATTGTCATTGTGTAGGTTGTCTCACAATATCGCTATTATTTTGTTGCAGAGTGCTGACGTGGTCGATGGTGCAAATAGTGCTGATGACGCTAATAGGCGTAGTGCAGGTAGGTGAAGTCACTGCCTAACACTTACCTAACTTATGCCGTCTTGCGTCAACACATTGAATTTTAAGTAGAATTCAATGGTCAACACTATCTGACAGCATTACTCATCTTGGCCATGGGCGCATGGAGGAGGCCCATGTCCAGCAGTGGACTTCTTGCGGCTGAATGATGATGATGATGACTCATAGAATATTCAGCTGATAAGATAAGATAAGAATATTCTTTTTATCACACCTGCTCTGAAAATACATACTAATTATATCAATTAGAGGGAAGAAACGCCTTTATCCCGCCCTTCAAATCCTTTCATCCCAAGGTATGGAAGTTTGTATGAAAATCCTTCCGACCCAAGGGTGGGAAGTATGTATGAAATTCCATTACATATCCGGTTTTTTTTTTTTTTTAATTTGTCAGCAGTCATACTGCAAAGAGACTTTAACTGTCTACTAATAAAATTTCAAGTAAATTGTTACTGGCCACATACAGTTTTTTTTTACCAGTTACCAGCCTCCTTGGTGCATACAGAAAATTAAAAACGAAATTATTTTTGTATAATATATCGACGGTTAAAAGGTAATAGGGGATAAGCGACATTTTGGCCTAAAATGAGTTTTGAATGCCATCTTACTTAAAAAAAAATTCTGCGTCGAATGCGCTTACTCTCACGGCTCTACAATGACTTTATTGTCGCTTGATCCCAAGCAAAAAACTGCGTTTTTAAAGGTCGTTTTGGTGTAACCTACCGAGTTTTAGGCTTTTTTTTACTTAAAAGCGCTTGTACCCCTGTAAAAATGGCATCATTTTTGGCCTCTAGTCGGTAAGGTATTTTTACTTCCTACTGGTGTAGAGCTTCTGGGCGCTTACGGTTCTTTACCATAAGTACCTATTTTGAAAGTTGGAACTAATGTCTCTTTACCTTTGTCGTCAAAAAAATTAAGCATCGGTTATATCTTACTACCATTTACAAGTTTACAATACAGCTGTCGCTTATAGGCAACTACTAAAACCTAATTAATATTGAACTGTCGGTTATACCCTACTACCATTAACAAGTTTACCATACAGTGGTCGCTTATACGCAATTACTAAAACCTAGCTAATATTTAACTCTCGGTTATTCCCTACTACCATTTACAAATATAATACAACTCTGTTACTTATGCCGTATTACTTTACAACGACAATTTATTAATTGTAGCGTATGCCATTTTGTATTACCTATTCAGGTCTTTATTGTACTCAGTTACCTGTTTAGCGAGTCGCTTATCCCAAAATCTGTCGGCCGCGAAGTCACTGCTTTATTTTAATGTGGTACCTACCTACCACATTTTGAGATCGATTATTGTATTTTTTAAGAAATATTATAATTATTATTAAATTTCAAAATAAAATTTCGTCATTGTTAGTAGCTTAATTAGTTGTAAGGGGCCGTCCATAAATTACGTCATCGATTTTTTCAGATTTTAGACCCCCCCCCTATAATCATCCTATCGTCATTTCTTAATGACCCCCCCCCCCTTCTCCCAAAATTGACGTCATTACTAGTTTGACAATATAAAACATTGCAGATTTGAGAAAAATAGGGTATTATATGATATTATATGGTTATAGAATCACCTTTTATTATTTTTACTTTGGCAATAATCATTGATATAATATAACTACTTATTTTTTACTTTTCTTTGGATAACTCCCACGGAGTTTTCACCCATTCTTTTAAATTCTGGATCACGGGTAATATCTCCGTATCCTCCCGATATTCGTTTTGGCTCGATTCATCCACGTCTTCAACCCACTCAACGTCAAGTGCCTGTCCCGTTACGCCGTCATGCAACTGTTGAAGGACTTCTATTCCTCGCCGTCCCAAGATTCGAGCACTACGACGAGGGGCCGCAGGAAAATATCACAAGAACATTATCTTTCCTTAGTATGAGACATGTATTTAAGTATAAGTATAGTATTAATATGTACTTTTATTAATTATGTAATGTTGTAGTTATTATTTAAGTATTGTGTTTATTATCAATACATAGTATAAAACAAAGTCGTTTTCGCTGTCTGTCCCTATGTATGCTTAGATTTTTAAAACTACGCAACGGATTTTGATGCGGTTTTTTTAAATAGATAGACTGATTCTTAAAGAAGGTTTATATGTATAATACATGTAAGTACCACGGGCGAAGCCGGGGCGGGCAGCTAGTATTTTAATAGGTGTGCTGGAAGAAATTTCTTTTTAGAAATAATCTTTTTGTACGTGAAAAATAAACTATAAATAAATAAATAAGAATGACGTCAATTTCGAAACACCCCCCCCCCATCTATCATTTACCGTCATCCGCAGACCAACCCCCCCCCCCCCCTAATTTAGAATGACGTAATATATGGACGGCCCCTAAGTAAAAGTAAAAAAATATTCAAAATTATTTAAGGCCGTCTGTCATAAAGCTAAATCCATACTAATATTATAAACGGGAAAGTTTGTATGTATGGATCCAGATTAAATTTTGCACAGAGATAAATTATAGTCTGGATTAGCACATAGGCTATTTTTTATCCCGGAAAAATACACATAAAAATTACCACGCGAACAAAGTTGCGGAAAACAGCCAGTGCGATCATAAAAAGAATAAAATATTACAATCACCAAATAAAATTAAGACAACTTGGACAATAATAAATAGAGAAACGGGTAAGAGATATTTTGCTTAATATAGGTGACAAAATAATAACGACAAATGAAGACATCGCTGCAGCATTCGAACAGTTCTTCACTAATGTTCCAATCGTAACTATAGCTCCGTTAGAATCCTCACCTGATCGTGCAGCAACATTATTAAAAGACCATGTCTCCTCGTACGAACACGATTTCTCATTTAATTACATTGAGCCCCATAACGTTGCTAAAAAATTTAAATTATTGAATTAAAAAAAAACGGGTACCTATATCAGTAAACATTGTTAGTTAAGTGATACATATCCTAGCTTTGCCGTTAGCAAAAATTTTCAATAAATGTGTAGATGAGGGAGTATTTTCGGCCCTCATGAAATATAGTAGACTAGTACCCTTATTTAAAAGAGGTGATAAACACGATCCAACCAATTCTAGATCCGTCTCAGTACTACCAGTATTAAGTAAAATATTTGAGAAGATCATCTTCATCATTAAGAATACGGTCACTCCATTACCTTCCGTGGATGTTGTAGAAGGCGACTAAGGAATTAAATTACCAGGAGACGGGCAGCAGCGTCTTTTTATTCCAACCGCATACTGCGATCGCCAACCCGCCTGCCAGGCGTGGCGATTATAGCAAAACCCCTCATGGTTATGTTTGAAGCTTGAAAAACCATGAGGGAGGCCTATGTTCTGCAGTGGGCGTCAAGTGGCTGATGATGATGATGATCTTAGATCAATTACTTACGCATTTCAATAGTTACCAACTCCTTCATAGTCAGCACATAGACAGACTCCGGAGTCATGTTACTTAAGCATATTTTCAGCAAGTAGGAGGATCACAAGGATGCTGTAGGCATATTTTGTGATTTATCAAAAACATTTGATTGTGTAGACCACAAAACGCTACTCTTAAAGTTAAACAACTACGGAATAAAGGGTGTAGGTTTAAATCTTTTAAGATCGTATTTAGCAGGAAGGGTTCAAAAAGCACACGTAAATCGTATTAAATCCTCGGGTTCACTTGTTAAAATAAGAGTCCCACAGTGATCTATCTTAGGGGAGTTCCTTTTCCTAGTCTACGTAAGTGATTTACCGTTTATGGTACAAAAAATGTCTAAAATTTTTGAAATAAGGAGACAAGAAAATAATCTTGACGATGCAAATAATGCTCTCTCGCAAGTTCTAAATGGTTCACAACAAATAATCTGCTGCTAAATTCCAAAAAGACAAAATTTATAAAGTTTACCTTACCTAACGTAAGATTATTTGAGAACAACATAGTAATTGTAAATGATAAACTAGAATTTGTAGAGGATACTGTATTTCTGCGCATCATAATCGATGCAAAACTACAATGGGGTCCACATCGCTCTGCAGCATATGCAGTGAAAAGAATTAGGGAACTCACTGACGTTGCAACTGCTAGGCTTGTTTATTTTAGTTACTTCCATAGTATTATGACCTACGGTATCCTACTATGGGACCGGGCAGCAGACATTGAGACTATCTTCATCTTGCAGAAGAGAGCCATCTGATTTATTTACAAGTTAGGTAGTAGGGATTCGCTAAGAGATTTCTTTAAAGAAACCAATATCTTAACAGTTGCATGTCAATATATTTATGAAAATATTATGTACGTTAGAAAAAATATCAAAGACTTCGAAAAATGTTGGCGCCCATCATAGTGTTAATGCTGGAAGTAAACACAAATTGTCATTTCCATGATTTAGACTTGCAAAAAATTAATACTTAATACTTCTTAACACTCAAAAAAGCTTGCTATAACATCAAGGATTATCTAGAAGACGAAGATGTTAGGCATTAAACAATAATATTTAATACAGGACGATTCAATCATTGTGACTAGTGTTCAACACATTCATGACTAATATTTTAAATTGAAAACTCTGTTAATTGAGTTGAAACGTGTTTTGAAATGAATACATGTGGAGTTTCTATGTTGGTTTCTTCTTTACATAATTTATCGGTTGTGAAACTAACAACTTTAACAATAACAACTCTGTCGTTCAATGAGTGAACATTCTGTTTTTATAATGAATAAAAATATTTGAATTGAATTGAATTGAGTAAATACTACAAAATACTTTTTTTATTGTTTTTTTGAAGGCTTTTATTGTTATGTTAAAGTTTCTAAGTACGTAGTGCTATGTTGTACTAATTATGTTTAGAAAAACTTTTATTTTTAAGGTACCTTTTACAGTATTTTTATAAGTAGTAGTAATTAATACCTAACTTCTCACTTCACACTTGGGTATATTATGTTATTGTCATTAAGTTAAGTTACGACTTTCTTTCTGTTACTACGTAGAGGAGTACATTATGAAAAATACTTTTTTCTTTTATAATTGTGTTTTTTTATATAAACAGTGAAAAAAAAAACGAATCTAACTTTTAATTTGATCGCTCAATTGACCTTATTAGGTCAGATAATAATTACAAAATCATACCTAATGTAGGTAAGTAATCTGGTACGAACTATGATGATGAAACTGACATCCTCTAACGTATGCAGTTACTTAAGTCTCATTTTAAAGGACAATCATGTTGGTTGTGAATCTATTATTTGTAGGACGTGACGTTTAATCCGCATTACTAATCTCCCAGGTAATGTCATGTGTTGGATGTTCTTGTTTTCCTCTTGGCCTAAAAATCTTGATGTGTGGAAGCACCATATTACCTTTTATTCAACTCACTTTCGGTGTCACTAATGTCTGACATCCTCACGATGTTTTTGCTAAGCACCGTTTCTTGTGCTTCATTACCTTTTGTCACAAAGGTTTGAATCGACATATATCCTTCTTTACCTATTTTAATTATTCAACAGGCATGTGACTTATGCTCTATTAACTCTTGGTATACGGAAACCAAATGTAGCTTAGTCTTCTATACTCTTCGTTTTTTTATTTGTAGATGTAACATATGCCGAATTACCTCATATAAAAAATACGTTCAATTGAGTTAAGCGACATATAAAGTACATAAAACAACGTCGAATGAAAAAAAATAAAATGTTAATTAATGCTCGTATTTTTTTTGAGTTTAGAGCTGTTTCCATCCTTACATTATGATAATAAATAAAAAAGTTATGTCCATTTTTCTGAAATTTCAAACTTTAAATTGCTCTCCTGAACAATTTGGTTTTTGTCGCTTATACCCTATATCCTTTTAACCGTCGATATATAAAACGCGCGGAATCACGGAAGAAGTGGCTGCATGACCTTATGATATTAGCCTACTCCAGAAACGGGCGAATAAAAAAAGGAAAAGCCCGCGCATTTTCGCAAAAACTTCGATTGATTTAGCATTTATCTTTGTGTTTTTTGTAAACATTTCTATGCATTTATGTCTATAATTTTCCTCGTAGGTGTAATAAAAAGCACTATACATACCTCAGGATAAAGTACAGTTCCATACCTCAAATGGTTTGCGCCCCTCGCAAGCTCGTGGCGCAAATGCCATAATCTCGCTATGGAACTGTCACTTTCTTCCCTCTGAAGTAATGTACTATTATTGTACCGAGAAAAACCCAAACATAAATGTTTATAAATAGGGGATGCATTAGCAAAGGGCAAGAAACCGGCGTGCGTGCACGCAACGACTAGTGAATGTGGAGGAAGCGAAAGCGATCTGTCACGATCGTGGCAAGTGGCAGTCCCTGGTCTCTGCCTACCCCTCTGGGATACAGGCGTGAGTTTATGTATGTATGTATAAAATTATTACAAAGATACAGTACAATTGGCGCCTTATTGTTTATAAGATTATGAATGTAGCTGAAGAATGCCTAAAATACTGTGAACGAGATGGATGAAAGGATGTCCTTAATTGTTATATAAATTATTGTATCTTATGTCTAATTTATTAAGGGATGGTAATTTAAGGTTGGGTTCTCCGACATTACCCCTCAATCAGATGTTTTAAAGGTTGTCTAAAGGTTAGTATTTAAAATCTGAAAAATATATATATTACGTTCCAATGCCCTCTCTAGGGCCTTTGGTCATTATTTATGTAATTTATAAATAACTTCATAGCATCAAAAAAATCGTTAACATGAGACTAAATTATCACTAGATATGGTTTTATTCGAGCTGTACTGACTTTTGGATCATCATCATTCAGCCACAAGAAGTCCACTGCTGGACATAGGCCTCCTCCATGGATAATAAAAAATATACCAAAATGACTATCACTGAATGTATTAGTGACGTCAGTCGTTAAAATTCTATTAATAGGATTTGTATTTCTGTAATTTCAGAAGTTCCCTCATTCACCTCAACTTTTCGCTCGGGCAGCGCATAAAGTCCCATACAAATCCGTGCGCTCGGAGAACCCAGGGCTAACTATCGCCAATGAACAAAAATTCATATCTTCTTTCACGATCTGTTTTTGCAAAAAAAGTGAACGACAAAAATGTCTGTGTTGGTAACAGCAATTTTTAGAACCTACAGCTTAGAAATAAGGTTCACGGCCGTTTTTGGCGTAAATGAAATTGTGGACTAGGTTCTTGGCCCTAGGTTCTAAGTTGTAGGTTCTAAAAATAGCTGTTACCAACACTAATACAGAAAAGTCTGTCGTTCACTTTTTTGGAAAAATGGGTACAAACGAAGATGTCATTTTTTTTTCATTGGCGGCGCAGGCATTAGTTAGCCCTTATTTAAGTCTTATAGTTGTCGAAATGTAAAAAGCCCGTTTTGACAGCTACACAAAAATACATTTTACTTTGGATTTACTCGAACAAATACATAAAAAGACACATACTTTGGCGTATTATTTAATGCTCGAAAGAAAAAACAGATTTTGTAACCCGAAAAGTTACTCATAGTCTAAATTTTTTATGTTTTTGATCTCAAAATAGGTTAGATTCTATGGTTTTTGTAGCCGTCAAAACGGACTTCTTATATTTTGACGACTTTAATCATAATCATAGTTGCTATTATTGCTACAACGCAATAGTCTACGCCAGCGATGGCGAACAGTTGGCACGCGTGCCATTAATGGCACCTGACATAGTAATTCGGGCGCGTCAATAAATCACGGAGTTTACATAAACTTGAAATAAAACTTCAATTTCAATATGAATTAAAAATGTATCGTAATGAGGAAAGGAATTAAAAAGACTACAGGCAAAATGATTGAAAATGCCAGCATCAATATTATAGAAACATGGAATTGAATTCCAGTCACATTTAGGTGTCTGAAAAATCTGCTAATTGAGTATTTGACAAAATATCAAATGAGTTACTTTTAAAACGGAATTTTGTATGAAAATACTGGCTTATGACGTCACATTTCAAAGCACTCTTTTTATGTTTAATCTATTTAAAAATTGTAATAACTAATAATTGACTAAAAGAGATACATTTTCCGAGATATTTTGTAATTTTTGTTTTAATCGAGCGTATGAAATAATTTATTGTCGATCGTGTCAAATACCGAATTCTGGCTGAATTTCTTCTAGCAAAGTTGGCACGTTACGGCCACATAGATATTTTTTTATAAAAATTGGCACGCACTCCCACAAACTTCCGCCAATCGCTGGTCTAGGCTGTAATTTTCTACAATTTAAATCCTTACTAATATTATAAACGCGAAAGTTTGTATGTATGTTTGTATGTTTGTTACTCTTTCACGCAAAAACGGCTGAACGGATTCGGATAAAATTTTGCACAGAGATAGATTATAGTCTGGATTAGCGCATAGGCTATTTTGATAAATACACATCAACATTTCCACGGGAACGAAGTTGCGGGCAACAGCTAGTAGATAATAATAATCTTTTTATCCAGGGGTTAAAGGTTCCCACAGATTCCAGTTTGTGTCGAGATATTTTTGGAAAGTGCCCTTTTTAAAAAACAAACTAGCACATTCCATTGTTAAGTCATTATGCTATGGCTCTCAAACCACCCAATAATATCATTATCACACGCAAACTTCTTTATTATCTATTATTGTACGTTACTGTTTGTTTGTTGCTTAAATTATTCATTCATTCATTCATTCACTCTTTCATTCAAAATTCACGGTGTATAATAAATCGATATACACCATAAAATAAGGGCTTAAGGGCAAGATAAAAAGTACCCGAAACCGGCGTGCGTGCATGCAACGACTAATGAATGTTGAGGAAGCGAAAGTGATGTCAGCAAGGTATGTCAACAATAGACGCCATCTTTGACATGACGGATTTCGTAGCTGATTCGCTAAATGAAAAGTCAAATGTAGTGACAGTGTTGTTGGACCTATCTAAGGCATTCGACCACGTAGATCATAAAATACTGGCAGTCATACTTGAGCGATATGGTATCAGAGGTTTGAGTCTGGATTGGTTGAAATCGTACTTAACAGATCGTACGCAGAGTGTTATTTTACCAAATATTGATAACCGTTCAAAAATTATTTCTCATCTCGAGTCTCTAAGTACAGACATAAGGTCTGGCGTACCACAAGGCAGCATTTTAGGTCCACTGCTATTTATTTTATATATAAATCATCTGCCAGAATTAGAAATAGTAAATAATAAAATAACTATGTTCGCTGATGATGTCTCAGTATTTTTCAAATTTGATAGGAAAGATAGCTCGCCTTCATTTTTGACATATGAGATATCTAAATCAATAGAGCATTTAATGAAATGGTTACAAAACGTGCGTCTAAGTACAAACATAAAAAAGACAAAAATGTTACATTTCAGGAATTATAATACTACAAAGATGGACCTAGATGTTACCGTAAATAATGTAAAATTGAAATGGTGGAAAGGGCAAAGTTTTTAGGCATTGTCACTGACGAGCATATGAACTGGAAAAATCATATTGAAATGTTGGAAGGTAAACTGAGCAGCTTTACTTATGCATTGCGTTGTTTAGCCAAGGTTGCGACTAAACACGCTACGCTACATGCTTATTATGCCTATTTCCAATCGCGAATTTTATATGGGTTAGCAATATGGGGTGGTAGTGTGGATATAATAAAAATATTCACCCTACAAAAAAGATGTATTCGAATTCTAAGTGGCATTAAGTCAAATCGAGTATCCTGTCGCGACTTATTTCCACTACTCAAGATCCACACTATTACAGCGCTGTACGTATTGGAGCTCTGCAAGATGGTTAGACGGCTTCCAGATCAGTTTCCTATTGGCACCGAAAAAAAGAGCGCAAGGTTACAGGAAAAATACAAGCTTAACTTGAACGTACCGGCATGCAGAACAACCTCATACAGTAGAAGTACTAAGCATGCGGCAATTTCAATTTATAATAAGCTTCCAACAAAAATTAAAGCTCTCTCGGGTAATCATTTCATCAAGGCTCTAAAAGATTACCTAATGGAAATGTGTCCTTATAGTATCCTCGAATTTAATAATTATGAAAGCACCCAATGAATTTTTATTATTGTAACTTAATTTTGATAAAGTATTTTATTTAATTGTATTCTTTCTCCTTTTGATAGGTGTCTTTTGTTTTTTTTTTAATGTATGTATTGTAAATTAATTAAATTAAATCCTTACTTTAAGTATTTTGCTACGCCTATATTGGTAAAATTACACGTGCAATATCTAATTATAATATCTATGAATACTGTAATTTATGGCAATAAATGAAATGAAAAAATGAAAAATGAGTGATCTGTCAAGATCGTAGCAAGTGCCAGTCCCTGATCTCTGCCTACCCCTCTGGGATACAGGCGTGAGTTTATGTTATGTTATGTTATATACACCATAAATTTTGAATGAATGAATGAAATGCACTCAATAAAAATTTCTTTCCCCAGGTGATTTTCGTGAAAAGCCTGTTCGAAGAAAAGGGAGGCGTGAACAATCTGCAGAGGTATATACCTAACTTCATCGCGCAGGCGCGGTATAGCCCTTTAGACGACTAGTAAGCAGGGTGGTGCGCTAATTAGGATTGTTATAATGACTAGTTATTCATTTACCGTGTCTAATCGCGATCATTTGTCCGGTAAACTTCATCTGATACCTACCTTTAAACGAGCAGTTCTTGTGTGTATACAGGGTGTTCCGTAAATGGTGGTCCAAGCTTGTGAGGAATATAGCTCGCCTAGATATGTAAAACAAATTTGATAAAAAATTTAACGGTTCCTTTTTTTTATTATTATTATTATTTAGTATTGTTGGTAGGCGCTACAATCTTTTTAGTACAGTATCAAATGATGATATTTTTAAATCTCATCACTGTTATTTGTCCTTAAAACGAGGAAAGAGTCAAAGAGAGCCGTGAAAGAGGTCAATCGTCGAATCCAACTCGGCTGGGCAGCATTCGGGAAACTTAGAAAAGTCTTTTCGTCTAATATACCTCAATCGCTCAAGGCAAAATTATACAACCAGTGTGTGTTACCAGTGATGACTTATGGCACCGAAACGTGGTCTCTCACTATGGGCCTTATAAGAAAGGTCACGCAACGAGCTGTGGAAAGGGCTATGCTTGGAATTTCTCTACGAGATCGAATCAGAAATGATGAGATCCGTAGACGAACGAAACGATGGCCGATGGGCCGAAAAGTTCTCGAATGGTGACCACATATCGGCAAGCGCAGCGTAGGACGACCAGCCACAAGATGGAAAGATGACCTCATCCAAGTGGCAGGAAGACGCTGGATGCAAGCCGCTTTCAACCGGTCTTTTTGGAAATCCATGGAGGAGGCCTATGTCCAGCAGTGGACTTCTTGTGGCTGAATGATGATGTTGATGTTCTTAAATAGTATGCCTATCCATTATACAATAACATTTATTCTAACAATGTACCAATTTGTCACAAAAATGAACATAATTAAATCTAATTTCTGTTATTGACTGTTACGGTTGTTATAAAACACTGTAGCGCCAACCAAAAATACTAAATAATATCAATAATATAAAAAAATCCGGAACCGTGAATTTTTTTTTTAATTTCTATTCAAATTACTTTTAGATATTTAGGTGAGCCATATTCCCCTTAAGCTTGGACCACCATTTACGGGACATAATTATCTGAATTTTGGAAACGGCTCCAACGATTGTCGTGAAATTTAGTATACGGGGGGGGAGGGGGGTGGGTTCGGGGGCGATAAGCTAGGTAGGTTTCATGTTTAGAAAACGTCGTTTTATCCGTGTCTTCAGGCAATGAAAAACTGCTACAATATGATTAGAATAGGAAGGTAAATTTCGCCACCATCATCGATTCCGCAGGGTGGTCTCGAAACCAGAAGGCCCCGATTCGAGCCCAGATAGTGACTTGCTTAGTTTAAAATTAACATTAAAATCCGATAGATCTAAAATCCAAAGAATCAAATTACAACTCAAAGTTCCTGTACTGAAGATGACTTACAACTTTTTCTTTTCGTTTTTTTCTGTACCTTGAATCAATGGGAATCTACCTTTTCCCTATTTTTTATACAATTTACGTTAATTTTATACAATTTACGTGCCGAAACGCAATTTAATTTGGTACGTAAATTTTAATACCTTAAGGATGGCGTACACCGACGCTAGCAAAAGGCCTAAGGCCTGGTTACCATAGCACAGGGTATCCTAGTTTGGGACCAGGTCAAGTGATTGTATTGTGTGGACGTTATTATCATTAAATCTGTGTCTCGCGCCAGAAAACTATTTCTAACATAGGATTTATGTGCTGTTCTATGTTGCCTGCGATGCGATTGATGGATGCGGGGCCTCTATTCTCTTAGCGCGTGTAATACAATGACAAATTCACGGTCGTGTCAGGTAACGTGTTTTTTTTTCTTCGCCTAGATAGGCGAATTTACTCGATTTGTCGCCAATTCATCATTTTTCTCAACAAAATCTCTCAGCACAACAGAAATGTACCTACAAAATATACAATCAATCAAATCCAACTAATAAAGGAAAAAAACAAAGATCGAGAAAAACCCGCAAAAAACACGTTTGTTGTATGGGAGCCCCCTTAAAATATTTATTTTATTGCAACTTAATTATTTATTTTTGAAGCGTATATAGAACTAAATATTATGTAAATATTTCAAGCGTATTTATTAGCCGTTGTTAATATCGAGCAAAAAACGGCAAAAAAATTACGTTTGTTGTATGGGAGCTCCCCTTAAATATTCATTTTATTCTGTTTGTTGCTATAGCGGCAACAGAAATACATCATTTGTGAACATTTCAACTGCCTAGCTATCACGATTTATGAGATACAGCCTGGTGACAGACAGACAGAAAGACGGACAGTGAAGTCTTAGTAATAGGGTCCCGTTTGGCACCCTTCGAGTACGGAACCCAAAAAAAAAAACATCTGCGCTGACAACGATGAATTGCGACAATTTGGAATAGATTCACCCAAATGGTTTGACACTAGTAGGTACCCGCGTAGACTTGAAGCGGCAGTGAAAAAAAAACAACTCGCTCATGCAATTGTCATTTTACTGCAATGCATTAACAGAATAAAGGCCCGGATATATGATTAATATCCGACTACCTCATTGTAATAAGCATAGAAAGAAAAATTTCGCAGAGTCGGAGCGAGGTCCGGAGGTCATGAAGATGTCTTATAAAAGATGAAGTCTTAAATATAACAGTCTTATAAAAGATGAAGGAAAACCTGTGAACCTCTTTAAGTAAAACACTGTACAACTTTAGTGAGCGTTATAACTTTTCATGATTTAGAAAAAGTTTGCAAGACAGCTTCTTTGCTACGAGGGAAGCATGTGAAGGTTCACGTGATATCGACTGTACCCTAGATTGTAAATATTAAAGGTCCAAAGTACGCATTATAAGGTAATGAACCCTTTTGGATTCGTCACAAAGCTCAAATTCGAGCGAACTAGTCACAAAGCATTTTGCCATTTAGTAAAAATTGTTTACCAAACATCTTAAAAATGTGAAAATAGGAGTTTATAATAAAATAAAATGTACGTGAAACGTAATTACGTAGTTATGTACGTAATTACTTAGGTACGTTACCTTGTTTACGTGTTAAATTAAGAAGCAATAAATAATTTTGTAAATAAGTGAGGTGATTTTTCTAAAATAAAACATTTGTTTTCATTCATCGTTTGTATTTTTATACGCCAGACTTAGGTGGAATAACACTGATGCTGCGAACGCGAAGTTCACTACGCCGCGTGCGTTATGCCCCTATACCTATTACTTGCACCAAATCCTGTACGATTCCAATCGTCAATCTGTCAAATTCTATACTATTGAATTTTAAAATTCAATGGTGCAGCCTATATACCTAGGACCATGTGGCGCCGGATTAAGAATAGCGTCACTCCATTTCCTTCCGTGGATGTCGTAGAAGGCGACTAAGGAAATCAATTACCAAGAGACGGGCAGCAGCGTCTTCCTGAGATTCCAACCGCATACTGCGATCGCCAACCCGCCTGCCAAGCGTGGCGATTATGGCAAAACCCCTCATGGTTATGAAAAAAAACCACGAAGGAGGCCTATGTCCTGCAGTGGGCGTCAAATGGCTGATGATGATGATATACCTAGGTAGGTACGTCCCATTGCGGGGCACAGGCCTTCTCTCAGAGAGATAGTATGGTCTTGATTACCACGTGTGCCCACTGCGGATTGGCAATTTCAAGGGCTGAGGCACAGTTGGCTTAGGTATGTGAACACTTCAGATACTCAGATTTCCTCACGATGTTTTCCTTCACAGTTAGGGAGTGGTATTGCTACTACAACATCGTAAATATCATCATCATCAGCCATTTGACGCCCACTGCAGGACATAGGCCTCCCTCATGGTTTTGTAACCATGAAGGGTTTTGCCATAGTCGCCACGCTTGGCAAGGCGGGTTGGCGATCGCAGTATGCGGTTGGAATCTTAGGAAGACGCTGCTGCCCGTCTCCTGGTAATTTATTTCTTTAGTCGTCTTCTACGACATCCACGGAAGGAACATCGTAAATATATCTGTATATTTCTAGACGGATTTAAAATTTTACTATGTGCCCTTGACCGGGATTGTTGTTAGACATAGACATAATTTACGGGCAATATTAAATTAATTACATGTCACATTGAATTAATTAATTACCTAGGTTACCAATGACATCTTTCGTGACAGTTCAATCGAACTCTCAGATAACTTTTTTTTCCTTAACTGAGGTCGAACTCTTGTGAGAATGAACACGTACGTGTTAGGCTGGCCACATACTTACTGTCGAAATACCGATTCGGAATTTCATAAATATATCACACAATACGTTTTTTCCGTTCCGAATAGCAACGCTCATTGAGAGACGCTAGCTAGCTATTGAGTTGCGACCTTTTTTCAGCGAATATGGAGGACGATTTTCTGATTGCTATTGCATTGTTGCTGTAGCTTGCTAAGAAGAAGAAAATACGTTGCGAGATTTTTCCCGTAAGGGGATTCCGGACGCACAGACGGGCTACCACGCGGAATTCCGAATCGGGAAAAATTTCGAACGGAAAATTACCGTATAGTATGGTAGGTCCATAGGTTTGTATGAATTTACTGCGATCGGAATCCCGAATTCTTGAATTCCCGGAATTCCGAAAGGGAATTTCGACTGTATGTGGCCGGTCTTAAGCGGACGTTACACAAGGAGAGTTTCTCGCACGCGAGCGGCAAATAAAACTCTCCATTCGATCCTCGCCTTCGGTTGTTTACATTTTGACAAAAACTCGTATTAATCAAGCGATTCACGAATGCGAGTATCACAGGCGAGACTCACTTCTCTTATACACTACAGGTGAGTAAAATGACCATACGTTTCTCTCAATATAATTCTTTTTGTTGCACTAACCCGTGCCGAGGACAATTTTAAAAACCTATTTAGAGACTAAAAATTCTACCCATGCCGGGACTTGAACCCGCGACCTCTGGCTAACCGTCCCAGCGCTCTCCCAACTGCTAATGGGTAAGTGCAGGTATCTGCGAAATTTCGTGCCTCTTTACAAACTTCTCTGTATTACGTACAGGCAGCGACATCTGACCGATGTAATTTACATCACTTGCAGCCCCGAGTGACCCACTTTGCAGTTAGGTTTTTACATCGGAATGATATCTTCTATTCTTTTTGTTGCACTTTTTAGCCTCTAAATAGGTTTTTAAAATTTACACACACACACAATTATTGATTAGACCCAGGTTCGATTCTCAGTGCGGGCATGTACCTATAGCTTTGTTTTCTAAGTTATGTACATTTGTGAAGTTATAATAGCAATACCACTCGCTAACGGTGAAGGAAACATCGCGAGGAAACCTGAGTGTCAGCAATTTGTTTCAAGTTCCGGCATTGGTGAAATATTTAGCCCGTAAATAGGTTTTTAAGACACGTTTCTCGACTTTTATAAACATTGTTCGGGCGCGAATCGCGAGTGGCGATGCGAGACTCGCGGTAATCACTCTGTCTGTACTGATTTTGACACGAGACTCGCCATTCGTGACCTACATTTTTCATAGGCATATAAATCTGGTATCTCATAGAGCTGCAATTACATACAAGTAAGTAGGTACACGTTCTGCGTGCTATGGCCTATGGCCTCGAATGGAGACCACATATCGGCAAGCGCAGCGTAGGACGACCACCCAAATAGCATTTTACTCCATTTAAGAGTACACATTTAGTTCCCAGGTGTACTTGAAGCATTATTACAGTTCACTCGTGATGTATAAGCTGCATTATTGCGATTAATAACACCTATACCTGTCTAAGGGACTTATAGGAGTGTTGAGTTATACTTTTATACGATTGTTGGTGTTATAATACTCTAACAACTATCCTTTAGTCAGCCGTCTGACTAAGAGCATTATAGGAGGGTAGAGATACGGCAACCGCTGTTTAACGGCCTACTTGTACGATGATATAGAGCTAGCATTTTAATAGAACACACGTGGTCATTTATAAAGCCAAAGGATGTTTTGTTTACTTGTTTTTGACTGTTATACAGCTAGTAGCTGTGGTAGGACTTGTTTGTGATCATTAAAATAACCTTCTTTTACTATCTGTACATAAGTGTTTAAATGGTTCGCATGTGCACTGTAGGCTGTTAAAAGGACTATATGTGTTGTCCATTAACATCAATAGCAGTTTATTTGTACACAAGTACTACTCTTATTTGCTGTCAGCGCCGTACGCGCCAAGTCTGCTAGTGTAACCGTATTTTATAGAATTTTAACAGATAAATATCAGAAATAACAGTTATTTATCACATAAGTAACAGGACTAAAAGTTATTTATCTGATAAATTCTGCAAAATATGGTTACACTATTACACTTGCCGACTCGGCGCTTACGGTGCTGACAGGTGTAAAAGATTGTAAACAGTGTTTGTTCCTATGGCTGAGTGACAACTATTATTTTCTGTCCTTGTCTGTCGCAGGGCATAATGTTGTCCCTCTTTATCTAGTTTGTTTACATTCTTTTAAATACCTCCTTGAACAGAGTAGTGTTTTTTGTAAGTGTAAATACTCTGACACCAAACTGTGTGTCTCACACGAAAACAAAAAGTGATTTTTGTTAGTTTGTTACAAAATTTGTACTTTAGGTATTCATACTTGACTTAGTACCTGGGCTAGGCGATTTAACGGACAATAATTATTGTTGCGGATCTCTAAAATTTCAGTATATTGAAAGAATTAAACGATGATACACAATTGACCGGAACTACATCTTAAAGCTGTACATAAGTTCACATTAGAATAAATTTATAGACATTGGCTCTGTAGTGGTACAAATGTGGGACTTCATATAGATAACAGCATTCTAACAGAACACATGTGAACCTATATATACGCTCACCGCATTAAATTGGAGTTATAACAGTTCACATAGCTGTATTTCATTTCTACCATTTTGTTCTACGTAACCTAAAATATTTACCAAATAAATCTCCAAATTTATCATGCAGATTTATCACAAAATACGCAGATAGAGCGATTGAGTTTTGGTTTCATGTTATAATTAATGACTGTACCTAGTATAATATTATAATGCCAATACGATTTATTAATAGCATTTGAATGACTGTTTGTTTCTAAAATAAAGATAAAATAAAATAAAATATAATATCAAAAACTGAAAATTGTAGATTTCCTCTCAGCCAGTTTTAAATATTTTAAAATGAATATCGCTTTTTTACAGAGGCGCGTGAATATTTTAGCTGTAAATATGTATACATTTCACGATTAAGTTGCATTCCCATAGGCTTTAACATTATTAAGTATTTAAAACATGTTATCAAAAATTTTTATCCAATTGATCCGCTTTCTGATGGCACACACAAAACCAATAAAACTAATGTTTATAAAATAAGAAATAATTTAGGACACACGTGAATTTTAGGTAGCACTGGAGTAACTTTTGTCGGATTTTATAACTCTGAAGGCTGTGTATTTAGCCACTTGTTACTCTTTATTACACTCATGTACGTTGTATGGTTCACACTGCGTCCCATATAGTGCCGTAAGTCAGCCTTAAGTCCGATGTTACTACTTAAACTGCTATTATAATGCTATTATACTGCTAATGTACAGCCATAGTGAACTTAAAGCTGTCTAATTTGTGCCCAAACTGGTTCTATAAGAGCATTATAGCAAGCTATACAGTTCTTATACAGCTGACTTACACAGCTTATGGAGTACATGTGAACAACTAGACATCTTATATAGAACCCCGAATGCCACTTGGGCAGCCACAAGATGGACAGATGAACTCATCCAAGTGGCAGGAAAGCGCTGGATGCAGGCCGCTTCCAACCGGTCTTTTTGGAAATCCATGGAGGAGGCCTATGTCCAGCAGTGGACTTCTTGTGGCTGAATGACGATGAACGATGAAGTACACGTTGTGCGACCTCCGAAGACATTATAGCACCACCACTGACACTACCAGACTAAACAAAAAAGTCTTGTAATAATATAGCACCTTCGGTAGTACAAGGTCACAACTTACAAAAAATGGTGAAAGGAGTTAAGTATGCAGAAATGCCTTAAAACACTGCCCTATCTGGTGGGATAAAGACTTCCATTAGATTCAGTTAAAAAGTAGCTATAGACTCCCATTAGATTCAGTTTTCAACCGAATCTAATGGGAGTCTTTATCCCACCACATAGAGGAGTGTTTTTAAGGCATTTCTGTCTGCATACTTTTCATTTTACCATTTTTTGTAAGTTGTGCCCTTGTAGGTACTACCGAAGATGCGGTATGTAGTTTGTTTACACAAGTCATGGCCTAGGAGAGTTTAAACAGAGATAATTGTATTCGTTAGGCGAAGCTCGGTGCATTTTTTTACGACAATATTATCGCCTAGAAGAAATCGCCACTCGCGTGCGAGATAATCCCCTTGTGTAACAGCCCCTTTACTCGTGCGTGTTTGCATATTTGCGATTTCCGGACGTCGTAAACGGCAAATTGAGCACTGTGCTCTTTATTTGTACTGTGACTGTGCCTCGATTTACTTCGCGAGTAACGTTGTAACATTCATATTTTATGTCTCGCTTCTTGTGTGCAATAAAGAATATTCTTATCTTATCTTAGATTTGAGCTGAGTATTATATCGAAACGACAGTAAATTTCATCATCATCATCTGAGGCATTACAGCCGCGGGTGGGCCTTAGCCTGGTCAAGCAAAGCTCTCCAGTCCGATCTGTTAGAGGCTTTCTTTCTCCAACTTGTCACTCCCAAGATCTTGATATCTTGTTCGACGCCGTCTAACCATCTGAGCTTGGGCCTGCCTCGACTTCTGCGGCCTTCCGGTCGGCCTTCTAGAAGGCGTTTGGGTACTCTGGCCTCGTCCATTCGTATCACGTGCCCTGCCCATCGCAGGCGCCCGATCCTTATGGTCTTAATTACGTTTGGCTCATCGTACATTTGGTATAGCTCGTGGTTATAACGCGTTCGCCATCTCTCATTTTCCATCACAGCTCCGAAAATGCGTCTTAGTATTTTACGCTCAAATACCAACAAGGAATTTTCGTCTTTTTTGCTCAGCACCCAACATTCAGAACCGTAGGTGAGTATGGGCCTTAGTAAGGTTTTGTACAAGAGAAATTTTATGCTTCTTGAAAGAAGTTTTGAGCGAAAGTGTCTTAGTAGTCCGAAGTAGCACTTGTTTGCCGCCATTATTCTCCTACTTATTTCTGAAGACACATCGTTGTTTCCGGTTACTAAGGATCCCAGGTATACGAAATCATTGACGCCAGCGAAAGTGTTGTTGCGAATGTTAACTGCTTGTGGTAGAGCTTGCTGGTCTTTTGACGCTTTCAGGTACTTAGTCTTGGCCATGTTAACTTGGAAACCGGCCTCTGCAGCTGATTTTTCAAGAGCAAGGTATGCATTCTCCATTGCAGGTAGAGATCTTCCTATCACGTCGAGGTCATCCGCATACCCTAGAATTTGGACGGATTTGTGGTAGATAGTGCCTTTGGTCTCGATCTTTGAGGCGCGGATACACTTGTCGAGAGCGATGTTGAACAGTAGGCACGAGAGCGCATCCCCTTGTCTCAAGCCGTCACTGGTTCTGAAGGGCTCTGATATATTTGTTTGAACTCTAACAACGCTTTGAGAGTTTCTTAGAGTCATCTCCGTCAGGCGCACGAGCTTTGTTGGGATGCCAATCTCCATCATAGCCTGGTACAGGAAACCTCTGTGCACATTGTCATAAGCAGCCTTAAAGTCGACGAAAAGATGGTGAGTGTTGACATTGTACTCAAGCGTTTTTTCAAGAATCTGCCTAAGCGAGAAGATTTGATCTACTGTGGACCTGTTTGGGCGGAACCCACACTGATACTCTCCCAAGCTGGATTCTACATATGGCTTTAATTTATCAAAAAGCATATTGGCAAAAACTTTATAACCGGTGTTCAAGAGAGATATGCCTCGGTAATTATTGCATTCCAATATATCGCCTTTCTTATGTAGGGGACAGATAACAGATGTATTCCAATCGTCAGGCATTTTTTCATTGTTCCAAATTTGGAGCACCAGGTGGTGAAACTCTTTCTCGAAACCAGTTCCGGCATACTTCATAAGTTCGCCTTGGATATTGTCTATTCCCGGAGATTTGTTATTTTTAATGAATTGGATGGCTCGTATAGTATCTTCTATTGTGGGGTACAAAGACTCATCGGTTTGCTGATTGTTTGGTGTAACTTCAGGTACTGGTACAGAAAGTGGGCGGGTCTGCATTGAACTGTTAAGGAGTTCACGAAAGTATTCAGCCCATCTTTGAACGATCTCATCTTCGTCATTAAGTAGTTGTCCATTCTTACTTCTACACGCCGTGGTTCTTGGTTAGAATTCTTTCCGTCCCATATTCACTTGTTTGTAGAAATTTATCGTTTTCTTTTGTGTGTAACTCGATGCAATTTCACGCAGTTGTTGTTCTTCGTACGATCTTTTCTTTCTCTTATGTAGGTGTTTTTCTTGTCTTCTTCGCTCCTTATATTCTTCTCTACGCCTGCGAGTGTGCTTCTGTTGCATTAATCTGTATGCCTCATTTTTCTCATTAGTGACCTTCTGACATTCATCATCAAACCACTCATTACGCTTCGGTTTCTCCTTAAATCCCAAAATCTCACTAGCAGCCGTAGATAAAACTTCCTTAAGATTCTGCCAGGTGCTCTCAGAATCGCCAGTGCTGTTGCTATTTCCTTCACCCACTTTCATAAGTTCTCTGTGGACTGTGTCCATATATTTGTATTTGACATTCTGCTCACTCTTTAGCCTTGTTGTGTCAATCTTTTTAGTTCTTTCCGTTTTGGTATACTTGGTCCGTGAGATTCGCGCTCTTATTTTGCAGACAACAAGGTGGTGATCGGAGTCGATGTTTGCTCCTCTACGGCTTCTGACATCCAAAAGATTAGAGCAGTGTCTCCCGTCTATCAAAATATGGTCAATTTGGTTTCGGGTGACGTTATCCGAGGAGACCCAAGTTACCTTATGGATATTCTTGTGTGGAAAGCGTGTGCTGCCGACAACCATTCCTAGGGAAGCAGCCAAATCAATGAGGCGTGTGCCATTGTCGTTAGATGTTTCGTGTAGGCTGTGGGAGCCTATCGTCGGTCGATATATACTTTCTCTTCCCACCTTTGCATTCATATCTCCAATTATAATCTTGATATCACCTTTGGGAGATTTAGAGTATACGCTTTCCACATCGGAATACCATCTTTCCTTCTCTTCCAGGTCAGTATCTTCCGTCGGCGCATGCACATTAATGACTGTGTAATTTTGAAATTTTCCTCTAAATCTAATTTTACACATACGTTCATTAATTGGTTGGAAGTCAGTTTACAAGATGTTTTAGGCGTTTGCTCACGACGAAACCCGTTCCAAAGGTATGATGCTTTTCATTACAACTATAATATATGGCGAAATCTGGTTTATCAATAACGCCATGTCCCAACCATCTAAGTTCCTGAATACCTGTTACTATATCAGCCCTGTGATTTGCAAATTGTTGACACAAAAGTTGAAGGCCCGCTGGTCTGTACAGTGTTCTTAAGTTCCATGTACATAAGGTGAATTCGTTAGCCATTATTGAGTAGCCAGGTCGTTGGTTTAAAATCCGGTCCGTAAGTTTTGCTTTTCCTTTCACAATCGTTTGTGTTCAGACGAGTGGGTGATTAACCCCCTGCGTCCTAGGCCATTAGTGGGGCTGCCACTTTTGAGCTCAAGACCTAGCTCCGTTTATTTTCAGGTATCGTCCCTTCCGAGTTGAAACCAGTTTTAAGGCGCCAGTTGCTCGCCTTCGCCCTTTGTCCTTAGCATCTGCGCTCTGTGATAGTGATGGTGATCGTACTTAGAGTACGGGCGCAGAAGGTCCCAGGGGGTACGACGAGGACGTGGACAGATCGGACTGGTTGGTACCTGCATACTCGTGCTCCACCATCAGAGCACTGCAGTCGGAAGACGGGCTTTTTATAGAAGTCACTAAGCTCGGATCTTAGCGACCCCACCCATATCCAATACCAACTTCACCACCCGGTGAAGACAGTAAATTTGCTTGGAGCTTTTTGCCGAGCCGAGCAATTTCGTTATTGTTCCGCCGTATGACATCTTTATACGTTGTACGCCAAGTATTTATTAATCGTGAAATGTTCGTAGCGGTGTTTGGCGCTAAGCTTGGCTGTGTTCGTTGTCCAGTTCGACAAATTTAGAAACAGCGAATGCTCGATGCTCTGTTACATTTGAATGCTCACGTCTGTCACTACCATTAAACTACAATTCATAGTTTAATACAACCATTCGATGCACATTTAAGATATTTTTAGATAAGAATCTCGCTGGTATACTATCCGCTAACTTAAGAGGAGCTTATCTTATCGTTTATATCTGTGGTCAAGGTTTAACTCAGTAACAGCCGCTATACCTAAAGTGGAAGCCATCTAGGCATTACTAATAGCCTACGCGAGATATTAACAGGAAGGTCTCCGTAACGTCATCGTATGGGGAACATCTCCTTTCGTACAGCGGATGTTCGTATGTACAGTCTGAAGCAAGGCTGAGTTTCATAAAACTACTATTCGTATGACAATTCAAGGTACACTGCGTAGTACCATCTACTTACTTGTTAATTTGTGCCTTAATCGACTTTGCAATGTACATCGAATTGTCATAGTGAACCACGAATTGTAGTTTTATGAAACAGGCCCCTGGTCCTCCTTTACATTTGGAATGCATATTCGCCATTAACGTAACTGATTGGGAATGAATTGAAAGGTTCATGCGTTGCCGACTGTACTAATTAAACTGGAGTTCCGATGGCGCGATTTGAGCGTTAGATTGAGTGAAAAAGTAACTACAGGAAATACAGACCCTTCAAATAGCAACAGATTTATGTAAAACATAGTTTATGAAAAACTCCGTAGTTATTACTATCTAATAGACGACCATGAGTTCACTTCATGGAAATATACTACAATTAAATTGAAAAAAAACCTGTTAAAAACTTAATCACGGCCAATTTGAACGAATTTTAGCTTTGGTATAGTAACGGCACTATTTATAAGAATATGATTCCTTTAAAACACTCTTCAAACTCTCTCTCTTTAAGCTGGATTTGAGGAGTGTTTTAAGCTAACCTCATACTACCTCTCTGTCTCTCTCTCTCTATCTCTCTCTCTCTCTCTGAGAGAAGGCCTGTGCCCAGCAGTGGGTCGCTCATAGGCTGCACACGTGTACTCAAAATCGATCATCTGTTACAAAATCGAACTTAGTCCCTACGGCACCGATTGTAGTTCGGATTTCAAGGTTGCGAGGAAGAATAACTACGTTTACAAATTACGACGCACGACAGGCCTTATTAAATAACGTAATAATTTGTGATTGTTATCTCGAAGCCATATGGGGGATATCACTTAATTTTATGCAATCTTAGCACTCGTAAATGATTGTGTTGAGGATTAATAAGGAGGTACTACTAAGGTACTAGGACTCCGAGTTACCGAACCGAGCCAAGTGAAGCCCCAAAGCGTCAGTTTCGTGGTGGTTTCGTGCGACGGCGACAGGTTATAGCCGCACACAAGTCGTGCTAACCGGAATCCCAGTTTATTTCAATAACGCCCATCTATAAATAGATCGTTCGCGAAAATATACCGCCCAGTGCTAGATAAGATTTCGGCGGTCGAACAAGTTTTATAGGTTGGTTTTGTTCAAAATTTTGCTTTTTGTAGGTGGTCGGCTAAACTTTTGACGTGAATTTACTTTAATTTTTACGTGATTTTTAGGTAATTGAAAGTTAAATAATGTCTGTGCCTCTGCTGAAATTGAACGACGGGAACTCCATGCCCGCCTTTGGATTGGGAACATGGCAGGTGAGTTCAATTGAGACTTTATTCATATTTATTTAATACAAGTACACACCGGAAGCCGTGCTCGAAAACGACCGCGCCAAGCTCTACTGGGACCGGCCCATTATCACGGACAGGACTATTGGAAGGACTGCAGAATAGGGCGTTTTTGGTCGACATCACTGTCCCATATGATGAGAACCTCGTGAAAGCCGAAACGGATAAAAAAACCAAGTATCTGGATCTGACGCACGAGGTTACCGATGTGTGGGGGGTGGTGTCCACCGAAGTCGTTCCCATAGTCCTATCCGCGAATGGGTTAATTCCAACCAGTCTCGCTGACAATCTGAGGCGGTTGGAACTTCGCGTGGGCGTGCTTCCGCCTGTCATGCAGAAGGCGAGGCTGCTTGATACAGCCCGGATGGTCCGACGTTTTCTCTCGTTGTCGCCCTGACCTCCGGCCGCTTGGACTCCTCAGTTGGAGGGCGTTCGTCTGGCCATTTTGGTCAGACGAGACTATTATCTTTTTTATTCCCCCATAATAATAATAATAATCCTTACCAGCAAGTATACCTTTAAGGTGAAACTTAAAGGGTATTTGTTGACTTCCCAGAAAGCGTAAACCTACCTCTTCCAGCATGACCTATTAGATAGGACCTAATAGATAGTAATCTATTCTATTCTTCCTGAGCACGAGTCAAGTCAAGATATTAAATAGAGTATTTGATTGAATTTATTATGTATTCACCGTTACTTATTGTATGTATTTGTAGCGTAATTAATGTACCTATTTGCAGATGTATGTATTTATGTGTGTATATGTGTGTGTGTGTGTGTGTGTGTGTGTGTGTGTGTGTGTGTGTGTGTGTGTGTGTGTGTGTGTGTATATAAGTGTATTTATATAAGTATGAGTGTGCTTGTGTGCGTAAGTATGGCTGTATGTATGAGTATGAGTGCGTGTTTGTTCCGTTTTCATGCTCCGTGAGTCACCAGAAGGCCCTAGCTGAAAATCAGTGTCGTGGGTGCAAACCCTCAGCTAATACTGAGCATGAGGCCTTTTTACCGCTGCATCGACACACAGAGTACATCCACTGTACCCTTAGCCTTTGGTTTTTTTCTCACTATTAGCTTCACATTTCTTCTGCTTTTGTCCTATACCTATCTGCCTTATTTTCTATACTTACTTTACTTTTCCTGCATAATTATGTGTGTCTATGTGGCGTTAAATAAATGTTTTACTTCTTCTTCTTCTTCTTCTAATCTTTATTTTCTTTAACATTTACAGAAAGGTTTATAGTACATCAGGGGGGCGACTCTCTAATCTGCATAGTTGTTCAATAGAGTCGGTAATGGTTGCTTCATTGACACTGTCGGTAGTCTAGTAACCAATCGTATTCCAATGGCATAACCCACAGAACATAGCGTATAACCCGTGCAACTCGGCTAACAAATCGGCGCCTCGCGCGATTCGATCTTCTTCGCGAGAAATCATTATCATCATCAGCCATTTGACGCCCACTGCAGGACATAGGCCTCCTTCGTGGTTTACATAACCATGAGGGGTTTTGCCATAATCGCCACGCTTGGCAGGCGGGTTGGAGATCGCAGTATGCGGTTGGAATCTCAGGAAGACGCTGCTGCTTGTCACCTGGTAATTAATTTCCTTAGTCGCCTTCTACGACATCCAAGGAAGGAAACGGAGTGACGCTATTCTTAATCCGGCGCCACACGGAATGCGCGAGAAATGACTACCTACTTAATTTGCTCGGGTTACACCATTGGAATGTCGTAGCACAGAGGAATAAGTCGTAGCCACAGATTATTTAAACTGCCTCTGTGATGTAATTTGGAGGAATCGTATCTTAAAAAATAAAACCAAGTTCGAGTTGGACTCGCCCACCGAGGGTTCCGCACAAATTTGTAGGTACTTACATATTATACATGGAATCGAGTCTCGCAGTTTTTTCCGAGCTTTTCCTGAACTTCAGACAATTTTTTTTTTAAATTTAATTACAAATGTATAGTTATAATTTTCAGATTTTTATGTACCTACTTGTAGTATAAGCTGATATTGCTTGCCACATAGTTCTAGGTCAACTTGAGTGTCGAAATATACGTTTTTTAGCGGCATAAACAGCCGTATATTTTTTTTACGTTAAGTTAGAAGTTTGTTTTTTTCCCAGACTATAGACCTGGGTACTTACTTATATGGCTTTCAACTCGACACACCTCCACGCGTTCCCGAGATAAAGGGTCTTGACAGACTACAGATATCTCAATGCTCTGAGTGACAGACAGACGGACCGACGCGGATGGACAACAAAGTGATCCTATCCCGATGTGACCGGACAGATTGGTCGTAAACAAGGTGGAGTTCTATTAGTGGCCGCACCGCGATTTGAGTTACGTAATGTTCCTCTTCCTAGTGACGTCAAATTGGATAATTGTGAGTTCGAGTTAATCTTGGCAACTGTTCACCTAAAGAATAGGTTTTTGTTTGCGTGTGGTGTTGTCTATATTCCACCTAATGCTAATGAAAATAGCTACATGATTTTGTTTAATTTAATTGAGTTATTTAGTGTCAAATACAAGGGCAATTTCATAGTGCTAGGTGATTTTAATATTTATTCATGTAATAGCAATGTAACTAATTATTTTGAATACTTCATGAGTTATTGTGAATTCATTCAGAGCAACGATATAGACGACTGTCATGGCCGTCAGCTTGATCTGGTGTTAGTGGGCGCGGGAGTGCGCGGCGCGGTGGGCGTGCGCGCGGCCGACGAAGGACTGCAGCCGGGTATTTCTCCAGAAGAGGCAAAAATGGCTGACTTCGGTAGCCGTTTTTTTTTTCGTCTTTCGGGAATTTTATTGATTGTTTTGGATAAAGGGCTAAAAACTATAAAACGTGATATATTTTGGGTAGCCAGATTCTCGGTTATAAAACGAAATATTTAAATCACCGAAATCAGACTACACCGAAATCAGAAAACTGTACAACGGAATCAGACTACCAGCACCGAAATCAGAAAAACTAACACCGAAATCTGACTACCTGCACCGAAATCAGATTGTAAGCATCGACATCAGGAAATAATTCACTGGAATCAGAAAATGACCAGAGAATCATTTAACGTGCCAAAGTCACAATTTGATATTAGTAATGTTAGGCATTGTCTAGAAATTAAAAAAGGATATAATAAATAAAAACCGGGCGGATATAATCAATCAACTTGTTTATTGTAATTCTCATACATTTTTAAGCTCTAAAGTACCTACTTCTTTTACCTAAAATCTTTTTTTTTCATGAAAAGCGAATTTAACATTACTCAACTTCAAATGCCATAAAATGGAATAAAATAATCTACGTAGGTAAAATGTGTTTTAATAATAATCAAATAAAAATTCTACAAACAAAACTTTCCTTAAACTTAAATCAGTCTTGTGAACATATTTGTTTAACATTGTCGATAACTTTATTATAAAATTTACTTAGCAAAATAGTCTTTTGGACTTATTCAACACAAAATGTTGTGTAAACATTCAAAGGTATGTTTTTATTATTATTTTTATGCTACGGTTTGTACTTGTCAATAATAGTAATTGAGATAATTAAAAAATCGACAAGCATAACTTTTTATAAAAAAATTTCAGACCTAAATCAGTCTTCGGAAAATATTTATTTAACATAAAGATAAAACTTACTAAGAAAAATTTATCTATCTTAAAAATATTGTCTTTTGTACTTAATTTATGAGGTAATACAAAGTACAGGTTACAGCTTTACATTCTTCCCTTCCATCTTCCTTTTTAAGTAAAGCTGTTTCCTTAAGTCGTTCATAAAGGACAGGATCACTCTTGATTTTTACTTTCCTAGCACGCTCCTTCAATCTCTTTCTTTCTTTTTGTTCTTGTTTTTTTTCGCAGCTTGTTTTTGCTTTGTTTGCTCCATGGTCAGCTGAAATAAAATAGAGTGGTAGGTAGAGTAGGTTGATGTAGAGCCTACTGTACATACCTACATAAACGTACACACCGACTGACCACAAACTACAAGAAAACTATGTTAAAGAAATGTACACCCACTTTCTTTCTTGTAGGTACTTTAAACTTGCCATTGTTGACACATTCACATAATTCACAAACACAGACATAATAAGCACACACATACACATGAAAAAATGTTCACACGAATAGGTACACATGTTTCACATTTTGAAGTTAACTAACAATCTAACTGAAATCAATTATGACAGAAACAACATATGTATTTTTATCGTTATTATTAACAGTAAAGAAAATATCTACACGTGTAAAACTATTCATAGGTTTCCACACGATCTTTTCTTTCACAGTTAACGATTAGTTTAAAAAAAAAAACAAATGCGCATATCCTACTTGAAACTTACATGTAAGGAATCTGGCCTCGGTTCTCTAAAGTCGAACGAAATACACTGAAATCAGGCAAATTTGACTTCGGTGAAAGTTTTTCTGACTTCGGTGCTCAAAAAGCCACCGAAATCAGGCACACCGAAATCAGAAAGATATGTTTTTTCAAGTTCACTCTTAAACAACAACACGTATCAACCCCAGCCCAAGGGACTAGAAATTAGTCACTGAGATAAATTATACAGTAAGCACCAGATTTTACAGTCAACAAGTATTCTTTCCAATAACACCTCCACCGAAGTCAAAGTGTGCCCTGGACCAAATCTCAAGAATCAATTACTTACCCTGATATTTCCGAAGACTTTCATTCAATCACCCGTCCGTTGTCCTCGGGCGCTACGGCGTGACTGACAAAATGGCTCGTCCACACCGCGAATTCCTAGAGTAATCTACGACCGAAGAAACGCTTGTTTCATAAGTGCCACCGGATTCAGGCAGAACCAAGGGACACTCAAACATCTTGCTATTGTACGCGAGCTATTGTTTAGATTCTTATGGTATTTAAATGAGAGGTACTTTAACTATCTGACAATATGTGAACATAAATACATTCCCCGAAAACATTCTGAGTTTTATAAAAATAATTATAAATTGTCAAGTTTTGGGTTGGGGACAAGCCACCGAAGGTCATTTTCAGCCATTTCAGATTTTTTTTCTGTGAGTTGCAAACGGTTTTCAGCAAATTTTGCATGTTCTCCAGGTAGACGAAGACCTAGAGGATACTGTAGTATTTTTTGCAGGGGTATATTTTGATAATCTGGATATGTAATGCGCCGGGCCGTCAAGTTCGGACCCCGTGGAGAAATGCCCAGCCGGTGGATGCGTACCACCGTTACCGTTAGTGTGAGTCTCGCCGCGAGTCGCGATGCCCGCTTAGAAAGCAGCCGCTCAGAGGAAGAGGTTCCATCACCGTGTAATAAAGCATGGAACTTTAGAAAGGCCGATTTTAATGCTCTGTATTATTCGATTGCAAATACAGATTGGACCGAAATGTATTCTATTACCGAGCCTGAAGAGGTTTTAAATTTTTTTTACGAAACCATTAATTCGCATATAGATAACTGTGTTCCCAGTAAAAAGCGAAAGCCTGCAAACTCTCGGTACTCTTACCCTGAGTGGTACATAACACGGCAAATATCATTCGCGACATAAAACTAAAATATAGGCTTCACAAGCAGTATAAGGCGAGTAAATCGACTACGGATTATGAAGCATTCAGATGTTGTAGGGCTAGGGTGAAAGCGGCGACTGCTCTGGCGCATGACTTGTATCGTGATCGAGTGCAGAATCACCTTGCAAACGACCCAAAGTCGTTCTGGTCGTACATTAAATCTAAAAAACGGAATACGTGTGGGCAAAAGATCTTTAACAAGAGAGGGAATAACATTAACTGGCCGGGAATGTGCAGTGGAATTCGCAAGTTATTTTCATTCGGTGTACAATCTTGAACCCGCGCGGTTGGATCCCGAGGCGGCGAGTGTGGCGGGTGGGGCGAACGGAGCGCGTGTGCATATCGTTAGTCTCGAGTCAGCCGAAGTTAGCTATGCGCTGGCGCGGCTGGGACCAAAAACATCAGCAGGGCCGGATGGAATTCCACGGTTTATTTTTAAAGATTGCCGGAAGGTACTTGCTGACCCGTTATTACATGTTTTTAATATGTGCCTTAGGTCGGGGACTTTTCCCGAGCGGTGGAAACTAACTCGCGTAGTGCCAGTACCGAAGGGTCGTGGGGGTCGAAGACGAGCGATTATAGGCCAGTGGCAGTTTTGTCCACCCCCGCCAAGGTGTTCGAAGCTGCTATACATCGCTCCTTACATCTACAGGTAAGTCCGCAGCTGTCTGAGGCACAATACGGCTTCCGACCCGCACGCAGCACCACAGGCAACTTGCTTCATCTCATGACTCGCGTTGTTCCAGCAGTAGATGCCGGAGGGCAAGTTGATGTTGCGTACTTCGATTTTAAAAAGGCCTTCGATACTGTCGATAACGACATCTTATTGACGAAGTTGGCACGCGCGGGTTGCACCCCCCCTACGCTCGGCTTCTTTGCGGACTATTTACTGGGCAGGCGACAGTATGTTGACTGCGCCGGATATAGGTCGGAACCGTACTACACCAGGTCTGGCGTCAGCCAAGCAAGTAATTTAGGACCCTTGGAGTTTATCCTAATGGTAAATGATCTTCCTGAAGCGGTAACGCATTCTGCCTGCTTGCTTTTCACGGATGATCTCAAGTTAGTGAGAGAGATAGAGGATGAGTCTGACTGTCTTGCATTGCAGGCCGATATAGACAGGGTAGTAGCCTGGAGCAATGTGAACCGGCTTTTCTTCAACGTGGCTAAGTGTCACATCATCTCTTTTAGTCGCAAACGATTGCCGCTTCTGCATCAATACCGAGTGGACGGCACTCCTTTACAGCGTTTAGCAGAAGTAAGGGACCTGGGTATTAGACTTACTGCAGATTTAACGTTTCGTGAACACATTGTTAACGTCTGTAAGAAGTCATTCAGAAACCTAGGATTCGTGATGCGCCAATCGCAAGGGTTTACGAACATATCCGCCATTCGCGCTCTTTACGAGGCTATTGTAAAAAGCCACCTCGAGTGTAATTCAGTCATCTGGAGTCCACATGAGAAAAAATATAGGCTCATGCTGGAACGCATTCAAAACAAATTGATTAGGTTCATTTACTTAAAATTGTACGGAGTCTATCCTTTTTATCCTTTAATGTATCCTACTTTGTTCATCTTAGGCATGGTCGGTTATAACCAGCTGGAGGTAAGAAGGGAGTTAGCCTTAGCCACCTATATATTGAAACTATTACGAGGTATGCATTGCAACCCAGGGGTGCTACAGATGGTAAGCCTATCCGTGCCAGATCGATATGTGTGGGTTCTGGGAAGACTAAGCGTCAAGCTAATATTTACACGTTTCCCTCAAAAATTTTGAAAAATTATTATTTTGGTTAATTGAAAATCGTGTTACTGATGGGACAAGGATTTTTTGAGAAGTATTTGATTCTAGTTTATTATTGTTGAGAAGTTTTTGATTTTATTTTGTTGTTTCTAATATTTGTTTCTATGTCAAAAAGCTATGTGTCGTTGTGCCCCATAATGTTTCATTGTGCCCCAGGGTATGTTTAAGTGTACCCCAGACCTGGGGCACAATGAAACAGAATCAGGGTCTCCGAAAAACTAAAAAATAATAGAGTTACCAGTAACTTTTGATCTCTTTTCATTGACTGATTATTAGATGATTAAGTATAGTATATGAGAGTATAAACCTTTTGTTGATTAAATGAATACAGATTTTTATAAAAATCAAAATGACTTTTTCGTTTCACTGTGCCCCACCTTACCTACTTTTTTGGGTAGCCTATAGTGCTATAAACGTCCCAGGGCACAGGGCACAGGCTTGCTCTCAAAGAGAGTCTAGACTTAATTACCACGCGTGCCCACCGCGGATTGGCTATTTCACGCGGTGAATGTACGCGCAGGTTTCGTCACGATGTTTTCCTTCACGGTTAGCGAGTGGTATTCTGGTCTGTACACGTTTGTATGCAAATATGAACAGAAACTCCACATTTGTTCTTTTCAACTTAAAAAATATCACTCGTGAATATGGTCTAGCCCTTTGCTAATACATCTTCTATACTTTTTATCTAGCCCTTTCATCATCATCATCAACCATTTAATGCCCACCACAGGGCATTAGGCCTCCATCGTTGTTTTCATAACCTCGAGGGGTTTTGCCATAATCGCCACGCTTGGCAGGCGGGTTGGCGATCGCAGTATGCGGTTGGAATCTCAGGAAGACGCTGCTCCCCGTCTCCTGGTAATTGATTTCCTTAGTCGCCTTCTACGACATCCATGGAAGGAAACGGAGTGAAGTTATTCTTAATCCAAGGCCACACGGATACTAAATCCCTATTTGGTCGAATTATGTCCGCCTGGGAAGAAGCTAAGCTTCGGTCACACACAGCGACTAATCGCTGCGAGTACACTCGCCGCGAATACCTACTAGTCGCAGCGACATTTCGCTGCCTGCCTGTCACACACAGCGAGTTCTGCAGGAGAATTTCGACCATCCGTGCGAGTTCGCAGCCCGTAAAATTTATTTACCTACTTATTTATGGAAAACCAATAGCTGATAAACAACACAATATGCGACTTATATAACTAATTAGTGAGCCAATTCGGTATTTGACACGATCAATAATAAATTATTTCATATGCTCGATTAAAGCAAAAATTACACAATATCTCGGAAAATGTATCTCTTTTAGTCAATTACTAGTTATTACAATTTTTTAATAGATTAAACATAAAAGTGCTCCGAAATGTGACGTCATAAGCCAGTATTTTCATGCAAAATTCCATTTTAAAAGTAACTCATTTGATATTTTGTCAAATACCCAATTACAGGATTTCACCTATAGCAACAGAGTGCTAGATTTCTGCTCATACAAAACAGACTTACAGAAACTTAGACTTAACTTAAAAACTTATAGCAAAACGTACACGCAGCATGCTTCGCACTATGAAATACTGATGCGGCTGCTAAAGCAGCGGTAAAAATACACTACAACAATCATTTTAATATTATTATTTTTTTACATTGTAACAGAATTGTAACAATTCTAGTGGCGGCGACTTCAACTCGCGGCGAGTGCATCTACTCGCAGCGAATAGCCTGTCACCCACAGCGAATACTCGCTGCGAGTAGGCACTCGCTCGCTGCGAGCTCGCTTAGTCGCTCGAAGAGATATTTTTTCGTAAAATTTCCTTTTTTTTTTGGGATACCTTTTCAGTCATGCCAGACGTAACAGCGAGCTTAAAAAGTTTTTAATCTATGTTTTTGCCCACAGTCGAAACCAGGCGAGGTGACCCAGGCCGTCAAGGACGCCATAGACCTGGGCTACCGGCACATCGACTGCGCCCACGTCTACCAGAACGAGAAGGAGGTCGGGGAGGCCCTCAGGGCTAAGGTCAATGAGGGGGTCATCAAGAGGTAAGCGCAGGCCCGAATCTAGGTTGGGGCGAGCGGGGGCATCCGCCCCAGGCGGCTAAGGCCTGGGACACACATGAAGGACGTGGGACGAAGGCGCGGAAAAGACGCGACGCGTTGCATAGAGCTTCGTCCCGTCCCTTCAATAAATTTTGTATGAAAGTGAATTGGAAGACGACGCGTCGTCAGAGCGGTGGTAGCCTAGTGAGTAGATCATTGGACTCAGAAGCGGGAAACCCAGGTTCGATTCCCAGTGCGGGCATGTACTTATGACTTTGTTTTTTAAGTTATGTACATTTGTGAAGTTATTGTAGCATTACCACTCGCTAACCGTGAAGGAAAACATTATGAGGAAACCTGTTTATCTGAGCTATTCACATACCTCAGCGCTTGAAATCGCCAATCCGCGGTGGGCTCCCGTGGTGATTAAGCTCATACTCTCTCCCTGAGAGAAGGCCTGTGCCCTTCAGTGGGACGTATATAGGCTGCTTACACAGGTCAGCTCTTATATTACGCGGACCAAATCCTGAACGATTCCGATTAACTGTCAAATTTTGCTATCACAAACGTCAGGATTTCGATAAGATTTGGTGCGCATACTCGTAATCTGTATATATCTCAGACAAACGCATCAGTTTCGACAACCTTGAAAACGCGAAATAAGTTACATAACTATATTCATCATCATCAGTCATTTGACGCCCACTGCAAGACATAGGTAGGCCTCCCTTATGGTTTTCCAAGCTTCCCGGTCTTGTGCCGCCCGTTGTTAGGAGTTTCACTGCGTGATCGAATCAGGGATGAGGAGATCTGCAGAAGAACCAGAGTTACAGCTCGATAAGCTCGAAGAATTGCTGAATTGAAGTGGCAGAGGGCGGGGCACATAGCTCGGAGAACTGATGGTGAACTAGATTAGATTAATACTCTTTATTGAACACCATACATTATAAAGAAAGGTACATGAAAAATCTTAAATTTCTAAGTTACTGTATAGAATTCAGAAATATCTGTGCAATTTCCTTTTTTATGTACAGTAAAGTGTTCTCTATCTCAATCTATTTATCTATCTATACAACTGGCGGTAGGTACAACGTACCTGGTTTTAAAGTTCAAATATTTAAATAGTTGTTTTATAATTACAGAATTTAAATGTTATCAATTGTAAGTATGTAAATGTTGGATGGTACCTACACTTCGTAAGTGGTTTCTATCTATCAAATAGGTGGGTGGTAATTTTGCGAATGTTTTTCTTTGGCGAAATTACGTATACTACTACATATATACTGGATATTTGAAATAAGACTACGGGCAGAGTAAAATGACTTTTCACTTAGTTTTTAAATTGCCCGTGTGGCGCCGGATTAAGAAAAGCGTCACTCCATTTCCTCCCGTGGATGTCGTAGAAGGCGACTAAGGAAATAAATTACCAGGAGATGGGCAGCAGCGTCTTCCTGAGATTCCAACCACATACTGCGATCGCCAACCCGCCTGCCAAGCGTGGCGATTATGGCAAAACCCCTCATGGTTATGAAAACCATGACCAGGGCCTATGTCCAGCAGTGGGCGTCAAATGGCTGATGATGATTATGGGCTCCGAATGGCGCAAACGGCAAAACATGAGAAGGAATGTAGGTACCGAGAAGGCAGTGTTGCCACTGAGGAAAAATACATTCTTCCACAGACATAAAGAGTGTGTTTTTGTTCCAATATTCCAACATCGGTCATAAAAATAAACTGCATTATCAAATAATAATTTGTAATCACCATGCCTTAGCAAATAAAATACTCTTACTCTTACTCTCTAGGAAACATATTTTGTTGTTATCAAAAATGTACCTAATGGATGCGTGACTTTTACGTTCTTATGGCACGGAGCATACTGCAGAGAGGAGGTATAAACCAGCGTTACATATGTTTGAGATCTCGATGTTTTGAGTACGCTGCGTACTAGACGCATTTTCTTAAAAAATATGCGGCTTGGAATCTCAATATCTAAACCTTTGAACTTCTAAACATGGTCCCTTCATGACAATGAATGCGTGGGTTTAGTAAATGAATACCTACCCTGTAAGAATTCAAAAAAGCTTTTCTCCGTATAAAAACACTCCCAGAAACAGAACCGCCTACATTTCAACATTTTTTGTACTGTAAGCATACATTGAAGTTTCTTAGCAGATACAGTCGACAGCACATCATGTTATGTTACGGACGTTTTTGCAACAAAAATGTTAAGTTGGAGCTGGCGTCGACTGTGCCTTCGTGGACCGATCATTCCCGACACCCAGTTTATCTTACTTAGGGCCAGTTTCTGAATTGAGAATTTCACTAAGTAAATGTAGTGCTGTCTCTTCTTTGTCAGAAAAGAGCGTGACAGAACGTTACTTAAGTATTTACTTAGTGAAATTCTCAATTCAGAAACCGGCCCTATGACATACTTAGGGTTTTTCCCGTTCTGTTTTTCTCAGACAAGATGTATTCATCACCTCCAAACTGTGGTGTACATTCCATAAACCGGAGCTGGTTGAGGGGGCGGTTCAGACTTCCCTCCGAGACCTGGGACTGCAGTATCTGGATCTGTACCTGATCCACTGGCCTCAGGCATACAAGGTATTATTATATTATTAATAAATTCATCCGTGTACTCAGACGTTCTAGCGCCGCATATCGACTCTCTCTCTCTCTCTCTCTCTCTCTCTCTCTCTCTCTCTCTCTCTCTCTCTCTCTCTCTCTCTCTCTCTCTCTCTAGCACCGTAGGCTGACTCTCTTTCGAGACATTCTAGCACCGCAATCATCAGCCGCCCACTGCAGGACATGGGCCTCCTTCGTGGTTTTCATGACCATGAGGGGTTTTGCCATAATCCCCACGCTTGGCAGACGGGTTGGCGATCGCAGTATGCGGTTGGAATCTTAGGAAGATGCTGCTGCCCGTCTCCTGTTAATTGATTTCCTTAGTCGCATTCTACGACATACACGGAAGGAAATGGAGTGACGCTACTCTTAATCCGGCGCCACACGGAATCACGGAAAGCTCTGAAAATTGTTCAATTCAATTTCAATATATGTTGCCGCTACTGTAAACTCAAAGCCAAACAAGATTTTATTTCAACATTATGATAAAAAGTCATCCTGCGGCTAGAACATCACTGGAGAGAGGTAGAGAGTTTCAGCCTTCAGGTTCAGAACATCACGAGAAAGGGAGTCGGCTAGCGACGCTAGAATGTCACTAGAGAGAGTCAGTCTGCAAAGCTAACAGAGTCAATTTGCGGCGCTAGAATGTCACGAAAGAGAGTCAGCCTACGCCCCTAGAGAGAGAGCGATCTGCGGCGCTAGACTGTCACTAGAGAGAGCGTTCATGTTGTTACAGAGACAAATTTGAGATCTTCCAAGTCGTTTTCTAAATGTGAATCTAAGACAAACCAATGTATTTATTTCGACTATCGGGGCACTAGTAGGTATACCACACATCCACGATCACTAGAAAATCATATTATGTGCGTCCGTGCGTGCGTGCGTGCGTGCGTGCGTGCGTGCGTGCGTGCGTGCGTGCGTGCGTGCGTGCGTGCGTGCGTGCGTGCGTGCGTGCGTGTGTGTGTGTGTGTGTGCGTGCGTGCGTGTGTCATCCACTGATTCTATTTCTCTTATCTCCCAAAGGAAGGCGGCGACCTGTTCCCCAAAGACGCGGGCGGCAAACTGCAGTACTCCGAAGCTGACTACCTGGACACGTGGAAAGCGATGGAGGCGCTCGTCACCAAGGGTCTGGTGAAGAGCATCGGTGTGTCCAACTTCAGCAAGAAGCAGCTGGATAGGGTGCTGGCGGTGGCTACGATTAAGCCGGCTGTTCAACAGGTGGGTGGAATTCATCATATCATAAGCAGCCTATATACGTCCCACTGTAGGGCACAGGCCTTCTCTCAGGGAGAAAGTATGGGCTTAATCATCACGCGTGCCCACCGCGGATTGGCGATTTCAAGCGCTTAGGTATGCGAATAGCTGAGACACTCGGGATTCCTCACGATGTTTTCCTTCACAGTTAGCGAGTGGTATTGCTACTTTAACTTCACAAACGTACCTACATAACTTAGAAAACAAAGTCATAGTTACATGCCCGCTCTGGGAATCGAACCTGGGCCTCTCCCTTCTGAGTCCAATGTTCTACTCACTAGGCAACCACCGCTTCCACCGCCGCCGGGTGGAATTAGTAAATATATAAATGAATGACTTCCACACAACACAATCACTTGTCCTGGTCCGTAATTAGCATACCCTGTGCTATGGTAACCAGGCAAGGGCAAGACAATATATGGAAATAAACCCAGACTGGGGCCATTTGTTCAAATGTACCGCGGCTCCCAGTAGGAATCATACGCACAACCTTCGGCATGGTAAGTCGTTTATGGCACGTCCTTTTCGTATCATTAATTACGGCATGGTAATCGTTAAAATACTTTGAAACCGGAACAAGCGATTGTGTTGATTGTGTTGTTTGGATGTTATTGCTATTATAATCGTGTACTTTTGGTCTAAGCTAAAGAACCTTTTTTCCTGTCGACATTTTCACTATTGCTATCGACGAAACATAGAAATCAGGTTATTATATCGATAAACATAAGGTCATAAATCTGTCTTAAGGGTTTCGTACCTCAAAAGGAAAAACGGAACCATTATATGATCACTTTGTTGTCCGTCCGTCTGTCTGTCAAGACCCTTTATCTCAGGTCTACAGTCCCTTGAAGCTGTGAAAAAAAATCAAACTTCTAAGTTAATGGAAAAAAAAGATACTCGTACGGCCGTTTATGCCTCAAGAAAACGTACGTAGGTACCTATATTTCGAGGGAATAAAAATTTATTGGGTACTGTCCGTTGACATGGAAAACTATGAAATTTGGCAAGTAATATTGTCTTACTACAAATACAGACAAAAATCTGAAAACTCATAAAAAAAATAGTCTTCGAAGTTCGTGAAACACTCAGACAAAACTGCTAGACTCGATTCTTGAACTATTTATAATATGTAAGTACCTATCTACAAATCTGTACGGAACCCTCGGTGCGCGAGTCCGACTCGCACTTGGTCGGTTTTTTTCTAATCACTTAAGAGGTTTACGTAACCTAAGACGGAACCCTAGTGTTATGCATAACTCGGTCGAAGTCCATCAAATAAAATAACATGCCAAGTGTGTTGGGTATTTCAAAACTTCTCTTATCCTAATCTATCTTATTGTATCGAGATATAAGACCACTATCTACATAATAGTAGGTGACTTGACAAACGTTGTTTTGCAATATTAATCATAATTATTAGAATACGACCTAACCAATTACACAAATAATTCATAAAAATCGATAAAGCCGTTTTGGAGAAGTTCGATAACAAACACTCCAAACTTACGATTTTATTAAGTGACTAGCTGTGCCCGCGACTCCGTTCGCGTACATTTCGATTTTTACGAAGCAGCATTTGTATGGGGGCCACGTCTTATCATAACTGGAGCTAGAATTTAAATAGCCTATCCTGTGTCCCAGATGTCTATATGTTTTTATACCAAATTTCATCAAATTCGGATAATTGGTTTAAGAGTTATGGAGGAACATACATACATACACACATACAGAAAAAAATTCTAAAAATCGTGAAATTAGTTTCAGTATCATATATTGAGCCTATAAACACAATATCTCTGAAAACAAACTAACTTACTCCATGACCGACCCTTACAGATTTATTATTAATATAGACAAGATTCTTTAAAACCCCGATTTAAAATAGTCTGTGGTGGAGATTTTACAACGAAATGTCGTAACCATAGATCAAATAAACTGCCTCTTAGGAGTGCTTTAGAGGAATCGTGTTTTTATTAATGAGGCCGTCAGTCTTTTCGTAGCAAGTGGCGATCCCTGGTCTCTGCCTACCCGCTAGGTATACAGGCTTGAGTTTATGCAATGTACCTAAATCATATACCTACACGCTGAAACATGGGTGGTTTGAAAGGCGCGGTTACGTAATTAGTAATTAAAAATGCCATCTTAAATAGATATATTACTTTTCAGGCTATTACTTTTAAGTATAAGAACGTAAAAAAAATGCGTTGAGTAATTTTGTTTAAAAAAATTCGCGAATATTACCTATAGTAGGAACATACAGCCTATCCATCTATCAAGACTTGTCTTTTTTAGGGTTCCGTACCCAAAGGGTAAAGACGGGGCCCTATTCCTAAGACTCTGTCTGTCCGTCCGTCCGTCCGTCCGTCTATCTGTCACCAGGCTGTATCTCAAGAACCGTGATAGCTAGAGAGTTGAAATTTTTAAGGATTATGTATTTCTTTTGCCGCTATAACAAATACATACTAAAAACAAAATAAAATAATTATTTAAGGGGGGCAACAAGCCCATACAACAAACGTGATTTTATTGCTGTTTTTTATCTTTGTGTCTAATGTTGTATAGATGGTACGGAACCCTTCGTGCGCGAGTCCGACTCACACTTGGCCGGTTTTTCTTTCTAATCGGTGCGTCTATCAGAACAATGACCCACGGAACCGCGGCACGCACGCACTGCTCTGGCTGGCCACAAATGGTTCTCACAGATTCGAGTTCGTATCGAGATATTTTTGAAAAGTGCCTTTTTAAAAAAACAAACTATGTACCGTATTCGACAGCTATTGTCAAGGCATTTTCACGTTGCTATGGCTTTCAACCAGTGTGGCGCCGGATTAAGACTAGCGTCACTCCATTACCTTCCGTGGATGTCGTAAAAGGCGACTAAGGAAATCAATTACCAGGAGACGGGCAGCAGCGTCTTCCTGAGATTCCAACCGCATACTGCGATCGCCAACCCGCCTGCCAAGCGTGGCGATTCTAGCAAAACCCCTCATGGTTATGAAAACCACGAAGGAGGCCTATGTCCTGCAGTGGGCGTCAAATAGCTGATGATGATGATGGCTTTCAAAACCCAAAGTTCAGGTGAACATCTCACATCCCCAGATCGAGGTGCACCCGTACCTGAATCAGCAGAAGATGATCGAGTACTGCCGCGCGCACGGCATCGTGGTGACGGCCTACAGCCCGCTCGGGAGCCCCGAGCGGCCGTGGGCGAAGCCCGACGACCCGCAGCTCATGCAGGACCCTCGGCTCGTGGTGGTGGCGCAGAGGCACGGGAAAACCGTGCCGCAGGTGCTCATAAGGTGGGTCTCGTGTAACTTACCGGGATTTGTTAATCGTGTGTTAGGGAAATTATATTAAGACGGTTATAAGCAACGGTTGGACGGGGATGGTCGAGGACAGAACGAAGTGGCGTGCATTACAGATGCCTATGACCAGCAGTAGACGATTACGGCCTGATTGATTGATAATTAATATTGATAAAGCGATAGCTGCTTGTCAGGATCGTGGCAAGTGGTAAACCCTGGTTTCGGCCAACCGTATGGGTACTTTTAACAGGTCTAATCGCGATAATTAACTGAACTTAATTACCTTATGTAATGCCCGAAGTTTCGGCAACGTTGCGTGATTTACGAGTAGAAACATTGGTGCCAATTTAAAAAAAATATATGCGTCCAAAATATTTTTTTTGTTAGGACTCAACATAACCTCACTTAAAGCAGAAACAAATAATATCAAGACGAAAAGCAATAAAAATTTAAAAAAAATATGGTTCGAGTGTCTTAAGATCGACGCCGGCCAACTCAATTGTGTTTTCACCTCACTAGCTCGTAAAAGCTCTGTTTATCATTCGAAATCTGCGTGGAAAATCGCACTTTATCCGCTAGCGTGGAAAGTGTTTTTAAAATTCGAATATTTTTATTCAATAAAGGTTTCGTACAATAAATTACATATATATAGAACCTCATTGGTTTCGTAATAGTTTATATTCTCTGCAGCCAGTCCATTGATGATTGAAATGCAAATACTTATTTCATGTCATGCGCCAGCCTCATTTAAAGAATCGCACTGGCCGGCAAGAAAATTTGATTTAAAAAAAAAACTTTAAAATTTTCTTCTCTTTATTGAATTCACTTTACTTCCTTTTTTCCCATGTCTACAGAATCTCATTTCTACAGTTTTTTATTTCTACAGAATCTCATTTCTACAGATTTTTATTTCTACAGAATCCCATTTCTACAGATTTTTATTTCTACAGAATCTCATTTCTACAGATTTTTATTTCTACAGAATCCCATTTCTATTCATTTTCAATTCAACAGAGTAACATTTCTACAGATTAATATAAAATAAGAAAATTGAGCTGGAATAAAAATGATTGAAAAAGATAGTTTTTTTTTTACCAAACCATAATCAAGTTTATGGTTTGTTCCTTTCAAAAGTGGTTAAACTGTGAATCAATTTGATTGTAATGTATGTCTGTAGAATTGGGAATCCGTAATGTTGGGAATCTGTTAAAATGGAAATCAATAGAAGTGGGAATCTGTAGAGTTGGTAAACTGTAGAGTTGGTAAACTGTAGAATTGGGAATCTGTAGAGTTGGTAAACTGTAGGATTGGGAATCTGTAGAGTTGGTAAACTGTAGAATTGGGAATCTATAGAATTGGCAATCTGTAATGGAAATCTGTAGAATTGGGAACAATCCCTTTACTTCCATTATTTTGGTTTGTTTTTTGATAAAATCGAAAGAAATCATAAAATATGAGCGAAACTAGCAGCGACGAAGATATAAATTAACAGTAATTTAATATTTATTAAAACTGTTTTTCTTGCACCTAACATTTTCCTCGCTTTAGTGAGGTGAAAAGTTGTGTGTTGCGCTCGGCAGCAAAGTTATTTAGCGTCTCGTACCTTTGAAACCCTCGCTACGCTCAGGATTCTATATTTGAACCACTCGCTTCGCTCGTGGCTCAATCCTAGAATCCTTCGCTTGCTCAGGTTTCAATACAAGGTACTCGCGCCAAAAATTAACTTTGCAGCCTTGCATAACAAATAACTATTAATGTTGTTTTGAATTTACAAACATAGTGCACACGATGTTCTAAACTCAATTTACTTTATCCTCTAGCGGATAAAAATGGCTTTTGCACTCAGATATCGAAGAGCAAAAATACTCTTTCCGAGATGCGGGGATGAAAAGAATATTTGACTTTATGTGATAGATGACACTTTATTGCACACTATAATATCTAGCTCTTAATAATATACAATTGGCGGTCTTATCGCTAAAAGCGATAGCGAGCTATCTCTACCTTAGGATGGACAGGACTGGAAGGTGAGAGTAGGTAGATAGGTATACATAAGACAGATTAATTAATTTGTGGCGAGCACATGTCAACTCTGCGCGCGCACTATAAACTCCAACATTCCTACATCGCGCAAGCAAAATGTTTCACATGACATACGATAAATATAACGTCCGACGAACATCAGTTGGACCGGCCGTCCCCAGGCATACGATCTGCCTGGCGGGAAATTTTCCTTTATAGTGGAAGAGCACGATCACTCGCTCTTCCCTAGTGGTGACCCCGACATCGTATGCCTGGGGACGGCCGGTCCGACTGATGTTCGTCGGACGTTATATTTATGGTATGTCATGTGAAACATTTTGCTTGCGCGATGTAGGAATGTTGGAGTTTATAGTGCGCGCGCAGAGTTGACATGTGCTCGCCACCACAAATTAATTAACTTACAGTAAATAAATAATATGAAGTGATAATAATAATAATATAAATACATATTTAGGCAATAAAATATATATGCTAAATGTATAATATTTACATACCTACATATATAATGTTATACCATAGTTCATGAATATATTTAATAGAATACATACATAAATATATACCTACTAAGACCAATAAGTAGGCAAATGGATTAGAAAATTTAAATAGCAACAGATTTACCATCACGAGTCCAGAATACTATGTACTTACCACAGACACAAAAATGTTCACAGATACGCCATCGACCGCGGCCTCGTGGTGATTCCTAAATCTGTGACCAAGTCCCGCATCGCGCAGAACTTCCAAGTGTTCGACTTCCAGCTGAGCGCTGACGATCTGAAGCAGATCGCTAGTCTGGAGTGCAACGGGCGGCTCTGCATGATGAGCGAGTGAGTATTCCGGGACACCCCACTTTTCGGGGAGTAATTTTGTTCTTTTCGGGGAGACGAGGGAATTTTGTTACGCCTTGGTGGACGAGTCCATAATTTGAATGCAGCCTTAACTCCTTTTCGGGGAGACAAGGGACTTTTTTTACACTCTCGGGGACGGATCTTCTGAATGCAACGTTAACCCTTGATAGATGCGCAGATCTTGAAGAGCAAATAACCATAACAACAGAGATTATCTTATCTTATCGGTTCCAAAATTTTTTTTTATTGTTCCAGCAATGACCACAAGGACTTCCCATTCCACGACGAGTATTAAAATAAAAAAACACGCTGTTACTTACATAATTTATTCAAATTATTACCTACTTTGTTGTGATTGTTTTATGATTATAATAATGATTTACGACATAATAAAGTAACAATTAACTATTTAATAAAACGTCTTGCGTATTAATCCTAAGGCGAGAGCCACACAGGAAAGACGTGAGCGAGGGCGCGGAAAAGACGCGACGCGTTGCATAGAGTTCGCGTCCTCTCCCTGTCTTATCTGTGTGGGCTGGGCTTTTGTATAAGTGAATTGAAAGGACGCCACGTTTTCACCCTTGTCTCAGGTGTGACTCGCGCCTAAGGTTTTCTCCTACTTTGCTAACATACCGTCTGTTTACTAAAGCCTGTAAGCTCAACAGCTTGACAAACTTTACATTTTGATGCGAAAATCGCGCGCAGGGCAAATTGACTCGCTGTCTACTGTACGCACGCAAACGGTAGGTTAACAACCATATACAGGGTGACCTCATAAGCTCGGATTGCTTAGGGCGAGTAGGCTTAATCCGGCATTGGGCTCTGAATTTGTAAAAAAAAAAAGGATGCAATTACCGTACAAACGTATGGCTTATGGTTTAAGATAAGGATTGGTTTTATATAGGTACAAACGATTCTCCAATACGTTTAGAGGACACAAATCGAGATTTATCGTGCTTAGAATTGGAAATAAACTAATCGAAAATAAATTATAACCTTGTGAATACTGTATGAAAAGTCTTGAGGCTACAATTTGTTTTTTATTCTGTTATGCTCAGTTGTGAGCACGAGCAAACCTTCATTTGTGTCCTCTGAACAAATTGGCAAAGTTACATTGCAATCCGGCGTGTCGTTAGTGAATTGAAACCAAACAACGTTTGTATGGGAATTGTTCCTCGACGGCCCGCCAATCTATCGAAATATCATGGGCCCTTTCACCGACTCGGTGTTGATTCCTCTGCGGCGCGGCGTGGCTTGTCCTGGCGAGGTAGGGGGCCCACTGCACCGCGGTATTGGTGGAAGTGTCGCAGGTGCTTTACCACGTAATGCCGGCAGCTGTGGGAGATGTCACGGTATTTTTATTCGAACTAAAAAAGGATCAGTCTATACTGGCGCAAAGTCGAAGCGTATCAAAGCGTCGATATGAAAAACATACATTACTAACTGACTCGGCAAACGTTATCTCGCCATATCAAAAAGCTGGTAAGGGACGACCCAGACGGACACACTTCGACCAAATAGGGGATGTATTAGCGAAGGGCAAGATAAAAAGTACACGAAACCGGCGTGCGTGCATGCAACGACTAATGAATGTTGAGGAAGCGAAAGTGATCTGTCAGGCTCGTGGCAAGTGGCAGTCCCTGGTCTCTGCCTACCCCTCTGGGATACAGGCGTGAGTTTATGTTATGTTATGTTTTAATTAGCCTGCGACCTATTCTCAGACCTACCAAATATACATAAATATCTAATAAAAATCGGTGAAGCCCAAATACGTCTGCCATGCTGCCTCTCTTGTACAATCTAACGATTTTAATGATTGTGAAAAAAAGTGCATACTTTTGATAGATGTGGTCTGACGCTTTAATGGATTATAAAATTATGGACATTTTAAATACATTTTGTTTTCCTATACATAATTTTTAATAATGAAAATGTGTTTTCAAAATTTGTTTTTTAGTATCAAATTACCTCAATCAAAAACTAGACACAGGATTTTATTATCTATCAAACAAAACTACATATTCATGTACACTGGTAAGAAAAGCGGTAGAAACGGAATTGGCTTTATGCTCAAAAAAGAATTAAAATCAAATATCATAAATTTCGAATCCATCTCAGATAGAGTAGCCCGATTGGATCTGATCATAGATGACCGCGCTCTAAGTATCATACAAATATATGCACCCACAAAGAAAGCTGATCAAAAAGAAATAGAGCAACTCTACAACGAAATTCGTTACGCCTTAAAAATAAAACACTCAAATATAATTTTGTTGGGCGATTTTAATGCTAAGATTGGTCAAAGAACACCTGAAGAACACTCCATAATGGGCCCCTGGGGATATGGAAGTCGAAATGAAAGAGGCAAAATACTTTTGGACTTCTGCGCAGAAAACGAAATGTTTATAATGAATAGCTATTTCAAGAAAAAACCAAAACAAAAATGGACCTGGCGTTCACCAAATGGAAAAACTTATAACGAAATAGACTTCTGTATAGCAAAGAAAAATTAACTAAATACTATAGAGAACATTGAAGTAATTAATACTACCTTCCCAACGGACCACAGAATCGTACGAGTAACCCATATAATGAACCACAAAGAAAAGAAGCCTCGAACCACATATCATAGAGGCAAACAATTTGGCTACACACCAATAGAGCAAGAATCTCTGAAAAATATATTTATCGAGTGTAATAAACCTGCAGAAAATCTTAACACACAAGAAAACTATACAAACATCGTCAGAAATATTCAAAAAAGTGTTAGACAATTACCCAGAATACGTGAAACAAGGAAAATCAACCAAATTATAACAGAAAAAGTCAAAAAATTAATATTAGAACGAACAAAAATTAAAGAAAAGTCAAATAACACTGATTCAGATAAGAAGACACTTAAACGACTATATTCAAAGATCCGAACTCAGATAAGAAGGAATAATGAAAAATACCGCTCTACCATAATTGAAGAGGAGTTAGAGAAGCGAACATCCGTGAAGAGAGGAACCAAGCGACTATGTGACAGCAAGCAATGGATACCAGCTTTAACAACCTGTTCAGGTAGAGTCTCTGCAAATAGAAATGATATTATACACACGGCCTCAGAATATTATCAAAACCTATATCATACAAATGAGAATAGAACGTCAACATATACAGCTGAATCCACCGAAGAGGGGCTGCCGCTTCTCTTAGAATGTGAAATACGTAAGGCAATTCAGTCATTAAAAACCTCGAAGAGTCCCGGAGAGGATGGCGTTACAAACGATGTCCTGAAGGCCATGGCAGAGCCATTGACCTCCATATTAACTCAACTTTTTAACAAAATAATCGAACACGAAACGATACCCGAGGGATGGGAAACTTCCATTATAACTTTATAAAAAAGGCGACCCACTGAATATCGGTAATTATCGACCAATTTCCCTTTTGCAGTCTATGTATAAACTATTTACAAATGTTATCCTAAATAGAGTAAAGAAAATCCTAGATTTCGAACAACCAAGAGAACAGGCAGGCTTCAGACCAAAATACTCTACACTAGATCATATTTTTACACTTACCCAACTGATAGAGAAATATAAAGAGCACGAAAAGCCTCTCTACATAGCATTTGTTGATTACGCTAAGGCTTTTGACACGATATCGCATGAAGCTCTTTGGACTGCACTTAGACGGCAAGGTGTCAATATCAAATACGTGAATATTCTAAAAGAAATTTACAGCAAGAGCAAAGCTAAAGTGAAACTGGAAAGAAAGGGAAAACAGTTCGAGGTGCAGCGAGGAGTGAGACAGGGAGACCCCATCTCTCCGAACCTCTTTACATCTCTTTTGGAAGATATATTTCGACAGCTAGATTGGTCTGAACGAGGCATAAACATAAACGGAGAATTTCTGAACCATTTGCGCTTTGCAGGTGACATAGCAGTAATTACTGAGAACCGTGAAGACCTTATCTATATGCTAAACACGCTAGATCAACAAAGCAAAAAGTGCGGCTTAGAGATGAACCCAACAAAGACATGCATCATGACCAATGTAGAGCAGACACCGATCGTAATAAACTCCCAAAATATAGAGTATGTCAAAGAATACATATACTTAGGACAAAATCTTTCCTTCGAAAAGAAACCCGTACTTGAAATAGAAAGAAGAATAAAAAAGGCATGGAGCGCATATTGGTCACTGAAACATATCTTTAAATCAAAGATAAATATCAAACTTAAAAAGAAAGCCTTTGATTCTGTAGTAACACCGACTCTATTATATGGTTGCCAAACATGGCCGCTCACCTCAGAAATCATCAAAAAACTAAAAGTTTTCCAACAAACTGCAGAAAGAAGCATGTTAGGACTGAGACTGGCGGACAAAGTACGACTGACAACAATAAGAAAGAAAACCAAACTTATAGACGCTGCAAAACTAGCATGCTGCCTGAAATGGAGATGGGCTGGTCACCTAGCAAGAACGACTGATGAACGCTGGAGTGAAAAAATGCTACATTGGTATCCACGCGGGTCGCGCCGCCCCCGGGCCGGCCGCCACGCCGCTGGCGAGATGACATCGTGGCTTGGACCAGCATCACTTGGACGAGGCTAGCCGCAGACAGGCACACTTGGCGCGGGATGGAGGAGGCCTATGCTCGACATACGAGCAGTCCAAATGAAAACTGACATTTTAACTTTATATTGTGATAACAAAGTGAATGAATTAATTTAATTGAATCTATTGATAACTATTTCTATTTATTAACATAAATTTTTACTATTTTATTTTAATTTACCTTTAATATGAAATTTTATTATGATTTTAAGTGAATGAAATTAATTAATAGTAATTAGTTTTATTATTATAATTTTTTCAATTGTTAAATTAACCATGAATGTTTATGAAATCATGATTTTATTTTATGGCAAGTTATCTTAGGTGAATCTAAAAATCTATGCATGTAATGTTTTTTTTTTGGAAATAAATGGCTTATTATTATTATATTATTATTATCAAACAAAAAAAATACAAATTTATAGAAAGAAGAAAGAAAGAAGATATTTATTTAAATTGTCACAGAAACACAAAGTAAACATAAAGGTACACAAACAAAAGACACGAACGTCAACAAAACAGAGATGAAACAAAACAATCGTGAAGAGAACATGTGAGGCATGTAGAGTCAAAGGCAGCCGGGTACCGTACAGTAATGTATGGCACCCAGCCACCTCGGACAACAAACGCCTCAGGTGCCTCTGTGACAACAAAAAGGGGTTCCAACTCAACCATTAATACCGTTAGGTCGTGCAACCACGACAGCATGCCAGGCATAACAGGAGCCTTAAGAAAAATAATTATAAAAACAAAACAAAAACTCTTAAACAGGATCTTGATATGAAGTATTTTTTTTCATTTAGCTTATTCAATTCAATTCAATTCAAATATTTTTATTCATTGTAAAAACAGAATGTTTACTTAGTGAACGTCAAAGTTGTTAGTTTCACAATTAATGGATTATGTGGAGAAGAAGCTAACAAGGAAACTCCACATTTATTCTTTTCAAAACACGTTTTAACTTAATTAACAGAGTTTTCAACTTAAAATATTAGTCATGAATGTGTTGAACACTAGTCACAATCGTCCTTTAAATAATATTAATCTACTGTTTAATGCCAAACATCTTTGTCTTCTAAATAATCCTTGATGTTATAGTAAGCCTTTTTGCACAGAATGTGCTTAACACATTTTTTAAATCGCGTTGGAGGTAACTCTAATATATCTTGAGGAATTTTGTTGTAGAATCTTATACAGTGCCCCATAAAGGATGTGTTAACTTTTGCAAGTCTAAATCGTGGAAATGACAATTTATGTTTATTTCTAGTATTAACATTATGGTGGCCACCAACATTTTCGAAGTCTTTGATATTTCGAACGTACATAATATTTTCATAAATGTATTGACATGCAACTATTAAGATGTTGGTTTCTTTGAAGAAATCTCTTAGCGAATCCCTACTACCTAACTTGTAAATAAATCGGATGGCTCTCTTCTGCAAGATGAAGATAGTCTCAATGTCTGCTGCCCGGCCCCATAGTAGTATACCGTAGGACATAATACTATGGAAGTAACTAAAATAAACAAGCCTAGCAGTTGCAACGTCAGTGAGTTCCCTAATTCTTTTCACTGCATATGCTGCAGAGCTTTATTAGAATTATTATTAAATTATTAGAGCTTATGTATTTGTTATATGTAATTTTATTATAATATCGTTTATGTAATAAATCTTACCTGGCCCCTTACACTATCCACATAACCCAAGTTTAGCTGGAAGAAAATACTTATTAGTATTAAGCTCGCCTTTGTACAAACACCTTTTTGAGCAATAAAGAATTTCTGAATTGAACTATTTTTGCGAATGTTCCACTCACCAACTGAGGATGAAATCATCGTGAGGAGACCCTCACGACTCACCTGTAGGTCCTGGAGCACATGGTGCAGGCGTAGAGCGATCCGCTGTGGCAGGTACTCTTGTGCATGTGAAGGGAATTGTTGGCCTTGAACGTGGCTGAACACTGGTCGCACTGAGGAACGGATAGATGATTTACCACTCAATTAATTGTAAGTATTATGTTTTTAACCACCGAAGCAACGCAAAGAGTTTGAAGCTTATGTCTGTGTGTCTGTACGTTCCATAGCGCCTAAACGGATCAAGCGATTTCGATGCGATTTTTTTTTTAAATTCATAGCTAGATTGATCGACATGATTCTTAGCCATGTTTGATGAAAATGCACTCAGTTGTTAATGGACATGGTCAACTGACCGACAAAACGGTAAGAGTTATAGGGATGGTGCTTTCACTAAAACAACGTACAACCTGGGCAAGTGCGACAAAAAAAAAAACAAAATGGCGGTAAACAAAAATGGCCGCCATTGATGCGGTTTCACTTTCTAAAAGTTAGTTCTTTTGTATCGGGGGTTTTTTAAATTTAAAATTTAATTTATTTATATTTAATACAGTCTGGTGTTCTATGTTTAGTTAGTACGAGTATTGTGCACTTGTTTATTGTATCAAGCGTGCACTATTGTACACTTATAAATGAAGAAATCTGAAAATCAAATCAAATCAATACTTGAACGGCCCTTAGATTCTAATACACACAGTTGGCCAATAGAATATTTGCACGACAATAGCTGGTAAATGGTAATGCATATCCTCGGTTCAAAGGTTAAACTGAAAGTGACATTTTGATAGTTTTGTTTCTTTAAAGAGAAAATCTACGTCAAGAAAAAAACAAAACTGCCACGTAAAAAAATTCTTTGACTGCAAAGCTTCTGTAATCCCTTTGCAGGTAAAACTCATTTGGCACCTAATAAATTTTGCCTGAAATTATGCCACAGAATGAGTTTTACCTCTGAACCGACGATTATAATAAATCAGTAATCACTGGATCTCTATTTTATTCGTATGGTAACCCCAAAAAATTGCTCTTACGGGTGTACGCTTTTGATGTCTCTATTCCATTCCACCTCTATGCAAAGCATGCTTAAAAGCCTGAAAATAAAGATGTTAATCAGACTTGACGTACCTTTAGCAGCCGCTCCGTCCGGTGCGACTGCTTGTGTTGCGCCAGTAAGTACGCCGCGTGGAACTTGGAGCCGCACGCCTCACACACGAACGGCTTCTCGCCACGGTGCCGCCTCTCGTGGTTCTGGGTAAACGGTCGCGATTTTAGTTTTACAACATGTTGCACACATAAACGCGCCCTAGCTCTATGGACCCAGTGTAACCTAGAGCCACAGGCCTCACAAACAAACGGCTTCTCGCTAAGGTGGCGCCACTCTATGTCGTGGTACCGAGTCTCCTGAGTAAACGGTCCCGATTTCAATTTGACATTTACTACATGTTGCAAAAATAAATCTTCGATTAGCTTTTTCGCCTATCAGCTCTATGGACAGAGCGTAACCTAGAGCCGCAGGCCTCACACACGAACGGTTTCTCGCCACTCTGGCGCCTCGTGGTTCTGGGTAAACGGTCGCGATTTCAGTTTGACATTTATTACATGTTGTGAAAATAGGTAAATTATACAAGCTCTTTCGCCCACCAGGGTCTGTAGTCTGATAAACGCATCGTTGTTTAATAGAGTGATATTAGCACGACAATGGCTTTTATTTGACGCTATTTAGTGGTCTAATAGACCCTAGCATTGCAATATTATTCCAATGGTATAACCCGCGAAAATGAAATAGGCATCTCTCGCGAATAGCGCGAGACGCTAAGTTAAGCTGCACGGTTTATACCATTGGAATGCGACTAGTTAATAGACTACCAATAGTGTCAATGAAACAACCACTTCCATAGTAATATCACTCTGTTGAACAACTGTGCATTTAAGAGACTCACCCCCAGCTCGATGGACGGAGTGTAACGTTGAGCCGCCGATCTCGCATACAAACGGCTTCTCGCCACGGTGTCGTCTCGCGGTTCCGAGTAAACCGCCTCGATTTCAGTTTGAAATTTATTCCATGTTGCAAAAATAAATCTTCGTTAAGCTTTTTCGCCTATCAGCTCGATAGACCGAGTGCAACTTGGAGCCGCACGCCTCACATAAGAACGGCTTCTCGCCACGCTGCAGCGCGCTGACGCATCTCGTGGTTCTAAGTAAACGGTCTCGATTTCAGTTTGACATTTATTACATTCGTGTTGCAAAATCTTCGATTAGATTGTTCGCCGGCTCTCTGGAGACCTATTTTTGAATCACTCGTATGAAATTGTATCGTCGAATGCGACTTAAGTCACACTCGTCTTCTAAGTCGCATGATGTCGTTTTTCCGTATTTTTGAATCGTTCGCCTGAAGTGTTGCCAGTACAATTTGAAGTATTGTATTTTATCCATTTCACGCAGAAATTAAAAAAACCGGAAACTACCGTAACAGAAACGGAACGTAAAACACTGTTTTATTGGCTGTTTAAATAAAAAATCTTTGTCTTTTGTTACAAACAAAAACTATATACTGTCAACTCTTTTTGATTGTTGACACTCAGAATGACAAACAGTACCAACACACAGTTATCGTTTTTTGACAATTAATCTACCGATCGCCATGCGAGACGAGTGGTAAGGACCATTCGTTGCAGTCGAGTGATTAAAAAATACGGAATTTCAGATGTCGAACGAAAATCAGTAGAAATCGAGCGCTCGACGCGATACGAGTGATTCAAAAATAGAGCTCCTGGACCGACGACGACCTGAGGCAGATCGCTGGCAGCGGATAGATTAAAATGGTTGGAGGTCATGCCTTGGGCCTCTCAAAGGCGCGCTACTTCTTTCTGCCCCTGGCCATCTTCATCTAGCCATCCGCCTCAAATCGCCGGTCGGAGTATATTTTTTGTTGCACTGAAATAAAAAATAGTTTGAAAAGGACTTTAAACTAAACTTCAAGGTTGTATTTTGCATAATAATGGCTCTCACCCGTAAAAATTGACATAAATTTACTTTTACACACATTACATCATGCCTTTTTTATACAGAGTTTTACATGTTCGCTTACCCGCATGGCCAGAACGCTAGCGCTCCGGAAGTCACAATGCGCACACTTGAACTTCTCGTAGCCATGCTTGGCGCGGTAGTGCTCGTCGAGACGGAACTTGCTGCCGAAACGCTTGCCACAGTGCTGAAAGTGGGTTAAGAGCGTTTATGAACCCGGTCTACCTTCTCGCTAACACCTAGTTATGACATATCTATCTTGTATGTGTAATAGAGTTCTCTACCTATCTAGTTACTTAGTTAGAAGCTTTCCGCATCTAACTCCATGATTGGGCCACTATGCGTAGCAAAGCTGTGAGTTTACTCCAGCCAGCCTGTTTCCAGTGCTCTGACGTCACTGCAGACATCCTGAGGGAATCCCAGGTTCCCAAAGATGACGGGCCGTTGCTTTTCCACGCTCCCACAATGAATGGTCACGCGGGCGGGTGTCTCCTCTTCTTTGAGGCATCCCCGGCAAAGCGGGCTGTCGGTTAGTCCGATGTTGTGGAAATATCTATTCAGTGAGCAGTGGCCTGTTAGGATTGCCACAGCTTTGCGCACATCACCTCTTCTCAACCGCAGCACGCTACGTGAAAGACGTTTCGCGATTGTTGGTAGAGCCTCGCTAACGTCTGTCTAAATGATAAAATTAATCTGGCGCTGTAGTTTGGCAGCCCACCTCGCAGACAGGTCCCAGGCCGAAGTGTTTGATCATGAGGTGCATCCGCAGGCTGGCCTTCTGCATGGTCTTGCCGCACTCTTCGCAATCGGCCATCTCGCGACTCTGCGGGAATTTTTCTTAATCAAACACGTATTTCTTGACAAAAATATATCTAAAATGTCCATAATGTTATTCTGTAGCAAACATTCAGAGAATATTTAAAAGGTTTACTACTTTTAACAAAACATGTTAGACAGCAAAAATGTTACAATGTGCGAGCGAGACAGAGTGTAAGGCCCCGTTTCTGAATTGAGAATTTCACTAAATAAATACTTAAGTAACGTTCTGTCACGCTCTTTTCTGAGATATTCGAAGAGACACCACTACAGTTAACAATTTACTTAGCGAAATTCTCAAATCAGAAACTGGCCCTCATCATCAGACATTTAACGCCCACTGCGGGACATAGGCCTCCTTCGTGGTTTTCATAACCATGAGGGGTTTTGCCATAATCGCCTCGCTTGGCAGGCGGGTTGGCGATCGCAGTATGCGGTTGGAATCTCAGGAAGACGCTGCTGCCCGTCTCCAGGTAATTGATTTCCTTAGTCGCCTTCTACGACATCCACGGAAGGAAATGAAGTGACGCTATTCTTAATCTGGTGCAGTTATCACGGATAACTGGCCCTAAGAGGCTTAATTCGTATAATTACTTACCGTTTCATTAGTTTTCCGTTTCTTTTTCTTGCCGGCGCACTCTGTGACGTGCTCCACGAGTCCTTCCTTGTTTTCGAACTTAGTTTTGCAATACTGGAATGAAAAGAGCATATTATTGTATACGAGATTTCATAAATTAATATTTCAATATGTTTAATAATTTTATTCTGGCCAAAGCCATATTATTAAAATGTATGACAGAATTAAGTTACTCAAATAATTTAATTTAATTACTGAAAAAAAAAATTTTGTTTCTCTGGAGGCCTTGTAAATATTGTAATTATTGGTCCAGCTTATTGAGTGACGAATACACAAACTTTTGTCTGTTATTGGACTTCACAATAACCCAGTAATTTTATTCATATTTATGAAGTATCCACTGAATTGATTGTATTTACGTATTATTTCGTAATGTAATTTTACGCAATGAATTAATTGCAGGTTAAACAATTGCTATTATTATTTTTTCTTATATCTGTTAAAATTGGGATTTTTTTTGTATACAAAAATAGGGCATCATTAAATACATGCATACATAAACTCACGCCTCTACACCAGAGGTGTAGACAGAGACCAGGGACTGCCACGTGCCACGATCCTGACAATTATTAAATGATGAGCAATAACATTCGTTTAAGGGGATCCATTGGGCTAACAAGCGCCACCAATGAAAAAATTATCATATTTTCATTTACATGTCGTATTTGCAAAAAAAAAGCAAAAAAAAGCGGTGGTAGCCTAGTGGGTATAATAGAACATCGGACTCGGAAGCGAGAGCTCGGGCATGTACCTAAGACTTGGTTTTCCAAGTTATGTACATTTGTGAGGTTATAGTAGCAATTCCACTCGCTTACTGTGAAGGAAAACATCGTGAGGAAACCTGAGTGTATGAGCTATTCACATACTTCAGCGCTTGAAATCGCCAATCCGCGGTGGGCACGCGTGGTGATTAAGCCCATACTCTCTCTCTCTCTGAGAGAAGGCCTGTGCCCTACATTGGGACGTATATAGGCTGCTTATTATTATTATTTTATTTGCAAAAGTGTCTGCACAATCTCTCAATTAGGTTAACAGTGAGTTTTAGGACCCACGACAAAGATCCTAGGATTACGAACCTGAGACTAGATAGCATGTAAAACGGCCGTTTTTCGCCTTTTAAACGCCCAAGCCGTAGGTTTTTGGCTTATTTTCACGACCATGAGTCCTAAAAATCACTATTAACATGATTGAGAGATTGTGCAGACACTTTATGCAAATTCGATCTGTAAAAAATATATTAATTTCTTTCCTCAGTGTGCTTGTGTTACTCTCTGGAGCCCCTTAAGGTGGGACGATTCCCATACAAATGATTATTTCGAAATATGTTAAAAAAATACATAATTATACACTGGAATTATGTCTGTCTGCATTAATTAAGATTTTTATTTGCGCCAACATACAGTTTCTTAAAAAAACACTGGTTTAATAGCTTAAATGAGTTCGACAATTTAGTCCATACAAACATTAACATATTAAACTAGAGTTTTATTCAAGGAAATATGTATTGGCGCAAATAAAATATTTCCAGTGTATAATTATGTAATTTTTTGAACAAATTTGGAAATAATAATTTGTACGGGAATCGTCCCACTTTAAGCAGCAAAACTAGACAAGAGTAATCAGAAGTAAATTGTTATGGGATTCTTCTAGTTTAGTACATATATTTTTATGGAGCTATGTGAAATATTTGATCAGCAAAAAAATCAGCAAAGCAAAGAAAGGTCATTTGATATGCAGAAAAAATTAACAGCAACATTTGGTCAGCAATAAATCAATATGGTCAGCAAATAAATTTATTTAGCTTAATAATTATTTTGGTCAGTGGAATTATACAAGCAACAATGCATGGTCAGCAAATTGTTGATCAATTTGGAATTCTCTGGTGATCAATTTGGATCTTTTGTTACTCAATTTAAACATTTCCTGTGATAGATTGGAAATTTTCTGCTAATCCATTTTGAAATCTCTGCTAAACAATTTGGATTTTGTGGTGATCAATTTGGACCTTACGTTACTCAATTTAAAAATTTCTGGTGATCAATTTGAAATTTTCTACTAATAAATTTGGAATTTTCTGCTTATTAACTCGAATTGCTGCTCCAAAGACATTATTTCTGACAGAAAAGCTATTATTGCTGACACAAGCCAAATTTTTCTGCTAATTGTTTAAATATAATGTTTTTTCTGGCTTCTTTATATGCCAACAGTCAGAGATGTTTATCAGATTTAGTTTAATGCCCCTTCTAGTATATCTTTTTACTATTCATACTCACTACACATCTAAAACACGTGGCCTCCTGTTCAGTTATACCGTGCATCATCATTTTATGCCTCTTCATTTTGCCCTTCAGCAGATACTTATCACATAGATCACACTGGATCTTCCTGTGGTCCATTCCTGGATGGCGCATAGCCATGTGAGCATCTATGGACCTTATTGACAAGCTCTGATAGCATATTTTGCAAGTCACCCTTGTAGTTTTCGCATCAGAGTGGTAGTCTACCTCGTACGGTACTTCTACATCTTGTCTGTTTTCTGACGGTGCGTGTTTTTTTCCTTTGACAATCCCTTCTTCATGTTTCGTTACTTTTGTTGGGTCCAGAGAGAATGTGTCAGTTTTATGCGTAGAGTGGAAGTCTACTTCATATGGTAATTCTAGGATGCCTTGGTTTTCGGACACTGTTCCTTTTGTTTCTGGCAGATTTTGTTCTTCTTTTGTTACTTTTTCTGGGTCCAAAGTGTCTTTTATCTCTAAAATTATTGTATGACTACTGTGACTATCGCTGTGATCCGAATCTGGTTCCAAGAGATACTTCAATGGTTTTTCATCATCCACATCTTCTATAGTGTCTGTTTCTAATACAACCTTATTAATTTTTTGTTCACATTTTACATTGTCAAGTTCAATTTCAGGCTTCAAAAGATCACTATTGAATATTGATCTCCCATTTTCACTGACAGTATTGCGTAATTTTGAACTTTCTTCAAAGGTTTCAACTTTATTTATGCTAAGTTGTTCTAAGAGGTATGATTCTGTTTCCTTGCATGTTTTACGGAACCTCATTGATTTGTTAATAAAGTTGATGCATGAGGTGCACATCAATTGGGACAGTCCATCGTCCTCGGTCACCTGAAATAATATGTAAAAAGTAATTTCAACACAGCCAAATAAAAAAAATATTCCTAAATATTCTAAATAACAATACCTTTGTTTACCATGAAAAAGGGATGGAGCTGGCGACATTGTATGGATTTGGAAAATCGATGTTTCCATTAGCGAATGGAAGAGTTAAGCGTAATTTCTTCGTAAAGTACTGTGTATTCTATCAAACTCAGAAGAGAAGTTGCAACTTTGTAAAACAGTTTTGCACTAACTAGAGTCTTGTAAATCCTAATAAATTGTTCTATCGCTTACCCTGCATCCTGTGACGGTGAAAACTGCTAAAGAATAACGTAAATTATCATGAAAATTAACAAAAATGGGATTCAGAGCATCCGTCTTAAGGCACGTACGGCAGACGTCAGAATAATCCATTTCCTCAGCCACAAACAGGACTTTCAACTACCATAACTAGTTCATAAACTCATTATTACAGTGAGAACGTCTTAGTAAGTGCTCAACCCGCTGAAATTTGTGCAAAACAAGGTTTTTTACAAAAAATTGGACAATCAGCGACAAAAAGTGCAGGTTTCATTTACAGACTATTTAGTAAAGTTTGTGACAGTAATATCACAGACAATACAGTCCACAGATATTTATTGCCCGCTTACACTACAAACGCATGAGCGCATAGTGCCATGCGACCTCTGCAATCAATCAATTGCATCGGCAATTCCAGTACGGTCAGTAGTTGTACTACATGAGGACACTATTAACAAGCCAAAAAATTATCATAGTATACCTATTGTTAGTAAATTGCGCCCTTATTATTGTAAAATAGCAGGTTGTGTGGAGGAAGAGAGCTCGGCAGGCGTGGTGATTTTTTATCAACTGGCGCTCCAGCACCTCCCAGAATCTACAGTGATAGCTCGTGTTTCATTCATCTTCAATCAAATCCTCGATTGAAACTAAAGAACTACGTCAATGTGTCCGTTCGAGCTTTTCTTCCTTTAATCTCTGAATAGACAGCCCGATTTGCAGATTTAATTATGACGTTACACACGTTGGAAAGGAATGATCGCTCAATGTGAAAGAACATTTAGTAGTCAAGAGCATGCATAGCACTTGTCATTGTCACACTGGCGATGTTTATTATGTGAACAGGACCACCACCAGGTCCACCAGCGATCTGTCATGTGTCAAATTTCACTGACACTTCGACCAGCCAAGCCGTTCTCAAAATTAGCTCCGCCGAAATCAGTGTTTGGTTTGGATTCAAATTCCGATTTTCGCGATGTTTCTCCTCTAAAACTCAGTGTGATTAATTAATTTGCCGCTAAAATGGTCGGCTGCTCCATCAGAAACTGCAAAAGCCGCAGTGTGAAGGGTGGTAGCATAAGATTCTTCACTTTCCCAAAAGTTGATTCGCTTGCCAGGCAGTGGCTGCGGTACTGCAGTCCCAACACGACCGCTAAAAATGGTAGGAGTTTACTAACTCTCTATTTACTTACTAGCCTGAATGCCCTCACAAGTAATATGCTAATTATATTAGTAATAATAATAACAACTTCCACACAACACAATCACTTGTCCCTGGTTCTAAACTAGGATACCCTGTGCTATGGACAGGACAAGCACCAGGCAAGGATATCACGGCCATGAAAATTCACCCAGACGTCATTTGCATAAATCAAGTACAGCTGTTGAGCAGGAATTGAACGCACTGCCTCTGCTTTGGTATTCAACAATGCAAGATAGGCAGGGCATTTATCTTTTGTTTTCCTTTAATTATTCACATTGTATTATGGTTCTGATTGTAAATAACCAATCACTTGATAACAAAGAGGCCAACAGAATAACATTTTTGTTAAAAAAAAAATAAACCATTTACTTCTTAAACATTGCAGGACGTATCTGCTCCAACCATTTCGGTCCTGACGACTACATCACCTCACTGAAACACTCTCTAATGAAGGAAGTACCCAGCAAAACTCGTATCTTAAAGCCGGAGGCCGTACCGAACATACTCATAAACATTGAAAAGCGAAAAAGCAAACACTCCTTAAGCAAAGCACCGATACCACTGTCTGTATCAGTGAAGGTGGAATCCATGGGCGAGGCAGGGTCATCACTCAACCGTACGTCTACAGATTCTCTCCTAGACATGGCTTCGGCAGACATAAAGTGCAACCTGGAGAGTCCGGCGTATAATGATGGTGTCTCCAATTCTGATTACTTTGACCTAAGGTATTTATTGTGTACACATTAGATTTTTTGCGTTTTATAATAATATACTTTATTGCACACAAAACATTGAACAGGACACTACATAAGCAAAAGCATGTAAAGGCGAGCTTACCTCTCTAAGAGATTTCTGCATTTGCATTTTCTGCATTGCCAGTGTCAAATTCATTTAATTGAGCCCCTGAAATGAGAAAATAATTTATAATGAAATTGCAATGGACAACTACCCTAGTTAATGTCTTCATTCTGGATCATACCATTGTTCATTCTAGCTTCGATGAGGCAATAAATTTAATAAACGTTTTCTTTTTTACTTTTCATCATCATCATCAGCCATTTGATGCCCACTGCAGCACATAGGCCTCCTTCTTGGTTTTCATAACCATGAAGGGTTTTGCCATAATCGCCACGCTTGGCAGGCGGGTTGGCGATCGCAGTATGCGGTTGGATTCTCAGGAAGACGCTGCTGCCCGTCTCCTGGTATTTGATTTCCTTAGTCGCCTTCTACGACATCCACGGAAGGAAATGGAGTGACGCTATTCTTAATCCGGCGCCACACGGAATTTTACTTTTACCTATTTTTATAGTCATAAATTTCTTCTTTACCTTTCAGTCTAGACAAAATAAAGAAGGAACTCAAGGGAGAGAAAGGTGCAGACGGGGCAGTAGAAGTGAAAAGTGACTCTGAAAGCGACAACGACGATGACCCATTAAGGTTCGTAATTTTCTCAAAAAGTACCCATCATGAATGTAATGGAAGAAAGAAGTGAAGGTTTTCTTGTTTTTGTGGAAAAAACACCTACGTATTTACGGAGTTATTTATAAAACACTCCTTAAACGCTGTATGAATTGTCTGCTAGATACAAGGGAAACACATTGCCACAGACTATTTATACTGCGTTTATCGAGTGTCTTAAGGCAATCGTGTTTTTATAAATTACCCACAACAAATTTAAACGACGAATCCAACGACACCTCTCTCACACTAATGACGGTGGCAATTTTTTTTTTTATTAAGGTTGTTGTGTCGGCGTGACTTACATGTAAATATGTGCCAAATTTCGGCTCTCTAGTACTATAGTATCGTCTCTGAGCTAAGCCGGGGACAGACAGACAGACGTGGCGAAACTACACGCTAATTTCTGGGTGGTTTGAAAGCCGCGGTTATATGTATAATTAGTAATTAAAAATGGCATCTATTTAGACTATTACTTAAATAAAAACGTAAATAAAAAAAATAATTAAGAAATCTTGTTTAAAAAAGTGCGCGAACAATTAGTACCGCCTCTCTGTCTAATAGAACAATCTCCCGCGGACCCGCGGCGCGCACGCACCGCTCTGGATGGCTACTAATGGTTCTAATAGATTCGAGATTCGAATTCTGTCGAGAAAATGTTGAAAAGTGCGTTTTTTAAAAACAAACTAGCACATTCTATAGCTATTTCATATTGCTAAGTCTTTCAAACCACCAAAAATTGGTTTTCCATAGATAATAAATAAAATAAAATTAACGCAGTATAAGGGTTCCTTGTTGACTACGGGACCCTAAAAATCTGTGAAAAAACTCATAGAACAGGCAGGTTTTCCTTAAGGGTAGAACGGCCTGATATTTGGAGGGAAAGTTGATTCAAATTGTAAAAGAATGAAAAACAATAAGATGATAACATACAGAAGATGTTGGATGAGGCATAAAACTTTTATCTTATCTTAAAATTCATAGAAACATATATTATATGTTGCTCATAAAATAAAAGACGGCTATGCGGCCTAGGGCCAGTCTGTGTCACTTCGAGCATTACAGAAATTGCTTATTTTAGAAATAGGCACACAGGTACATACACACGCACACGCACACACGCACGCACGCACGCACGCACGCACACACAGTCCATATATTTCAATGTATTTAACATTTCAGCCACATCTCGACCAAACTGTCTGCGTCCACGAAGCGTCCCAAGTGCGATTTCAATGGCGACCGGATATACGCCAGCGAGATCGCGGGGCCTTCCTTGAGGAAAGAGGAGAACAGGTTGGTATTCAATTATTAACTTAATTCCGGAATCACTTGCTTGATTTTTTTGTCAAGTAAGTGATTCCGGAATTAAGTTCACAAAGTATAGTGCTTACGAAAAATTGACAATACAGATTAGTTACAAATTAGAAGGCATTTTAACGGTATTAGCTCAGTAAATAAAATGCTACAATCTGATATTTCTTTTATTTTTTGTATGACTTTCATTCGACTTTCTAACGTTTACTTCACACGTGAATGAAAGAAGGTTTAATTTTTGTATACACTTGATGACGTACTTCCAGTTTCGTAGACTCAGATTAATTTTTTGCGCCTGAAAAAATTATTAAAGCGGCGAAATCTAAACATACGGTCCAGGCTCTTAAAATGTCCTATCTAATTTTTTTATTTTATTTATTTTTCGAAAATGTTTTTAGATCAATGTCCATGTTTAACCCTATAATATTGATGAAGCGAAAGTGGTTTGTCCACCATCTGTTTTAGATCATGGTTAGAATGTGCCCTTTAGATGAAGAAGAAGAAGAAGATGAAGAAAGACATTTATTATACAGAAACAAAATAAGCACATAAGTAACACGGTGAACGAATTCAAAGTCTCCCTGTAGTGTGAAATTTGAGTTAAACGATGGGAATCTTTCTGGATTTAGTGCGCGTAATATAGGGGCTATACGGTTAGCACCTTCGTATATTATCATCATCATCATCAGCCATTTGACGCCCACTGCAGGGCATAGACAGTGGGGTTTTGCCATAATCGCCACGCTTGGCATGCGGGTTGGCGATCGCAGTATGCGGTTGTAATCTCAGGAAGACGCTGCTGCCCGTCTCCTGGTAGTTTATTTCCTTAGCCGCCTTCTACCTTCGGATATGCAGTTCTGGTATTTTATAAATATTTTACTCGGTGGTACACCTCGCTGGAATGCAATGCCCCTCCCGCGTCTGCGTCCTCCTTCATTTCATTAGGTTAGGTACCAATCTATCAAGACTTGAAAATAATATCATTTAAATTGATTTTCGTGCCTCAACAATGCTTTCGAATAGATAGATAGATGATAGATAGATAATTTATTTAGAATACGCTAGTTTTTTTTTCAAAGGCACTTTATTTATATTTTCCGAAAATATCTCGACACAAACCCGAATCTGTGAGAACCATTAGTAACCAGCCAGAGCGGTGCGCGTGCGCCGATTTTCAGCAAAGGCAAGTAAGAATAAATTTAAATAAGTCTGCCTTTCCACGTAATTTTTATCACAAGTTATTTAAGTTTTTATTTAAGTATAAAGATAAAGATTTCTTATTTACTTTACAATACTCGCGGTATCTGCACTAGACTTTAAGTCTGTATCGCAGAGACCTTGTTAATGTTTTTTTTGTGCAATACATAAGCAGCCTATATACGTCCCACTGCAGGGCACGGGCCTTCTCTCAGGGAGAGAGTATGGGCTTAATCACCACGCGTGCCCACCGCGGATCGGCGATTTCAAGCGCTGGGTTATGTGAATAGCTCAGGAACTCAGCGTTCCTCACGAAGTTTGCCTTCACAGTTAGCGAGTGGTATTGCTACTATAACTTCACAAATGTTCATAACTTAGAAAACAAAGTCATAGGTACATGCCCGCACTGGGAATCGAACCTGGGTGTTTCGCTTCCGAGCCCAATGTTCTACCCACTAGGCTACCGCCGCTCTTTGGGCAAGAAAGTGTTACAAACAAACAAACAAACGAACGCACGCAAAGGTTTCAGTGAGTTTTTTTTTTTGTGCGTAAATATGTCAATTGTAAAATTCTTTGAATAAATTACATTAAAAAAATTCCATCCAACGTTTGCTCCACTCCCCCACCAGTGACAAGTACACAGTTCCGGTGGCCGAGTATCGGCTGCTCAAGCGCAAAATGAAGGAGTACAGCGTCCTCAAGAAGAACCTGGAGCTGATCTTCACCCCGGGACAGATCAAGTGCCTCATGAAACCGAAGAAGAACCGGGTCACCTGGGCCACTGAGGACATCGTCGCTGCCATATCGCTCAGGTCTGTCATTATTAGCCCGACGCTGCCCACCGCTGGGCATTGGTATTTTCCCCCGTAAGACATCTCTGACGGTCCCTCGCCATCCGCATCCGCGGACCTTCCGCCGACTCCTCGATCTCTCGATATCGTCAGACCGGTGACCGGATCCGGGAAGACGGCAGGTAGTCTTCTCGGTCCGTACCCTGAGAAGACTACCTGCAATCAGGTGTTTTAAAATATATTTTACTCTCTAATGGTTAGTGTTTAAAATCTGAAAAAAAAAACTTTTCAATGTCTTATCTAGAGCTGTCGGTCATTATTTTTATGACTTTTTTAAACTTTATATAGCATAAAAAAATTAACATGAGTTTAAATTATCACTAGATATGGTTTTATTTGAGCTGTACTGAGTTTTGGATAATAAAGAATCCTGCAGAAGAGAGCGATCAGATTCATATATAAGCTAGGCAATAGAGATTCGTTAAGAGATTTCTTTAATGAAACTAACATCCTAACAGTTGCTAGTCAGTATATCTATGAAAATATTATATACGTTAGGAAAAATATCAGTGACTTTAAAACTGTAGGTAGCCAACACAATGTAAATACTAGAAATAGACATAAACTTTCGTTCCCAAAATTTAGGCTGGCAAAGGTTAATACATCCTTTATGGGGCATTGTATACGTTTGTACAATAAGATCCCTGAGGATATTTTATAATAAGCTTGCCAGAAACGCGGTTCAAAAAATGTGTGAAGCACACTTTGTGCCAAAAAAGCTACTATAACATTAAAAATTGTTTAGATGACAATGATGTCTGGAATTAAAGCCAGTTCAATGCATGAGTTTTAGAACATTTATATAAATCCTGTAAATTAAGGACTTGAAAAGACTAAGTTTGGAGTTTTTTTGTCCATTTTTTCTCCAAAATGATCTAGATTTTGAAATGGACACCTAGTTTAACTTGTAACGTTCATTAAGTCGCAGTTTCTGTGCTACTTTGAATAAAAAATTTTGATTTTAAAAAAAATTATACCAAAATTATTTGAATGTGTTAGTCACGTAGGTGGTTAAAATTCTATCGATAGGATTTGCATTTCTGTAATTTAAAAATTCCCAATTTTCCCCCGACTATTTGCTGGCGCAGCGTAATAAGTAGGTACCATACATATCCGTGCGCTTGGGCAACCCGGCCTTAAGACTATTTGAGAAAAGATGTTCAGAGGGGAGTCGCTGTTTTATTCTCCGTTAGAAATAGACCCGAAGGCAGAGGCTAACATTGCGCATTGATATTCAACAAACAGAATTACGTTGAAATAAATTTCCGATTTCTGGACATTCGACAGCACATTCACATCCGAGCATTCTACTCAGTTGCGTTAATACAGCTACAAACAGGGCCGTCTTTAACCTATTGGAGGCCCTGGGCGCATTAAGATAATGGGGCCCCTATAACCTTGACAGTGCACTATTTTGTTACACTAGACCAAGAAAGTAGATACGCAATATAACCTAAAACATAATATTTTGTGTAATTTTCGTATCGACTTTCTCAATAAATGCGATCTGGCGCGATCGAGGGGGCCCCTATCGATTGCGGGGCCCCGGGCACGTGCCCAGAGTGCCCAGCGGGAAAGAGGGTTCTGGCTACACACATATTTGCTTTCAAAGTAACCCGACCTCCTTGCCACAGGAAAGTGAGCCCGCGCGCTTACAACCACCTGCGCGGTAAGATCGGCATTCCCCTGCCGGGGTTCTCGACGCTATGCAAGTGGGCGGCCAAGTGCGGGCTGGACGTCGGCTCGCTGGACCGCGAGGAGGAGCCCGAGGAAAATAAGCCCATACAGGTGATGCTTAGCACTAACCAAACGTGCGCCAAACACTCAATGGAATAGGAAAGGTCACGTTAAAAGATAAATAAACGTGGTATTTCTCTTTCTCTGCGACTAATACTTTTTTTAATAATATAACCAGTTGAAAAGTCAATATAGTCACGTGGTACTAAAACGCGTCATACAAATCGACCCTAGACTATGACGTCACTCCCTAACGTATATGTTTGAAGCGTTTACTCAATTGAAAAGTTCATACAGGTCACCCTTAGCACTAACTAAACGTGCGTCAAATACTCAATTGATAAGCCCATACAGGTGATGCTTAGCACTAACCAAACGTGCGCCAAACACTCAATGGAATAGGAAAGGTCACGTTAAAAGATAAATAAACGTGGTATTTCTCTTTCTCTGCAACTAATACTTTTGTAATATAACCAGGTGAAAAGTCAATATAGTCACGTGGTACTAAAACGCGTCATACAAATCGACCCTAGACTATGACGTCACTCTCTAACGTATATGTATGAAGCGTTTACTCAATTGAAAAGTTCATACAGGTCACCCTTAGCACTAACTAAACGTGCGTCAAATACTCAATTGATAAGCCCATACAGGTGATGCTTAGCACTAACCAAACGTGCGCCAAACACTCAATGGAATAGGAAAGGTCACGTTAAAAGATAAATAAACGTGGTATTTCTCTTTCTCTGCAACTAATACTTTTGTAATATAACCAGGTGAAAAGTCAATATAGTCACGTGGTACTAAAACGCGTCATACAAATCGACCCTAGACTATGACGTCACTCCCTAACGTATATGTATGAAGCGTTTACTCAATTGAAAAGTTCATACAGGTCACCCTTAGCACTAACTAAACGTGCGTCAAATACTCAATCGGAAACCCCATACAGGTGAGCCTTAGCACTAACTAGACGTGGGCCAAACACTCAATCGGAAACCCCATACAGGTGAGCCTTAGCACTAACTAGACGTGGGCCAAACACTCAATTGAAAAGCCTATAGATATTAGGACCACAGTCCTTGCTCTGCGGTCGCTCTTGGTCTGTGACTCTATACATATTACCGCGCCCTCGCTCATCTGTGTGTCTTGCGCCTAAGAGAGAAAGAGAAAAGTTTACAAAAATTGCAATCGCCAACCCGCCTGCCAAGCGTGGCGATTATGGCAAAACCCCTCATGGTTAGGAAAACCACGAAGGAGGCCTATGTCCTGCAGTGGGCGTCAAATGGCTGATGATGATGATGATGAATAGTACCTAAGAAGATTTTTTGTTCACAGTGCGATGTCTGTCAGAAGTTCTTCAAGAGCCGTCCCTCGTTCGTCAAACACTGTAAGATACACTCCGGCGTCCGGGTCATCTGCGAGGTGAGTCACGTCCAGACACACAGACAGTTTCCTCTACACACGATCGGCAATTTGAAATATTTAAAACACGAGCAACTATTTCAACGCTAATCAACTATTTCAAATATTTAAACACAATCAACTATTTCAATGCACAATCAACTGTTTCAAATATACGAAACCCAACCAATTATTTCAACAAATAATCTACTATTTCAAATATTCAAAACACAATTAACAATTTCAACGCACAATGAACTGCTTCAAATATTCAATCACTCTTTGAACAAACAGTCAACTATTTCTGATATTTAAAACACAATCAACTACATATTTCATAAATTTAAAACGCAATTAACTATTTTATTGCTCATATTTTTTTCTAATGAGTATTCGAACCACAATTCGACACACAATCAGTTTCCTCAACGCAGAATCAAGTATTTCAAATATTCAAAACAGGATCAACTATTTCAACGCACAATCTACTGTTTCAAATATTTGAAATCCTATCGACTATTTCAACACACAATCCACATTAAAATTCAAAACACAATGAACTATTTCAAAATGATTATTTGATGGATCTATTCGATAAAAAAAATGGAAAATAAGGTAGGCAATCTCTTAGTAATGATCTAGACTTTGAAACGGACACCTAGTTTTTCTTGTAACGTTCAATAAGTCACAGTTTCTGTGTTACTTTGAATAATTTTTACTTTGACTTTTGACTTTGACTTTAGTAATTTATTCAAAACTTATGCGTAAAATCACGCATGTAGATAATGGCACTTATGTAAGTAAGTTGAGTGCCACTTTCACCCAACAACTGCCATGCGGTTGGGCAAAGCAGGGCTGGCCGGTTGTATAACCGGCCTTTTTTACGCTATTGGTCATAGTGCTATGTGTATCTAATTTTTATTTTTGAAAATTTATGCAAACCAAGGTGTTCTTCCCCTCTACGCATAACCTATTAATGTCGTTGAAATCTGCTGGCAAATTAGGAAGCCCAGCGTTATGGTAACCAGACAAAGACATCACAACTATAGTGAACCAAACTGAGGTCATCATCAACCCATTATGTCCCCACCGAGGGGCACGGGTCTCTTCCCTGAGGAAGGTATAGGCCATACTCCACCACGGGGGCCAAGTCCGGATTGGTGGAGGCTTGTAGACTAGTGGCTCGTCTACTGTCAGAAGTTGTCAAGCCGCCCTAAGGCCTCTGACTTGGCTTAACGACTGCCATCTATTGACGGCAGCCGGCACCAACAGCTTCACGTGCCTTGCGAAGCACGGAACCGCTCGGAAAAATGCCACTAGCGTTAGGCATAGACGGCGAACCATCCATGCACTGAACGCGCCCTGTGTTGCTTAACCTTCGTGATCGTTTAAGATCACTCAGGCAGCCGGGGCTACGAGCGACTCAACTGAGGTCAAAATACAGAAAAAATAATATGGATGGATTGATTTGCTATGGTAACACATACCTGTGTTGTGGGATTTGTAAGTGAAACGCTTTTAATCAGTAAGTTCATAAGTTTAATACATATCTAGATAAATATTTATGCCATCTTATTCGCTGATGAGACATTTTTTTTTTAAACAAGCAACACACTTTATTCTATTTTCTCTGTCGGATATTTTCTTTCCTTTCTGTTCGAGACCTCCATGGAATTGTCTAGCTCTAGAGCATATGCATTCATAAATTGTAAGTTGTGCGTGCATGCAACGACCAATGAATGTTGAGGAAGCGAAAGTGATCTGTCAGGATCGTGGCAAGTGGCAGCCCCTGGGATGCAGGCCTGAGTTTATGCATGTAAGTTGTATGTGTAGCATGTTTCATTTCTGCGTTCCTGCCTTAACATACAATACTCAGTCTCTTTATTGGATCACATCATAAATTGACTATCACGGAATCATGTCATATAGGTTTTGATGTATAAGTTTAAGATGATTTGAGAAAAGATGGTCAGAGTGGAGTTTTTTTTTCCCGCTGCCTTTTTCTCCACTACAAATACGGCCCGAAGGCAGCGGCTAACATAGTAACATAGTACATTGACGTTCAGCAAACAGAATGTAAATTCTTTACGTTGAAATAAATCATTGATTTCTGATTGAATTAGACAAGTTGCCAAGAAAATAATTATTGACGTAGCTTTGATTAGCAAGTTGAAGTGGCAGTGGGCTGGTCACATCGGCCGAAGAACTGATATTCGCTGGGGCGCAAAGGTTCTCGAGCGAAGACTAGGAACTGGAAACCGCAGCGCATCCAACCAGCTCGCCGGACCGACCATCCGAGGCAGATTGCTGGCTGTTGGAGGATAGACGAGGACAGAAAGAAGTGACGTGCCTCCGGGAAGGCCCACATCTAGCAGTGGACGAGTACAGTCTATTGATTGATTGAGTCTTCACCGCTCACGTAATCTTGACCCGTTCGACTTGCGCCGGCGCACCGGCCAGCGCGTGAATGCGCTGCAAATGGCGGACCACGTTGCGCTTGCGCGCGAATGCGCCTGCGCAGACGCGGCACCGGTACTGGTAGCTCGGCCGCTTGTGCCGGCTCGCGTGGATCCGCATGAGTGTCACCGACTTGAACAGCGCCGGGCATTGCTCGCACTGGAGGCAAAGAATCATTAGATTAGATTAGATTAATACTCTTTTGAACACATTTGCTCGTAAATTGACTCTTATTACACCGTTTTTAGTTTCATAATTCATCATATTACCATACTTGTGACGTAAAAACATTACCGTACATGTGCTGTAATATAAACATTTTTTTTTAATTTCAAAAGATTATGTCTAAGAATATTGCATATTTTACGAATATTAAATTATTTTAGGGTTAAGATGACGAATAAACATTTAATTTCATCAAATTGTATATTTATAAACACAAATTAACTTAACTATCGTATTTAGAACATTAATTTATAGTTTATTTTATTTTTTATATTGCTGCTGCGCCTGCGCCTTTACTGAACATGCGCGTGCGTTTAAAGTGCGGCACGTAAAAATCAAAACTCACGCGCCATTTTTCGCAAATATTTAGTAAAGTTGCTGCGGTGTGGTTAAGATAAGATAATAATATTCTTTATATAACACCTGCTCGTCAATGGCATATTATGTGTCATGCAAACTCAATTTAAAGCAAGTCATTTGTGTCCTATGGTCTAGCCGGGTCATTATAAATGTACTGAATTTCATAATCCCCTAGGGAATTATGACATTTGAATTTGGAATGCAATCAACATTGAATATACGAGCTTCTTGCAATCCATGACCAAACGTCAAAATTAGAATATAAACTTTTCATAGAGCCCTACACCAAGAAGAATTTATTCAAAATTAGAATGAAAACTTTTCATAGAGCCCTAAATCAACTTTATTTTTAATTGTATTATGTTTTTCACTTCTCATGCTCTAAAAGTTCGTCTTTATGTCGTGCGTAGGCGACATAAAGTCGCTTTTTATGCTCTAGAGCATAAAGTAAAATCTTCGTCGAAGACCAAGGCAATCGCTGCAACAGCCACACGAACATCTTTAACTTCATACAACAACCTCTTTATTTTATTTCGTTTCGTTCGTATTCTAAGACCAAGGCAAAGATACCAACAGCCAAAGTACACAATAAAACTTCATGAAATAAACTTATAATTTGTATTTCGTCTCATTTATTATTTTTTATATTTGTTTATTTTTCAATTTAGTAGATCAGTATAGTATTTAAGCCATAACAACAACTTATCATAGTTATAAAAAGAAAATGTTTTTATAACTGAGCAGTATGTAACGACCTTAAGTCAGGTGTCACGTCCCTACAGAAAAAAAAAAGAAAAAAAAGTTAATTGGCGGGAACCATAATTATTTTTTCATTGTAATATTTGTGTTACAACTTAAAATTGTTTTTTGATTAACGATAAATAATGTCGTCAATCGAAGTGAAAAGTAGAGTGTACAACTCGTCCATAAAACCCATTTTACACTCGACTTTATATCTATCCTCGCTCGCAAGCTCGCTCGGATGGATAAACGTCTCGAGTAAAATGGTGCGTTTTATGCACTTGTTGTACAATCTACTATTATTGCCTCGCAGTGTTTATATAAAGTAGAGTATGCATTTTGGGGATAAAGCAGTGTATTTGTCTCGGGCGTTTTTGAACCCCTCGGCCTCGGGATTCTAGCTTTAACTCGAATCCCGAGTTTCGAGATAGCCTTTAACTAGCCTCGCTTCGCTTGTGAGCTAACCCTAGGATCCCTCATCCTTGGGGTTCAAAATATCGCCCGAGACATAATACACTGCTTTATCCCCTTAATGCATAATCTACTATTATTGCACACAAGAAGCGAGACATAAAATATGAAAGTTACAATGAAAAAGTACAATGGGCTAACAGCAATTTCTTCCAGAAAACCTAGTGACGGAAAGGTTTCCGAATGTCTCGTGTGTAGTGACCAACTTAGCGCACTTGTATCATAGGCCGGATGGCACCACCGTCTAAAATCCATTTAACTTTAAGTTAAACAGAATGTTGACAGATAGTGTATAGCGGAACTGTAAAATTTGTGTTTAACTTAAAGTTAAATGGATTTTAGTCGGTGGTGCAAGCGGGCCATAATGTATTATTATTATTATTATTATAAAAGTATGTGAGAAATCTGAAATATCTAAGTTATACGTAGTACTACAACTGGCAGTGTTATCGCTGAAAGCGACAACTGTAGGATAGATAGGCCCAAAAGATGAAGAGAGTAGGTAAAATAAACTATATAAGGACATAGGTATATAAACAAAACTAGGGGGTGAACCCCCTGCGCGCTTACGCGCGCCAACCCCCAGCCGCTCCGAGCTTCGCTCTCCGCGGCGCTCGGCCTAGGGCCTCGCTAGACACTTGGGGTAGGGATTTGATAAGTGGGAACATGTATGGTCTCGGCCTTCGGCCTCGGCCTGGACGGAGCTCGGCCTTCGGCCTCGCCGCGGCGGGGTTCCTCGTACCCGCTTCGCGGAGCTCGGCCTCCGGCCTCGCAAGTTTCTCCCATCTGGCTTTTACGTTATTGCTTGTTCGCCGGAAAATGTATAGTCTCGGCTTTCGGCCTCGGCCTGGACGGAGCTCGGCCTTCGGCCTCGCCGCGGCGGGGTTCCTGGTGTTCCTTGCCTTTCCTGGTGTTCAAAATGAGATCACAAAACAAACACTTGTTCCAAATTTCATCCAAATCGGCCAGTAAACAAAAAAGTTAGCCCATTTGTATGGGAGAACGCGTTCGAAATTAAAAAATCGGCTTCATAGGATGGCTGTATATCATACATTCCCTACAACTTTTTCATACAAAATTTTCACGTAGCTCTTACCGTTTCCGAGGAAACCTATAAATGATCTGTCAGTCAGTCAGTCAGTCAGTCAGTCAGTCAGTGAGTATACAGGATTGTAGCTATATATATTAGTAATGACTCACATTTACAAAATACTTAGACGTACTTCTCTTGAGTGTCGAAATAAACGATTTTTGCGGCATAACTATGAGGGTTCTTGGTGACTGGGGAACCCTAAAAATCGCGATGAAACGACCCGTACCTGCACAGTCTTCTCCGGCAGATGAATGGCAATATGCTGCAGATAACTGCTTTTGCGATGGAAGCCCGCGCCGCACTCCTGACACGCGTACGGCTTCTCCCCCGTGTGGAGACGCTCGTGGATCTGCCGGGAGACGAGAATAACAACTTCCACACAACACAACAACTTGTCCTATGGCTAGAGTCTATTTCATGCTTATCTAGCCTATACAACGTCCCCCTGCAGGGCACAGGCCTTCTCTCAGAGAGAGAGAGTATGGGCTTCATTACCACGCGTGCCCACCGCGGATTGGCGATTTCAAGCGCGGAGGTACGTGAACACCACAGACACTCAGGTTTCCTCACGATGTTTTCCATCGCCGTAAGCGAGTGGTATCGCTACTAAAACTTCACAAATGTAGGTAACTTAGAAAACAAAGTCATTGGTGCACACCCACCACTGACGACCTCCCGAATGAGAAGCCGGCGTTCTACCGCTCCGCCACCACCGCAATATATCATAGTCATCATCATCAGCCCCTTTACGTCCACTGCAGGACACAGGCCTCCCTCATGGCTTTCATAACCATGAGGGGTCTTGCCATAATCGCCACGCTCGGCAGGCGGGTTGGCGATCGCAGTATGGGGTTGGAATCTCAGGAAGACGCTGCTGCCCGTCTCCTGGTAATTTATTTCCTTAGTCGCCTTCTACGACATCCACGGGAGGAATTGGAGTGACGCTATTCTTAATCCGGCGCCACACGGACCGCAATATATAATAATAATTAATCACTTCCACACAACATGATCGCTTAATTGTTCTGGGGCGTTACTACGTAAGTCCCCCACTGTATGGGGATGTCCGATTGAACCTACTCCGAACTGTCAAATACGTACATATTTTGACACTGTGGAGTCGTCAAAATGAATAACCTGACAACCTTATCGCAACCGGCATTTTTGAAAACAACCAGGTTGCGTAAAGAGAAAAAATAATCTTCCATCGCAACTACTTGCCAAAAAGGAAGAAAAAGTCCTGTTTCACAACTGGTTGCGAAACCTAGTTGCCGTAGCCACCGAAAGGAACCCGATACAGTGGACAGTTACCTGATAAAAGGGCTGGTCCCAAACTAGGATACCCTGTGCTATGGTAACCAGGCAAGTCCAAGCCGAAGTCAAACCTTTTATTCACTATAAAAACAAAATGTCTACTTAATGAACGTCAACTTTCACAATTAATAGATCATGCGGAGAAGAAGCTAACAAAGAAACTCCACATTTATTCTTTTCAAAATAGGCTTGCTTAAATAACAGCGTTTTCAACTTAAAATTACACTACACTAGATACAATCGTCTCCGTTCATATTACTTAAATACCAGACATCTTTGTCTTCCAAATAATCTTTTTTAATAAACATTTTCTAAACCGCGTCGGTGGTAACTCTAAATTATCTTGAGGAATCTTATTGTAGAACCGTATACAGTGCCTTTTCACACACACTAGAGAACGTTGTGGACTGAAAGAGGATTGGTTTGGACATATGGAGAGGATGAAGGAAGAAAGATTGTCGAGACAAATATATCAAGCTAATGTGGGTGGATGGGCAGACGGGTTTGAATCGGTCGTAGCCCCGGCTGCCTGAGTGATCTTAAACGATCACGAAGGTTAAGCAACACAGGGCGCGTTCAGTGCATGGATGGGTCGCCGTCTATGCCTAACGCTAGTGGCATTTTTCTGAGCGGTTCCGTGCTTCGCAAGGCACGTGAAGCTGTTGGTGCCGGCTGCCGTCGATAGATGGCAGTCGTTAAGCCAAGTCAGAGGCCTTAGGGCGGCTTGACAACTTCTGACAGTAGACGAGCCACTAGTCTACAAGCCTCCACCAATCCGGACTTGGCCCCCGTGGTGGAGTATGGCATATACCTTCCTCGGGGAAGAGACCCGTGCCCCTCGGTGGGGACATAATGGGTTGATGGTGATGGGCAGACGGGCATACTTCGACCAAATAGGGGATGTATTAGCAAAGGGCACCCGATACCGGCGTGCGTGCATGCAACGACTAATGAATGTTGATGAAGCGAAAGAGATCTGTCAGGATCGTGGCAAGTGGTAGTGTTTACAATCACTTGTCGTGTGCCTGGAGGCTGATGACATCGTTGTACATCGTTGTTAGACGACCTCGTGGCGCTGTGGTAGTGCATCTGCATACCATGCGAGAGGTCCCGGGTTCGAATCCCGGCTGGGAACAAAAAAAAACCCCAGGTCTTGGATGTTTACATGTTTGTGATGTCGTTGTTTCTGGTTCCCACGACACAGGGTATCCTAGTGTGGGGCCAGAACCAATGTATGTGCCTGTATGTAAATGTTTATGTCCAATAGAGTACTGTGTTAACACGACAATGGCTGTTATTTGACGCTTTTTCGCGGTCTGCTAAGCAACAGCATTGCAATGTACACTTGACTCACATTGACTCACGACTGCCTCTTTGGTCTAGCCGTTAAGGCGCTTAGCTACCAAAACAGAGGTCGTGAGTTCGATTCCCACTGAGGACCGCCGTACATTTGTACAAATGCCCTCAGTCTGGGTGTATTTTTACGTTTGTGATGTCCTCGCCCGGTTACCTAGCACAGGTTATCCTAGTTTGGGACCAGGGAGGCGAGTCTCTCAAATGCATAGTTGTTCAATAGAATGATATCTATTAGTATTCTAATTATTGTTCTGTTGGAAATCTACTAACCAATCGCACCCGTGCAACTTAACTCGGCGTCTTGCGCGATTCTCCTTCGCGAGAGATGTCTATTTAATTTCCGCGGGGTACACCATTGGAACGGCATTTTAATGCCGTTGCTTAGTAGACTACATCATTTAACTGCTAATATTAATACTCTATTGAACAACGATGGCATCAGACTCTAAGCACAAGACAAGTGATTGTGACAAAAATAATGAAGTCAATCAATGAAAATATATATATATAAGTCCCACTTTAGGACACAAGGCCTCTCAGTGACAGAGTATGGGTTTAATCACCACGCGTGCTGATGTATGTGAACACCTCAGGCACTCAGGTTTTCTCACGATATTTTTTTTCAGCGTTAGCAAGTGGTATTGCTACGACAAATAAAAAAATATACGTAACTTAGAAAACAAAGTCATTTGTACATGCAGACATGCCGGGGTTCGAACCTACGACTTGCTGAATAATAATAAAATAATAACTTCCACACAATACAATCATTTGACCTGGTCCCAAACTAGGATGACCTGTGCTATGGTAACCAGGCAAGGACGTCACAAACATGAAAATAAACCCAGACTGAGGACATTTGTACAAATGTACGGCGGCCCCCAGTGGGAATCGAACTCACGATCTCTGTTTTGGTAGCTAAGCGCCTTAACGGCAAGACCAAAGAGGCTGTTCATCTAATGATACAACACATTGAAATGATGGGATGGATGGAAAAGATTGCAATAGTTAGACGTTTGTCATAAATACTGTTCTCTTTCTACTTAAGAACTGGAGAATTAATTTGTATGAAATTTAGTACAGACATATACTATGTCATGCCTAGTTCAAAGCTTAGTATACATTTTATTCAAATACGATAAGGGTTAGGTTATACGATGAGAAATAGGATTAGGAACAGACTCGAACAAAAACGATGACACCGGTAATTCATAATTCATATTTACACTTTTTACAAAAGTAAGCCACTTGGACTACGAAGCTTTTCATTTATTTATTAATGACTCGCGATGGTCATACATAGTAATGTATTAAACGGGTCTAACCGCGATTATTTATTAGGTAAAATTGAATTACCTTTGATTGTGAAGGAAAACGTCGTGAGGAAACCCGCGGTTTGGTTGGCTCCGCACGTATTGACTTGTCTTTCTTGTGGGCTAGGCCGACTAAACAGTCAGGATGGTACAGGTGCTGGGCAAGCCTACTCCATCTAAACAACAATGTCCCTGCACTGCAGCGTCCGCGTGGTCCCTTCATCCATCTAGTATGAGTGAAGGTCAAAATCAAAATCAAAATTTTTTATTCAAAGTATCACAGAAACTGCGACTTAATGAACGTTACAAGTTAAACTAGGTGTCCATTTCAAAATCTAGATAATTTTGGAGAAAAAATGGTCTTTTCAAGTCCTTAATTTACTTAGAAACTTAGTCTTTTCAAGTCCTTAATTTACAGGATTTATATAAATGTTCTAAAACTCATGCATTGAACTGGCTTTAATTCCAGACATCATTGTCATCTAAATAATCTTTAATGTTATAGTAGCTTTTTTGGCACAAAGTGTGCTTCACACATTTTTTGAACCGCGTTTCTGGCAAGCTTATTATATCCTCAGGGATCTTATTGTAGAAACATATACAATGCCCCATAAAGGATGTATTAACTTTTGCCAGCCTAAATTTTGGGAACGAAAGTTTATGTCTATTTCTAGTATTTACATTGTGTTGGCTACCTACAGTTTTAAAGTCACTGATATTTTTCCTAACGTACATAATATTTTCATAGATATACTGACTAACTAAGGTGCCATGGACATTGTATAAACCTTCAAATTACGCAGATGCAAAGGCCACCTTTTAATCTTTAATGTTCATTGCCCTTTTGGCACAAAGTGTGCTTTAATACAGATAGACCTCCAGCCATTACCTTCACCTGCTCAGCGTTGGAGGCCCTGTAGTCACAATAGGAGCACTTGTCAGTCTTCTCGTATCCGTGTTTCGCTCTGCAGTGCATCAGTAGTAGACGCCTTGTTATGAACTTCTTACCGCAGTGCTGGCGAGAAGACCAAAATGACCAACATTTTATTTTAACCAAAGACGAAGATGTAGGCACACGAATCATAAACTTTTAATGGAGATGGACGGGGGCATTTGGTTAGACGGGAAGACGGTCGGTGGACACAGATAGCCACTGAGTGGTGGCCAAGGACTGGTCGACGGTCGGTTGGCAGACCATCAGCCCGCTGGGCCGACGACACTGTGAAAGCGGCTGGGAAACATTGGACGAGACTGGCAAGGGACCGGATGGGTTGGCGTGAAAGAGAAGGGGCCCATACCCAACAGTGGGCTCTGTTTATGTGCTGATTAGATAGATAAATATTTAAGATTTTTCATCTATCTTTATAATGTATGGTGTGCAATAAAGAATCTAATCTAATCTAATAAATAGTTTCCACGTAACATAAACATTGTCCTGGTCCTAGCTAGGAGAAATTGTGCTATGTTAACTAGACAGGGACATCCGAAACATGAAAATAATAAGTGAAAAAAAGAGAGTAATCTCAGGATCGTAGCAAGTGGCACTCCCTGGTCTCTGCCTACCCCTCTGGGATACAGGCGTGAGTTTATGTTATGTAATTGCCTATCTGCCTGAAATTATTGCTTCCCAAATTTTAATGATTTCTATCAATGTTTTGTGAACCAAAGCTGAATGAAATTTAGTATAGAAAGACTTTTCACAAGAAATTGCATTAATTAACATGTAAATATTACTATGTAAATATTACTTTGCTAAATTCCGCCAAAATTCTTTGATTAGATTTTGGCGGAATTTAGCAAAGTAATTTTCACATTTTAATGCTATTATGGATTTCCGCAATGCAACACCTGATTCCATACAATATCTTAATTAATTAAATCATCTACAGTCAAAATTTTTCCTCATGAGTACCAAAGTATCGAGGAGATTGATTATGACCAGACCTTGATCTTACTTAAAATTCAATTCAATTCAGATTTCAGTCAGTCAGTCAGATTTTTACAAAAAATCAAGTATTACAATATCATTGACTCAATATACGAGTAAATAATAAGGTCTGATCTTACTTGACTTAGCTCAAACAAGGTTTTAAAAACCTATTTAGAGTCAAAAAATTCAATTAGCTTAGTTGGGAGAGCGCTGGCACTGGGTGGAATTTTGAACCTCTAAATAGGTTTTTAAAGTTGTCCTCGGCACAGGTTAGTGCAACAAAAAGAATTATAATCAAATAAAACAACCTTATTTGAGCTACAAATAATTTGCCAATCAACTAAGAAAACTTGTTTAGCAATAATTTCTAAAATGAGGTAGTGTTTTTCTAGTGCATAATGAAGAATAATTTTTTTATATAACCCCATAATGGAAGGGAATGGAAGGGAAGGCCTTTGGATTTTCAATTATCCCTGTCCATGGTCAGTCTTGTCTAGAGTTTGTCCTACCATATTTTATTACCTACTTACTGTGAAATTACTTCATGCATTACCTCACAAACTACATCAAATCCTGTGTGTATCTTGTAGTGGTTCCGCAGTGATAATTTGGACGTTAAGATTTTGTGGCAGTATTCACATTCTATGGTCTCTTTTACTCTTGTCTTCTTATCCTGTGTCTCTGTCTTTGTCCCGCTATCTTTACCTTCATTTGTTGTGTTTTCTTCACAACTTGTATTTTCTGACTGTTGATTATTTTCAAGGTTGTGCTTTTTGTGTGTAACCCGTTTCCGAGTGGGCTTTTTTATTTTGCCAACTTTCATTTTTTTAACCCTTTTTCTGGGCGTTTCTGCGTCGAAGGTAAACTGTACTGACTTTTCCGGAATGTCTTGTATTTCTGATACAAATACCACCAGGTTTTCTGTGTTGTCGTCGGATGTTTCAACTTTTTCAATGTCTACATTGTAATTCACTTCACAAGTGTCTGATTTACTAGGTTCCAAGTACTCTGATATGTCGATACTGGCGAGTTTCCTTTCCTCTGTGGGCTCTGCCTTCAAATTAAAAGTATTTTGGTTGTTTGATCTTTCTGTAAGGGACTTTTGAGTTGATTTTGCTAGGAGGCGAAACTTGATGCACTGATTAATGAAATTTATACATTGAACACACATTTCTTGTGGATAGGAGTCGTTTAATTCGATCTGGAATCAAAACAAACAATGCAAATCAAACGTAATGTTAAACCGAGTAAAACCTTGAGGTGCACTAGTAAAATGCGTGCAGTGGACTGATATGTGGACGGTTTGTGGTCGTGTGGACGGTTCCCGCTCAATTTTTATTAAATTTACAGGGCTCTTACTTTAATTCCGGTAGTTTTTAGTAGAATTTCAGTGTACTTTTCACTTTCGCTAGGAATCGAGAATATTGGATTCAAAGAGTCGACTAGAAGACATATTCTGCAGCAGTTCCACGGTTGCATCATAAGATCTTTCGTAGTTATTGATAAACAACTCTAAATTCGTTGATAATTAAAATTTTCTGTTATAATTTCTGAAATTAACGAAAACACTTTGTTTCACAAAACGCACAGATTAACCCGAGGTATTGAATTTTGACAGCTTGCGCTCAAAACCAGGGATGCCAGCCTAGAGAGATATTTAAAGTATCCCAAAATTGGTAAAATAAAATCCCCAAAATACAAGCAACAATTAAACAACATTTAAACAACAATTAAACAGCATGTTTTTCTAGGTCATTTGGATGTCACAGGCCTAGCCTAGTGTGGGGACCCCTAGTCTTTCTCCTAATATAAGTCTTAGCAAGCACCTTATTTTGATAATTGTACGTAGACAAAAAAATCTTTCTTTATGTAATTTTTCTTTTTTGTGTGCAATAAACATTTTATATTTATCTTTTATTTCAATTAAATTAAGATTTTATTTTAAAATTATGAATAATAAATCAGGCAGAGTTTTTATTTAAGATAATAAATAAAAAAAGTATTTCTTGTCTTATCAACAACTTTAAACTAGTTTATGAATTTATTTACGAATATTTTGCAAATGTAGAGCGGTGGTAGTGTAGCGGTAGAACGCCGGCTTCATATTCGGGAGGTCTTGACTTTTTTTTCTAAGTTACGTACATTTGTGAAGTTGTAGTAGCAATACCTACTACCCGTGAAGGAAAACATCGTGAGGAAACGTCTGTTTGAGGTGTTAACATACCTCAGTGGATAAAATTGCCGATCTGCAGTGGGCACGCGTAGTAATTAAGCCCTTCCTGCAGTGGGACGCATATGTATAGGCTACATTACAAAAATTATTATGTGTTCGTGATCAGGCTGCCAATTGTACTGTCATATTAATTTCAATAAGTACTTTTCATAAGTACTAGATCATTTCTCGGTGTATAATAAAGAATATTCTATGTATAGTTCTAATCTTTTAAACTCACAGACACAGAACAGATAATTTCATTCAACCGCGATATGTTACAATAACAATTTTATTAGTATGGATCTATCTAATTTGTGGATCGATCGATCGATCGATGAATAGTATGGATCGATCTAATTTGCAGGTTAAATAAGCTTGAGTCAGACCTTTATAATTATTGATGGAGAACTTGCCCTAAAAAATTATAAATAAACGTGGTATTTTTTTGTCTCTGCTACTAATACTTTTTGTAATATAACCAATCGAAAAGTCAATATAGTTACGTGGTACTTAAACGCGCTAAGCAAATATATTTGAGTTATCTCGTAAAATAATGTTTTTATGTATGTTCACCCTTATGAGAAAACGTTCAGAATTCAATGACAAAACGAAATCTAATAAGTTTCATGTAATGAAACATTATTACAGTAGTATTACAGTAACTTTGTTTTTCGCATATGTGACCCCGAAAACCCGAAAAAAAAAATTGTTTTATTTTTAAATTTATCCAAGGTTTTTATATAATTTCTATGGTATAGTCTCTCCAATCTAAGTTAGACGCTATTTACGATTGTCTATTTTGTCCTCAAAATTGCGAGAAAGAAAACCTACTTGGCAACCCTTCTTACAACACAGATTAATGGGTCAAGCGACTGCATAATGCGTTTCGTTCGAAACGCATCCAGAAAAAAAACTGTCAAATCTGTGTTTATTTACCATTTCACATTTTGCTTACTTTTTGCGTTGATTTCATGGTGATGTTTTTCATGAAACTATAACATGAATCTTTGGAATCGTTGCCGCACGTGTCTCAGCAAGGTATCGCTTAACGCGATTTTCCCAAATTCCGAACAAAATGTCCAATACTGTGAGGTTATTTATAAGATCACTGGATTGAAGGTAAAATAGCGATTTTAGGCGCGAGACACACAGATGAGACGTGGGGCGGGGGTGCGGTAATATTTATAGAGTCACGGACCACAGTCTTTGTTCTGCAGTCGCTCTTGGCTCTTGGTCTGTGACTATACATCTTACCGCACCCTCGCCCCACGTTCCATCTGTGTGTCTCGCGCCCTACTACACAGGGGTTCCCAAACTCTTTAAGTTCACGGTGGACTAACAAGGCCTACTTGTTACTAAAGGCAGACTAGTTAAATAGAGTGATATCAGCAATATCATATCTTCAGAATGTCCTCCTGTTACTAAACATTTCTTATTTTACCAAACTACCAACACACTAGATTGTTATTTAACAGCTTGTACAAATATGTATGCCAATAAAAGTTATTAGTTATTAAAAAGAGAATAATTAGAACAGATAATTATTTTACTTAATGGTTATTAAAAAAACTCTTCATTATAATTTTTCAGGTACAAATAAACGATTCTCTTCCCCAAAAGATATGCACAACATGTTCGGACACCTTGAATCAAATCGTATCCTTCCAAAACACATGCCAAAGGTCTCATAGCACTTTAATGGATTGGCTATACCACCAAAATGTATCCAGTGTTAAAATTGAATCCGAAAATGAATTAACAACGAATCATACTCCAAATAAAGCGGCCAAACCCCACTATGATTTTGTTGCGCATATTGATGACCAATCCGATAATAATTCTTATAAAGATGATGAACAAGATGAACCAAGAACCACAAAAACGGAGAATTGTACTGAAAAATATATAGAATTTGAATCCACTGTTGAAGAAATACTTAGAAAAAGGATGAACTTTTCCTTTGAAAATTACAAACTAGGTAAAAGGGTTAAACAATGTTACCAGAAAGGTAAAGAAAAAAGTTTAGCAAAAATAAAAGCCAAAAAAGATAAACAACAAAATGTTACCAATCGTTTCTCTAACTGTGATGAAGTACTTCATCTAGAAGATGTGGAATTAAATCCACAACCAAATAAAAAACTACAGGACAATAAAGTTGAAGAAGAACATACTCAATTTCAATGTGAATACTGCTTTAAGATGTATAATAATAAGGTTTCTTATGTAAATCACACAAAAATTCATACTGGGCTGAAGGTTATATGCGAGGTAAGGAAGGACTGCCACAGTGGTTTTGCAGTTGAGAGCTTTTTTACCAATGCAAAGGTTGTGAGTTTGGCTCCGCTTGGGATCTTTAATGTTTGTACTGCCCTAGTCTGGTCACCATAGCACAGGGCTTAGTTTAAAATCAGGGCAAGTTATTGTGTTGTATGGGGTCATTATCCCATTACATGGTAGGTTCAATATTATTGACATACCATGACCTACACATTATATTGTATAGTTTGAGTTGACAGAGAAATGAAATGAAATCATTGTTATTATGTATTAAAATTCTTTATTTACCCTTACAGTGAAGGAAAACATCGTGAGGAAACCCGCGGAATGGTTGTCACCGCACAACTTTTCTTGACATTTCTTTCCTGCGGGCTAGGCCGACTAAGCTGTCAGGATGGTATAGGTGCAGGGCAAGCCTACTCCATCTAAAACAATGTCTCTGGCACTGCAGTATCCGAGTGGTCCCTTCACCCATCTAGTGTGAGTGAAGGTGCCACTGGACGCTGTATAAATCATCTCATCACGTAGAAGTTTTTTTTGTATTAAAATTCTTTATTGCACACAAATCAAAGTCTTGAGCAAAGAAGTGTCTAATGCTAGAAAGCATTTTTCGAAATTGGTGATTACAATCCTTCGCTCGCTTAAGGTCGGATTCTGTTTACGACAGATTCTGTTTAAGTCGGATTCGGTTTAAGACAGAATGAACTAAATTAAAGCCTTTAATAACAAAGAATATAAAACAACAACTTAAAAATTTGCAGTCTTTTAAAAAAGCCTTAAAAAACAGAGAAAAGCGAGGCTGTCACTCATCAATAGTGCAAGTGCAAAAAATGCAAACCCAATTTCGCAACAGCAATAACATAAACAAATGTAATAAATGTAAACCCAATTCCACAGCACTGCGGCAAGGAGTTTCTGGACAAAAGGCGGCTACTGATGCACTGTCGTTCCAAGCACGGCTACCAGAAGACCGACAAGTGCACCTACTGCGACTACCTCGGAATCAGTCCCGAGTCTGTCAAGGTGAGTGAGAGAGGGTGTACTTATGACCAGAGCCGGATTAAGGCTTCTTGATGTCCTAAGCAATCCAGGCTGATGGTGCCCCCTTATCCACTAGAGCATATATTTACTTAGGCTAGCCAAGATCAAGCCAGACCGTGTATTTGATCTCACCGCGCGACCGCGCCACTTGTGACCTTTTTACACTAAAAAAAAAACATTGAAAATTGAAACATGTAAACTTTTCCTTTTGGTGTCTTTTTTCAAAAATATCTAACTTTGCACCAAAACTAATTATAAATAAATAAATAACTTCCACACAAGGCAATAACTTATCCTGGTCCCAAACTAGCATACCCTGTACCAGGCAAGGACATCACAAGCATGGAAATACACCCAGACTGGGGCCATTCGTAAAAAACTACGGCGGCCCCCAGTGAGCATCGAACCCACGACCCCCGACGTGATAACGCTAGACCAACGAGTGACTGCCTCGTTACAAGTCACACTCTGTCAAATTATACAGGGTTATTTTCATAACATGCAATTCCTTTAACATGTCGGATAGAGTTGGTCATTTATGATAACTTTTGTTATACCATTTTTGTAATTAATATGGAGAATGCTGTGCTGATCACATAACACATCTATAAGTTTTTTTTAATATTCATTTACTTTAGAGACTATTGTGCACAGTGACGATGGCACTCCCATCGTGTCCATCTTCATCTGACCACCACGAAATAAAATATTGTTAAATCTACAAATTGAATTTTAAGTTAAAATTCATCAGGGCTTAAGTTAAAATTCATTAATCAGGGTTGGCGTCGCGTTTTAAGTTAAAGATTCATCAGCGTTGAAGTTAAAATTCGTGAATCCGGGTTAGCATCAGGGTTTATATAAAAAATTCATCAGGGTTTTAGTTCGAATTCATGAATCAAGTGTTATTAAAAAAAGTGTATTAACACCTAAGACACTTCTTTTTTAATACACATAATGATCGGGAGTCATTAAAAACACACACAAAACCTTTTACAGTGCTCGTTTTTAACACACATATGTTTGAAACACTGTTTTATCATCAAAGCCTATTATGCAGGCCTGTGTGCCCGCAGTTGGGTTTGCGACGACAACAAATGATAAAATATTAAATAAAGATAAAATGATGTTTATCTACACTCATATCATAATCTTCAAATTAAGAATTCAAAGGTAAACACATATTGACAGGCTTTAAACAATACATAAATTTAAAGAAAATAAAAAAAAATGTGTAATATAAAGTTACATTAAAGGTCAGATTTTTCACTTTATGTTACAGTTATTTTTAAAGTGTTGCTGTGATCACGGAACAAAACTTAAGTTTTTTTTTTAATGTCAAAAGTTGACTCTATAAAAAACCTAATTTCATTTTCGTGGTACCAAAAGTGCAACTAAAAATGGTACCTAAAATTGCGCGCGCAAAACTGAGTGCAGACGATTGAATGTCAAGATACTTTTGTCGAAATTGCGCCATTTTGTTTCAAAAATAACCGTAGATTTATGTATATTACAAAGCTTGTCAAACGTGTTTTCCTTTGATTCCTTACTTTGAAGATTAAGATATGAGTGTAGATAAAGTAGTGTATGAGACTGCACATAACTTGGTATTAAAACACTCGCGAATGCAATAAAAAAACTCGCTAAGGCTCGTTTTTTTAAAATCTCGCTCGTGTTTTAATAACCCTCATTATGTGACAGTCACATAAACTACTATTTCAGTTGCAACTATATTTATAATCTGTCACAAAAAGGAAAAACTGAATAAAACGAAAACTCAAATTCAAAATTCAAAACCATAAAATAAAAACCTCCATGTAGAGTACAACAGCGCCACCATGTCGGTCCGAGTACAGGAGCAGAATTCGGAGGCAATTCCATTGAGAAGAGGCGTGAGACAGGGAGACGTTATCTCTCCGAAACTGTTCACGAACGCACTGGAAGATGCCTTCAAGCTTCTGGAATGGCAGGGACGCGGCATCAATATCAATGGCGAGTACATCACGCACCTTCGATTTGCCGACGATATAGTAGTCATGGCAGAAACGATGGAAGACCTCGGCATAATGCTCGACGACCTCAGTCGAGTTTCCCAACGTGTGGGCCTTAAAATGAACATGGACAAAACGAAGGTCATGTCGAACGCTCGTGTTGTGCCCACCCCAATAACATTGGGGAACACGACTCTCGAAGTTGTAGACGAATACGTCTACTTAGGACAAACAGTCCAACTAGGCCGGTCCAACTTCGTGAAAGAGGTCAATCGTCGAATCCAACTCGGCTGGGCAGCTTTCGGGAAACTTAGAAAAGTCTTTTCGTCTAATATACCTCAATCGCTCAAGACAAAATTATACAACCAGTGTGTGTTACCAGTGATGACTTATGGCACTGAAACGTGGTCTCTCACTATGGACCTCATAAGAAGGCTCAAGGTCACGCAACGAGCTATGGAAAGGGCTATGCTCGGAATTTCTCTACGAGATCGAATCAGAAATGATGAGATCCGTAGACGAACGAAAGTCGTCGACATAGCCCAGCGGATTAGTAAGTTGAAGTGGCAGTGGGCGGGGCACATAGCACGCAGAACTGATGGCCGATGGGGCCGAAAAGTTCTCGAATGGAGACCACATATCGGCAAGCGCAGTGTGGGACGACCAGCCACAAGATGGACAGATGACGTCATTCAAGTGGCAGGAAGACGCTGGATGCAGGCCGCTTCCAACCGGTCTTTTTGGAAATCCATGGAGGAGGCCTATGTCCAGCAGTGGACTTCTTGTGGCTGAATGATGATGATGATGATGATGATGTAGAGCCTCCACACCTATACCGTGTGAACTACAAAACCGCAAACCCATTCCACTCTCCACATGAACTTAGGTCAGCTGGAAGAAAGTGCTATCTAGTAATAAGCTCGCCTTTGTACAAAACTGTTTTGCTGCAATAAGACTTGAAAGAATTTTTAACCAAAATCAAAGTATTTTTATTCAAAATAACACAGACACACGGTCACACTCAGTCACGGTACTTAATGAACGTTAGAAGTAAAGCTAGGTGTCCATTTCAAAATATAGATCATTTCGGAGAAAAAATGGACAGAAAAACACCAAACCTACGGTTTTATTTATAGAAACACGATTCCATAAAACACTCGACAAACGCCGATTAAAATAGTCAGTGGTGGAGATTTTCCAAAGAAAAGACGTAACCACAGACAAAATAAACTGCCTCTTAGGAGTCATCATCATCATCCATAGTTCCTGTTATCCCTCTTTGGGACATAGGGCTCTCAAAACAGACTCCATAGCGGCCGATTTTGCGCCTTTAGTTCAAGCTCATCCATATTTGTCCCGACAACCAAACAACCAAATCCTGTATAAGGCCGTTAGTCTTTTCAATCAAAACCGTTTCCGAAGCTCCGTTCCCGTCCCGCAGATCCACGAGCGCATCCACACGGGCGAGAAGCCCTACAAGTGCAAGGAGTGCCCGGCGAGCTTCCACCGCTCCAGTAGCTACCTGCAGCACACCGCCAGACATCTGCCCGAGAAAACTGTACAGGTTAGTTAGGGCTGAGATTTCAGCACTTACGAACAGAAGTGCAAGGAGTGCCCAACGATCTTCCCTACAAGTGCAAGGAGTGCCCAGTGATCTTTCCTATAAGTGTAAGGAGTGCCCAGCGATCTTCCCTACAAGTGCCAGGAGTGCCCGGCGCGCTTCCTTTGCTCCAGTAGACCTGCACCTGCAGCACACGTGCCAGACATCTGCCCGAGAAGACTGTACAGGTTAGTTAGAGCTGCGATTTCCGCACTTACTAACGGAAGTGCAAGGAGTGCCCAGCGATCCTCCCTACAAGTGCAAGGAGTGCCCGGCGAGCTTCCCTACAAGTGCCAGGAGTGCCCGGCGAGCTTCCACCGCTGCAGTAGCTACCTACAGCACACCGCCAGACATCTGCCCGAGAAGACTGTACAAGTTAGTTAGAGCGGTAACACATGGAAGGGAAAAAGTTACAATGTTGCCACAGCTATCAAAAACCGGCCAAGTGCGAGTTGGACTCGCGCACGAAGGGTTCCGTACAACATTTGAATATTTCAAGCGTCTACCTGTTGCCGTTATTAATATCGAGCAAAAAACGGCAAAAAATCACGTTTGTTGTATGAGAGCCTCCTTTAAATATTTAATTTAATATGTTTTTAGTATTTTTTATTATAGCGGCAACAGAAATACATCTTCTGTGAAAATTTCAACTTTCTAACTACCACAGTTCATGAGATACAGCCTGGTGACAGACGGATGGACGGACGGACAGCGGAGTCTTAGTAATAGGGTTCCCTTACCCTTTGGGTACGGAACCCTAAAAATTGCTATACGTTGTTGGGTAGTGATTTAAGGAATTGTGTTCTTATAAAAAGACTGTTTTGACCATCAATACAGACAAAGTTTTCATTTAAATTCCAGTGCCAGCAGTGCCCCGCCCTCTTCAAGTCGGTAACACTCATGCGCATCCACGCGAACCGGCACAAACCACGGGACCACAAGTTTAAGGTACCTGCAAAATAGCGACGACACAAACGGATTACTTACACATACATTCATAAACTCACGCCTGTATCCCAGAGGGGTGGGCAGAAACCAGGGGCAGTCCAATCGTCTAACTGTCAAATTAGTATGGATTTTTTATGGAATCGCTCATAACTTGGTGCGCGTAATTAGACTCCTGATAGACGAAAAAGCGGTACTAATTGTTCGCGAGGTTTTCGAATCATGATTTTTCGAGTCAATTTCCGATTTTTCGATCGATTTCCCAAATCAAAAGAAATATTTTAGGTCTATAAGGACTTAAAAGTAATAGGGTTTTTTAAATTACTAAAAGCGTGTAATATGATAATTATGCAGCCTACATAAGTCACACTAACAAATGTTGAGGAAGCAAAAGTGATCCGTCAGGATCGTGGCAAGAGGCAGTCCCTGGTCTCTGCCTACCCCTCTGGGATACAGGCGTGAGTTTATGTATGTATGTACGTATTAACAATAATATTTCGCAGTGTCTGGTGTGCGGCGGCAACTTCTCGTCGCGCAGCAGCGTCGGCCGCCACCTGCGACGCGCGCACGCGGTCGCGCGCTGCACTCAGGCGCATCTGCAGCGCGTCAAACTCAACGAGCCCTAGGGATGCCGTTGTGACCGACGACGACGACGGGGGAAAGAGACCGAGTGTTCTGTCTACCACCGTGGGAAGTAGGAAGGCGTGAGTCGCGCGTTTTGTGGCGCTAAAATGGCTGAAGTTGACAGTGGACCTGGACCGTGAAAAGAAGGCCAAGTGTTCTATCTGCCATGCTAGATAGTACGACGGTGAGAGTCGCGAGTTTTGTGGCGCTAAAATGCCAGAATTTGACAGTGGACCTGTTAGATTATGACGGTGAAAAGAACAATTAAAGGCCATTTTTATTGTGGCTCGATCGGGTCATTTGGAATTCTACAGATTAATGGACCGGAAAGTCGCCACTTTTAACGTTAAAACTCGCGAATCGCGTGGTCATCCTACCTATGCAAGTGTTCTATCTGCCATGCTAGATAGTACGACGGTGAGAGTCGCGAGTTTTGTGGCGCTAAAATGCCAGAATTTGACAGTGGACCTGTTAGATTATGACGGTGAAAAGAACAATTAAAGGCCATTTTTATTGTGGCTCGATCGGGTCATTTGGAATTCTACAGATCAATGGACCGGAAAGTCGCCACTTTTAACGTTAAAACTCGCGAATCGCGTGGTCATCCTACCTACGCAAGTGTTCTATCTGCCATGCTAGATAGTACGACGCTGAGAGTCGCGAGTATTGTGGCGCTAAAATGCCAGAATTTGACAGTTAATGTACTGGAAAGTCGCGACTTTTGAGATTTGAAACGCGCGCCTCGCGTCGTCCTACTGCCAATTCTGGGCCTAGTAGAGATCCTGTTGGTGCATTGTAGTGCAGATGATAACTGCATGAACGCGGCGCTTACTTTTCACTGCCGAAGGGGATATCCAGAGCTAGCTAGCGCCATCAATGCAAAAAAAAAAAACATGTATCTTCTTTTATAATACGTATTTTTTCAAAGTGTACGTCAGAAATGTCCGTAATGGTGATAGGTATTTTTAGAACCTGCAGCCGAGATTATTGGCTCTAGAACATAGCGTCAATAATCATAGGCAAAAATGTTTTAAACTCCTAGGTACTTGGCCCGGGGTTAAAAATGAAATAAATAAATAAAAAAAATAGCTATCACCGTTATTGACATTTGTGACGTTCACTTTTTGCAAATACGTATGCTACACAGAAAAAGGCGTTAAATAGGTCACACACTACATCGGGATCTGATAATCCCTCACGTTCACCGCCCTGGGCAATCGAATGAGAGGGCGGCCAAGGATTACTCGGAAAAGATCCATAGCCCAAGTTGGTCTTGATTGAAATCTATGGTACAGGCCCTACTCTAGGACCGGAGAAGAAGAAATGTAACAGTTGACCAACAGAATCAATGCTATACGACCTGTTCTGGGCCACAGTGTTGAAAGACAAAAATGAAACAAGACGGAGAAACAAGTGCAATGAATGTAAAAGTAAAAACGGATGATCAATCTGCGACAAATTCAAGTCTTCATCAACAAGAAGAGAAGCAAGTGTGATGAGTGTAAAATTAAAAAAGATAACTATGAAAACAAACAGAAGAACGAAATTGCGTTACAATGCCCGGAAGAACAAGTAAGAGCTTATGAAAGGACCAGAAAAAGTTTTCAGGTTAATATTTTACCTAAAAACAGGCCCCTTAAACCTGATCCGGGCTGATTTTAGAGATAAATGTCGTTTGTTGCGTTTCATTTAAATTCAAGATTGAAAGGTTTGGTTGAAAACAGCTCCAAAAATTTTTTCTCAAGGCGGGAATTCTTTGAGATTTATTTTCCAGCTGATGGCACCGTTTGTGGCTAGACTACCAGAGGTAGTACAATGCAGCGACCTTATAATATATTATGAGATGTTTTCGCTCTATCGACGCCTCAACTACTAGATGCATTTGTGGGTGCAGGCTGGAGGCTTCCATGGACAGCAACTTCTGTCAGAAGTATAAACAAAGCCCCGGATCGTTGAAATCCAAGCTACGGTGCGGCGCCTTGATTACGTATACTTTAACGCAACATGAGCGGGCCTCTTCTAACACAGGTGTTAAACTTAAAGGGACAGACTCAATCACTGTTTTATTTGATTGGTTGTGTAAATAAATAATAACAGATTTTATTTTTAATACTTTTAGGCATGCGAAAGTAGAATATTACTTAGATCTGCGGTATACAGGGTTATTTTTAAAATGCGTAACTCCTGAAACATGTCGGTTAGAGTTTGTCGTTTATAAGAACTTGTGTACCACTTTATGGTTCCGTAGTTGACAAGGAACCTTAATAGTTTCGCCATGTCCGGTCGTGTGTCTGTCTGTCTGTCGGTCTGCCGGTCCGCGGCCTAGCTCAGAGACGATTAGTACGAGAAAGTTGAAATTTCGACATACATAGACATACATATTAATCACACCGACAAAACGGTAGAATAAATAAAATCTTAATAAAAATTATCTGGGGACACGGCAATGCCCCCGCCAAGTTGAGCAAAAAAGCGGCACGGCCGAACCGTCCTTTTCTCGAAGCAGTTCAGGCCATTTTCGACCTCCTATTACTTCGTTGTGAATAAAACTAGAATCCTGAATTTTCAGTAACCAAGCAGGCATTGTATAAACATCAGGCCAAGTCAATCTATTTATTTAAAACATAAAAGATTTTAAATATTTATACGGTCACTATAAGACGAATCGCTCGTAGCCCCGGCTGCCTGAGTGATCTTAAACGATCACGAAGGTTAAGCAACACAGGGCGCGTTCAGTGCATGGATGGGTCGCCGTCTATGCCTAACGCTAGTGGCATTTTTCCGAGCGGCTCCGTACTTCGCAAGGCACGTTAAGCTGTTTGTGCCGGCTGCCGTCGATAGATGGCAGTCGTTAAGCGAAGTCAGAGGCCTTAGGGCGGCTTGACAACTTCTGACAGTAGACGAGCCACTAGTCTACAAGCCTCCACCAATCCGGACTTTGCCCCCATGGTGGAGTATGGCCTATACCTTCCTCAGGGCAGAGACCCAAGCCCCTCGGTGGGGACATAATGGGTTGATGAACTTGGTATTACATGGATCTCACAACTTTTTTCGGTAGAAGAACAGAGTTGCGAGACTTGTTTTTTTTACAAGTTATGTTTTTAATGGCATTTTACCTACACCTAAATTAGGGATGCATTATTTTTCTCGTCTACACCATAGTGTGGCGCAAATTTTTGTCCGAGTAGGGCCCCCTATTCTCCTGGCTAAACGGTTCATTGTAGAAACTTGAAAATTCAGGGTAAGTAGCGCATACTATGAACTGAAAAGGAATACTGTCACGGCTAAGTAGGCTTTACAAGTTAACGAGCGGTCGGCGACCAACTTATAAACGGTCTTTTTAAGAGACCCGTGCCCCTCGGTGGGGACATAATGGGTTGATGATGATGATGATGATGATCAATTTACCATTTAAAAAAATAAAAACCGACTTCGAAAAACTACAGCACTAAAAAGTTAGAAATAATTTAAATAATTCGAAGTATTTATACATGTAGGTATTGTAGAAGTATAATTTGGAGCCGGTGCCCAAAATATATATTATGTGCTGGTCTTGAAACTGGGCACCGACTTTATGAAACATACGGATATTACTAAAGGAGGCCCCATTAGGGCTTATTTACTGCTGTCCATTGAAGAGTTCCGTTCTCCATCTCTGAAAATCTCCATCAGATCTTCACCAAATTAAAATGAGACCAATGGGACGTTATACCTGTTCGAACAAAAAAAGAATTGTCGAAATCAGTTACGATTTGACGGAGTTATGGAGAAACATAGCCAAAAAATATATATACGCGTCGAATTGATAACCTCCTCCTTTTTTGGAGTCGGTTAAAATAACCAACATCCCGACTGCTAAGCAAGACACCTCGCAAGGAGTTACAAATTTACAATGTTGAATTTGGGTCCCGCCTGCTTAGTAGCTAATGCTTAGCAGTCGGGTTGTTGGTTATTTTTTAATTTAGTTTTTTTGTTATTTTGATCTTCGTAGTATTTTTTTTAAATTTCGTGTATCAATATGTCCATTGGTTAAGGTGTTATGAGGGAACATAGAATCGGACATACTTACATACATACATACGAGCCAAACACATTACCCTCCTTGTGGGCTCCGCCGCAGTCGGGTTAAAACAACGCGGGTTTTCAGCTTTGTAGCGGCGATGTTTGATATAATCATATTTCTTTTAGGGACATCATTTTATGTAGGACGATGATTTACTGATTTACTCCATTTCCTTCCGTGGATGTCGTAGAAGGCGACTAAGGAAATCTATTGCCAGGAGACGGGCAGCAGCGTCTTCCTGAGATTCCAACCGCGTACTGCGATCGCCAACCCACTTGCCAAGCGTGGCGATTATGGCAAAACCCCTCATGGTTATGAACACTACGAAGGAGGCCTATGTCCTGCAGTGGGCCTCAAATGGCTGATGATGATGATTTACTGAAAGCTGCGACATTGGCAGGTACAGCGAGCAAACCGCGGATTTAATAAAATTAGGTACACCCTGACCTGATATTAACAAAAAATGTAAGAAAAAACTCAAGGAACAAAAGTTACTCTAAATAACTAAACGATACTATCGTCCTTAGTATTGTTTAGTTGCACCGACTACCCGTCATTTAGCTTCTCATTTTTTTCCGTCAATGGTTGTCTGGAAGAAATTACTTAGTAATAAGGCCGCCAATTGTACTGTACTATATTATTGTTAAATTCTCATATGTAATTCCTGGTGTACATACAATAAAGAATATTCTATCTATCTATCTAACTGGGCCATTTAAAAAATAACTGTGTAGTTCATAACCTATGTTCATGTATCACACAAACTGCATTTCTGTGGTTATCAGTGACGTGACACTGATATTAAGTAAAATATTAGTACGAGAGAGTGGAGAAGGTATTCTTGTACGCGGATGTATGCGTTAAAGGTACATAATCAAGGCGAAGGTTTGCTAATTGAATCATCACAACAGACTTTGTTCATGACACTGAATTCACAGTCTTCCGGCCTTATCGATAAAAAGTCGATTCCACTAAAACACTCTTCAGATGGAGTTAGATCCTCTTGTAAACTGGCTTTAGCTCCGTCTTATGAGTGTTTTAGAGCGATCGGCTTTTTATAAATAAGAACGTTTGAATTTCAATTATCTTAGATTTATTTATTTACGTTACATATAATTATTTTATGAAGAATCGGGTGGAAATGTTTGAAGGGCTCCGGGTGTATTGGACAAAGTGTCAAAACGTCAAGGAAATAATATCAAAGTAACAACATGTGTAGTGGTTTTTTTTTATTTAGTTTAACGGTTCTGGGTACAAGCCCTTTTAAGCCTTGCTTCACTTCAATATTATTATTCACTATATTTTTTTAACTGTGTTTGTGATAAATTTATAAAGAGTTTTAAAGTACAATTTATTAGATAGTAATTCTTGTAAATTATTAGCCACTTCTTTGTCTTTGTTCGAGTCACTCGATTGATTAATTATTTCACTTAATTCACTACACATCACTAGTCTTGATGTGTAGTGGTCAAATTGTCCGATTGCCATAATGTCAACTAGTCAAAATGGCCAGTTGCTAAAACACCCAAATGACAAAACGTCTAGCAGTAAACATGTCATTTTGCTAAATTGTCAAAACGTCTAGTAGTTAAAACGTCCAAATGCCGTTTAGAAAAGATCTGCTTCTAATATTCCACCTCAAAGGCTATATAATCACTAGCATTTCACGCTTAAACAACTCCAAATACGGTATTTGACACGATCAACAATAAATTACTTCATATGCTCGATTAAAACAAAATTTACAAAATATCTCGGAAAATGGATTTTAGTCAATTACTATTTATTACAATTTTAAATAGATTAAACATAAAAAGAGTGCTCTGAAATGTGACGTCATAAGCCAGTGTTTTCATACAAAATTCCGTTTTAAAAGTAACTCATTTGATATTTTGGCAAATACCCAATTCCGACAAGTGACAAGAATAAATGCGACTACAGCGACGCCGCGACCGGCTCAGATAAGTTTGTCGCGCTGTACCACAGATTGTGTTCTGAGCGCTGTACTTTTAGTGTACTCAAAGTGATTTTTAGGGTTCCGCACCCGATTGGTGCCGAGCATTTTGACACTAACTGACTCATGGTCTTTTTAGCATCAGGACATTATGGCCCCTTGGACATTTGGACACTTGCACTAACTGACTAGTGGTCTTTTTAGCATCTGGACATTATGGCCCCTTGGACATTTTGACACTTGGTCCAATATATAACAACGCCGTTTGAAGATTTCACTGTACAGGGGCCTGTTTCATAGAACTACAATTCATCGCAATTTTATGTACATTGCTAAGTCGATTAACCCACACATTAACAAGTAGACTCTGCTACGCAATGTACCTGGAATGGTACCTGTCATAATAAATTACGAATTGTAGTTTTATGTAACTCGGCCCAGCATGGGCAGTACGACGACGCTAGTCGCGGGTTTTGAATGTCAAAAGTCGCGACTGTCCAGTACTGTCATTGTCAAATCCTGACAAAACGCGTGACTCGTGCCTTCGTACCACCCATAGTACTTTATACTTTATTGCACACATAAAATTACATGAATAAAACAAAACATTTACAGAATTAAAAAGTTTACATGGCGAGCTTATTTCAGCGGAAATCACTTCCAGCCAACCCTTGATGTGGTGATACGAACATTATAAACAAGGGAGGAAAGTGTACAATAATTACTTATTAGTACGATGGCGCGAGTCACGCGTTTTGTGGCGCTAAAATGTCAGGATTTGACAGTTAATGAGCGACTTTAGACGTTAAAACGCGCGACGCGCGTCATCATGCTACTTAAGCAGGTGTCTCGAAAGTCATGTTCCAAACGAATTTTATATTCTTAATATTCTTTTTGTTGCACTAACCCGTGCTGAGGACAATTTTTAAAAGCCTTAGGGGTTATGTTAAAAGGGTTATGTAGTGCAACAAAAAGAATATTAATCATGTAGGTACAGCGATATCAATCCGATGTAAAAACCTAACTGCAAAGTGGGTTACTCGGGGCTGCAAGTGATGTAAATCGCTTCGGTCAGATGTCGCTGCCTGTACGTAATAATACCTACAGAGAAGTTTGTAAAGAGGCTCGAAATTTCATCGATGCTTGCACTTGCCCATTAGCTCAGTCGGGAGAGCGCTGGCACGGTGTCTCGGCATGGGTGGATGGTTTAGCCTCTAAATAGGTTTTTAAAAATTTTATATTCTTGTGCATATTTCCTTTGAACCATGACTTCTAGGACACTCTAGAATAATGAATCCATTGACAATTGTAAATATGGTAACAGTATTGATCGGTAAAGGAGAAGATAAAGTATTAGGTACCCTCCGCCATTTTGAAATAAATCGGCCATAAGATTAATAATGTTGAAGCGAGATTAAATGAAGAAATAAAAGCTAGCATGGTGGTAAAGTATTAAGATAAATTATAATAAAATATTGATTAAGTATTAAATTACGTCTTTTATTTTTGCGATGTATTGTAGGTCTCTAAGTTATGTACATTTGTGAAGTTATAGTAGATAGCAATACCACTCGCTAACGGTGAAGGAAAACATCGTGAGGAAACCCGAGTGTCTGAGCTATGCACATACCTCAGCGCTTGAAATCGCCAATCCGCGAAGCCCTTACTCTCTCCCTGAGAGAAGGCCTGTGCCCTACAATAGGACGTATATAGGCTGCTTATGTTAAGTCTTATATTAATTGATTTACACTTTGCATAACAAAACAAAGTAGGTGCCGTTCCCAAGCCATTTCGATAGAATCTAATAAAATTATGTAAACCGTAATAGGTATTTCAATATGTTTAGTGCTCGTCGCGTCGTGGGTTCGAATCCCGGCTTTGTTTTCTAATCCATGTACCTACCATGTGTGCTTTGTCTTTTAAGTTACGCATATTTGTGAAGTTGTAGTAGCAATACCATTCGCTAACGGTGAAGGAAAACATCGTGAAGAGAAGAAACCCCAGTGTCTGAGGTTACATACCTCAGCGCTTGCTACGTACAATGGCCCAACTGTGAGGCAAAGTGCGGAAATTTCAGGTCTAACTAAAGCTATGTTTAGTGCTTAGAATTGCAACTAAACAAATTGAGAATAGCATAAACACTAGTATTGACACCTGCAAATGTTACATAATAATGAGTTCCTTCGTGTTTTGCCATTTCGGCGAACAAATTAAAAAAAAAAAACTTATTTAGTGGCTAAAAATTCCACCCATGCCGGGACTTGAACCCGCGACCTCTGGCTAACCTTTCCAACTGAGCTAATGGTCGCTGCCAGTACGTAATACAGAGAAGTTTGTAAAGAGGCTCGAAATTTCATCGATGCTTGCACTTGCCCATTAGCAGTTGGGAGAGCGCTGGCACGGTTAGCCAGAGGTCGCGGGTTCAAGTCCCGGCATGGGTGGAAATTTTAGCCTCTAAACTGGTTTTTAAAATTGTCCTCAGCACGGGGTATTGCAACAAAAAGAATAAAATTAAGAAGACATTTGAGCCGTGTGAGAAGTTCCCATGAATTTTCACGCTCTCGAGGCTCAAATTCCTTTTTTTATTCGCTTATACTTGATTCTCGAATCGCATCGATCCTGATCAAACCTCTAATAGTGTCCTTTCAACATCATGGTAAAGCGTCACTGCGAAACGGTATGTCGCTTGTAACTTCGCAAACTTTGCCGACCGAAGCGGAGATGGTGTGACGACCGCACGATCCTTCTTCCGGGTTGGCAGGATGTGGCCACGAATAGGGACGAGTGGAAAACCACAGGGGAGGCCTTCGCCCGGCAGTGCGACACAGTCGAGGCTTCTAAGGGTATTTGGTAAGCTGAGGAGCTTAGCTTAGCTGCAGGTATGCACCAATGAGACTACATTCATATTTTGGACTATTTTATGCTTTAAATATAATATATTACAAATAAGGTATAAAATTATTGCGTTTTCTTACTTACCACTGCCGCTCTGAGGTAAAGGAACCTCATAATGCTGTTCTTACGTGGAGTATGCTGTCTCGCTCACACAATTGAATAATTTTAGTGATCCTACTAATATTATAAACTAGCTGTGCCCGCGACTCCGTTCGCGTACATTTCGATTTTTACGAAGCATTTGTATGGGGGCCACGTCTTATCATAACTGGAGCTAGAATTTAAATAGCCTATCCTGTGTCCCAGATGTCTATATGTTTTTATACCAAATTTCATCAAATTCGGATAATTGGTTTAAGAGTTATGGAGGAACATACATACATACATACACACATACAGAAAAAAATTCTAAAAATCGTGAAATTAGTTTCAGTATCATATATTGAGCCTATAAACACAATATCTCTGAAAACAAACTAACTTACTCCATGACCGACCCTTACAGATTTATTATTAGTATAGATAGATATAGATTAGAAGATAGATGTGAAATGTTTGCATGACTGTTACCCAATCACTGCACTGAATTACATGAAACTTGACATACCTACAATGGCATTGAATTGAGACATAGGATACTTGATATCTCGTGGGAATATTTTATTGTTACCGTAACCTTTTTTCAAGTCAAACTGAAAGATATTTATTTATTGCGTTATCCCGTAATTGGGGTAACAAAAATCGTACAAACGGATTCTGTGGCGGTACGAAGTTCGCCGGGACAGCTAGTTGTAATAATATGAGTGATCTGAGGGCTTCATGCCTAATTAAATTACGGACATTTCAAATATATTTCCGTTTTCTTATCCGTAGTTTTTAATAAAGGAAAGTAGGTAGTTTCCAAAATTATCAATTTGTAATAAATTTTTGTCAAGCAAAAACTTGATAGTATGTTATAAGAAACATATCTATGCCTTAAATGTTCGCAATTTTATTGCTCGACCACATCGAAAGTATACTTCGGCACGCATTTTATTACAATCATTAAAATTATTAAATTGTACGAGCCAGACAGCATGTTTCGCGTAAGAACAGCCTTAAACGTTAATTTCATTATAGTCGTCGAAGTCGTCGGCCGTGGGTTGGCCTTCCGGGGCCGTGACGTTAGCCTGGCCCATGCCGGAGTCGCCGCCGTAACCGCCGGCGCCGGCACCGGTCATGTCGCCGCCTCCGAGCATCGAGGCCAGACAAGGCAAACAGCTCATGCAACATGTGCAGGCCGTGCAACCTGTTGAGAGGAAATAATCAGAGGTGGACCAACTAAGCACGGGACTAGTTCACTGAATCAATCGTGCCCAATGGCCTATCCTAGGCAATAGAAGTGGGACGCAGAATTGGCTACATAAAAATAGTATTACCTACATTTCTATTGGTAGTTTTGTAGGGAAAACTCGGTGGGCGAGTTCAACTTGCACTTGGCCAGCATTCTTTTCACAAACCTGCTAGACATCCGGAGGCTGCCGCGGCGGCCGTCCCCGGCTGCTGCTGCGGCGGATTCCCCTGAGGGGGGTATCCCCCTTGCGGCGGGTAGCCCCCGCCGGGCGGATACCCCTGAGGGGGATAACCGTAGGGTTGGCCATGCTGGGGGGGATAGCCCTGTGGAGTGGGGGAGGAGGTGAGGGATGGTGGAATGAGAGGGATTTTTCTACCAACCCTTTTTGGAAATCCCCACCAGTTACAATTTTGACGGGTGTAATCGCGATTGTTTGTTTGATAAATTCGTGACCACGGTAACTGCAACGTTGCCGACACGTCGGGAATTTAACTCAACAAACAACCGTGAAATGTGTTAGTAGGTTGGTAAAGGTTAACCTAGTAATTTGCCATGAGACAAACTTTCAAATAACAAAAAGTAAAGAAGATAATAAATATAATGCCCAGCAGATAATTTGAACAAAAATCCACGCAGTCGGGATGAGTAGGAGATTTTTTTTAATATTGTGGTAACCTAAAGTCGGAAGAATTCTAGGTCACGGCCTGCTTCCCCGGGAATGGGATGCGATATACGTACACGCGAAATTTAAAGTCATTTGTTGAAGTTATCTATAGGGTATTAAACCTACGTATTTAATTTGTCACGTCATTTGAGTTGAGGAGTTTATTGCTGATAAAAAAAAATCTTAATTAAGTTTTTGTACTTTTTTAATAACAACTCGATAATGTTTATAAATACACACTGGTGCTGCTCTTAACTTAGGTACTAATTAAATAAAAGCGATTTAATACATTAGTAGTTTTTATTGTTGTTGCGAAAATGCAAAGCCAATCAATTGAAATACAATCAGTGGATACAAAACCATAGCTTTTTGTGATAATTCTGAACATAGTGGGTACTTATTAAATTATCACTTCTAAAATTCACGGAATGTACAACATACAAATAAACACGGGTTTTTCTACTAATCCCCACCAGTGGGGACTTGTGTTGGGTCTCCTCTGAGAGCACCACAAATCCCCTCTGCTAAATATTGAAATGCGAAAGCATAAAATAGTAAACGCGGGAATCTGTGATTTTATCCAGAAATATTAGTAATCTAGGAGCTAGGCTACTTGATGGACTTTTTCCCTTCATTTTCATACTGAAAGGAAAAAACAAAAGAATTCTGTTGCAGAGGGTAGTTTAACCTCAAACACGTCAACAACTATTTGTCATTTAAAACAACTTGATTCCGTAACGTAGTAATAAAAAAGCTTGTTGTAGGGGGGGTGCCTACCCTGGGGTTGGCAATGTCAAGCGCTGAGGTATGTGAACACCCCAGACCCTCAGGTTTCCTCACGACATGATTATACGTATAATTTATTGCTAAGTATTTAATTCACTTAGCGTAAGCATGCATTAGGTTTTTACAGTAGGTAACAAATTAATGTAAATAATTTTGTTCACAAATTTGGTAAGTGGGTACCTATAGGTACCTCAATAAATCACACATATCAACTTTTAACAACAAAGACTATCATACATCTATTTGCAAAGCCTTTAATAAATACTGCAAGTAAATTACAAACATTGTATACAATACAGCTCACCACTAGCTAGGTACAATCGAGGACACATTAGCAATTACATTCCTGCAATTTGTTTAGTCTTGTAAAGCTCTGTAAAGGGACTTCACCTTGTTGAAACGGCATAGGGTCGATTTAAGATTCTCAATCGAAGATGAATCAATGGCGCGAATTAGGGGACCGAGTACCTAATTGTTAACAAATACTTACAATTTTCTTTGTCTTCAAATAAACAATTATTAATTAATACTGAGCAAACGGTTTGCTGCCTAGCTGATTCTTCCCAACGCATTGGTCCACATATGCTGAGGGGCCTAGCTGATTCTTCCCAACGCATTGGTCTCCGGATGAACTTGGATAAAACCAAGGTTATGTTCAATGAACACGTAAGTCCGGAGCCAATTGCAGTTCAAGGCAGTATTCTCGAAGTTGTTAAGGAGTATGTTTACCTCGGGCAAACCATGCAGTTAGGTAAAAACAACTTCGAGAAAGAGGCCAATAGAAGAATACAGCTGGGCTGGGCAGCGTATGGGAAACTACGTCGAGTCTTCACATCGCCAATCCCACAGAGTCTCAAGACGAAAGAAAACCAAAGTCACCGACATAGCCCACCGAATTAGCATGCTGAAGTGGCAGTGGGCTGGCCATATTATCCGAAGAACTGATAACCGATGGGGTAGACGAGTTCCCGAGTGGAGACCGCGGATCGGTAAACGTAGTGTGGGACGTCCTCAGACTCGGTGGAGCGATGATCTTCGCTGGGCGGCTGGCAAGAGCTGGATGAGAGTAGCCGAGGACCGTGCTCAGTGGCGTGCTATAGGAGAGGCCTATGTCCAGCAGTGGACAAGCATAGGCTGATGATGATGATGATGATGATGATGATGAAACGGTTTACTCCACACCCTGTATATGTATTATTAATATAGCAAAATCAAAATAGACGACATAATTCTAACATTTTAGGTAGTATTAGGCAATGACAAACATTTTAATATGATTTAAATTAAATGTACTTTGGTGGCAAATAGGAAAATGTTCGATTTCAAGCAGTAGGTATGTTTATGACATTGGTCTTATTTACAAAATAAGATTCTTGAAATCACTCCTCAGAAAGACAAACGAGTTCGACGTCAACGACAAGAAAGTTCTGACCTGGCGACCGCGGACCGGACGACTCAGCGTGGGCAGGCCCCCACCAGATCGGGCTGTCCCAAAAATAGTCACAGGAAGAGACTTTTTTTTCAAAAACGAGATAGGTTCCACTATTGGTTACTAGTATGTTCCAGTAACCAATAGTAAAAGAAACGTTCCGTGTGGCGCCGGATTAAGCATAGCCGCCCGCCTGCCAAGCGTGGCGATTATGGCAAAACCCCTCATGGTTCTGAAAACCACGAAGGAGGCCTGTGTCCTGCAGTGGGCGTCAAATGACTGATGATGATGAAACGGAAAGACGTAACTACAGATTATTTAACCTGCCTCTGAGGAGTGTTTTAGATGAATCGTGGTTTTATAGATACGAGCGGAAATCTTAATAAGAAACTACCGTATCAGCAAAATCCTGAATGGGCCTCAATAATTATATATATATATATATATATATATATATATAGGGTGTCCAAAATTCATAAACCAAAAACAACGTGGCGAGCACTTCACCATCCCGACGAATTTTACTCTTTGGACACCCTACGCTATTAGATAATTCAATTATTTACTATATACATTATTAATTGTAATAACGGGTGGGCCAAATATATATATTTTTTTAAATTATAACACTGAATAAATCGTAAAAATTAATAAATTCGCAAGATTGCATGAAAAAATGTTACAAAAACGACGATTCAGACGTTACAATACGAACAACGTCAATTGAGGAAGAATTGAGTACAGATTACGCCATGCTTGTATAATAAGAGTACGATTCATTAATTTGTGCGGTACGTCTCCGACGAGGGACCACCTTCCATCGTGCCCTGGGTGCCCTAACACGCAGACCCGTTTAATCTATCTATACTAATAATAAATCTGTAAGGGTCGGTCATGGAGTAAGTTAGTTTGTTTTCAGAGATATTGTGTTTATAGGCTCAATATATGATACTGAAACTAATTTCACGATTTGTAGAATTTTTTTCTGTATGTGTGTATGTATGTATGTATGTTCCTCCATAACTCTTAAACCAATTATCAGAATTTGATGAAATTTGGTATAAAAACATATAGACATCTGGGACACAGGATAGGCTATTTAAATTCTAGCTCCAGTTATGATAAGACGTGGCCCCCATACAAATGCTGCTTCGTAAAAATCGAAATGTACGCGAACGGAGTCGCGGGCATATGTAATATTTAAGTTTTGTCCGCGATCGCACAAGCCGTTTTAATGTTTAAAAAAAGCATTATTTGTTTAGTAAAAAAAAACCTAACAAAATAACATGTACTTATGGTTCCATTTCGATTCAAAAGTGCAAAAAAATCTGGCCCAGCCCTATATAATATAATCTTTTGTTTACAATCTACGTTCATAAGGCCACGTTGTGGTGCGCACGCGCCGCTCAGTCCATCCAGTCGTCGCCTCCAAAGTCCCCGCCGGCATCAGCGAACGACGCCACCTGCACCTGGTGGAATTTAATCAAACGTGTCAAAAAAGCAAACACTTATCGAAAATAAATAAATATATATCATACTTTCTCTCCTACCACCTTTCCAGGATATATACAACTAAATTTAACATAAACTCTCGCCTGTATCCCGGAGGGGTAGGGAGTGGCCACGATCCTGACAGATCTCTTCCGCTTCATCAACATTCATAAGCCGTTGCGTGCACGCACGCCGGTTTCGGGTACTTTTTATCTTGCCCTGTGCTAATACATCCCCTATTTGATCGAAGCGTGTCCGCCTGGGATGTCTTTTGCCGGCCATTCGCTCGATGTATTTCCTTCGTCAATCCTTCTTCCTTCACCCTGTCCATAACGTCCAAACCAACGTAACATTCCTGTCTCAATTTCTACATTTGGCTAGCAAATCGAGAAGCTAATTACGTAATTATCTAATGCGGTACATCCACAGTTACAACAGAAAAGTCTTAACTTACAATTAATCGCAATAGTTCGAAGCTCAATGGGGCATTTGCAAATGCCTTTGACAATTGAGTCGCCTGATTCGTGCTCACTTGGTTAGTTGGCTAGAACTATTAGTTTTGTAAGTCAAGCGTGCGTACAAACTCAACCTTATGGCCAGCGTAATTAGTTCGGAAGAAGTGCATCGTTGTATTTACAGCCTGTGTGACTCAGCTAGATAGTGACAGATTATAATTTTCGCTATTCACTGTCATAGGATAAAAAAAAAACTTAAGTGTCATTGTAAAAATTAATTTCAATTATTTAAATATAGCTACATGCCTAGGTAAATAATTATCCTTACTAATATTATAAACGCGAAAGAGTGTACGTATGGATGGATGTTTGTTACTCTTTCACGCAAAAACGGTTGAACGGATCCGGATGAAATTTTGCACAGAGATAGATTACAGTCTGGATTAGCACATAGGCTATTTTTTATCCCGGAAAAATTACCACGCGAACGAAGTCGCGGGCAACAGCTAGTTAGAAAAATCTTTTGGAAAAGCTTATAACACAATTCAACAGCTACAGCAACTTTCCACGTTCTCATGCCTAGATAGTAGGTAGTCATCTTATACTGACTCTACTTTTAGCGAGGTCTCTTTTTTTTTTTTTTTTTTGGACTTTGCCCCGTGCCTGTAGGGTGCACAGGGATTTTGCCAGTGTCACGTTGTGAAAGGTACACGCTACTTTAAATATACAAGAAACCAATGTAGAAAGAAAGAGATATTATAATTTGATGAGGAGTTAAAGTCGAATGTTGAAATAATTAATATATTTACATAGTATTCTAATGAATTTAGTATGGGTGTACAGAAGAAGGGTTTTGAAGTTGATGGGACGAGGGATAAAGCAAGGGAGGAATGGGTATAAAGAGGGGAAACGGGGGCAATTGAAAAAAATATGATCAGTGGTCCCTTCGTCGAGACCACACTCACACAAAGAATTATCCCGAATCCGAATTTTGTGAAGGAAAACAGGGGTGCAGCAGTGGCCTAAGCGCAGACGACAAACTGTAGAAATGACAAATTTTGGGGCGAGGTCTCTTCAATTCAATTCAATTCTTAATTATGGCTACCCTAAGGATTCTGCCAATGTCGAGTTTTGTAGATAGCAAGTTTTTTTTTTTAATATTTAACAAAATCCCGTAAGTTAGTTGTGGTGATGTAGTAATAACAAAAAAGATAAAATACATAAAAAACCAGATACATTAGTAATAGAATCACAATCGAATTTTGTTGCTTTTTATAAAATTACATGTAATGAGGGCTTTTCAATGACAGCTGTCAGCTGAGTTTCGTTAAAAAAAAAACTAGATGGCGCTGCAAGGATAAAAAAAAATGTCATCATACGTTTTAAAGGTTGTACATCATTATTACTCTGTGATAATCTAAACATCTCTCCTCTGATCTCGTCAACGAAACAAGCGAGCAACGTGACAGAAACCATAGAGAAGGTACAGTGATGTCATGTCAATTTTGACATATCGCACCTTTAATCCAATACCGTCACTAAACGAAAATCTCTAAATTTCTGGTTTTAATGCCATCTATTGCAAATATTACAAAGTAACACTAAGCGCTGACTAGTTCACTTAAATTCCTCTTTAAAACTGTAGATGGAAAACGAAGCATAATACAGAACTATATACATTTCTACACATTGAAAATCTTTAATAGCTTCTCCTGCACAATTTACATTTTTCGCTAAGTGCCAGTATTGGATTAAGGGTGCGATATTATGTGACGTCAGCACCATCTATCGGTAACTTGGGGTACTGTATATATTTTTTAATGACGCTTTGAAAAGCCCTCATTAATGCGTAGTTATTCTAGGTCAGAGTAAAAAATATCACTACACGCTGAAATCTGAGTGGTTTCAGAGCCACTGCTATATTATAGTTTGGAGCCGGTGCCAAGTGACAGGACCAGCACATATAATAGGGGTTAAAGTATGAAATTGCCGTTTTATTGCAATAGGTTCTTTGAATTGACATAGAATCTTCATGGTTTGAGGTTTTCGAATGAAACTTTTTTCAAATGGTTTCTATGATGTTCTTTTTTTAAAAAATGTGAAACATTTGAATATCGACTTTCAATTGTTTTTGTTATTCAATTTAGACAAGAAAGATGGATACTGCGAAAATTCGAGTGATTTTTTAATACGAGTTCCGACGCGGAACTAACGCGGCAGAAACAGCCCGCAATATCAATGCTGCGTTTGGAGAGGGGTCTACTAATGAACGCACCGTGCGATTTTGGTTTAAACGCTTTCGTGATGGGAATTTCGACTTAAAGAACGAGCCACGAGGAAGACCGCCCACACAGGTGAATAACGATGAATTAAGAGAGATAGTGGAAGCCGACCCTAATCAAACTACCCAGGAATTAGCGGCATGGTTTAACGTTACCTTACCCACAATATTGACTCACTTGCGTCAAATCAATAAAATAAAAAAATACGAAAAACGGGTGCCTCATAATCACTCGAATTTTCGCAGTATCCATCTTTCTTGTCTAAATTGAATAACAAAAACAATTGAAAGTCGATATTTAAATTTTTCACATTTTTTAAAAAAAGAACATCATAGAAACCATTTGAAAAAAGTTTCATTCGAAAACCTCAAACCATGAAGATTCTATGTCAATTCAAAGAACCTATTGCAATAAAACGGCAATTTCATACTTTAACCCCTAATATTTTGGACCACCGAAAATTTATTTCTACAATACCTACATCAAATTTAAATGTCATATTCGTTTAAATTTATTCGTCTGTTTTTAGCGCGGTAGTGTTTTGAAAGTCGGTTTTTATTTTTATAAAAAAAATATATATATAAGTATTTCACTATTTCGAATGTCACTACGACTCCGCCAAATTGTGTTTTCCGAAAGCAAATGCACGAGTCACTATAAAAAATAAACAAATCGCTTCAAGTGTGCCTTTGAAATTTTAAGAGTTCCCTCGATTTCTCCAGGATCCCATCATCAGTTGCTGACTTGGTGACTACGGGGCCACCTGTGATTTTCCGAATGGATTGACGCGTCTTCGAGTAATCGGGGAACATACATAAAAATAAAACAAAGATCCCGGACGAATTGAGACTTTCCTCCTTTTTTTGAAGTCTGTTAAAAATTACAACTATTTAGACTATTACTAGTACATATAAATAAAAATTAAACTTGTTGAGAAATCTTGTTACGAAAAATTTGCGACCAATTTTAGTATCCCCTCTCGCCTTATAACAATGACCCGCGGACACAAGGCGCACGCGCACCGCTCTGGCTGGCTACTAATGGTTCTCACAGATTCGAGTTTGATTCGAGAAATATTATAAAATGAAAGTGCCTTAAAAAAACTAGCGTATTTTATAACTATTGTTAAGGCACGTCAATTTTGCTAGAGGTCTTAAACCACCCAAGATTCATGGTTATTAAAAAAAAATCTGTCACTATTTAGCTACAGCGCACAGAATATGCCGACGCGCTCCATCTACAAGTAGGGCTGCCACCTTTAGAACAATTATAATTTATATTGACCCTTACCGCACATCCCTTTTATTTGTACTGAAATAAGTGTTGAAGACAATAAAAAAAAAACTTTTTTAACATTATAAAAAAAACATGAATACCGTATACGCGTAGGTATATTTTTAAATATGTATTTCAGTATGAATTCGTACATATTGTATAAAACCCGTATATAATGTTAACCCGGAGCCCGGACAAGCGCTATTCAAACCCGTAGACTCCGGAGAGGTGGCAGCCCTAACCATAAGCCGCATGCAGGCCACACCCGACCTCGTCTCTAACCTCTTCCGGCTCAGCCGGTGCCTCTTCGGGCGGGGCCTCCTGCTCTAAATAATCATCATCTTCCGCCGCCGTCTCAGCCGGCGCCTCGAGGTAATCGTCATTATCGGCGTCTTTCACAGCCGAGACCTGAGGCGTTTCTCCGGCGCCACTTTCCAGGTAGTCACTCTCAGTGGTCTCGGAAAAAGCCGAGATGGGCGGTACCTCGTCCCGGGGACTGTCCCCGCTGCTGAAGCCGCCCCCGAGGGCGTAGCCGGCCAGTCCGCCCGCTGCGAGTGCCCCCACACCGAGGCCTACAGCCGCCCCTGTCCCCATCCCGCGGCGCTGGACGCCCCCTTGCAGGCCCGGCTGCATGCCCCCGCCGTACGGTTGGCTGTTGAAGCTCTGGAACGTGGGGTTTGGGCGGTTAATAGATGCCAATTGATAAATATAAACGGTCAATTGATAATGATAAGATAAACGGTTATAAAAACATAATTCCTTAAAACGCCGATTAAAAATAAAATAGTCTGTGGTGGCGGGAAAAGATGTAACCACAGATTAAATGAGGAAAGCTTCAGAGAACCGTCTTTTTATAAATAAGGCCGAAAGATTATTTACTACAATACTTGCGGTGTCTATTCTACAGGGTGACTCGTATTTAAGGGGACATTATACTAACCATGATTTAGAAACATATGGTTCTAGTTTCGAAAAAAATTACGACAAATTTCTTTTTTCTGTTACCCCAAAATTACTTTAGTAAATAATAAACAAACAATATGAGGACAAAAAGTAACAAAAATCGAGAAAAGCTATATTTCAAGCGTCTTATGGTCGACGTCGGCCACCTCAAATGTTTTTTTTTAATTGTTTATGCATACCGGACGATAGACTCTTAAACATTTTTCAACGTTGCGGTACTTCCTACCACATTGAATTTGGATTCACAGTTTGGAGACAAAGGTCGGAAATCACGAATATTTACAAACAATGTCATACCATGGCTGACAAATCATTCATAATACTGTTTTTCACAATAAAAAGAACATTCCCCAAAATGCGGTGAACGAATTCGAAATCACCCTGTAGACTTTCAACAGTTTTATTTATAAAAATGCGATTCCTTAACACACTCTTCATATGCCGTTGGTCGTTTCCTCTACCTACCACAGAACACGTGTTTTAGTGGAATCGTATATTTTCATAAATAACAACATAATATCTTAGTCTGTGTCGCAGATGAACCTAACCCTATGCGAGCCGAACGAAACGTTTTTATTATTATCTACTACTTAGATAAACTCACGCCTGTATCCTGGAGGGGTAGGCAGAGAGCAGGGTTTGGTAGAATTCTTTGTATGAAATCGATTCGTTCGGTGCGGATAGGTGCCTTTCTTTGTACATTGAAATAATGCAAGATAAATCCTCAGTACCGGGAATTAGCGTTATAAATTAAACAATTTCCGATAAGAAAAAAGTTGCAACTCTCAATTTTTATTTTTCTACAAACAACAATTTTCAAATGTGAAAATTGCGTTGTCAGGCCTAACATGGGAAATGGTGTTGAAATACAAGTAAAAAAATAAGATAAAATGATTCTATAGTGTACCTGGAAAAACACGAACATGAAATATTTACAAAAATGCAGTACAATAGGCGGCCTTTATTGCTTATAGCAATTTCTTCCAGGCAACCGACGATGGAGAGTTGCTATAGGAAAAGTGAGACGGGTAGTAGTAAAAATATTAGCAGCTTTCCAGGATTTGCCTTATTTCAATAACATAATATTGTAGATAACTACCTACAATGAGATGAAACTAAAAACTATTGCAGGGATACCCTAAGTGGAAACTACTATTGCAATTTCCGTTACCTGTGTAATAAATATGTAGAGCCTACAAGGGGCCGTTCAAGTAATACGTAAGCAGATTTATTAAAATTATCCCCCCCCCCCCCCCCCTCCCTCGTCAGCAAAAGCAAGCAAAGCTCTTTGGTTTTCAAGCACAGACAAGTGTTCAAAGCAGAATCGAGGCGCCTGCTGCTGACGTAGACCCCCCCCCCTGTACCCCTGTACCCCCTTACGTAATACTTGAATGGCACCCAAAGAAAAAATCAAAGAAATGCAAAAAAAACTTTTTCGACTTAACCACACGGCTGGAAATAGAAAAAAAACCATCCTTGAAAGTCAAAAAGACACTTTGAATTTGCAAAAATGTTGATGTAAAATAATTACAACAAAATAATTTATCTATTTTGAAAATAAATGTTTGGCACATTGGCACTATCATGGCAATGCGGGAGCCTAAATTTAACTCCTAACCATTTCATTAGTCAAATTCAATAATAATATAATTTAAATTTCATGTTAGTCCGGACATTTAATTATTAATTCAATATTTTTTTTAATTTCGTTCTTGATTTGTATACAATTTTATTTATTTAATTTTCGAAGTTACTGGAAATAAATAATTTTTATTACTATTATTAAATTAAAATAAAAGTCAATCACTTTTAATAGTTACGATCACCTTAATAATTTAATTTCTTAGTATCACAATGTGTTCTATTAGACCAACCCTCAAAAATTGATATATTTTTCAAATACATTACGTACAAGCACGCCTTTGTACATGCTATTTTTTATGTAATGTCCTGTTCAATGTTTCGTGTGCAATAAAGTATATACCTAATTATAATGTCTTTGTTCAATTAAAATTTGTTTCGTTAGTATTAGACGGGTAAAGGAACAAAGGGGTCTCGTCATAAATCGCCTAGAGGTTCTATTACATAGAGTTATGTTATCTGAAATCATTCCATCAGCCCTCGCTCGTCTACTGCTGGACAGAGGCCTCCCCTAAGGCACGCCACCCGGTCATCCCCATCATAGATGTTTCAGATCGTCGGTCCAGCGAGCTGGTGGGCGTCCTACCTTTGCACCCCATCGAGGCATTCACCGTCCACCTTTTGAGTTTCAAAAGGATTCGTCAGCAATTAACTGACAGAGAAGTTTGTGAAGAGGCTCGAAATTTCATCGATGCTTGCACTTGCCCATTAGCTCAGTTGGGAGAGCGCCGGCACGGTGAGCCAGAGGTCGCGGGTTCAAGTCCCGGCATGGGTGGAATTTTTAGCCTCTAAATAGGTTTTTAAAACTACAAATAAAATAAAAAGTATAAAAGAAGCGGTGACAGCGCCGCGGGATAATGCCGGCCTCGGTTCGAATCCCGGCATGTACCAATGACTTGTAATTTGTTGTAGCAATACCACTCGCTATCGGCGAAGGAAAACATCGTGAGGAAGCCCGAGTGCCTCAGGTGCCTCAGCCCTTGAAATTGCCAATCCGCGGTGAGCACGCCCTGTTAGATTGTGACCTTGAAAAGGTCCTTTAGATTTCTCTCTCTCTCTCTCTCTCTCTCTCTCTCTCTCTCTGAGAGAAGGCCTATGCCCTACAGTGGAACGTAAATGGGCTACACGATATATAACTTTATCACAAAGCCACCGAAAAAATTCTCTAGGCGATTTAGGAGAATTATATTCTTCTTTTTTTTTTTGTTGCACTAACCCGTACCAAATAGGTTTTTAAGATTTAGGACAAGTTAATCGATCGAACGGTACTAAAATCTGATCAGACATACCTGTGGCGGTGCCCCGTATCCATAACCGCCTGTAACAAATTAAAACAACCATAGAGTTATTAGCACCGGCGCAAACTCGGGTGCCACAAATTAATTACCTTAAAGGGCTCCAGTGAGTAATACTAGCGACACCGAGGAAAAAAATTATCATATCCTTTTTAACCGATTTAAAAAAAGGAGGAGGTTATTCGACGCGTGTATATATATATATATATATATATATATATATATATATATATATATATATATATATATATATTTTTTTTTTTTATTTGGCTATGTTCCTCCATAACTCCGTCAAATCTTAACCGATTTCGACAATTCTTTTTTTGTTCGAACATGTATAACGTCCCATTGGTCCCATTTTAATTTGGTGAAGATCTGATCGAGACTTTCAGAGATGGAGAACGGAACTCTTCAATGGACAGCAGTAAATAAGCCCTAAGGGGGCCCATCCTTTAGTAATATCCGTATGTTTCATAAAATAGCGTAAAAGTAGTCCCAAGTTAATTTGGTGATGTTCTGGTGAAGACTTTCGGAGATGGACATTTAGAACATCAAATTTTAAAGCAACGAATTAAGTAGGCTAAATTATGGTTATAAGGGACTTATTTATTTTTCTCCCGCTCCCCCAATAAAAATTTAAAAATAATTTTTTTTAAACAAAAAATAAAAACTGACTTCGAAACAAAAAAGTTGTAGAAGTATAATTTGTAGTCGGTGCCCAGTTTCAAGACCAGCACATGTATTTTGGGCACCGGCTCCAAATTATACTTCTACAATACCTACATGTATAAATAGTTCTAATTATTTAAATTATTTCTAACTTTTTAGTGCTGTAGTGTTTCGAAGTCGGTTTTTATTTTTTTCAGATCGAATTTGCAAAAAGTGTCTGTACAATCCTTCAGTCATGTTAATAGCCCTTTAAGGTAACAGACCCCGTTACACCCCCAAGTCAGCCGTAAATAAAATAGTATCATCATCATCATCAGCCGTTTAACGCCCACTGCAGGACATAGGCCTCCCTCGCCACGCTTCGCAGGCGGGTTGGCGATCGCAGTAGGTATATATATGGTTGGCATCTCGGGAAGACGCTGCTGCCCGTCTTCTGGTAATTTAGTATACTTCTGATAAATGTGGTCGGAGGGTTTGATAGATAATAAAACTTTGTTTTCTAAGTTACGTACATTTGTGAAGTTACAGTAACAATGCCACTCGCTAACCGTAAAGGAATACATCGTGAGGAAACCTGAATGCCTGAGGTGTACCTCAGCGCTTGAAATTACCAATCCGCGGTGGGCACGCGTGGTGAGTAAGCCCATACTCTATCTTTGAGAGAAGGCCTGTGCCCTGCAGTGGGACGAATATAGGCTACCTTAAAAAAAGTGTTTTACTGTATGTTTTAATTCCTTATTTTCATCTGCTACACTCACTCAATATAAAATATTTTAAGGAAATCTAAAAATAAAACGATATTGTAAAATAATAGATTTATTACATTACAATGCAATATTGGAACAACATTTTCAGTTTGATTTACTTATTATAAAATACAAGTTTTCTTTACAATAAATGCAATAAACATAGTTATTCACAATTTTATGCGTAAGCGCGTAAAAACTTATTATCGAATACTTAAATTCGAGTATTTAAGTATTCGATAAATATTTTTTATTCGATAATTTATAGTTGTCACTGAGAACAAAAATTTTTTTAACAACCTAATTTAACAGCCAAAATGCACTTTTTGCGTTATTGTAGTAATTGGGTTAGTAAGTAACTTTTCAAAAGTGAAATATTATTATGACAAACGTGATAAAAAAACTTAAAAGCTATTAGGGTTGCTGCACTTGTTTTGGGCCTCCTAAGATTTACAGTTAAATTCAAACGAATAATTATCGCAGAACGTTTCTATGCATTTCGAAATGTAAATTTATTGTTACATCTTTGGCAATTTACGCTTTAATCAAAGGACCAACACCGTACATATAGTATGTATGTAATTGAATTCACGGTATTCTTAATCATAAACAACATCAGATAAACACAACATTCAACAAATAGCTTCGTCCAGGTAAATTCGTAACGGGTGATGGGAGCATGAGATTTGTCGGGCCAACCTTAGTATAACAGGTATTTACAAGGCACCTGAAAAAGAAAATAAAATATGCTATACGTAACATTAAAAAAGTTATCAAATCAAAAATTATATTTATAAATCAATCAAGGTATCATTCGGTACAAGTACAGGTTCTATTTTTTTTAACTGGGTAGATAATGAGAAGACCCAGTTGTATTTTATAATGTAATAATGGTTTTGTTCAATTTTGAGAGGGTTACAGAATTGCCTCAGTCCCCACACTAGGCCGGGCCTGTATTGTGAGCGAGTGTAATTTGTTTACAAATCGCATCCTTCAAAACATGTCAACGATTTAAAAAATGTCAAAAACAAACGTTTTATTAAAGTTTAGTTACGCACTTGAAATTTTATAACAAATATTCCTAGATTAATACTCCGGATTAATGTATACAATCGTCTGGCTGCTGATTTGTGTTAGGGATTCTGAACTTTAATTTGCAACTTTTGTATAGTGCAAAAAAACACAGTAGGTATTTGGATCGCTAAAATATTCTAAAAACCTATTTAGAGGCTAAAAATTTCACCCATGGCGAGACTTGAACCCGCGACCGCCTTTCGAACGTCTTTCCAGATGTCGCTGCCTGTACGTAATACAGAGAAGTTTGTAAAGAGGCTCGAAATTTTGCCGATGCCTGCACTTGCCCTTAGCTCAGTTGGGAGAGCGCTGGCACGGTTAGCCAGAGGTCGCGAGTTCAAGTCCCGGCATGGGTGGAATTTTTAGCCTCTAAATAGGTTTTTAAAATTGTCCTCAGCACGGGTTAGTGCAACAAAAAGAATATGAAATATTCTATTCAAAGTAACTCAGAAGAAAGTTACTCTAAAGAAGATTCACCTCTGGTTTCTCGTGCACCGACAAGTTTATTTGGTCGACTAAGGAAGCCGTTGACAGTAGATAAACAAATTATTCGTGTACGAACGTAGGGTTTAAAAGTAAGGAACACAATTTAGCAAATGCACATAAATAGCATCCTTACGTCTCTCACGCCATCTCGCTCGCAAAAGTTTTTTGCACAATTTTTTAGTGATTAGAAAAAAAATTGTATACTTTTGATAAATGTGGTCGGACGGTTTGATATAAAATTACGGACATTTTAAATACATTTTTGTTTTGCTATACTTATGTTTTAATAAAGAGTTGTTGCCAAAATTATTAATTTCAGCATCGAATCTTAACCAAAAATCAGGTGGAGGATTAGAAAAAAATATGTCTTGAATGTCCGTGAATTTATTATCTATCAAACCCTCAGACCACAGTTATCAAAAGTAACTCATTTTATTCCAATCACTAGCTGTGCCCGCGACTCCGTTCGCCTACATTTCGATTTTTACGAAGCAGCATTTGTATGGGGGCCACGTCTTATCATAACTGGAGCTAGAATTTAAATAGCCTATCCTGTGTCCCAGATGTCTATATGTTTTTATACCAAATTTCATCAAATTCGGATAATTGGTTTAAGAGTTATGGAGGAACATACATACATACATACACACATACAGAAAAAAATTCTACAAATCGTGAAATTAGTTTCAGTATCATATATTGAGCCTATAAACACAATATCTCTGAAAACAAACTAACTTACTCCATGACCGACCCTTACAGATTTATTATTAGTAGTATAGATAGATCAAACCCTCAGACCACAGTTATCAAAAGTAACTCATTTTATTCCGATCATTAAAAATTATAGAATGTGCGAGCGAGACAGCATGTCAGGTGGCACAGCAACCTTAATCTATCTATACTAATAATAAATCTGTAAGGGTCGGTCATGGAGTAAGTTAGTTTGTTTTCAGAGATATTGTGTTTATAGGCTCAATATATGATACTGAAACTAATTTCACGATTTTTAGAATTTTTTTCTGTATGTGTGTATGTATGTATGTATGTTCCTCCATAACTCTTAAACCAATTATCCGAATTTGATGAAATTTGGTATAAAAACATATAGACATCTGGGACACAGGATAGGCTATTTAAATTCTAGCTCCAGTTATGATAAGACGTGGCCCCCATACAAATGCTGCTTCGTAAAAATCGAAATGTACGCGAACGGAGTCGCGGGCACAGCTAGTAGTTTATAAAAATGAAAACTACTCTACCTAAAAATTGCTGGTACTTTCGTCAACCGAAGCGCACAACTTAGTAGAAACCTGCGACAGAGAAAAATTATAAAATAGTCTTAAAAAAAGCTCTGGAGACCTATTTTTGAATCACTCGTATGAAATTGTATCGTCGAATGCGACTTAAGTCACACTCGTCTTCTAAGTCGCATGATGTCGTTTTTCCGTATTTTTGAATCGTTCGCCTGAAGTGTTGCCAGTACAATTTGAAGTATTGTATTTTATCCATTCCACGCAGAAATTAAAAAACCGGAAACTACCGTAACAGAAACGGAACGTAAAACACTGTTTTATTGGCTGTTTAAATAAAAAATCTTTGTCTTTTGTTACAAACAAAACACTACATACTGTCAACTCTTTTTGATTGTTGACACTCAGAATGACAAACAGTACCAACACACATTTATCGTTTTTTGACAATTAATCTACCGATCGCCATGCGAGACGAGTGGTAAGGACCATTCGTTGCAGTCGAGTGATTAAAAAATACGGAATTTCAGATGTCGAACGAAAATCAGTAGAAATCGAGCGCTCGACGCGATACGAGTGATTCAAAAATAGAGCTCCTGGCCTTTGCATCTACGTAATGAGATGATTTATACAGCGTCCAGTGGCACCTTCACTTACACTAGATGGGTGAAGGGACCACTCGGACGCTGCAGCCGCGAGGGACATGGTTTTTTAGATGGAGTAGGCTTGCCCAGCAGCTATACCAACCTGACAGCTTAGTCGGCCTAGCCCACAGGAAAGACAAGTCAATACGTGCGGAGCCAACTAAGCCGCGGGTTTCCTCACCATGTTTTCCTTCACAGTTAGAAGAAGAAGAAGAAGGAAGACATTTATTGGGACAAATTAACACGTTAGCGTGTGGCATTGCTACTAGAAATTCGCAGATGTACATAACTTTGAAAATTAACAAAGTCATAGGTACAATAGACATATGTACTAAACAAAATGTTAGTATTGTTAGTGCTGTAAGTAATTCCATTGAAAAACTCAATTTTACGGCAAAGCTTAGGAGACTAAAAATGATACGGTCAGAAGATTAACTGAAATACCTCTTATAGTCGCGAAATTAAAGTTTTAACGGTCCGAAACTCAAACTTGCGGTTTCTGATTAAATAATGTGAGGTTAAGTGATACTCAAAGTTTTTTGAAGAAAAAAAAGACTTCCACATAACAAAATCACCTGTTCTGGTCCCAAACAAGGTATACCCTGTGCTATGGTAACCAAACACTTATGGAAACACACCCAGACTGAGGCGATTTGTGCAAATCCAGTACGGCGGCGTCCTGTGGGAATCGAAAATCTTTTTTGTTAGCCGCGCGCGTTAAGCGCTAGACCAACGAGGGCGTCAAAAATCTACATAATATTTAAGTAATTCATTCGAGAAAATTCCAAATTAGAAACTAAAAGTTAAAATAACATATCTTTTTTAGCGTATATTGCAAAGCAGGCAAATAGGTATTACCATAAAAAGCGGTGGTAGCCTAGTGGGCATAACATTGGACTCGGAAGCGAGAGACCCAGGTTCGATTCCCAGTGCGGGCATGTACCTATGACTTTGTTTTCTAAGTTAATTGTGAAGTTATAGTAGCAATAGCACTCGCTAACGTTGAAGGAAAACATCGTAAGGAAACCTGAGTGTACATAACATACCTCAGCGCTTGAAATCACCAATCCGCGGTGGGCACGCGTGGTGATTAAGCTCATACTCTCTCCCTGAGAGAAGGCCTGTGCCCTACAGTGGGACGTATATAGGCTGCTTATGTATTACCATAAAAATACTAAACGACGTTCAAATCCATGGGGTATTTTTGTCTGTACATAAGTTTGCAGTTGCAGTTTCTGTGAAATTATCACTTGACGTCTCATCATGATTCCAATAAAGTAACGAAAGTTAAACTAACATTGTCAAATATTGTAAATGTAAAAGTAATTGTGTAGGTACTTCATTTTTTTTTTTATTTGGAACAGTATTCTGTGTTAATGCATCGTTAGATATTATTAACTGCTAACGTTAGTCATTCCAAATAATCAATCCAAGACAAGCCAAATGCAATAGTGTGTTAGTAAATCACCGCCTTGCAGCAAAATTATACAGGGAGTAACAAAACCACGTATACATTCGAAAATTGGGAGTTTTACTCGTCAATATACGAATAAAGTGCGAAAATATACAAAAAAAATTCAACTGTTCCATAATTCAACACATTTTAATGCCCCAGGCATGCTTTGGTATGGAACAACTAATATTAATTTATTCATACCGAAAGTTATCTCACTGCAAAAGTTGTTCGTAGCACACCCCATTTTTGGATGTATATGTACTTTTTTACACCCGGTATAGAGTTTAGTATAAAATAAACTTAGTGGCTTATACTCATTTTTTTTTTATTGACAAAACCCACAGCACACGTTTAGAAATATATAGAACTTACATAGAGTTATGTATTTGTGGAATAATAAAAAGTTGTGTTATGTACAAAATTTGGTAAGGTGAGTAACATACAATAAATAACAAGAATTATTCACAAAATATCATACTCACCTTCAAAGCAAACGGATTCAGGCACTTCACGTACTTTTTACAAAAGTATTGTTTTTGTTTATAATTTCGACAAAGTATTAAAAATAAAATACATTTACTTAAATGAAAATATGGTTTACACCGTATGTGTTGCTATTTTTTTATTTTACGAAAGCCAATAATCAAAATAAGCGTAAAGCATGCGTCTAAATTTTAAAAAAAGAAGAAAAAAAACGTCCCATTTTTTTTTACATACGCTTGAGAAGGTATGTACTTTCATAAGCTCATAGTATAGACCAGTTAGTACCAACATCTGTTAGTAATGTTAATTTAGAGAACACATTCACGATTACACATTTATTTGCTTTCTTAGGACTTGCTGTTACGGCGCCCCGAGGTAGGAGACTTCGTTAGACATACCAATCATTATGTGTATTGTACACAATGGAGAACTTGTATTAAAAAATGTTAAAACGTTAAAAGATAAATAAAATTGGTATTTTTGTTTTCTCTGCGACTAATACTTTTTATAATATAACCAGTCGAAAAGTCAAAAATAGTCACGTGGTACTAAAACGCGCCATACGAATCGACCTTAGACTATGACGTCACTCCCTAACGTAACGCTTATAATGTATGAAGCGTTTATCAATATTTGAGTTATCTTGTACAATAATGTTTTTATACATGTACACACTTATAAGAAATCGTTTAGAATTCAATGACAAAACGAAATCTCATAACTTTTATTTATTAGAGTAACTTTATTTTTCGCTTAAATTTTTGTTTGTATTATTTTTAAATTTTTCGTAGGTTTTTATATGATTTCTATGGTATAAAAGCAAAGTCACTCCAATCTAAGGTATACGCAAGTTCCCCATTGCTCCACAACTACAACACAGACACGGAATATTCGAATACATCAAATCAAGCCACAAGGTTGCTTTTACATCTCCCGATCGCACATTGTCACATTTTAAAAGACTGTAAATTAATGAGCATACTTTTGTCAAATGTGGTCTGAGTCGTCACTGCATCGATAATAGAATTAAAAGGAAATTTAGAAATATTTAAATTTTCACATACCTAGTTCATTTTTGATAGAGAAACATGGCTCAAGGAGTTCATAATTTTGGTGGCCAGTTTCCGTTATCAAAAACAACTATACGCTAGCATAATTATTTCTAAAATGTACCTGGTTTACTTTCTAGCACTGCTTAAGACCCCATTTGTCAAAATAGAACTCATTTACAATCATTAAGAATGTTAGAATATGCGAGCGAGACAGACGCCAGAGGCAACAGCAGCCTTCTCGAAACGCAAATCGAAAACGGCTATACAACTTCTCCCGCTCAAAAGTAATCTGGCCCACACGAACATATATATAAAAAAAAATATGTATTTGTAACCGCGATCATTTATTACGTAAAATTTAATTACCTTTGATTCCCGATGTACTCGCCACTTCAGTCTACCCGTGACCACGGCAGCTGCCACGTTGCCGAAACGTCGGGAATCAAAGGTTAATAAATTTTACCTAACAAATAATCGCGGTTAGACCCGTTTAATATATTCCTATGTATGAGCATCGCGAGTCTCGAGTTCATCCTGACCCCGAAGGCGCTCGATACAACAACTTCATTATTATATTAATAAATAATTCCAGCAGGCCAATAACAGGCGCACTCACCCTGCGGGGCGCCGTAGGCGGGGGCGCCGTACGCGGGCGGGGCGCCGTACTGCGGCTGTTGGTGCTGCGGTTGCTGCAAATAAAATGCGTGTTAGCGCAGTTTATATTTAAGCTCGATTTTATGATAAATCAATAGTGAAACAAACAGAAGTCGAATAGTTTGTGTGTGACAATAATAACTTCCACGCAACACAATAACTTTACCTTTTGACCAATCTACATCTACGCCAATACTATAACGAGGACAAGTTTGCATGTTTATATGTTTGTAAGTTTGTGTATAGGGGGTAATCAACGCTAATATTATAAAGAGGAAAAGTTGGTATATATGTTTGTAAGATTGTGTATAGGGGGTAATCTCGGTTTCGAAAATTCTTTTACCAGTATTTAAATACTTTAAATTTTCGACCCAGAAGGTCCATTTTAAAATAGACCTTCAGGGTGGGCATAGGCTATAGGACTAATCCGTTTACCATGCGAACGTAGTCGCGGGAAATGCTAGTACTGTATTATTATAGTAAGTTTGGCAACCCTATGTGTGGCGAATTCGGCCAATAACTAGTTTTTTTTTTTTCATTTCAGGAAAATCCCGCTTTGGCACGCAATTTTCCTTTCTATATGAAGTTTATTTAATATTAATCGCTGCATGCACACACGCCGGTTTCGGGTACTTTTCAACTTGCCCTTTGCTTATACATCCCCTATTTGGCCGAAGTTTGTCCGCCTGGGACGTGCGTGCATGCAACGACTAATGAATGTTGAGGAAGCGAAAGTGATCTGTCAGGATCGTGGCAAGTGGCAGTCGCTGATCCCTGCCTACCCCTCTGGGATACAGGCGTGAGTTTATGTATGTATGTTTATTTAATATTCTGTTCTTGTGCATCTTTACTTTACCCACCAACCAATCAGCCCATAAACAGAGCCGGTTGGTGGGTAAACTTGGGGGCGGGTTGGCTGTGAGCCCACTAATGAGCTCTTTGCTCCTCTTTTCTCCTCTTCTCTTTCACTCAACTCGTCCGTTTCCCGGCCGCTATCACAATGTCGCCGGTCCACCGGGCTGGTGGTCTGCCCACCGACCGTCGACTCGTTCTTGGCCACCACTCAGTGGCTACCTTAGTCCACCGGTCGTCTTGTCGCATTACCAAAATACCCAAGAATTTTCTTATATAACTTATATTTTATTCTAGCCGGAGACTCTCCCAGATAGAGAGGAATTCTCCCAGTTTGACTTACGTTCATTTCTACCACTGGCCCGGCCCGGCTTTCAAAAGCTCCTACCACTGCAAGACTTCCACATGACTGTCCTTTACTTTTTTTACGAACTATAATCACAATTTATGAACGAAGGAACTCTGATGAAACTGTCAAAACATTACAAATAGATTATTTTCTCTGTGATTACAAAATAAAATGACAAAAATTAGAACGTTATCAAATCAAAAAACTCTAATCTGTGATCGGATCGATAGCTCAACGCCACATATAAAAATATATTAACGTTGTAACTCTTTGGTCAGATTAACTTTTTCCTTATCTTTTTTTTTTGCATAGTCTGTGGACGGTCCACAGACTATGGACCTATTTCAGATTTGTCTCAACTTAATCTGAGGTCTCAACTAGGTATTCTAAACTGTCTAAAATCTCATTTGTGGCAAACCCTGAGGACAAACCCTGTGCTCTGCTTACCCCTTCGGAATACAAGAGACAGTTTATACCAAATAAAATATAATTTATTTCACAGAAAAGAAAAAAAAAGTTCAATCTTAGGCTGACATTCAGAGACAAATCCTAAGTTCACTCTTAGAGCAGTCTTAGCAAAGTAAACTAAAGTCGTTCTTAGTAAAGTGCCGGGTTTTTCGTATTCACAGTCGATGCTTAGCGACATCTTAGCTAAGAGCAGTCTTATGAAAATCATCTATATTGTCTCTTATTTTTTAGTGATGAAATTCTTACCGGTTTTTTCGGTTTTTCTCATCTCTACATGAAAGCAGGACATCATACAGATTTATCTAGGTGGGAGCGAAATAAAAAGCACATCAGTGAAATGAAGTTTGGACTCGTCTGTGATCGTTTGACGTTTTCTAATATTCCCTAGAAGACGTAGTGATTATTTTCTCTGTGCTAGAAGTTTGGCTGGCTAAATGACATTTTCACACCTGCTATTCAGAAAAGATCCCTTGATTCCCTCAAATGAGGGATCAAAGTTGTACTTTTCTTCCCTGATATTCTAGTTTTTTTTTTATTGCCCTCAGCATGATCCGTGTGCAGATTTTCACAAAATGTAATTCCAATTCGATTTTTATTTTGTTGCAATCGATCATAAGCTTCTTTCGATATCTTAATTGTGTTTGATTTAAATTTTCCTTATAGCAGGTGTGAAAAGCAGTATGTGTCACTCGGTAGCAAAATTATTTCCGTCTTGGGCGTAAACACTTGAATCCCTCGCTACGCTCAAGATTCTACTTTAGAATCCCTTGCTACGCTCGGGATTCTATTGTAGAATCTTTCGCTTCACTCAGGATTCAATATACCGCCCTCGCCGTAAATATATCATTTTGCTCCCTTGAGACACAATCTACTATTCTAAGTTCAGGTAAAGTCACCGATATTGACTACTTACACTTAGCTAAGAACCATTTCATTCTCAACTTGCTTAGATTCGATTCTGAATACGAAATAATTTTAAGTACGTGATTTTGACATTTCTGAGATCAGTCTTTGCTTAGTTTTCGTCTCTGAATGTCAGCCTTAAAGTCCTAGGTTGTTGGCCTTAAGTTCTAGGCTAGGTTCTAGAAATAGTTATCACTATAATTGAGATTAATTATGTTCACTTTTTGCAAAAACGTATCATAAATAAAGATGTGATTTTTTCCATCGGTGGTGTCAGTTAGCACTTTTTTCGCCCCTTAAATGTAAAACCTATCCAGTGGTGTGGTCAACTGACGTAATAAACTAAACAAACGAGATAACTATTTCTATTTGCGATACAATACAGAGGCTAAGCCATCATATAAAGTATTATCGGACTAAAAGTTTCGTGAGCACTACACATTATAAGCTAAATTCCGGATTCACTTACTTGCTTGATTTTTTCTCGGAACAGTTCGACCAGGTTTCGGACTCGGACTCCTCCGACAAAAATCGAGTAAGTGAACCCGGAATGAAGGTAATAAAATATAACGTATTCGTTAACCATGATTGGCGGAGGTGGTGGAGGAAGGGCGGAAAAGGAATCCTTGGGTGGTAGGACCTGAAATTTAAGAAGGATTTAAGTAACGGGACCTGTGAGATTATGACCTTGAAAAGTACAATTCAAATCATTGTTATGGTGGTCCGATCGGACCATTTAGAACTCTACAGATTACAGGCGCTCTAATAATTGAAATCACTTAAAAAATAACATAAATAATGCTACTTCCCACTGTAAAAAAATTATTACTGCAATAAAATAAACTCCCTATAAAAAAATACATAACATTTTTTGTCGAATAAGGTGGTCTTGTAAGAGTATTGATAACGTTTACCGGGTGCGAAAGTAAATTATCCGGCTAAACAGTCGTACAATGATGCCACAAAGCTTGTGTGGTAACAAAGCATTGAAAATAAAAAAAATACTGATAAACGCAAAAAGCCATTAGTATTCATAGAGGTACTTTATCGTAGAATTTAATTTCCCAGTTGAATTAAGCGCTATTTGAGACGAAAATTATCGGCAAGGTAGATCTGTCAAATGAAATAGCACGCCTTTTTTTTCACTCAATTTTTTTCAGGCAATCAAAGGACAAAAGATCCTAAAAGCGCCATCGTCTGACGCAAATTCGACGTTTTAGTCACTCCATAATACGATCCTTACCTGAATTCAAATAGTCGTTTTAACGTTACCTTGTGGTCAGCACACAACTTTTATATCAGCATTGTACGACTGTTTAGTCGGATAATGGCGGCCACTTTCGTATCCGGTAAACGTTATGAATACTCTTTCAAGACCAAGAACGGTTGGTGGTCTGACCTCGGACTTTGGTGTACAATAAAGAATATTCTTATCTTTTTTTAAACTAAACCTTTTGTAAGCACTACAGACTGTAACTTAATTCCGCAATCACTTACTTGAATTTTTGTCGGGACAGTCCGATCAAGTTTCGCTCTTATCCGAAGAGTAGAGACGGAGCTCGGTTGCTCGTCTCTAACTTCTGACTCGTCAGAGACGAGCAAGCGACGACGCGAGCTCCGTCTCATCGCCAGAGCGAAACCTGGTCGGACTCTTCCGACAAAAATTCATGTTAGTGACTCCGGAATTAAATTAATAATATTCTTATCTTACGTTGGAGCAGTCGTAGAATAAAGGTGAACGTACCATATAGGCGCCCCCTTGCGGCGGCGCGGCGCCCTCGAAGCCGATGAACTGAACGTTGACGTCCCCGTCGACGGTCATGTGAGAAATGCGCTGGTACGGCACGCGGTGCGCAAACTCGCAGAAGTGGACGCCGTTCAGCGCAACCTGGAGGTGAGTTTTATTTGTTATTGGACGGAATGATTCAGGCCAACTCGCAGAAGGTGACGCCGTTCAGCGCCACCTGAGGATGAGTTTGTTAGTTATTACTGGATGGAATGCTATAAGCCAACTCGCAGAAGTGAACGCCGTTCAGCGCCACCTGGATGTGAGTTTTATTTGTTATTGGACGGAATAATACAGGCCAATTCGCAGAAGGTGACGCCGTCCTGTCGTGCAAAGTACCGACTGCGCTCGGGTCCTTTCATCAGAGGCAAGATGAATATCCATTTCGGAGTTGCGCCGATCCTAAAAGTTGGGCCATAGTTTGTCAGTAGTGAAGGAATCCCACTTCTGATTCCGACATCCGAAGTGGGATTAACATCTCCACTCCTTGTCTGCAACTTATTGAATGACCTTGATGCTCTGCGGTTCACAAAGCAGCAGCGCCTCAAAAGGCTGGCCCGGCACTAGCGGCATGCTGCCGCCGATCTCCTCGTGTCCCCAGTTCATCGACGACGGGTACAATGCACATCTCCAATTGTCCACGAGCCGGAATTTATGATGTATGAGGTGTAGAGCACGTCATATATTCTCACTCGGTTGTTGCGATTACGTGGAACTACTGTTAGATCGTTCCTGAGCAACTTTTAACAATGTGAAAGTTGGCATGCTTGCGTATTTCTAAATTAGTCTTGTCAACTAGGTATTAAATTTCTATATTAAATAATGTTAACAGGAACTATTGTATCTAGTGTAGTGTAATTTTAAGTTGAAAACTCTGTTAATTAGGCAAACCTGTTTTGAAAAGAATAAATGTGGAGTTTCTTTGTTAGCTTCTTCTCCGCATAATCTATTTATTGTGAAACTAACAGCTTTGACGTTCATTAAGTAAACATTTTGTTTTTATAGTAAATAACAATTTTTGACTTTGACTTTATGATTTTGAAGTATGAGATTGCAGCACCCAATCCTAAAAGTTGACCCAGCATAGTGAAGGTATCCCACTTCTGACACCGACATCAGAAGTGGGATTGTCTGCAATTTATTCATGTCTTTTAATTACCTTGATGCTCTGCGGTTCGCAAAGCAGCAGCGCCTCAAAAGGCTGGCCCGGGACGAGCGGCATGCCGCCGCTGATCTCCTCGTGCCCCCAGTTCATTGAGGACAGATTGTTGCGCACCACACACATCTCCACGAACCGGAAGTTGAGGTGGAGCGCGATGTCATCGCGCGGATCCGTGTTGGGACCGCACTGCAGGTTCACCGCGAACCTGCATTATTTCGGGAATGGCTTTAGAACTACTAACGATTGCGTGGAACTTGGGTTACCCTAGGCGGGAGTAAACAGCTATTTTTCAGGGGTAAAAAATGATACCAGCGCTGAGGGCCCACACCCTCAGCCAAATGCTGAGTTAGCTGCCTTTTTCAGCAACGGAAACACACCGCGACAACACTGCATAAATTTGTATTTATATAAGTGCTCTGTTCCTATTGATGTTTTCTGTTCATTTTGTTTCGGATTTGTTTAGTGCTTTGTGTGTGTGACTGTTGGTGCAATAAATGTTTCTCTTTCTTTCTTTCTTTCTATACCTGTTATCATTATTCATTGATAGATCTCGCAGTTTCATTCAACTGCGGCTCGTTATTCGAAAATTAGGAATCCTGAATGCCCGAGGTGTTCACATACCTTGGCGCTTGAAATTGCCAATCTGCGGTAAGCACGTGTGGTGATTAAGCCCATACTTTCTCTCTTTGAGCGCTGTGCGATCATTGGCTTTGCGCTACAGTGGGAACTATAAATATATGCTGCATTATACATCAGTAAGCGTCGTAATAATAATAATAACTTCCACACAACACCATCACTTAAACTGGCCCCAAACAAGTACACCCTGTGCTATGGTAACCAGGCAAGGGCATCAAAAACATGGAAATACACCCAGACTGAGGCCATTTGTACAAATGTACGGCGGCAATCGTAGTACACCGTTTAGTTTTAGTATTGTATGATTTCTTAAATTGTTTATTTATTCTATGTTGGTTCCCGCCACACATATCATGAGACACAGAGGAACCAGAGCCCTAATTGTGCGCACAAAATCGAATCGGAGTCCTGACGTTTGCGACAGCAATCAGTATGAAATTTGACAGTTACATAATTGGAAACGCTCGGGATTTGCTGCGCATAATATAAGAGCCGGGGGCAACAAGTACCTGCTACAAGTACCAAGTCACTGACGTTATTTGTATGCTACTGAAACAAATGTATGTCAATTATTTTTCGTCCCTAATAGATTAATTTCCCTCTTGACGTCATACGCGTCATGTCGTCATACGCGAATATACAGGGCGTCCCAAAGTTATGGGCCATGAAGGGAAAGTACCTTAAATATCGTAGATAGGGTATTTTGCTGAAAGAAGACTTCATGTTATTTTTAAAATTTAGTAATTCTGCATTCAAAGATTTTCTAAAAATTACTTGCCTTGTCTGGGAATCGAACCGATTTAAATGTAAAAAAAAACACCCCTAATTTTATGATGCCAATCGAAAGAATGGCCAAAAAATAATAACTCTTCTTAAATAACATAGTATTTTAAAAGAAAGGAACAGCGTGAAATTAATCATTTTAATCAAATTAAAAACATACATGAAACTGCCGTAGTCAATTAAGTGGGTATTTTTTTGTAAATTTATTAATTAAATACTCAAAATGTGATCCCTCTTGTCTTACGCAAATCGCCAATCTTTTAATGAGTCCGCTGCCTGTTGATTTTCTTATCTTTTTATGGTGAATACTCGATATGATATGGCACAATCCTGTTTGTAACTCGCCCACGTTCTCATATCGCTTTTTGTATAGCATATCTTTCACGTATTCCCAAAAGAAGAAATCTAATGGTGTAAGGTCCGGGGATCTGGTCGGCCATCTAATCGGTCCATTCGTACCAATCCAAGTAGGAAAACATTCATTTAGAAAATCTGCTGCTCTCCGACTATTATGAGCCGGAGCTCCATCTTGTTGGAAAATTAAGTTTTCTTGCTCCGCAGCGGAAAGATTTCTTATCTCATCTCTTACAATTTGAAGTATTTCTAAATACTTTTCTGTGTTCAAGGTTCCATGGTAAAAATGGATTAAGAAAACCCGGTTTTTTAAAAGTCCGCACCAACAGTTGAATGAAAAACGCACTTGGTTATTCGTTTCAGTGATTCGTAGGGGATTTTCTTTAGACCAAATACGATTATTGTGGCGGTTATACATACCGTTATTGCTAAAGTTAGATTCGTCTGTCCAAATAATATTATCCAAAAAATTTGGATTTTCGAGCAAGCGTGCCTGGATATCAAGACAGAAATTTTTTCTCCTTTCTGTATCGCCTGGAAGTAATTTTTGAACCAATCGTCCTTCAACATAACTCTTGAAACCGTGTTTTTTTTATACACGATGTATTTTACTTTTTGAAACTCCAATTTCATTTTCTCCTTCTCTCACCGATGTTTTCGGAAAAGCCGAAAAGTAAATTAAAATATCAAGTTCTTCGTCGTTGATCGTATGGTTTTCTTGCTGTGGTTCTCTTGAGCGTTTATCGAAACGTCCCAGAGTTTTCAAATTATTCACAAGCCTTTTCAAAACCTTACAAGACGGTGTTTGTCTGTCAGGATATTTTACGCTATACCAGCGCAAACTTCGAGAGATATCTTTATCGTTCAAAAAATATGCTTCCATTAGATCAAAACTTACTTGATATGCCATGTCCGCAATAAATTAGCACAATAACACGTGTGTAAGTGAATTAAAACTAAACAGATAAATATCGGAAAAGCAAATTCTTGCACAGACTGTTCCATATTCAAATTTAAGAACAACATTTAAAAATTTGTCTTCTTTTTAAAATATCTTAAAAAGCATGTATTCAAACAAACGCTCTCATAAATTTTTACATTTTCAAATTTAACAAGAACATTTTTTTTGTTTTAAATTTGGCTTGTGTCTAGCTTACCAAGGACGTATTGAAATACTAAATTTTATCATTTTATCTACACTTCCACTTATAATAAGGAAAACTATGCTATAAAGTATTTTATGAAGTGGGTACTTATTTACGAATAATCAATGCTATCTATGGAATGATAATATCGCTACTTTTCGAACGTCGTCGTCGGCAATAAAAAACTTTCTTGAAATTTGACTCAAACATTTTACGTTGTTCCTTTCTTTTAAAATACTATGTTACTTAAGAAGAGTTATTAGTTTTTGGCCATTATTTCGATTGGCATCATAAAAGTAGGGGTGTTCTTTTTTTTATTTAAGTCGGTTCGATTCCCAGACAAGGCAAGTATTTTTTAGAAAATCTTTGAATGCAGAATTACTTTTAAAAATAACATAAAGTCTTCTTTCAGCAAAATACCCTATCTACGATATTTAAGGTACTTTCCCTTCATGGCCCATAACTTTGGGACGCCCTGTATAGTAAAACGAAACTGGGTTCAGGATGCCCTACACAAAATACTGTATTTAGCTCTTCTCTTCATCAGTTAATTTGCTTGTCCACTGTTGGTTTTATGCCTCTTCTTCTGCTCTACACTACACTAGGAGTCCAGTTAGCCGTGCCATAGCCCTGATGCTATATGCAGTATGTCCTGTATACATAAGCAGCATATACGTCCCACTGTAGGGCACAGGCCTTCTCCCAGGGAGACAGTATAGGCTTAATCACCACGCGTGCCCACCGCGGATTGGCGATTTCAAGTGCTGAGGTATGTGAATAGCTCAGACACTCAGGTTTCCTCACGATGTTTTCCTTCGCCGTTAGCGAGTGGTATTGCTACTATAACTTCACAAATGTACATAACTTATAAAACAAAGTCATAGGTACATGCCCGCACTGGGAATCGTACCTGGGTCTCTCGATTCCGAGTCCAATGTTCTACCCACTAGGCTACCACCGCTATGTCCTGTATGCAGTCTCCATTGTTAGGTATAACATACATCGGCATAGTCCTATAGCAGGGCACATGCTTTCTCTCAGAGAGAGGAACATGCAGGGGAACAATACTTTAAAAATAGTTTTATGGTCAAGAAATAAAGGCTTATATTATTACTGGCTGACTCGGCAAACGATGGTTTGCCATATTAATTACCCAACGACATATTCTCAGACCTAGCAAATATACACAAAAAAAATTCATAAAATTCGGTGAAGCCATTTCGGAGGAGTTCGATAACCATCATTGTGACACGAGATTTTTATATACGTTACATACATAAATTCACGCCTGTATCCCAGAGGGGTAGGCAGTGGGACTGCCACTTGCCACGATCCTGACAGATCACTTTCGCTTCCTCAACATTCATTAGTCGTTGCATGCACACACGCCGGTATTTTTATATTTTTATTAGATTATAAAAGCAGAAATACTGACCTTTGACAGCCAGGGGGGGTGTTACCCTGGATCCGGATCATGCGGCCCGGGTAAACGCCGCCAAGGATTGGCTCCACACATGGTATCACCTGTGGGGAAGAGAAGATTATTTAGACGTTGTAAGATAACAGCAATATCCAATAATGATGTCCAACAAATTGCCAGGCCCATTTGGACCTGTTCGGCACAGGATCGGTCTAAATGGAGACGAAATACATGCCACATATAAGATCAGCTAAAATTTGCTATTTTATTCCGCGTGGCGCCGGATTAAGAATAGCGTCACTGCTTTTACTCCCGTGGATGTCGTAGAAGGCGACTAAGGAAATAAATTACCAGAAGACGGGCAGCATACACCAACATGCACAACCTCTACGGTTTATGTGATGGAAATGCGAGGCAAGCTGCTGCACTCTACAGGGATCGTTATCCAGACGCTCGGCATGCTGACCACCGTGTTATTAGCAGACTACATGTTGCGCTATCAGAGGGAAGATTTCCTGGAACTGGCGTTGGTCGCAGTCACGAAGGAAGACCGAGTTTCGAAGGCGAAGATGAAGTATTGGCAGAGAGAGAAGCTGATCCAACTACGCCGGTACGAGAAATTGAACGACGCACTGGTATCTCAAAGTCCAGAGTACAAGTAATACTGAAAAAAGTTCATGGATTTCTTCCGTACCATGTCCAGCGTGTGCAAACCGTGCAGCCGAGAGATTACCCACAAAGAGTCGCTTTTTGCAGAAGAATGCTACAAAAAATTAATGAAGATAACGACTGGTTTATTACCATATTATGGACTGACGAATCCACAAGCCAAAAAGACGGATTTATGAACATGCACTATCTCCATAGCTGGCAGTTGGAGAATCCACATAACAAGAAAGAAGATCGATCTCAATACGCATTCAAAGTGAACTTATGGAGAAATTATTGGACCGTTCGAGCTGCCAGAGGCCTTGAATGGGAATAACTGCCTGCATTTTTTGCAAAACTACCTTCCCGGCCTCTTGGAAGAAGTACCACACGACATTCGGAGAACAATGTGGCTTCAACACGATGGTTGTCCTGCACATTATACCGTGCAAGTGAGAAATCACTTGAACGAAAGGCACCTAGAGAGATGGATTGGCCGCGTCGGAACCACCAAGCTCACCCGCTTTGAATCCCCTGGATTTCTTGTTTTGGGGATCTAGAGTTGGTCTATAAGGGCCCAATGGAAAACCTACAAGATCTAAAAAGAAAAATCCAACAATCTACCACGACAATACGTGAGCGTCGCTACACACGTCACCTTAAGCGACCTTTCATAAAAAGGTGTAGAGCGTGCATACGGGCTGGTGGTGGTCACGTTGAGCATTTATTATAAAAAAAAAATGTTCTTTTTATTTTGATTAAAAAAATCTGTGGCTTTTATATTGGTTTAACCGTTTCACTTACTTTGCAGTTAAACTTAACTTGCAGTGCTTAGGAAAGTTTAAGTTGTAAAATCTGTGTCATGAATAAAATGCACTTTAATTTTGTTTTTATTGTTTTATTTTTTAATTTTTAATATTGAATACTGCCTTGACTGTTTCATCCCCAGTTTCTCGTACATTTAATCTGTTGTTAATAACTCATTAACAATCTAGCTATCAAAACTCCATAAAAAAGACACATTGAAATGTTAACAATTAACAACAGATTAAATGTACAGGAAATCGAGGCATTAAAAATTTAATACAAGACAAATCAGATATTTTTTTTAAATCGGCCTCTATGTTGTTCAATTAGCAATAAATTTTTGGTTTATGGACTAATTTTCTTGCTTATTCTGCACAACATTTTAAATTTTTAAGATCACGGGCAGTCAAGTTGTCATATCGTTTTAGGGTACCGTAAACCAAGGTGTAAGGTGCAAGGACCCTATTACTAAGGCTCCACTGTCTCTCTGGCTGTCTGTCTCCAGGCTGTATCTGATGAACTAGACATTTGAAATTTTAACAGCTTATGTAGTTCTGTTGCCGCTTAGACAGCAAAAACAGAATAAAATAAATATTTAAGGGGTGTTGCCGACCAACCAACCAACCTTTTTTATGTTTTTATTTCTTTAATACTTTTTCTATATTATTATGTCTAATATTTTAAAAATTAAAAAAGGACTATGTCAAGGACAAAGACAAATAAAACAGATTACTAAAAGTTAATCTCGCGTTTTTGTTAAATTTTACGTGCATGCGTTTCAAGGGGTATTCCCATAATCAAATGTTGTCTAAAGACAGCTCCTGCAATCTAGCAGCCATCCATGTAACCTTCACAGCCCAGATGTTATTTTGTTAAATATCAATGTTAAACACTTCTTGATGGTTTCTACCTAATCTATCTTGTCTCGATCTTTGTCTTATGTTGTGATAGATAATGGTATGGAACCCTTCGTGCGAGAGTCCGACTCGCACTTGGCCGGTTTTTTCTACCATGATGGTCAAAAACTCTGATTTTTTGAAAGGTTGAAAATTACTAGTAACATTGTTTTATTATTTCTAATCCCACGAGAGATTTACGTCTTGTAGCACATAAAGTCAGAAATATTGACAAAAAAATAATTTAAAGAAATCTTTCACCTGTAGATTTCACTGTCCTGCACTGTAGGAGTAGCCTGATTTAACCTGCTCCATACTGTCAAAAACAAACATATGATGACACTTTGGAGTCATCCAAATGCTTAACCCAATAAAGTGGAAAGTTACGTGATACAAGGGCTGTTTCGTGACTATCCCTTGAGATGTGACTTAATTTTAATGCTAATGATTGTGATGGAAAGGTACAATTATGTGTTGATTGAAAATGGTTGAGGGTAACGTCCAGTTTTGTTTACAACCGTGTTGCATCTTTTAGGTACCAAGATATTTTCAAAGATATCACCAAAAGAAACTCAGTCAGAGTCAGATTCTATTACATCACTATGCTTGGAAGCGCATAGTAACAAGGCATACAATGCAGTCGGAGGTACATTAACTTTTAAAATTTAATTGATATTTTTATCACAACCATAAGACGGTAAAAATACCGCGGAGAATCCCCGTCACGAGGAAAATACAAACTTTACTTACCAATCTAATTTTTAAACAGACAGTAAAGGAAAAGGAGCGCAAATAACTCTAACATTTACCTACATTTTTCACCCTTTACAAGGAACAACCTTGTGATTTAAGTGTTTGCCGACCATGTATCGACTTAATTCACTCCCAAATATCATTCCATGTCCTTGAGAGGCTGCCGTGACGCTCACAGAGACGTGTTTGTCACAAAGTAGTCTAAAAGCCGCTAAACAAATAGAGCTCTTACCGGATTGTAAATCGGCTGTCCGGACATGATTTCGTAGGTAGCGCCTTGGGATGTCTTGCGAAAAATGTCCTTAGAGAGTTAAATTACCGCTCGCTACAATAATTGAGAACAATTGTAACGCTTATTCACGGAAATACGAGAAATTACACCAGCAATGCGTCATATGATGCACAGACCAATGGGACAATTTGATTGACAGTTGTCACGAAAACAGAAATGACGTCATACACATAGCACGTTCCATTCTCTGCTGCCGGTGGCGCTTCCTTCGATAATAAAAGCCACTGAGGGCTGGCTGACTTACACAATAATATAGGTACCCTAAAGTGGGAAACAGAATCGATGGTTTTGATACACATATAGGTAATGAGCAGATTTCTACAGCGGCCGGTCCTACCTTCACTCACACTAGATGGGTGAAGAGACCACTCTGACGCTGCAGTGCCTAGGACATTGTTTTAGATGGAGTAAGCTTGCCCAGCACCTATACCATCCTGACAGCTTAGTCGGCCTAGCCCAAAAGAAAGACAAGTTAATACGTGCGGAGCAAAACCAAGCCGCGGGTTTCCTCACGATGTTTTCTTTCACAGTTAGCGAGTGGTATACTGGTATTGCTAATGTATTACAAATTCGCAGATGTACGTCATAGGTACTTGCCCGCACTGGGAATCGAACCTGGGTCTCTCGCTTCCAAGTCCATTGTTCTACCCACCAGGCTACCACCGCTTCACATACGTATACAGACACTTATATGGGAACTGGCAGTCATATCTAATCAAATCAGAAATTTTTTATTCAAATTCAAAGTAGCACAGAAACTGCGACTCAATGAACGTAAGGTACAAGTTAAACTAGAGGTATTTCATTTTGGAGAAAAAATGGACAAAAAAAGCTACAAAATTAGTCTTTTCAAGTCCATAACAGAGTTCATATTAATATTGTAATACCTGGAATTCCTGCATTGAACTGGCTTTAATTCCAGACATCATTGTCATCTAAATAATCTTTAATGCTATAGTAGCTTTTTGGCACAAATTGTGCTTTACACATTTTTTGAACCACATTCTGGCATGCTTATTATATCCTCAGGCATTTTATTGTAGAAACGTGTACCATGCCCCATAAAGGCTGTATTAACCTTTGCCAGCCTAAATTTTGGGAACGAAAGTTTATGTCTATTTCTAGTATTTACATTGTGTTGGCTACCTAGGGGGAGGCGGGGCACAATGATACAAAGGGCACATTGATGCACCAAGGGTAGGTATATCATAATAGACTAAATGTATCCAAGTGGCCCTATCACTAAAAAGTGTCTATACATGTGTGAGTGCAACTGCCGGGACCGCGCGCCCGACCAGTTAGCCGTTGGCGTTTGACATGAAAGAAAGAATGTGTTTTTAGTGCAGCAAACTAAAAAAATACTTGCAATTTAGACGTGTTTTGGCGATTGTCTATGGCATCACGTAAAAATCTACACAAACTTAAGGTACGTTAAGACATCCAGGATTACGAGTTATTAGCTTTTTTTGGAATATTTAAAGTGATTTAATTTGTAGTCTTCAATTTTTAAAATAAGTCTGTTGGGGCACATTGATAAAGTAATGCTTGGGACAGATTGATACGTATCAATCTGCCCCAATACTGCATGAATCTGCCTTAATAGTGTATTTAAGTGCCCCCAAATACTTTCATCTCATATACGGTTTTATGTGTTCTCCATAAAATAGTGCGTACTTACAAACCAAAGACTGATTGAAGCAATATAGACGAAAAAAAAATTTAAACTACAATGTCCGAAGTAATTTCAACTCGAAGTAATCTCTCAGTCGAAGTAACATCAAGGATATTGTCTATCCGAAAAGCAGCTCAGAAGTACGGTATCAAACGAGGTACAATGCAACATCGCTTTGAAAAGTTTCGAAAATCTCATGAAGATTTTTCAGATTACTTCATATGGATCTTAGTACTCTGTGGCTCAAGTTTTCACAACAGAACAAGAGAAGGTATTTACAGAGTATGAAACAGTTATGAACCAAAAGAAATCTAGGAAGGGAATTGAGTAAGGAAAATCCAGGGTTTATACTGGAACACCAGAAAAAGATAGATTACAAATGTTACACGCGGAAAAGGAAATAAAACGACAAATCAAATTAATAAAGCAGAAAGCGAAAGAACTAAAAACGGCAAAGAATTTATTGGGTCCTACAGAAACTAGACAACCTAAAAAGAAAAAAGTCCGTCCGTGTTTAATATTACGGTCAGATTCCGATTTCAGTCGAAACGAGTCGTTGAAATTAAGCTATAACAATGATAAAGATTTTGAAGTGCTATCTCGCTGGCTAACTATTACAAGGTTCTATGTTACAATTTTAGCACTTTTTAAATTATTAATGCTACAAGGTTCTATGTGTCATTAGCTATACTTTTGCAAAGGTGAAACACTAGATGGCAGCATATTTAATACAAAATATTCAATTTTACATAGTCCTATGTTGTTTTTAATTTACGAATAAAATAACTAAGTTCTATGTTGAACATAGAACCATTCCATTTTGGTTTTTATTTATTTGTTGTGTAACAAGGTTCTATGTTATACATAGAACTTGAAAACTAAAATCTATTGTTAAAATCCTGTCAAAAGCTGAGTATTATTCAACTTTATCTCTCATGAGATTATTATAACAGGTTAATTCAGCTAAGCGTAGCAATGACTTCTTTGATTTTCAAGAAGTCTGCTTGGGGCTCAAATATTCTCTGGTTCCTTTTTCCAAAGTGACAGAGCTTCGATTTACGAAGTCACAATTTGAAGTGAGTTTTAGCTCACATACTGCAGAATCATACACTGTAGCTAATGTAAGACCCCAGAAAACCCGAAGGAATGTAAACACAAAATTTTTGACTGTACCAAAACTAACAAAAATACCTGTATGCAGGACTAAAATAGATAATGTACGGTCTATGTATAGATGGATACCTACAGTAGACACAGAGTACTATGAGGCAATATTCAAAAGATAAGTTTACCTTGTAACTTTTTTAAATAGATAGATAGATAAAATATTCTTTATTGTATGTACACCAGGAATTACATATGAGAATTTAACATAGTACAGTACAATTGGCGGCCTTATTACTAAAAGTAATTTCTTCCAGACAACCATTGACGGAAAACAAAATGAGAAGCTAAATGACGGGTAGTCGGTGCAACTAAATAATACTAAGAAAGATATTTATATATTTAATACACATACATAAACGGTACATAAATATAAGATAAATATAGAATAAACATACATAAATAAAAATTATCATATGAAGGGAGGAGATGAACGAAAAAATATACCTACATACTACTAGGAATAGATTTCACCAAAAAGAAAAAATAAATAAATAAATAAAAAAAACAAACTTAAACTAAGGCAAAGTAATATTTTTGAACCCTGCTTTTAAATATTGTTAGGGACGGTGAAAATCTTACGGCTAAAGGCAGATCATTCCACAGGCGGACAGCTGTGATAGTAAAGTTATGGAAATGCTTCACTGCCCAAACCACTGCTAACAATTCTTTGTGAATAGTTGGATAATTAATTTCTGACTTATTCAGCTGCCTACTAGCGAAAGCTACAGGCTTGTTATTAGCGTTTGACAAAACGGCTCCAATTGCTACTCCTGATGCATCTGTTTGGAGACGGAAAACATTGTCATCTGATAAATCTGGGTCACGGTCGCCATGAAGTATGCCCAGTGGTGGGGGGAGTGGTTGCAGGACGGCGGCGCAGCAGGGAAACAACAGGAACGGTTGATCACATTTAAATTAATACATCGTTAAGACTCCAGTCTCTTAACTCCCTTATTCTAGTCTTACACTAGCTTAATATAATAATCCTACGTGCCTTGGGAGGAGTTGTCTATATTTCAGATACGTGAAGGCATGTGGCGTGATGATGTTATTTGCCTATCACAGGTTTACATACATTTTATATGCTATTTTTGTTGCCTGGCTAATTAGGATATGCAATGATTCTATCTTAGTTTTCTCTAGTTTATAGTATCCATAGCCAACCTTTTTTTTGTTAAAAAATTACGAGAAAGACCTTAAAAATTGTCAATAACGAAAGACAAATTTTGATCTCTCTAAAATAAAAGAAATAAAAATATGAAAGAATTTTAAATTACTTATTTCCCCGTGTACCAAAGTGCCCCAAGCTATGTATCAACGTGCCCCATGTATGGGGCAGAATGATGCAACAACGATTTTTCATTTAAAACGTAAAATATATTTTATCTCGTGACTTATACAGGTTTTAATATTTCTATTTTAATATTGACTAAGCTTGAAAAAATTGCAATATAGTAGGTTTTATCGTTTGAAATTTAACTTTGAATTTTGTTGCATCAATCTGCCCCACCTACACCTACAGTTTTAAAGTTACTGATATTTTTCCTATCGTACATAATATTTTCATAGATACTGACTAGCAACTGTTAGGATGTTAGTTTCTTTAAAGAAATCTCTTAACGAATATCTACTGCCTAGCTTCTATATGAATTTGATCGCTCTCTTCTGCAGGACGAAGATGGTCTCAATGTCTGCTGCTCAACCCCACAGTAGTAGGTATATCGTAGGACATAATACTATTGATGTAGCTGACTAAAATAAACAAGCTTAGCAGTTGCGACATCAGTTAGTTCCCGGATTCTTTTAACTGCATATGCTGCAGAACTAAGCCAATACTTAAACGCTTTAACTCAATGGCGAGGACCCCATTGAAGCTTTGCGTTGAAGTTTGCGTGTGGTACCTAGAAATTACCTAGTTTCTTCTACAAGGTCTAGTTTATCATTCCCCAATATAACATCACGTACCTTCGATTTGCCGACGATATACCTAGTAGTCATGGCAGAACCGATGGAAGACCTCGGCATAATGCTCGAAGACCTCAGTCGAGTTTCCCAACGTGTGGGCCTTAAAATGAACATGGACAAAACGAAGGTCATGTCGAACGCCCGTGTTGTGCCCACCCCAATAACATTGGGGAACTCGACTCTCGAAGTTGTAGACGAATACGTCTACTTAGGACAAACAGTCCAACTAGGCCGGTCCAACTTCGTGAAAGAGGTCAATCGTCGAATCCAACTCGGCTGGGCAGCATTCGGGAAACTTAGAAAAGTCTTTTCGTCTAATATAGGTACCTCAATCGCTCAAGACTAAATTATACAACCAGTGTGTGTTACCAGTGATGACTTATGGCACTGAAACGTGGTCTCTCACTATGGGCCTCATAAGAAGGCTCAAGGTCACGCAACGAGCTATGGAAAGGGCTATGCTCGGATTTTCTCTACGAGATCGAATCAGAAATGACCAGCGGATTAGTAAGTTGAAATGGCAGTGGGCGGGGCACATAGCACGCAGAACTGATGGCCGATGGGGCCGAAAAGTTCTCGAATGGAGACCACATATCGGCAAGTGCAGCGTAGGACGACCAGCCACAAGATGGACAAATGACCTCATCCAAGTGGCAGGAAGGCGCTGGATGCAGGCCGCTTCCAACCGGTCTTTTTGGAAATCCATGGAGGAGGCCTATGTCCAGCAGTGGTCCTCTTGTGGCTGACTGATGATGATGAATATAACATTGCTGTCAACCTTTTTCTACATTTGGTAGTGTGAACTTTATACATTTTGTCTTTTTTTAATCTAATAATAAGTTATTAGAAGTAAACCAATATACCTAGTACCTACCTTAGAGAGAGGATTATTTGTATCCTTAAGGTCATTTTCTCGTCTCTTAATTTTAAAAATAAGTGACGTGTCATCTGCAAACAATACTAGTCAGTCGGAATCGTCTGCAGCTGCGAGCGGAGCGAGCATGAGGCTGAGCCTCTTACCCCTAACTTCTACTACGGGGGCTTTTACCACCCCTGGGTCACTCGTACTTTCCCATCATAGCTTATATTGGTGATCCGACCTGTCGGAGCCTAACAGATCGAAGAGTTCTCGCAGATATGGATCGTAGTTGGGGGCAATATGGTGGAGGTGCCGGTGGCCGGGAACTGGCGTTCGCATCAATAAAAGCATCAATGAATAAAGGGCGACAAAAGAAAGAGGTAAAGAGATTTTTATAACACACAGATTAAGGAAAAAAAGTCTTTAATCTGAGTTGCGACAGTGGGTCGAAACTGCTATATGAGGGACATAGGATTTTTTTTCTCAAATTCCTTTTTTTCTTGACGCTTATCGAAAGATCTTGTTATTCTAATGAATAATTGTAACTGAACGTTTTTCTCTAAAACTGATATTTTGCCCGGAAAAAAATATTTTTACTTTTATTATATGAAATGAAACAGAAACTGCTAAAATTTGGCCAAGTCTTAACAGATCTTGCTTTAAAACTACTTACCTCTTATTCTTTAGTTTACTGGGTAGAATTCTACCCTATCAGCGCGCGCCCGAAGTTGCCCGTTCAAGAGTTACAAAAAAAAATAGTAAGTCAAAAGTACTTTTTTATTATTAATATCACAATAAAATAATTTTGTTACATTAGAATATATATTATTTAGGAACATTTATAATTTCAAAACATACATCTATCGAAAATAGTAAAAATAAATTAATATTAAAGTCGATAATTATATTTAATTATAAGCCGATATTTATTAAAAACTATAGCTACTACAAAAAAACAAATAAAATCCAACAAAATTAATCACTATCACTATCTTGTAAAGTATTTACATTTATAAATTCCAGTTCCGGTTCAGTTGGAAGAGACACCAAAAGCTCGACTGCTCTTGGTGAGAGAACCCTTCTCCGTTGTTTGAGCATTCTTGGCCTTAGATAGGTCAGTTTTGGATCAGACGACAAGAGAAGATTATGCAAGATATCTTTATTTGTCGCTGTTCTACTTACTTTTCTAGAATGGTTCTCTCTATATTTACGAAAGTCTTTATTTCGAGATTCTGATGCTTCTTCCGATAGTTTCCCGATTGGTAAGAGTCCAAAATGCTTAATTATATCCGTACCATGCAGTAGCAACTTATGTACACTAGAGGGCATGTAGTACCACGGATATAACTGTACATACAAAGTGGCATTATCTTTACAAAATTGAGAAAATTTAAGAAGGTCCACTTGCTCACAAGAAGCCACTGTCTGCAAGATTATGTGGAACCTTTCAATCAGCTCTTCATCAACTCCTGTGATTCGAGCCGATGTTTTTGCATCACTGAAAAATCTTCTGGCAGTGTTGCCGTCATTTGTAGTGCCTGCGCCTTGTTTTACAATATCGACCAGCAAGCCGTTTTCATCTTTAAAGGCTTGCTGGATTTGTTTTTTTCTTTCCGCCAACTTAGTTTTGTCCTCGCCCCTTGAGCTCCATTTTTTAAAGTCCATCCGGTAAGCTGAAACAAAGAAGGCAATTCATTAGTATCCAGAAAATCAACTTCTACAAAGAAATATTCATTCCAAAATATATATCACGAAATAGTTACCAGATTATGATATTAAAAATTATATACCTATATGAAGCAAACATTCCATGCACCGGATCCACGCATGTAATGAAGACAATCCGTACTGGTACATATCTTCATTTTCTGTTCTACGGTCGATGTCTTCTAGCTTATTCATCTCTGATGGCTTCGCCTTACAAATGTCACACACAGCCATTGAAGTTTCTGAAATGTACGAAGAAATCTTTCCATCAATCATTGTCATTAGCAGTTGATGTTTCACAGTCACTTCCTGCAGTTGAGATGGTTGAAGTGCTTCTATTTGCAGTTCTATGGCTTCCTTTTCAAGTTGTACTGAACTTTCACACTCCTTCATGAACTTAAATTGAATAGGGGGACAGTAAAACGTTGAAGACGGCCGATCATTTTCCCACAGTATTTCTTCGTCACGCATCAGCCTTATGGGTACTAAGCTGACCATGAAAACACTAGAATCATCAAACTCAGAACTGCTGACCTTCTGCTTATAGTTGCTTTGACTGGATGCTCCATCGAAACCCCATTTAGATATCAGCTTTAAATCAGCTTTAGATGATAGATTGAAATCCATTGCGTCTAGTAATCTAAAGATAGTCAAATTAAGAAGGCTCTGCAGTTTAATAGATGCCCCATCTTCGGTTATGGTGATGTCTTCTTTTGCAGGGTAACAATTTAATTTCGCTTGCTTTATTTTATAGTAGGAGGGATACATAGATGCTGCACCTTGTTCAATTGCAGAATCTCGTAGATTAACATATTGCCACTTGGATAAGTTAAGCGAAATCGAGAGTGCTAGTGCTTTTTCAGGTGTATATAAACTCTCCTCTTTTTTCTGACTGATGCAAGTCTTCACCTTATCAATATCTTCAGGATTGTTAAGCAAATGTTCCATTATTTTACTTACTTCGCAATCTCCTCTATTTTTGAGATTTTTCATGGTAGCACTCTGTAACTCTTGTGGAGACACTGATTTGGCCAAGTGCTCTACGCGTCTTCTTTTTTGTTTGTTAGACAGCTCTTCAAAGGGTTTTCTCGGCGTGTATTGTGACGATGACGTTGAAGCCATTGAGGTAGATGGGGCAAAAGTTTCTACATCTTCACTGACATCATCGGGTTGGACATTTTCTGTTTGGGAGATAAGGTCATCAGGCCAAGTTATGGCAGACTCCAGCCAATCTCCATTTCTCTTCAAAAAATTGCTAAGAGTCCTGTTTGATCTTTCCCATCTACCACACACCATTGAACAAAACTTCTGAGTAAACTTTAGGAGTTTTTCACTTGTCTCTTCAGTCCAGTTAACATTCAGCGTCTGCTTGAGATATTCAAAAAGTTTTTTACTTTCCGCCAAAGATCCAAACTGTTCTCGTAATACCATGAAGAAATCCAAATTATTTACTAGACCTTCCATATTGGTGAGAAAAATACTTAGGTACACTGCAAGTGGTCTTGGTAGTCAAAATTTTATTTATTTGGTAGTCAAAAAATTTTAAATAAACGAAACCCGTATTTATAAAGGTCGGAATTACTCCTTCCTACAGGTATATCCCTAATGTATTTCATTTCCTAATGGGAAGTGGAGTCATTACATTTCATTACATTACTAATATAGTAATTAGCAAATTGAAAAGATAATTTGCAATGAGTAGAACAGCAAATGAACTATTATATTTATCTGATGATTAGTTAATTGGTCACTGTCCGTAAATTACTTTCCAACAACAAAGATAGTTTAGCTAAGGAGAGACATAAAATACACAATATAATGAATTGTTTAAAAGGAGTAAAGATGCCAGTAGAGTAGAATAGCATTACCCTATTTCATCCTGTAGATGTCGTAAAAAGCGACTAACGGTACTGATTACATAGTACTCTATCCACCAACCTGCACTGGGCAAGCGTGGTGGACTACTACCCAACACCCTCCGAACAAGAGGAGATTTGTGTCCCAGCAGTTGGTTCATTTTAAGGCTGATGATGAAATATATTTTTTAAGTTCTGAACTTAACAGTTTCTCTTCGGAAAACTATGGTCTAAATAAAATTTTCATATTTAGTCATAGAATTTCTATTATTTTGATTAACATTTGATAATCTACGACATTAAAAAATGAATAAAAATATTATTTTTTAAATTTTTTGGATTCTTATAGCTTTTGAACGGGCAACTTCGGGCGCGCGCTGATAGGGTAGAATTCTAGCCAGTAAACTAAAGAATAAGAGGTATGTAGTTTTAAAGCAAGATCTGTTAAGACTTGGCCAAATTTTAGCAGTTTCTGTTTCATTTCATACAATAAAAGTAAAAATATTTTTTTCCGGGCAAAATATCAGTTTTAGAGAAAAACGTTCAGTTACAATTATTCATTAGAATAACAAGATCTTTCGATGAGCGTCAAGAAAAACAGGAATTTGAGAAAAAAAAAACCTATGTCCCTCATATAGCAGTTTCGACCCACCGGTGTTGCGAGGTTGCGACATGATTTTCGTATTTGCTCTGTGTCAATCCAACAAATTTTGACACTTCGTAAATAAAATTTTATCGACGCAGTAGGTCACAGAGAATATAATCAGTAGGTTTGTCGATTACAGCTAGCGAATTAATGATGATTAATTCGGCGTAGAGAAAATTTAATCTAATTAGATCCACACCACGGAACCCTAACGCGTTACCAACCTTTAATCCTAGTTCGTGTCAGTGAAAACGATAAAAATGACCATCGAAGGCAACAAGGACGAAGCTGAGAGGTGCATAGAGATCGCTCAGTTCGCGTTTTCGGCTGGTAATGTCGAGAAGGCAGAGCGTTTCTTGCTGAAAGCTGAGCGGCTGTACCCTACGGCTCGCGCTAAGGAGCTGCTGGTCCGCGTCAAAGCTACTGGACCCTCTACAACTTCTGCTAAACCCTCTCCGCCCAGTAGCCCAACTGATGAGCTTCGCAAGAGAAGGACTCCAACTCACCAGCCCACCCAACGGGAATACACGGCCGAGCAATTAGAAGCTGTTCGACGCATTAAGACAAAGTGCAAAGACTATTATGAAATCCTTGGTAAGTACCTATTCTGGAAGTGGTGCAGTGACGTGTAACAAACAAGGTCGTGTTTGAAGATACGGAAATCTTTTTATTCTTATATTCTTTTCATTGCACCAACCCATGCTGAGGACAATTTTTATAAACCTATTTAGAGGCTAAAAATTCAACCCATGCTGGGACTTGAACCCGTGACCTCTGGCTCACCGTGCCAGCGCTCTCCCAACTGAGCTAATGGGCAAGTGCAAGCCCCGAGTAACCCACTTTGCAGTTAGGTTTCTACTTTCTAACCTAACTGCAAAGTGGGTTACTTGGGGCTGCAAGTGATATAAATTGCTTTGGTCAGATGTCGCCTGTCCTGTACGTAATACAGAGAAGTTTGTAAAGAGGCTCAAAATTTCACTGATGTCTGCACTTGCCCATGAGCTCAGTTGCGAAAGTGCTGGCATGGTTAGCCAGATCAGTCGCGGGTTTAAGTCCCAGCATGGGTGGAATTTTTAGCCTCTAAAAAATATGTTTTTAAAATTGTCCTTAGCATGGGTTAGTGCAACGTTGCACTGCGAACTGCGAACAAACTGCGATACAGTTCGGCAGAAGGGAATATATTGTGTTACTTTGTTACTTTACTTAAAAAAATTAAAGAAAAGAAAAACAAAAAGAATATAATGTTATTAGCCAGAAAAGTAAAACTTTGATTAACCTAACAACTGCCCTCGCTAATGGGATGTATAGGTGGTATATACAAACTTGGACACAGTCCTGTGATACGGCAGATAAGCAGTTAATTACCAAACATTTTAATGACAATGTTCTTCTATGCAGGTGTCAGCAAAGAGGCGACAGATTCTGACATCAAGAAATCATACAAGAAGCTGGCGCTGCAACTCCACCCTGACAAAAACCATGCGCCCGGTGCTGCGGAGGCATTCAAGGTAGGTTCTTTCTGTAAAATCATGGATTGTCTGTGACTCAGTGCCATCATTACCATCAGTTCCTGTTGTCCCACATCACTCATAAGCAGGGTTGATATGATCTAAATCACTTGATTTATAAAGTAGTGAAAAAAATCGTGAATAAAAAGAAGTGATTTAAAAAAAAAACATTGATTTAATTCATTTTTACGCCATTTAAACAGAAAAATGTGTCAAGATACTTCCCGACATAAACTACACACATATCCAATGCTGTATTTGCCTACACAGTTCGGGAATTCCCCAAATAACAAGACCAAACAAAACATAACATCTGTTAATAGGCGGTGGTAGAGTGGTAAAACGCCGTCTTCTCATTCGGGAGGTCATGGGTTCGAATCCTGGTTTGTACTAATGACTTGGTTTCCTAAGTTACGTACATTTGTGAAGATGTAGTAGCAATACCACTCGCTAACGGTGAAGGACAACATCGTGAGGAAACCCTAGTATCTGAGGTATTTACATACCTCAGCACTTGCTACGTACAACGGCCCAACTATGAGGTTAAGTGCGGAAATCTCCAGCCGAACTAGAACTAGATGATCTCGGAAAAAAATTAACTTTTGTTAAAGAAAATGTCAAATCCAATGTCTTTATCATTTATCAAAGATAAAAAGTACTCGAAACTGACGTGCGTGCAACCACAGAGGTGCAACGACTAATGAATGTTGAGGAAGCGAAAGTGATCTGTCAGAATCCTTGCAAGTGGCAGCCTACCCCTCTGGGATACAGGCGTGAGTTTATGTATGTATGTATACAATATCAAATCCTTTGCCACAGGCCATCGGCAACGCAGCCGCCGTCCTGACGGACCCAGAGAAGCGGAAGCAATACGACATACGCGGTGAGGAACCGGCGCCGGCGCAGCGCCACGCCCACCACCAGTACTACGCGCGGGGCTTCGAGAGCGACCTCACTGCCGAGGAGCTGTTCAACATGTTCTTTGGGGCCGCGGGTAAGTTTAAGATAAAGATAAATTTATGGAGTGATGAAGCGGTGGTAGCCTAGTGGGTAGAACATTGGACTCGGAAACGGGAGACCCAGGTTCGATCCCAGTGCGGGCATGTACCTATGGCTTTGTTTTCTAAGTTATGTACATTTGTAAAGTTATAGTAGCAATACCACTCGCTAACGGTGAAGGAAAACATCGTAAGGAAACCTGGGTGTTTGAGCTATTCACATACCTCAGCGCTTGAAATCGCCAATCCGCGGTGGGCACGCGTGGTGATTAAGCCCATACTCTCTCTCTGAGAGAAGGCCTGTGCCCTATAGTGGGACGTATATAGGCTGCTAATGATGATGAAATTTATTTGCATAAACATGTGTCAATAATATTACAATAACATGCATTATTAACATTGTCATGTTAATTTCGGTCCAACATGTTTTACCAAGAGTGGCGTGCAAATAGGAGAGGCCCGCCACTTAGAACAGATATAATAGGTATAATATACCTATTATCAAGTTTAAAAAAAAGAAATTAAAGTGAAATCAAATAAAAAATTAACAAATTAAATAAAAAAATATGAAAGGTCAAATAATGTCAACGGTGATTAGTCCATGTGTGCAAAAGAAGTCAAATTATGTAAACACATGTTAAATTAAAATTTGTCATTTAGTAACATATCTGTCTATCTCTATCACGACTGAGCTATTATTTACTATGTATTTTAACCGACTTTAAAAAAGGAGGAGGTTATCAATTCGACGCGTATATATATATATATATATATATATATTTGGCTATGTTTTCGCATAACTCCGTCAAACCTTAACTGAATTCGTCAATTCTTTTTTTTTTGTTCGAATAGATATGACGTCCCATTGGTCCCATTGTAATTTGGTGGAGATCTGATGAAGAATTTCAGAGATGGAGAATGGAACTCTTCAATGGACAGCAGTAAATAAGTCCTAATGGGGCCCATCCCTTATTAATACCCATATGTTTCATTAAATAGCGTAATAGTAGTCCCAAGTTTGAAGACTTTCTGAGATGGAAATTGAGATCATAAAATTTTAAAGCAACGAATTAAGTAGCGTAAATTATGGTTAAAAGGGACTTGTTCCTTTTTTTCCCGCTCCCCCACTAAAAATAAAAAAATTAAATAAAAAATAAAAACCGACTTCGAAACACTACAAAGTTAGAAATAATTTAAATAATTAGGAGTATGTATACATGTAGGTATTGTAGAAGTATACAAATTGGCATACTACCAATTCGTTGCCTTTAGAAGCTATGATTATTTTATGCCTACATTATATAGCAATACTTCAAAAATGGGTTCTCAATTCGTCTATTTTTTATGAAGTTTAGGGTTAACACTTACAGGGAAGATATTTCTAAGGTCAAACTTAGTAGTAAGAGATCTAACGAAGGCATTAATGCTGAAGACTCAGTAAAGCTCAGTAGTTTGGTGCAATAAACTTTTTTTTACGTTTCTATCAATTTTAGGAAGGTATCTAGGGTCACATGCTTTTAAAATTAACTATGTTATCGAATAAAAACAGAACTATTTATTCAAAATAAAAAAAATGTATGGTAAAAAATAATTATAAAAACAAAATGTTTAATTGATGAACATCAAAGTTGTCAATTTCAAAATTGAAGAAGCTAACAAAAAAAACTTCACATTTATTTATAAGGAAGACAATCCTTATTGTTTTCCTATGCTCAGCATGTTTCAAAGTAAAAAAATCTAAATATTTTTTTTATTCAGTACCAGCTGACCTGGCAAACCTTGTTTTGCCATATCAATTAGCCTGTGACCTTGACCTATACTCAGAGCTACCAATGTACAAAAACATTTCAAAAAAATCGATGAATGCGTCTCGGAGGAGTTCGATAACAAACACTGTGACACGAGATTTTCATATATTAATTATAAAACCGAAGTAAACATTAGTTAATGAACGTCAAAGTTGTTACTTTCAGAATTATGTAAAACAAGGCTTGGCTTCTGCCAACAAAGAAACTGCACATTTATAAGACGATCCTCAATTCTTTCCCTCAGCGTTCCCGGACGGTGCGCACGCGTCGGGCGTGTACGCGCGGCGGCGCGCGCGCTCGCCGCAGCCGCGCGAGCAGCACGGCGGGCTGCTGCAGCTGCTGCCCGTGGCTGTGCTGGTGCTGCTGTCCATGATGTCGGGCTTCTTCATCTCGGAGCCCGTGTTCAGCCTGCAGCCCTCGGCCAAGTATCCCGTGCCGCGCGAGACGGTCAACTTGAAGGTAGGTACTGAAGGCCGCCATCTTGAAATTTCCAAAAATATCTTTGCCATCTTGAAATTCTCTAGCTGAGTGAACGTGGGAGAGTGTCCTGCGCCGCTACAATGTCACAAGAAAATGGGAGCGTTGGCCTGTGGCACTAAAATGCCACTAAAGATAGAGAGAGTCAGCCTGCGCCGCTAGAATGTCACTGTAAACAGAGAAAGTTAGCCTGCTGCGGCTCTAGAATGTCATTAGAAATAGAGTTGGCCTGCGGCACTACTGCCCGTGGGCGTGCTAGTGCTGCTGTCCATGATGACCGGCTTCTTCATCTCGGAGCCCGTGCTCAGCCTGCAGCCCTCGGCCAAGAATCGTGTGCCGCGCGAGACTGTGAACCTGAAGGTAAGTGGTAAATATTAAATGCGCCATTTTGAAATTTTGAGCTTCGGGTGACTAATGTGACTAGAGGCGGTCAAGTTGAAGGTAAACACTCAATATTCAATCCGCCATATAGAAATTTCGCCTCTTGGCTCTGTCCTGCGCAGTTCCCTGGCAGTCGCCTGCCTGGAGCCCACATCCGCCATCAGGAAGTTTCGCCTCTTGTCTGGAGACCACGCGGGTCTTTGGCCACTTCATCCTTCCACTGATATCTGGTGCGGCCAACCGGTCTTTGGCCGCTTGGTAGCCCCAAGTACGCCCTCTTCACCGCCCGATCCTATTCCCGTCCTTTCTAAGTGACCGAAGATTTTGAAAGAGTAGAAGGCAAAAATTAAAACATTACAAACACCACGAGTAGGGGACAAGAGCTATGTCCATGCGGCGGCGAAACGGCCCCAGGCTCCTTCATTACTGCGGGTTTATTGCCGACAAGACTGATTTTCACCGAGTGAGGAAGACTTGGGATTGGGTTCGACATCATCGGAGAAACTAAATCCCGCCGAATTCTTCTCTTATTCTGCTTTGTACCAAATAAGGGATGTATTTATCATTTCATCATCATTCAGCCACAAGAGGTCCACTGCTGGACATAGGCCTCCTCCATGGATTTCCAAAAAGACCGGTTGGAAGCGGCCTGCATCCAGCGCCTTCCTGCCACTTGGATGAGGTCATCTGTCCATCTTGTGGCTGATCGTCCTACGCTGCGCTTGCCGATATGTGGTCTCCATTCGAGAACTTTTGCGGCCCCATCGGCCATCAGTTCTGCGTGCTATGTGCCCCGCCCACTGCCACTTCAACTTACTAATCCGCTGGGCTATGTCGACGACTTTCGTTCGTCTACGGATCTCATCATTTCTGATTCGATCTCGTAGAGAAATTCCGAGCATAGCCCTTTCCATAGCTCGTTGCGTGACCTTGAGCTTTCTTATGACGCCCATAGTGAGACACGATGTTTCAGTGCCATAAGTCATCACTGGTAACACACACTGGTTGTATAATTTTGTTATTAATTTTGATGTATTAGCAATGGGCAAGATAAAAAGTACCCGAAACCGGCGTGCGTGCATGCAACGACTAACGAATGTTTAGGAAGCGAAATTGATCTGTCAGGACCGTGGTGGCAGTCCCTGGTCTCTGCCTACCCCTCTAGGATACGGGCGTGAGTTTGTGTATGTATGTTGTATGTATCTATCTTGCTTTTTTCGATCAGGTCCCGTACTACGTGAAGGACAACTTCCACACTGACTACCAAGGCTCCCTGCGGCGGCTGGAGATGGCGATTGAAGAGGAATACCTGGTCGGGCTGCGACACTCCTGCCAGAGGGAGAAGAATTATAAGGTTAGCTGACGAGTCGTTACATTAGCATAGTTCACATGCTGTAACCATGCCAATATGTTCGGATGAAGCTATCGTATAATTATGATTGGACCGTGTTACGCAGAAATATTCCAACCCACAATACGTCACTTGCACGAGAAACTCTTTTTTATGTATTAGATTGTTATGTTCCTCGTTTTTGTTCAGACGTTTTTATCACTTTCATTTTAAACACGTCTGAACAAAAGCATGAAAGAAAAGCAATCTAATACAACACAAAAAACTCTCTTTACGTATTGTGGGTTGGAATGTTTCTGCGTAACACGGCCCAATTATATTCGGCTTTATTCACTAGATTAGCATAGTTCACTAGTAGTAACAAAGCTAATAATAACTCTATCGTGTAATTATGATTGAACTTCACTTGCAGGTAAGTTCGTTTAATCATCAAATATTCTGCACATAACTTAAAAAAAATCATATCTTTTAGAGAGAATAATTAATAAATATAAATTATTGTTGCAATGTTTACAGATCGTTTTTGCAAAATGTGCCTTTGGCTTGGAGCACACAGGAAGAACGTGGGACGAGGGCGCGGAAAAGACGCGACGCATTGTTTAGTTTACCAGGAGACGGACAGCAGCGTCTTCCTGAAATTCCAACCGGGTACTGCGATCGCCAACCCGCCTGCCAAGCGTGGCGATTATGGTAAAACCCCTCATGGTTATGAAAACCATGATGGAGGCCTATGTCCTGCAGTGAGCGTCAAATGGCTGATGATGATGATTTTTAGAGTTCGCGTCCTCGCCCCGTCTTATCTGTGTGGGCTATGTTCCATCGCTTCAGTACTTTTTATATGAAAAAAGGGAAGTGAAAGGACGCCGCCTCTTTTCCGCGTCCTCGTCCCACGACCTTCCTATATGCCTCGCACCTTTAGCTGCCTCGTTTTAAAGGCCAGGCCCTCCCTGAATATAACCCTAGTTTAGGCGCCCGCGTGGCAATTACGCCCGCAGTCTCTCTCTTTCTGAGAGAAGGCCTGTGCCCTGCATTGGGACGTTTAAAGGTTGCATTATTTATTACAAAGTATGTAGAATCTCTTACAGAGATAAGCTAGCCCTTGTACATGTTATTTCTTATGTAATGTCCTGTTGTTATGTCACTAATAATAATAATAGAATGAGAAACGGAAGATTGAGTGTTTCGGACAAATAATGCGTAACACTAAGTCCAAAGGTTGTCTTGAAGAGATCGCTTATTGTGATAAGGCCGCCGTCTGTACTCTTAGGTTAAGAAATATCTGTGCAATTTAGCTTTTTTTATGTACAGTAAAGTGTTCTCTATCTTTATCTATCTATCTACAACCTCCAACTTATCATACAAGGGAATGTTCCAGGCCAATGCTTTGTGAAGTTATAGTAGCAGTAGGTCCTATTTTTTTTTTGTTACACTATTGTTTTTTATTCTTGTTCTATTTAGGTATATAGATTCTGTCATTCTTTATGTGTGCTTCTGTGGCAATGTAAATAAATGGTTTCTTTCTTTCTTTCAATGCCACTCGCTAACTGTGAAGGACAACATCGTGAGGAAACCTAAGGGTCGGAGGTGTTTACACACCTCAGCGCTTGAAATTGCCAATCCGCGGTGGGCACGCGTGGTGATCAAGCCCATACTCTCTCAGAGAGAAGGCCTGTGCCCTGCAGTGGGACGTATATAGGCTCCATAAAAAAATGCCAATGCTTACGTGTAAATTCGTTTGTCCCCACTCCAGGACAGCATGACCTGGAAGGCCCGCAACTTCGGCGACGCCCGCCAGCTGCAGGAGGCCCAGCGCCTGCGCACCCCTTCCTGCGAGAAGCTCCAGAGCTTCCACCGGTAGAAGGCGATGGTATTTTGTTCCTTACATCCGCGCGCTCCTGTCGCGCGCACTGTCGAAGCCTAGGCCATGTTTAGGCAATGCTTCGAGATACTAATGAGCTGGTTACTACCAGCTCCTGCTTGATAGACCTGCGTGGGTGTTACGACGACACGAGTCGCGACTTTCCAGTACATTAATTGTCAATTTGTGATATTTTGGCGCAACAAAACGCCGTCGCACTACCTATGCTCGGACCTATTGCTTGATAGACCCGGAGACCTGGGCTATGTTTTATTTGAACTACAATTCGTATTGCTATTAACTACAATTGCCATAATATGGCAATTCAAGTTGCGTAGCAGTGTACTTGATAGTCTGTGGGTTAACGGACTTTGGAATGCACATCGAATTGTAGAAAACCATGAATCGTAACGAAACTACAATTGGACCGTGTTACGCAGAAACATTCCAACCCACAACACGTAATACTTAATACTCAAAAGTAATTGTCTAAATAGATGCCATTTTTGATTACTAACTACATAACCGCGGCCCGCCCAGAAATCAGCGTGTATAATGAACGCTATTTTATGTACGAGATTGTTTTGTTCCATGGTTTTGTTCGGACGTTTTATGTTTCTAATCACTATGAAAGGAAGCACGTCCGAACAAAACCATTGACAAAGAACAATCTCATACGTAAACATATTATGCACGCTGATTTCTAGGTATTATTAAACCCGCGGTTATGTAATTAGTAATAAAAAATGGCATCGATTTAGACTGTTACTTTTAAGTATAGACGTAAATGAAAAGCTTTTCTAGACAGATTAACCAGTCGGGAGACTCTTCTACGCAATGTACGAACTGTCATAATAAAACCAACGACTGCCTCGTTGGCCTAGCGGTTAATAAGCTTGACTGCCAAAACGGAGGTCGTGGGCTCGATCCCCACTAGAGGCCGTCGTATTTCATTTGTACAAATGGTGTCAGCCTAGGTGTATTTACATGTTTTTGATGTCCTTGCCTGGTTACCGTGGCACAGGGTATCCTAGTTTGGCGACCAGGTCCAGTGATTGTGTTCATCATCATCATCATCAGCCAATTGACGCACACTGCAGGACGTAGGCCTCCTTGATGGTTTTCCTAACCATGAGGGGCTTTGCCATAATCGCCACGCTCGGCAGGCGGGTTGGCGATCGCAGTATGCTGTTGAAATCTCAGGAAGACGCTGCTGCCCGTCTCCTGGTAATTGATTTCCTTAGATTGTGATTCCTTCCAGTGATTGCGTTGTGTGGAAGTTATTATTATTATAAAGTATTAATGTAGTTTTATGAAACATGGCCCGGGGTAGGGGGGGGGGGGGATTTTGTTAAACATATACTTGTTCAACTGACATTATTGGCAGTCTACTAGTTGGGGGGTCGTCCATTAATCACGTGATGTTTTTTGGCCACTTATTAACCCCCCCCCCATACATTAGTTTGGTTTTAGACTACCCCTCCCGGCTTATTCAAAATCACGTGTATTTTTTTTATACGAAGTACGAGTATCTTGAACAAAATCACGGGGAAAACGTAACAGCAGTCTTAAAAAGTGTCGGTGTTTTTTATACATAAGTAAACACTTCTCAGTTACAGATCAAATAGGCTGTGATAACTGGCTTAGGGCCGGTTTCTGAATTGAGAAATTTACTAAGCAAATACTTAAGTAACGTTCTGTCACGCTCTTTTCTGAGAAATTCGAAGAGACAGCACTACATTTAACTATTTACTTAGGGAAATCTTCGCCTACGAAGTCCTGGCCTTAAAAGATAACAAACCATTTTTATTTTCAAGGTCAGTACTGAGGAGGCTAAACTGCATTTGAAGACTTTAAGGAATTGTGTTTTTTTTAAATAACACTGTATATGTACCGGTCTCCCCTGCTACAGGGTGTCGTTATTTAATTTCGTACAATAATTGTACTTTTTATTTGGTGGAGAAAATCGGCAATTCGTGTAGGTATACACTATAACGGGGTAGGAACGGTTCAATAAATACATAATTATTTGATCAAATCAAATCATATAAGTATAATTTAATCCAAAGAGAAGTGTAAAATTACACTTAATAATGTACCTAAGTATGGTGATGTTATATAATATAATAAAGATTCTGTACTGTACGGTGTGTGTTTTTTTTTTGTTTCCTTTATACTTATTTTATTTTTTATATTTTTGACATTTTGGACGAAACTCTTCGTGAATGCTTACGTATATTGTTAAGGTTGCTATGTTGGTTATATAGAATTTTAAAAAATAGGTTTGTTTATTATGTATTTTATATATTCTTTATTGCAAATCATAAATTTGAAAATTAATTTATGTATTTTCGCTTTGCAACAAGTATTCAAGTTTTGCGACATTGCTGATATTTATAAAATATTTTGTATAACTTTTAGAATGTGATATGTCTCTGTAAGTTATAGCCAATAAATAAACAAGAAATGTAATAAAGATTTGGTAGTACATTTAAGTAGGGAGACGAGCTGACACCCTTGCTAAATTAATATTAATCTGTATTAAGGAGTGACAGGCCCAAAACCCGTTATAATCAAGGGGTGACTATTAGGTTGCGACTTCAAATAGGTAGGATGTGAGTTAATGCAGCGATATTAACACTGTATGTAATAATAACTTCCACATAACACGATCACTAGGCCTGGTCCCAGGCAAGGACGTCACAAACATGGAAATATAACCCGACTGAGGCGATTGTCATTATCATTTGAATGACACTATTTTAAGGTCTACTAAAGACCAAACAAAGAAGTTGTAGTGGCAATATCACCCGCTAACTGTGAAGGAAAACATCGTGAGGAAACCTGAGTGTCTTCACATACCTCAGCGCTTGAAATCGCCAATCCGCAGTGGGCACGCATGGTGATTAAGTAAGCCCATACTCACTCTCTGAGAGAAGGCCTGTGCCCTACAGTGGGACGTATATAGGCTGCTTATGAAAGACCACAATAATAATAGAAAAATAACGAAATAGGTAGTAACAAATGACTGCAGCGTCCGAGTGTTCCCTTCACCCATCTAGTGTGAGTGAAGGTGAGCGTTTTCAGAAAAAAGTGTACCCTATTTGATTTCATGGTTGAATTTATATTGTTACATTTTTGATAATTTTGTTATTTAGATATTAGAAGTATAAATTAAAATTTATGAAATCAACTATGAACTCTTAAAAAATAATCTACTTTACTAGAAAAGACAAAATTAAACTGGCACTGTGGAAAAAACTGTCGGTTTTGCGACGATTTTCAAAGCTAATCTTTTCATAAAATATTTAAGAAAGAGGTTAACGATTTCAATTGTGTGTCGAAGATTATAATAAATATTATTTATAAATAGGATAATACAGTCGCCGGATTAATGAAATGAAAATTAAGTTAGTTTGACGTTCGGTTTTGTCGCAGCTGATGCTAAAGTTACCGTTACTTTTACGATATAAATGATGAAAACCTTTCAAAACGCAAAATAGTTACTGTATTACGGAGTATCAAAAACAATAAATAAAATTGTATTAAAATGATTCAAACTCTTCATATAAAAAATATATATAACTTAAGATTTTCTTAGTCGTAAAATAGGGGACAGTCGCAAAATGGACATACCATTTTTTGTAAAGCTAGGCTTACACTAGGGAAACAGAACCCAAAATTTATAAGGATAAAAGAAATCATATTTACAGTCTTAATCAGTTTATTTTAATCACATACAATATTAAACTTACTTATCATCAAGGCCTTTTTAAGAGATCAATGTTATTTAATTTCAGTACTGTACCTATCTTATGCTAAAGTAGGTATACCCGTATCATCAAAAAAACATAAAAAAAAATAGCACTCGGTACAAAATGCGACAAAAAAATAGGTACGAGCTATATTATAATGAATGATACTTATCAATAATCAACTTTTACGCAACCTATTGTGCAATAAAAACAAATAATATCTTCTAATAAAGCGCTTTTTCCTTATGTTGCTGACAATAAAAACTATATTAAAAATGGCACCTATGGTAACTGTTTGCATTCAAATTAGTTTTTGAGCTGGAAGTTTCTGACAGATCCAAATAAAAGAGAGCAGGTAGCAGGTACTTATGTTTTTTCAAAAAGCTTTAATTATGGTATCAAGGGTGGAAAAATCGGCTGTCCCATAGATTTTCATCGATTGTATCGATACAATTTATATGGAGCAGCCGGTTTTTTTCTTAGTGGTTATTATAGAAAGGTTCTTGTTAGTCAGAAACATCTGGTATGAATGAAATAATAATAATAATAATAAAAAAACAACAATCTTTCTTTTTCTAAAAAAATAACAAAACCATTCATTTTAATATTAACATATTTCGTAAGAATATTTTCTTACCCATTCCAGCAAATATTACACTCATCTGCAGGATAATGATCATAAATACACAGATTGCAATAACTACACCAAAAAAAATTAGAATTTAGTAAGAAAAAAAGGTCAGTTTTACTCATTGCTGATTTAAAATGTTTCGGTCCATGGACATCATTCGTATCCAGCTCTTGTTGACATCCATAGCACATTTCAGTTATAACAAAGTGAGTGACAGGCCACGGCCACTTAACATTATTGTTATAAAACTGCTTGAGATCATACATTGATAATATTTTATCAATATCGTAAAAGATGACCATAATGCAGCGAAGCGCTGTGAAGATGGCGATGATTGGCTTTTAATCGTAGATTTATCTGAAACAAAAAAATAATTAGAAATATTAAGATAACAAAAGGATTCTATGCATACTAAGGAAATAATAAGGAACGGATGATGATGTTGATGGTAAAAAAATAACATTATCTTCAAAATAAAAGTGTTATAAAGGAACATTACCTTTTAACTTTCTAGGCATGGATCACAAATATAATCAAGGTATATCTGCCGTCCAATGCATTCAGTGCAAAACATATTTTTGCAAACGATGCATTTCCGTTTTGGTCCTGAGATGTGCTTTAAACATCTTACACATTGACGACCCATTTTTGCCTGACTTTCTGATTTGCAACGTTCAGAGACGTTGTTGGCAAGAGGTTTTCGAGCATTTTCAGGTAAGAGCCTTCCCTTTGGACGGTATGTCTTTACTTCTAATATCTGTATCTTATTTTTGCAACTTTTGGGTGTGTCTATTTCTGGTTTGTAACTAATTATTCCTGGGGAATCCTTTGTAGTAATAACGTCATCATTTTTAGATAAAGGTTTACTTTTTGTTACTTTTTTATTTAGATCATCGTTACCGTCTTCTTCACCAATACAATTTACAGACCCATTCACGTTTGTTGGTAATTCTTCTTCTTCTATGTTTATTATTGGTAGTTCACCCGTATCTTTTAACTCAACGACTTGCTCGATGAGAAATCTCAAAATCTTTCATGAAAGCAGAGAACTCTCCAGGTGTAGCATTTTCATATTCTTTAATGTTTGTGGTCTCAACTGTCAAGTCGTAATTCTGGTTGATTTTAATATCTGGTGTCGTAACTTTAGAGTTAATTTTAGTTTCAGGTTTGCAGTTTGTAGATTCAACTCGTCTGTATATTTTAAGTGTCTGTTTTACAGGATTGCAGCGTTTAGTGCTTAGGTCGTCGTTAGTAGAACTACTAGTATATTTTTGGGCTAGAGAATTATTTTCTGCTGGTGCTGGGTGTAGAGGATCATTTAAATCAACTAACTCAAATGGTATTTTGTCAGACACCTCTGAAGTTGAGTCTGAGGTTTGGCAGGCATCAAAAGATCTCATACTAATACCATCAATTACTCTAGGTGCATCAATCACGGAATGAGACCGTGGAGAGAAACAGTCGCACTGTCCTCTTAAATTCCCACAAAAGCAACTCAAATCCCTGTACTTTATTTTATTATCGTTATGTTCGGATGTAATTATCTGATGCAATCGCATTGTTCCTTTTAGAACTGGGATCTTAGCTGGTAATATTTTAGATATGTTATCAATATCACTCCTCTGGATGAGGAACACTTGGGTTTTTTTCAAACTTTCTTTGGACACTTCGTAAGCGTGTTTTGCATCTACTACGTCCATACCAAGGCATACTTTTTTGTCAAGGTTCCGTTTCACGCTACCCCCGATTCCGTCGGCAACACTTTTTCCATGATGTGCTTCGTAAAAAGACCAAGTCGAGTACCTAAACCTGTATTTCTTTGTAAAATGAGCCAGTAAATAAAAATTGTTCTTCTGGCGGTACTGCGAGGATGGGCCGTCAGTATAAAAATGAAGAATGTCTACATTTGGCGTCTTTTGCTTTATCATCTCTATAACAGGACCCAGATGTGCCCAGATCGCCGGTGGCTGATGACTACTCTCATCCGACATCGTACAAAAAGATTGCGCTTCACCTTTCCAATATACCATGCCTGTATGCAAAGATATTTGGCGTTTGGAGGCACCGAAATGCATGCTTTGAACTTCGTTGGCCAATTTGGCTTCGTATGATTCTGAGAAGTCGCATACAATCAGGCATTCGTTGTCATGTAATTCAGAAATAACTTTTTGGTATTCTTTTTGCTGATGTATGTTATTGAAGTGGTGTTTTTTAAATATAATCAAATCTTTTTCATATTTGATTTTTAAATCATTTATACTCCCTTTGTGTACAACTTTTTCTGTTCTTATTGTCTTTACTTCTTTCTTTGTTAATTCGTCTTTCTTTTCGTATGTATGTTCTTTTCTTTCCCATTGCAACCATTGTACTTCTTGATTTGACTCCTCTGTAGCCAAATTGAATTGTACTCTTTTATCTTTGCAGTGCACACATATATTGTACATGCAATTATAATTGTTTGTGTCGCAACATATATTTTCTAAAGCATCTTTCCTTGTGCCACTGATGAGGTTGCGTTTTTGTAGAGCACAATGTAGAAAGTCAATATTGCTATGCTTTGGGCACAAACATGTACTTCTAGAATTCATTCCTGGCGAAAGAATAAAAAACGGTTTGTTTTTGAAAAACGTTGTGAATCCGCAGCGGCCTCCTTCATTTCTGAATCTTTTAAGTGTTTACTAGTGTATCACAAAGGTATCTTATCTGCATTTTTCTTTTACTTTTGGTTCTTGTTTCTTTTACACCTGCAGTATTGCGACTGACGTCATCTCTCATATAGAATTTTGTTATTTCTTTGATTGTGCTTGAAGTTTTTTTCGTTTTTTTCTCCCTCACTTTACCTTCCAGGCCTAGCATTTTTGTAATCAAATTTTTGTTTTCTGAATTCTTAACCAGATTTTTTAAAGTTTGCTGTTCTGATCGTTTATTACATTTCTGATATGTCTTTTTTAGGGTATGTTCTAATATTTCTTCTCTTGCTTTTATTTTCAGTATCTCTGTCTTTAAATTACTATGTTCCTTCTGCTGTCTTTGGTTTCGTTTTTTATATTTATCTTTTAGTCTGTTTAATTTTTCGTTGTACGCTATGAGACGTCTGCATTTATTGATCAGTTTTTTATTATTCTTGATCAGCTTTCGGTGTGCCAGTGACATGTCCTTGGTATTGGCATGGGGCTGTAAATCATTACTACCGTTATGGGTCTCAATATTATCATTCTGTGCGTTATTATGATCAATGTTTCTTTTTTTCTGTCTTTTAGCTCGTTTTTCTTCGCGCCAACATTTTCTCTTTTTCTGAGCTTCTTCTTCTGTCATTTGTGAAATTTTTTTCTTCTTAGATTTTATTCTTTGCAAATTTTTCAGTCTTTGGCTCTCTAACTTTTCAGGATTTTCCCGTTTTAATTTCTCCCTATACCTACGAGATCTTTCTGCGCTAGTCAGTGGCATTTTAAAGCCTAAAAAGAAACAAAAATATTTTCTTAACTTTGCACCATGCATACCGGAAAGACTTTTAATGGATTTTACACTCGTTTATTTCATTATTTACATTTTCAACAAAAAAATGTCACCTTAGTTCACCGGGACCCCGGGCCCTGTAAAGGACCAGAAAAGTCGGAAAATGTAAAAAAAAAAACAAGAAAAACATGTAGGGGTCGCCGTACATTTGTACAAATGGCCTCAGTCTGGGTGTGTTTCCTTGTTTGTGATGTCCTTGCCTGGTTGCCGTAGCACAGGGTATCCTAGTTTGGGACCAGGACAAGTGATTGTGTTGTGTGGAAGTCATTATTATTATTAAGTAAGTAAGTATTAACACAGAGGAATTATTAAGTAAGTAATGTAAATAAATAAACAAGTGTAAAATCCGTTAAGTGTTTCAGTTTCAGCAAGAAACAAAAAAAAATGGCCTAACATTATTAAAGCTAGTGAAACAATCGCGAATGAAGTCTCACCCTAATGTGTCCGTTTTGCGACTTTGCTGGTCCGCCTGGTAGGTCACGGGGCAAAATGTCGCAAAACCGACGTGACGCTCCCTTCCCTTTTTTTATTGAAAAATATATTCTGACAAGAATATTGAACTAAGTTTAGAATTAAATGAAATCAACGTTACTTATGGATATTGTCTATCGCCTTGTAAGCCTGAAATAATAAAAACTTACCTGGATCAGCAGAAACGGTGTCTCAAAAAAGACAGAAAAATCTTGACGACATTTCACTCACTTGAACTACGTCTTACTAGCCAAAGAGTATGTAATCACTACGTTATAAGAGTCGGCACTTGCTAACAACACGTTTTCAAAATTATGAACGTAGTTTGTACCAACCTAACAAAAAATAGTATAATACCAACATGAGAATGAAATTGCAAAACATTAGTGATGGACTGCTTATCGATATCGATAAAAAAAAATTCGAAACGTCTCTCCTCTACCTCATTTTCATGCTTTGGAAATTAAAGTAGGCGATAAATCCCAACACAGTAGGTCAACTCAATTATTTCGAGTATGACATGGTGTGAATGGATTATCGCTTACTTTCATAATGAAAAAGGCATTTTTTTAAATCAAATCATTTATTTAGCATCAAGAGTAGAAAACTTAATGTCACCAATGCGTCACGTCGCTATCAAAACTTTGCACTTTGGTCGAATTTCAGATCTTTGGAGTCTGCAACAAACAAAACAATAAGTCAAAAAATATATTATCTATACCATATTTATTTGAGGCTGAGACAAAATTAAACTTTTTAATACTTTTAAAATGATACTGTCTAATAATGTTGTATACGTAATTTTTTTATAAAGTATTAAATCTAATTTACTAATTTCTTAGTGTAAAAACCGAAATAACATTTTTCGACAGTGAAAATAGTCTAAAGAGTACTGAAAAGTTGTTTACACTTTGTCTCAGCCCCAAATAAATATGGTATAGGTACTGCTAATAATGTCAAGGAACGTTTGTATCACCTGTTTACTATTTTGCTGTACTTTGAGCTTGCGAAATTTTATTTGCGTTCGCGTTAATTTCTTCTGCCTTTATGAAATCAAAATTATATATTTGACATTGTCTTCGAATAAAATTTTTTACAATTAAGGCAATCATTCTCTCCGTCATATAACGGTGGCTATTACAGCTCCACCATGCAAATCTTCATTGCCTGTCGCTTTAACCCATAAGCGGCATCTAGAATACAAAACAAAGCGGTGCAATGTGTTTTTAAAAATATAAAACAAAACTGAATGCTTTGAGCAAAATAAAACAACATAAATCATTTCTGTTCTTGCTGTGTGGTGTTCGACGTTTAAAATTAAGTAGTTGTGATCAATTTTAGACAGCATGTAGAAATATCTGGCAGAAATCAATCGTCCAAAATATCGATAAAAAAATGTACCACATGGGTACCGCACTACAACCGGCGTTAATTTAAATTTGTCAAAATCGTAAATTGTTCTAAATAAAGGTAGCCATAATTAAGAATTGAATTGAATTCAGTTGTTTTATCCAAGCGCATTAAATAAATATCAAAATTTGCGTACATTTATTATGATAAACTTGCTAATTTTACCTGTTTGGCTCCAGTGGATATCTGGTTACGTACATTAATTTCTGACTCTTCTAATGCCACAAATTTCACATTTCCTCATTGCTTTTCCTCCCATATTTCTTGTTTAATCACTTTTCACGCACTACACCTATTGCTAAAGTTAAAATAAATAAAATAATGCCACACAAAAACGACAAACGAACAAAATTACCGGCCATTTGCAAAATACGTAGTACCAACATTACCAACATTAGATTTCACATATAACCCGACTTAATTTTAAATCATGATACATCTACGTGATTCACTGCAGAGTTAATGCCTTTTGTTTTAGCAGGATTATATTTTTTGTTTCATTGTTGGCACAAAGTACGTTCATAATATTTTTTGTATGGAGTGACGAGGGCCTGTTACTAGCCTCGAAAAGTCTTTGACACTAACTTTTTTTTTATGGCGAACGGGGAGTAAAGAGGATTGTGTTGCCATTTCAAACATTCAAAAAATCCTTATTAACTGCCGAATGCTAGTTTTAGCCGTATCAAAACCGAACTGTCCGGTCGGTACCACTTTTTGATATTTTATTGTAAGTTAAACCGTATTTCAATGTGTTTACGATTCAAATTAGAACCTACCGGAGACGATAGGCGATCCACTGACTTTCATATGATATCAAAAACGATGCTGCCCTAGTACAAAAAGTTTTCACTAAAGCTTACAACACCCAGAATTTCGAGTGGGGGACAACAAAAAAATGGCATCTTGGTGATTAAATATTTGCTTTATTTAAATATAACACAACGTATTAGTAAAATGAAAGTTTGCATAACTAGTTTAGATAATGTTTAATGCTTTTCAATAATTAGAATAATTAGCCACATACAAATTTTACTTACCATTTGACTTTAAAAATGAGGGACAGCCCAAAAATCGGGGGTACACTTTTTTCTGAAAACGCTCAGGTGCCACTGGGCTATCAGTCATCGCTGTATAAATCATCTCATTACGTAGATGCAGAGGCCAAAGTAATAAACGAGCGAAGCTCGATCGCCCAGGTACTATATTGACCAATTATGCGGTAATTTTGTGCAAGGCCGAGGGCCTAGAAAACAAGGCTTATCTACTCTGGACATAAGGCACTTTTTCCTGTGTCGCTAACTGTCGATTTTCTCTGTGAAATTGAATATTATCCTACGTTAGTCGGAAGGGTTCATGGTACCTAGGTGACCCGATGCGGTGGGAGAATGGGATTGGAAATAGCGGAATCCGATTCAAGATTGAAATTTTAAAACTATTTACCTAAAATGAGCCGTTTTCAGCACAAATTCACAAAGCACTTCATAGATGGCGCTTATAGGCGTGCACATACAAGAACAGGGATACGTCTGTCAAATTTTGCTTAGCGCAGATTAATTTTGACAGCCGTATTCCGGTTCTTCTATGGCCACGCCTGTAAGCGCCATCTATGAATTGCTTTGTGAATTTGTACTGAAAACGGCTCATTAAGACTAACATCATAGCCCCTTTTCATAGAACTACAATTCATAGTTTACTATGACAATTCGATGTACATTGAATGGCAGTTTAACCCACATATTACCTATTAGAAATCAGCTACGCAATGCACATCGAATTGCCATAATAAACTACAATTAGTAATCGACTATATAGTACATTACTGCCGTACTCACAGTCGTCAATTAAACTTAATGTTCATTAAGTGTCGTGCTATCCCTTTCATATGTCTTTGAAATGAAAGAGATGGCATGATACTTAATTGACATTAAATCTTAATTGACGACTCTGAGTACGGCAGTTAGTCTTCTTACTTGTTAATATGTGCGTTGATGGCAAAACATCCTTGGTTAATCGGCTAAGCAATAATACACCAAATTGCCATAGTAAACTGTGAATTGTACTTCCATGAAATGGGTCCAGGGGAAATGAACCAAAGATTTGACCTAAAAGACACTAAGGCCCGTTTTCTGAATTGAGAATTGGGCGTTTTTCAAAATTAATGTACACGTGACGCACCGGAAGTCATTGTTAAGTTGTGGTGGTTTGGCTGTATTTTTTCATCTAATTCGATTAAATGTATCTTTAACTGTGTAAAAATCAATCCAACATAACAATAATAAGCCAAACATCGTGATAATATTTGTTTTATGTCAGAGCTCGACTCGAACACGTTCCGGTTCGTCACAAAGAAAAACATAAATAAAGTATAAACTATTGGTTGTTGTATTAGTTTCTCTTTATTTATTACTAAATGAAGTTAAAATATTTATAAATCAACAATCAAACAGATATCAGCGACAATAATTCTTGTCAAACGAATACTTTTCTTTCTAGATAGTCACAGTGTGACGTTTTGACTTTAAAAACAAAACAATAATTTCTCTTCCTAAAGATAAAAACTCCAACGAATAAACTCAACATCTAAGCATACGTCAATGCCAACTAAATCAGTTCAAATAAATGACTAATAACAAAATATTTATTAAATAATAACCATTTTTGTTTCCGTAACAATATGGGACAGTGACTATTTGGAATTCAAAGTGACTAACAAGAAAAACTTAAGGTAGATGTACATTGTACATGTTATTAAATAAAATCTTAAAATTAGATAACTTATAATTTTTAGGTATTCTAACAGTCTTTGATGTATCATTCAAAGTGAAAACATGTTTCTCTATACCCTATATATTCTTGTTAATTAATATTTGGTTTTATAATACTAGAGGAACTGAAATGATAACATTTCTAGAACCTTGAGTAATGTTTTTTTTAATTAACATAAATTTAGTATTGTTTAAAAAATATATTTTGTATCTTACTATACGTACGTAATAACTTTGGTAAATAACTGGAACTAGGGATTAAAAACGATAAAAATCTACTTATTCAAAACATTTGTCGCAAATGTAGTCGATGGCTGGTTGATCGCAACACACTCCACATACCCAGTTTTTGCAAGCAATACACTTCGTCATGTCAGTGATCACAAATAATTTACGAAGCTTACATAAATGGCATGTGAAGTTTCGGTTTATTATGGTTTTTAGTGACCTTGAACTGCATTTTTCTTGGTTTGCTGGTATTAGTTTTACTTTTTTCTTAGACTTACCTTCTTCTTTTAGATTATTCTTCCTTTTACTAAGATTTTCCTTTCCTCTATTTTTGTTCAAACATTCCACTTCGTCTTCTATCAAGGAATTTGCGGTATCTAACAATCCAACAAACCCTGTTTGAGGATAATCTTTGATATCATCCAACATATCTAAGTCCACAATATCATCAATATTTAGGCCAATTTCCAAATCGGAGAGGTCGACAACATCACCGTCTCGAACATTCTGTTTTATTAAACTGCTTGATGAAGTGTCAGTAACGGAAGGGTTTCGTCCGACTCCGTTTTCGTCGCTAGGTGGATTTTCAAGAGCAACTATTGAGAAAGTTTCATCATGACTATGGTCATGTTTGATGGCAGGAATAGCATTTTGATCGATATCTAAAACTGTTGCAGCAACCTGATCGACCTGCTCAGTTTCATCATAAGATGCTTTATCGGTAACGGAGAGCGCCGTATCAGGATCAACATAAACAGTTTGAATATTGCGTTGATCAAAACCAAATGAATGCGTTACTGGATCTAAACAAGTGCATAGTCCGCGTTTATCGCCACAAAAGCAACTTAATTTTCGATACAATATTTGACCGGGATTCACTGATATGACTTGGTGGAGTTTCATAGTCTGCGGCACAGCTTTGAGATCTCTCGGAATAATTTTGTTCACATTCTCGATATCCGTATCTGAGATTATAAAACATTTCACAGATTTCATACTGGCTGATAGAAAAGTATAAGCATCATTTGCATCTGTCACATCGTGTCCGTACGCCACATGCCTATCTAACTGTCTTTTGACTGCACCCCCAATGCCATCTGCAACACCCTTTCCATGCCCACTTTCCGAAAATGACCAGGTAATATATTTCAGTTTCAATTTTGTTGCAAACAAGTTGATTAGGTAGAAGTTCTTTTTCTGCCTGTACTGGGATGTGGGGCCGTCAGAAAAAAAATGGATTGTTTCTATTGTGGGGTCCAATTCCTTGACAAATTTGAAGATGGGCAAGAGGTGCGCCCAGATGGCATTGGGTTCATGACAAACGTTATCAGATATTGTAACGAATGATTGAGATTTATCATTCCAATAAATGATACCACAATGAAGTGAAACACAATTTTTCGACGCTCCGAAATGCATTGACTGTACCTCAGTCCCAAGTTTACAGTCGTAATTTTCTGAAAAGTCAACTAATATGGCGATCTCTTTAATGCCCAAATTTTTTATGCAGATTTGGTATTGTCGCTGTTGTTCCTTCCAGTTGTAATAATGGATCTTGAATTTCGAAAATTCCTCTTTAAATTGGGTTACAAGCTCGCGAACCGTTCCTTTCTTCAAAAGTTTTACAGTTTTTTTTGTAGTACATTCTTTTCCCGATTTTTGGTATGTGTGTGTAACTCTTTCCCATTTCATCCACGTGATTTCCTCATCAAATTTATCTTCTCTGTATTGCAGGCATTGGGTACTACAAGTTTCACATTCATCGGACATGCATGCGTACGAGTATTTATCACAAACAGACTTACTAATAGTTTCTTCCAGATTTTTGTAATCTACGATATGTTTGTTTTTGAGAGCCATGAAGAGGTACTCCATGTTGGAGTGTTTGATGCACATACATGTATCTCTATTTTTTGCGGTTGGTGACAAAACGTAATACGGTTTATATCGATAAAAAGTCGTAAAACTGATTTTACCACCTTCTTTTTTATAAGTTTCGTATAAATTACTTATTGTGTCGGTTAGGTATCTTATCTGCATTTTCTGCTTCGATTTTGTTTTCGTTTCCCGTTTTCCAGCAGTAGTCCTGCTGATATCGTCTCTCAAATAAAAAATATTAAGTTCGTGTTGTATTTTCTTGTTTACAACTCTATCCTTGTTTTTGCTGTGCTTTATACGGCCTTTAATGCCTAAACAGCTAGCAACAGCTGTTACAGATTTGCTGTTTTTGACCACTTGGTTTAGCGCAATAGATTTAAGCAGCCTTTTTTCTGATATGATTCGGGTAGTTTTGTAGGTTTCACGTAATGACAGCTCTAAGATTTCCTGGCGTGCCAATAGTTTATCTATTTCTGTCTGTAGTTCATCCACTTTTTTCGTGTGGGCAATTTGTTGACGGTAAATTTTCTTTCGGGTCGCTTCATTTCTCGTTTTTAATTTTCGAATATATTCCAGAGACCTTTGATAGTTTCTGCATAAATTTTTATAGCGTATTTTTAAGACAGGAGTTGTCGTGTTCTTGGACTCCGATGTGTTTGATACAGCTACAGCTTGATTTTCGTTTTCTTTTTTTTTCTTTGTTTCTGTTTTTTCTTATCATCCCTCCATTGTTTTCTTTGAATTTCTTTTTCTTCTTCTGATAAGTCTTTTACTTTTTTTCGACTCTTTTGGAGACGTTTTAGTTGTTTCTTTCTCTGCTCCTCAAATTTTACGGGGTCTTGTTTTAATTTCTCTCGGTACCTTTTGGCCCGTTCGGCTGCTGTGAGGGCCATGTCAACTGAAATAGAACGTATTATTAAAGTAAGTGATATTGTGATTAACGATGAACGCGTCTCCCCTGCATATTTGTAGTTATAAATATCTACGCTACATTTGTTGATTTGTACACAACATTTTTATTTGTTTCAAGATTACGAGTCGTCTGGTTGCGAGATTATTATTATAGGCTATTATTATTTTACGCAAATATAGAAAAAAACAAACATACATAACTTTCACTAACATTAGACATTAGCCACATGTAGCACAACCTTAATAGTTCCAGTTCGTCACAAAAATATTCCTGTCATACAATACGTGATGGACCGGAACGTGACGATTAATATCAACAAATCTTCAAACAATAATTGACGATGTCGTGATTATGTTATGGCTACTTACAACTTTGTAAACGAGAGTTTCTGAACAAAAATAGGATTGTGTTACATCAAATATCGTAATAAACTGCTAAATACCTTGTAAAATCCAGTGACTTTCCGGAATACAATTTCGAGACCACAAAAATGCACCCACTTTCGTCACAGATTTTGTTCACTGAAATTGATTCCGCAGTGGTGGCCGTACGCCATAGACAAGAATAGTGTTGCCAGAAATAACCAGTAATATAATTCTTCGGTAATATTTCGTTGAAGTGTCGAAATCTTTGCCGTGACGTTTTCCGGAATTCCGGTTACGTGTTATTCCTGGGACAGCAATTAATTAGTGTTACCGGCTATTTCAAGCTCAATATCTACAAAATAGAGCTTGAAATCGTCTGTTTGGTTAATATACGTCTGTACAGCAGCTATAATAGTGGTGGTAGCACTAATATTCAGCCAAAACTTACGAGTTGAAAGTTTGAAGTTGCAGGTGGGACATGAAGATTTTACACTTTTTTTTTATTACATTTTATTCATATAAATATTTGGCTCGCATCTAACGTTAGTTTGTGATTCAAAAATATGTTACTATTGGACAAAAAAGCAGTTTAACTACTTACATTGCTTACGAAAAATCTAAAAAAAATCTTAATGTATAGGACACTTCTTATCTGCAATGTACATTTGTTTTGAAAAACACCTAATTACACTAAGTAAACACTTAGGTAAGTTACGCTCTGCCCCTATATTACGCTCACCAAATCCTGAGCGATTCCAATCGCCTAACTGTCAAATTAGTATGGAATTTGACAGTTAGACGATTGGAATCGCTCAGGATTTGGTGCGCATAATTAGGCCACTGTTACGCTCTTTTCTGAGGAATTCGAAGAGACAGCACTACATTTAACTATTGACAACATTTCAATTTTTTAGCGTAGGTACGTATTTTATTGTCTTAAAGGAAACTAAATACACAATAAAACGAACCATATTTTTTTTCAGAAATTCGGTGATTTTCATTCATAATTTTCTGTTTGAATTTCGTCTTTTTCTAAAAGGACGTAAACGCCAAATGACGAAACTGGCCCTAAATAACTTACAAAAGGACACCGTTTTGGATCCTATCCTTCGTATCTACACTGTGAAACAGAATTCCCATATACAGGGCGTCCCAAAATTATGGGCCATGAAGGGAAAGTACCTTAAATATCGTAGATAGGGTATTTTGCTGAAAGAAGACTTTTATGTTATTTTTAAAAGTTAGTTATTTTGCATTCAAAGATTTTCTAAAAGTTACTTGCCTCGTCTGGGAATCGAACCGACTTAGATGTAAAAAAACACCTATTTTTATGATGCCAATCGAAAGAATGGCCAAAAACTAATAACTCTTCTTAAGATTTTCTAAATGAATGTTTTCCTACTTGGATTGGTACGAATGGACCGATTCGATGGCCGGCCAGATCCTCGGACCTTACACCATTAGATTTCTTCTTTTAGAGATATGTGAAAGATATGCTATACAAAAAGCGATACGAGAACCTGGGCGACTTACAAACAGAATTGTGCCATATCATATCGAGTATTCACCATAAAAAGATAAGAAAATGAACAGGCAGCGGACTCATTAAAATGTTCGCGATTTGCGTAAGATAAGAGGGATCACATTTTGAGCATTTAATTAATTAATTTACAAAATAATACCTACGGCATTGACTACGGCAGTTTCCTGTATGTTTTTAATTTGATTAAAATTATTAATTTCACGCTGTTCCTTTCTTTTAAAATACTATGTTACTTAAAAAGAGTTATTAGTTTTTGGTCATTCTTTCGTTTGGCATCATAAAAGTAGGGGTGTTTTTTTTTTAAATTTAAGTCGGTTCGATTCCCAGACGAAGCAAGTATTTTTTAGAAAACCTTTGAATGCAGAATTACTAACTTTTAAAAATAACGTAAAGTCTTCTTTCAGCAAAATACCCTATCTACGATATTTAAGGTACTTTCCCTTCATGTCCCATAACTTTGGGACGCCCTGTATATCCGATAATGGAAGTTTCTCCTTGTCCTGCAAACCACTTTTACTGAAGTCAAAACATCGTTATCACGAAAAAAATGTTAGCTGCTCCGTACTAAGGTTTTATTTTTATTTATTTACTAAACAACAGCCTACAGTTGTTTGGTTAAAATTATTCCAGGCAAATACAAAAATAAATTCTGAAAATCATAAAATATTATTTATTCAAGAACTTTTCCAAAATACATATTCCATACAAAAAACCCTCACTGAAACCTTTGCTTAAAATTAGCTCAAGAAATATAGTTTTAAGACATTTCGGCGCTTGTTTGGTTCACACGAGATTTTTTCAACAAGTTCGGTGGGTAGGTCGTTTAAGGGTTTATATTACAGGCATGCAAGAACACTTTTGTCTGACAGTTACTTACAAAAATTATTAACTGGCTTATAAACTAAAGTAAGTGGCTATAGGTTTGCGACGTTAAAATGTATGGAACAAAATCTTGGCGCGTGAAGACCGGAGCGGAGTTTCTTTGTTAGCTTCTTCTCCACCTATTTATTGTGAAACTAACAACTTTGACGTTCATTAAGTAGTAATCATTTTGTTTTTGTTATGAACAAAAATATTTGAATTGAATTGACCTAGGTACCTTACTTAGATGACGCGGCCAAGAAAATTCTAATTTTTAACAATTTTTTTTCTTCCGGTTTGTTAAAGTTTTTGTGTGTGGTTTGCATTTTCAAAGTATTTATTTTCAAATTATTTGAATCGTTGTTTTTTTCTTAAAATTTAAGTTAGGTAAGCATGGTGTAAGCTAGGAATATTACGATTTAAGATAAGAATATAAATAAAACATAAAAATGTAATTATTTAAAGCAATAGATAAGCATGTTCTTAGCTAATAGAATTTTAGCTGAAATGAAAATTTTAAGTATATTTTGAATGCAAAGCTTTGGCCTCACTTTTTTGTCTCAATTTCACCATAATAAATAAGTGTCTTGAGTAATGAAATTGAACCTATTTACATACTTTCTTTAAATAAATGTAGGATTAGTAATGGTGGTTGTAAATCTTAGATCATTACAGTCTTACTGCCTTATTTATAAAAACACGATTCCTCTAAAGCAACCCTCAGAGGCAGTTTATTTGATCTGTGTTTACGTCAATTACCGCAGGCACTGACTGAAAACCAGCGCTGAGAGCTCACACCCTCAGCACAATGCTGAGTCAGATGCCCTTTATGGCAACTTTGACACACCACAGGATGCACTCTGACGCTCTGACTTTGTCTTGTATTATGTTGTATTTATGTGACTTGTTTTTCCTTTGAACTTGTTACTTGTTTTATTTTATTTTATTTAGGACACAAACAGTCAAACAGGAAAAAATAAAAAGTATATGTAAACAAAAATAGACCTGGAGGTCCCTTTAGTAAACAAAATTATAATATTATAAGCATGCGATCTTAACCAGTTTTGATTCGTAGTATCTGATACTTAGTATTGGTTACAGTAAAATAAAAGTATAAGTATGAGCCATTTTAACTTAATTGTATTTGAGCAATAGGCTACCCGCCTCTTTTTTAAATTCGTTTAATGTAACTGTAAAAATATCAATGTCTTGCAAAAAGTCATTAAAACATTTAGGGCTGCGCCTGAAGCGCCTTTATGTTACTTGTTATGCCTTTTTTTCTTGTGATGTGTTAATTTGTAAAATCTCTGTTTTTGCGAGTGTTTTTTTTTTTTAATATAAATAAGACCGTTAGTCGTACTAGCACGGTTCCTTAAAACACTCTTCCTACTCATTTTTTACAATTATGGAAAATGTACGAGACGTATTCCAATCGTAGGTGACAGCTTTAACACTATTATAAGAGTGTTTTAGATGAATCGATATTCATAAATAGGGTCTGTAGGTAATTTTCAAGAAAATCTAGCACCACAGTCGAATCCGATTCGATACTGTATATTGTATTTAAACGTAGGTATATTGTTAAATTATTGTTGTTAGGTATTCATTGTAATTGTTTTGTTCTATTCCTAAGTCTGATTTTAATGACCAAATAAATGCATTAAACTCTTTCCACTCCTTTTCTCGCGCTCCCTTTACCCAGTGATAGTTAACGTAGATGTCCAACTAGCGCTACAAAATGACCCCACGTTCAATTGTGGGAAGGCGCCGGGGCTTGTCAATAAAATTGTGGTACCAATCGGAGCGAGTTCATTATTACCCAGCAAAATATCTATGCATCTGCCACCGTCAGACCGCCATCTTGCGAGGTACCTAGATATAACGACGGGTACATCAAGATGTCAATGGTTTGAGGGTTTTGTATAAAACCAATCATAAGTTACGCTGACGTTTACTATCGCCCACTCGACGTTCATGTCGTCACGCGTGGCGCACAGAATGACAAGGGCGTCGCCAGCCGATGGCGCAGGGGGGGGCAAGTTGACTTTACCTACTACAATTCATACTTTTCTCATTCTCTATGAATGAGAAAAGTAAGTATGAATTGTAGGTAAAGTCGACAGCACAGGAAGCTTTTCACTTGTATTACGAGCCTTACATCTACAGCGATTGTAATTACAACAGTATCTTAGTACTATATACATATATATTCTGTGACAGTACAGAGTCCAATGTGTAAAGCTACACGAGCACGAGCTGACAGAATGACAGACGCTTAAACAAAGGCGGCTGTGCGGGGGGCGCGAGCGCTGCGCGGTTACATGTTGCTTCCCCACTCCCCCTCTCCCGCTTCAACGACAGAGTAGAGCAGAGCGTAATTGAGCGTACGGAATATTAGGAGTGGAATTGGTAAATTCATTCGAGTTTCGACGTACGGGAATGATTGTTCAAGGCTTGAACTTCAAGCAAATTAACTCAAAGACTTAAGACTTTGGTTGCATTATATTTGGCAACTTTTTTAGAATCTCTAGGGGGGGGGGGGGGGCAACTGCCCCTCCCTGCCCCCCCTTGGCGACGCCCTTGCAGAATGACCCAATCACAGAGTGATTTACACTACAGCACATGTAGCGCTCATTTCATTGGTAGGTACAGACTAATCGAGAGGACAGGGGCCATTTTTGAGTGAATTTTGTAGGAAGAAATACTTCTATGGTCGCGTTGCCGCGGCGCCAGCACAACGTTTTTGGCGAACAAGTACAATACATAACACAACGCACTCTTGGGTTTCTTGATATTTTATATCGTTTTGAATCAGTTGTAAAAGTTCGTCAAATATTTGCTTTGGCACTCGTAGATAATCGTAAAAATGTTTTTTATTATTATTTTTATAGTACATATGGTGCTACATTACCGCACTAGTGCGATAATGAGCACTTTACGTGCCTATGTCGAAACTTCAAAGTGCCATATGTACTATAAAACGTTGTACGATACACGTGCGAATAGGTAATTCGTAACTCGTGTCGATATAAAACACTCCCTTCGGTCGTGTTTTAATTTATCGCCACTCGTTGCGAATTTCCTACTTTTCGCACTAGTATCGTAATGTACTATTATATATTCACAATACAATACGTAATAATCGCTTTCCTGAACACAACAACCCCACAGAGGATCTTGCCAATATTGACGATGACGTTTCTTTTTTCGTTTAAGTACTTAATTTTCGTTTTTATCAGTAATGTCAACAGCAGTGTTTCTTCGTCGGAATCTATATTCACACTGACTGACTGACTGTAAGCGATAAGCGCCGCAGTGCCGCGACGCCAGCGCTGCGTAAGCCCGGCGTTCGGCGGCTGCCCAGCGCTGGCGTCGCGTCGCCGCGGCGTCAGCGTTGCGTCGACGCTGTGCAGACGCTGGCACGACGACGACGCTCGAAAGACGCTAGTGTGGGAGGTCTCTAAAAGGTTCCGTACCTAAAGGACGGACGGAGGTCAGCAGATTCTTGTAGTACTAAGACTCCGCTGATCTCCGTCCGTCCGTCCGTCTGTCACCAGGCCCCTATGGCAGACCCTGTGGTCCCTTACCCTGTATCTCATGAACCGCGATAGCTAGACAGTTGAAATTTTCACAAATGATGTATTTCTGTTGCCGCTATAACAACAAATACGAAAAACATAAAATAAATATTTAAGGGGGGCTCCCATACAACAAACGTGATTTTGCCGTTTTTTGCTCGATGTAAATAACGCTTGAAATATTCAAATATTGTATAAATAATGGTAAGGAACCCTTCGTTCGCGGCAGAAGTGTGTGGCGCGCACATGTCAACTCTGCGCGCGCACTATAAACTCCAACATTCCTACATCGCGCAAGCAAAATGTTTCACATGACATACCATAAATATAACGTACGACGAACATCAGTCGGACCGGTCGTCCCCAGGCATACGATCTGTCCGGCGGGAAATTTCCCTTTATAGTGGAATATCACTTAAAATATCACTTAATATCACTTAAAATACAGCCATTTAAAACGGAAGTGATTAGCTCTTCTCAAATTTTTTATGCTAATTATTAGGTAGTTTTCTCAAGTACATTTTTATATACATACCTAAATTAATTTTTAGTCGGAAGTAGATAATCAATGGTTGTAAAGCGCGGTATACACGGTCCATCCCAGCTGTACGTCAGCTCAAGGCCGCGCCGCGATCAGTATCGAACGAAGAGGACGTGTTTTGTATTTAATAAAATGCCTCCTGTTTTATCAAAACGCCAAAAAATGGGATTTCTTCTGTTATTGTCAGCAGCGGCAGAAGAGAGGAAAAAAAGTAGGAACAGGTTCTGGATGAAAAAAATTTATCATAAACGTGCAGAGTATACTCAAATGAATAACATCATGAATAATTTGAATAACGCTATCAATCGTTGCAGCTTCCCCTAAAATGGGTACCAGATCTTGTAAAGCATTTATTCTTTTTTGTTTGTTCAAGCATTTATTCTGGGCTTGAAACATTCCACAGACATGTATGAAATTTATATTTTTCGATAAATTTCCTAAGTGTCTCGGTCCATTTTGAGACGTGCAGCCACCTTGCGACGCAAGCTCAGAATGAAATCTGCTGTACAACAAGTCTATACACGATCAAGCACGCACGATACGGGACCGCGCTGACGTACGTCCGCGTTATTCACTGTCTATCTGCACGATGTTCGCGGTGGTGGGGGTACTCGCTGGATGAAAAATCGGTCCGTCAAGTCCAGCAAACAAATAATAATAATTATCGACGTACGTCAAGCATATTCATGGTACTTTTGCATCGTGCATCGTGCATGGCCTTGGCAGGACGTACGGCAAGATGGATCGTGTATACCGCGCTTTACATAAATACAAGGTACTTAAATTTTTTAAAAAGAAAGCAGAAACTTTATTTAAATTGCTGAAAGAAGGCCGAAAATATTCTTTATGACAGAATTTCAAATTACGAAGTTCAGTAAACAAAGCACTATCATTCAATCTTTCTAGCAGGATACGTCTGGTCCGGTCACCCTCCACATCGGAGCTTTTAAATTATGTCTTTAAAATTCTAAGTAAAAAAATAAGAAATATCGCTATAACTTATTCTAAATTTATGGGTAAACAGTGATTATAAAGAAATAATCAAAATGGCTTTGGTTGTAAGGCGGGCATTCACCCCAAAGAACTTGACTCTTTTAAGATGTTTCAAAGGACGCTCTCACCACATTACCACCGCGGCTATCAAAAGGGATCCTGCCTTTCTTAGTAAGTTTTCATCAATTTACTTGAACCTGTTTTTCACTGATGTCAGGAAGTTGACTTTTTCATACAAACTATGAGCTCCTGCAGTTGCTATGGTATCTAATAAAACTATCCTGGTGTCTCTGAATGACCTACCTACATTGGTAGCTAGTTCTTCGCAGCTTACTTAGGCACATTATTGGATCATAATCGAAGACTACCCAGCTACCAGTAATTCCCATCACCAGTATAATGTTGCTAACGTATTCTGAAATCCTAGTTGTTGGTTATTTATGAGCTATCCCTGTGTAGGATAAAGTAATTTTCAATTAATCAGGTACATTGTAAGGAGTAGCGACAAAGCAGACTTTCATACTTAACGCGCATAAGAATTGCTGTAGATTGATTTTGGAATCGGTCTCAGCTGACGCCAAACAAGGCCTTGAAAAAATATACTTTCCACCAGACTAAACAAATTATGTCAATCATGATGATATATTGTTTTAATTTCAAACCATAACAAAATAAAAATTGTTGCACCAAGTAGTTTCAGTGATGGCCTCTTTACACTATTTCGCCGTACTCCAATCTCCGCTGGTGTGAGAACTGTGTTATTTCGGAGAACAGTCGTTTGGTGCCAAAGGACCTCCATGCAATAATACTCACGACCCAAGCACGCATAACGTTCTTCTTAATAGCATCAGTTGTCAACCAGCGTCATGTGACGAGTATTATATGCTTGGATGTCCTTTGCAGTGCCAGCGCGCAGTGCGTCAGTTCTTGGATCAAGGGCACAATTCGACTTAGTGCGAAACACTCAGTTTCGGTACTACGCGGATGAAAAGAAGCCACCGGGTGACAAGCCCCCTCAGGGTGGTTGTCCGTGCTACCCGTTCCCGTGCGCTCCCTGTGGACCGTGTGGTCCCTGCGGGCCCTGTGGACCGTGCGGCCCCTGTGGCCCTTGTGGACCATGCCGGTGCCCTGGACCATGCGGACCGTGTGGACCATGTGGGCCATGTGGGCCTTGCGGGCCATGCGGGCCATGCGGACCTTGTGGACCGTGCGGACCTTGTGGCCCCTGTCGATGCCCCTGCCCACCCTGCGGCCCATGTGGTCCCTGTGGCCCTTGTGGTCCCTGTGGTCCTTGTGGTCCCTGTGGTCCCTGTGGTCCCTGTGGTCCCTGTGGCCCATGCGGACCCTGCGGGTGTCCTGGTCCCTGCTGCCCGTGTCCCTGCAAGCCAAAGAAATGCGAGGCTGACTCCAACAAAAAAAGTGATAAGAAACTGAACATGGCCATCGGAGCTGTCGGATTGGCAGACTCCAGAAAAGATGTTGAATAGAACTATTTATGTAATGAATTTGTTTCATTATCAACCAGTTAATTTATGTTTTACAATTGTTTTATATTTGGATTATTTACTTACAAATAAAAATTTCTGACATTACTTCTACCTTTGATTAATTGTTTATTAGCTTACAAAACATTACTATTATTAGTTAGTCTACTACTAACGTTAGTTTACTATTATTTCTGATTCAACTTTGACACAAAAGAGGTTGTCCACTCCTATGAACTACACCGATCAACCAGTTGATCAGAGTGGGAGTCTATTCAGGCATAATAAGTTCCTATCGAATCAACTAGTTGATTGATCGATCAATCAACTAAATGGTTAATTCGTTGGTAACAAAAATTCAGTTGATCGGTTAAGTTATCGGAGTGGAAAACGGGCTTTAGAGCTATTTGACTGATGTCGATTATTAATAATGGTGTATTATGATAAACTCTAGCAGTAGGTTTGAATGAAACTGGCAAATGCGTCATGTCAAGGAGTTACTCTTGGGGTACGCGAGAAACACAAATTAAAGTAACGCATGATCGTGAACACTGAACTTCTATTATTTACAATAGGTAGGTAGCTATGAACTGTAAACTTCAGAGATTACAGAATACCGTAACTTTACAGCAAACGTCACGCCCCTTCGGAGTTTCGCGAGAAAGAAGAGCTTGGACCGATACCCTTTGAAGATCGATGAGGCGACTACTTTGAATAGGAAAGTATTGAGAACTAGGACGCTGTCTAAAATCAGAATCAGCGTATCATGTCCAAACTTGACAGCCTGGTCGACACGCAGCTCTTTGGTTCCCTTTCCTCAGCGTTCCTTTTCTACTACCGCGGTAAATAGATCACGAAAGAACGTTTTGAAACCGACAGTGCAATTATTATTTGATACCAGGAGGTTCATAAACAAAGCTAACCCCGGCGCAGAACATGGAAAGACCTTATTAATGCGAGAGTTAGATAAAGGACAAGCCGCTCTACGAGATAGATTTTGTGGTATTACTGTTCGGTCGCAGAGCTCATGCTGCCCTTGTCCCAGCCCTTGCTCCACGTCAGCATGCCCTGCGGCCTGCCTGCCACCACCCTGCCAAACTGCACCACGCTGTGTTCAATACATGACTGGGTACTACTATTATCCCTATGGCTGGTGGTTCTGTGGCCCTTATCATAATACTGCGTGTGCACCGTGTGGTCCCTGCTGCCCAGATCAACTGAGATGTGGAGGATCCTGTGGCCCGTGCTGCGTAGTGCCCTCGGCTCTAGCTGCCACCACCACTCTCACAGCGGGCTTTGACCCCTCGGGTTTTAATGAAACCAATACTACTAACTACGATTGGAGCAAGGTTCAAAATCCCATGTACCCGCAAACAAATCCTGCAACTCCTGGTCCAGGACTGGACCCTGGCTTTCAGCCTTCATTTCAACCTTCGCGCCAACCTTCCAACCAACCCTCGTTCCAGCCCTCGTTTAACCCATCGTACGGCACTCCACCGTCACCTGGACCAAATCTACCCTTGTTCAAACCAACTAAGAGTGGAGTTTCGAAGTTCTTCTCTGTCAACCCAGCCTTGAATGTCTCCCCGGCTGCACCATCAAACAAGTGGCCGCCGCTGAACCAACCCCCTTCTTTTAGCGGGCCGAAAAATCAATCGGGCAGTAGTATGAGCACGCTTTGCAATACAAAACCGGTTGCTGATGGAAAAAACTATGAATTGGAAGAAAGAACAGCCGAAATAGAACGTCGGAGATTGTCTCGGAGTACGAAATATACAAGAACATGGACAAGACATTCGGCCACTACTCTAGAAGCAAGAGATAAAGAAAACACTGAAGTGGATTCTTCACAAGCAATGGTCCCTCCGCCAAGCGTGTTTAAAAAGACTTCATTTTCTACTCAGACACTGCCCAAAAAGAAATTTTCACTTTTATCTCTGCTAACAGGGTAAAACAATGACTTAGCCCGGACTACGAGTCTGGAGTGATCCAATCGGACTCGCTAGTGATGAAGCCACTACCACCTTAAATCGAACGTCATTCATCACGATATGAAACTAATGGACTGTGATTTGATATACCGCTATAACTGATAGTAAGCTAAAATAAATATAAACTCAGTTTTTTAAACATCCTTACAAAATAAAAGACAGCATGAACATAACTGTCGTTTCTTTTTGCAACTGTGTTAGGTTTTAGGTTGATAGGGAAACATAGGGCAAACTTTCTCCAGGTCTCATACAACAGAGAAGAATGTAGACTTGATTACAGAATAATCATCCCTTTCAGCGTATGGCATGTCGAGGAAGAGCATAAGCATGGACTCAATAGTCTGCAGCCATAACAAGGATACCGAACTTACAACCAAAGCTCATAAAGAAGAACTGAACACTGAACAAGTTGAAAAAGAGATCATATCCACTGACCTTCAACCAAAGAAAGCAAATATCCCAAATGCAGTATCCCTAACTTGCATCATGGACCAGTGTGGAAACTGTTGGAACGTGCCAGCACCAGCTCCGCCATCGATTTATGACTATAATCCCCCAAAAACTTATTACTACGGAACACCAGGCTACTACGATCCATGCTTTGGATACTACGCACCCCCTTGCGGTAGCTGGATAACCGGGCCTTACCACCATCAATGCTCATATCCAGTGCGACTTCATTAATTCTGAGACCTGTGAGACTAGGTAGCAAAAAATGACACTAATAACCAAACTCTTCTAAGACTGAGTAACTTAAGACTTTTGATTAGTTATTATTTTTTATGTATTGGTAATCGTTGTAATTTGAAACGGCGCATAGAAATTTTCATTTTCTTAACGAGTATGTTCTAATTATTTTTTTCTGGTACCTCGTCAAACAAACTATAATTTAAGCTCAATTCTTAGTTCTAGTTCCAAAACAATTCTCGTTGAATAATGTCCACGTTAGGTAGGTGCCATCTGCAGCTTCAAAGATTACAGTGTCACGTCACTTTTCAGCCAACGTCAAGCCCCTTCCGAGTTTCCAGAGGAAACATAGCTCAAGTCAAGCGCTGTTGAACTGCGTCGACCGAACGGAGATGCCTTTAAAGTCGGACATCACGAGATGTGGCGCTCTTCAGAAAGTCAGAATCAGCACCTCATGCCCAAACTTTCCGACTCAACACCAAATGCTCCCACTTTTGCGACGTTCATTTTCAACGACAAATACAACAAGATCCCTCAAGACCTTCTTAAACTCTAGCAAGCCATTTTTACAATGCCGAGCCCCAGCGTTCATGTACTGGAACAAGGGTGCAGCCGCACCACCAATCGAGATAAATGTAATTTCAACCCGTCAACAGAGTTCGTGCTGCCCTTGTCCAAGCCCCTGCTCAACGACTGCATGCCCTGCCAACTGTCTACCGCCGCCCTGCCAAACTGCGCCGCGCTGCGTTCAGTACATGACTGGCTACTACTATTATCCGTACGGCTGGTGGTTCTGTGGACCGTACCATAATGCCGCGTGTGCACCTTGTGGTCCTTGCAATCCTGAAGCGCTGAGATGCGGCGCGTGTTGCGTGGTACCCTCGGCAGCCTTGGCTACAGGTGCCTCCCTCACCGCGACAGATATGACATTTGATTCATCTATGTTCGATAACGGCAAAGTTCAAAACTCTATGTTCCAACAAAAGAACCAGCAAACCACTGCATCCCAGCTGCAAAACTCGACGATGATCCAAAATCCAAACGCGCCTACGCCTCTTCAAAGTCCATTTTCCACTCAAGAAAATAAGAGCGGCGTTAACAAATTTATCTCGTTTAGCCCTACGCAGAATCCTCCCCCCTCGAGCCCCAAGTGGCCTCCTCTGCAGCAGCAGCCTGCAATGGCCGCTACGAAGAAGCAACCGGGGAATAACAATATGAGTACGCTGTGCAATCGGAAACTAGATGACGATCAGCACTCTGAAGTGAGGTTAAATAAGTCGTCATACCGTAGAGAGGGAATTGCCCCAACTCGCAGCCAAAGATTGCTTCAGAAACAAGACTCTAGATCAAAAATAAAACATTTGAATATGTCGGTAATAGCAGCGACCGCAAGTGAACGAAATAAAAATGCATACAGGATCAACAAGAGGAAAGTTTACTTGTCTCGAGACCGAGAATGTAGAAAAGCAGCGGCACCGCTGCAACCTTACGAGTACACAGCATTTACAAAACGACGTCTGTTGCCAGAGACCGAACCCCTGAGACCTTTTGAATCTTGAACAAATGAAATTCCAAATCTACCTAAACTATCGCATAGCATGCATTATAATATATTGAAATAGAATTTGTAACTAACGCAAAATAAAACTTATCCTGAAATTAACATTATTTTAATGTAAGGCACATCCCTGTATATTATGTTATTCCATTGAACTTGAAACTCAACGCTTGAAATCGCCAATCCGCGGTGGGCACGCGTGGTGATTAAGCCCATACTCTCTCTGAGAGAAGGCCTGTGCCCTACAGTGGGACGTACATAGGCTGTGCGCTTCAGTAACGACACCAAAATGCCTGCGATCGATACAGTTGCAAGATGAACTCCGTTGGACCGATGGGCAACAGCACTCTCGATCTCTGTGTTGCACTACTCATGCGCCACCCTTTCTCCGTTCTCCTCCCGATGTCTTCCGATACGCTCGCGCGTTTGCATCGATACAGTCGCGATGCTGTAGCGCGTTAGTAGCCCGTTGGCATCGCTTCTGCAGCGCGTTGCAAATGCGACTAAAGCGCGTTCGTAGCGATGCTGTTGCGTGTTTACGAAACGCGCGACAGCATCACTACAAAAAGTCGCCGTGGGCGAGGGGCCTTAGGAAAGCCATCGACAAGAAATAAAAAATACAAGGTTCATTGTACAGTATAGTAGCAGAGAGTCAATAAAAGGTTTTCACTTAATATGTGGATAAAAAAATTGTGAAACAAGATACAACCACAGAGGTCGGAAAATATACCTATGTTATTTCGATTTTTTAAAATGGAAAACATTTTTTAAGACTAATCACTCACTGTTACAATTTAGGCTCTGTTATAAATATTTTACAAAATATCACAAATAATTAGAATGTTAATTTTCCTAAATATTAGTCTTCTAAGGTACTTCGGAACTGTACTTGACAATACCTTTTTTCCTCTGTGGTTAGGATACGTTTGAAAGCGCTATTTGTGGTTTTACTACTTTTATAGACTTCTACTGTATCTGTATCCCTATACGGAATAGACGAGGGCAACATTTTTTTTAATGACAGTCGGGAATCGAGAATCGAGCACAGAACACGAGTGTCTTGTCCAAAGAGTAAACATACAGCTCTTGTCTATGCTTTTAATCAAGCACTACGCAAGCTAGGCGGGCGGCCATTTTACTGATTTTGTTGACTCCCGCTTTTGTGCGTGGAGTTGTGCCATTTTTGTCCAAAAATAAATATTCGGTATGAGGACTTGTGTTTTGAAGAGTTTTTAACAAATTACCAACGATGGAGGACGAGTATAATGACTCTCAAGACTCGATGAACGATGCTAATCGCAATAATAGTGATGGAAACGATAGCGGTGGTGATATGCCGAAGGATTTTCCCGAGGGTTTTGGCAACTATGACGAGAACTACGATGATGAAGACGGTGGAAATAACTTCAGAGGCGGCCGTGGAAACAGAGGGAATTTCAGGTGAGCAACTACACGCAAAGTACTTTAATTTATAGCTACGAATAATTCCCTTACAAAATGTCGTTGTTACGGCCTACATGTGATTTTAGCGTAAAAAATTGCCTATTGTAGCCCGAAAGAAACTTTAGCTGTGCTTACAGTAGTATTTAATGATTTATGAACCACATAGCTTAGCCGCAGCGCCGTTGGGGTAATAAAAAGCTGGCGAATAATTGTAACCTAAGAAAATATTAATTGCATTGTTACTATGTACATTCTGAATGATTAATTTATCGCTGTGTAGTTACAACTGATAAGCTATGCGAACATTGCCAATCTGCAATACATCATACACAATCTATGTAGAATGCACTTTTCTTTAAATGTACCTATTCACATTTTTTTTCTATTCATATCTTTTCACAAAGAATTAGCTTTTTCAGTGTATTTTAGGGAAACATGTGGCCTTACTTCCTAGTAATTGAGCCAGTGGAAGTAAAATATGTGATCACAGAGCTGATTGTAAAGAAAAAAAATTATCATGAAGCAGTGTCAAATTAATTACTTGAAGCTGGTCTCATCTTAGCTCTGCCCATCAATACTTGTATACATATTTATAACCCAAACCTGATTTCTTATATACCATACCCTTGTTATTGTCACCTCTACATGCTTCTCATGGCTCTCTACATGGCTGCTCATCTGTTTCTGCAGGAATGCCCACATCATTTCTCTTCTCTACTCAGTTCTGTTCAATCCAGCCACGCCTCTGTATATCTTAAAGATATTTAACGCTTCTGAAAGCTGCGAAAAATCTGAAAGAGCGCTTTAACTACCTCAGTGACTGCCACAGTTGGGCCCTTTGCTCTGACCAGAATCTGATGCTAAGGATTCCAAGTCATTCGATAATGTTCTTAAGCAACTGATTTGCTGTTAAGGCACCCCGGCTGTGGAACAATCTGCCAGTTTCAATAAGGTGCTCGTCTTCCCCAGCTATCTTTAAAAGCAGGGTTCACAATCTGTATCTATCACTCTAATTTATTAAATATTTCAATTATTATTGTTTTCCTGAATGTAGGTGTGTCTTTTCTTTTGTCCTCTGATAGAACTTTATTGTAACTTAATATACCTATGTTTATAATTGTTATACCTGTAGTATGTAACGGTTTATAATAAGTATATTATTATTATGTATAAATATGTAAATCAATATTCATATTTGCACCTACTACCGCTCCCTCTTTTCCTTCAGCAACTCTCCATCGTCAGTTGCCTGGAAAAAATTGCTATAAGCAATAAGACCGCCAATAATTGGTGTGAATTATTATTACAATTATTGTACTGTATTTTTGTTGTTTTGTCTTTTTCCTGGTACAATAAATAATCTTCTTATCTTATCTTATTCTTACCAGAATGTTTTAATGCCAAAACAGATAATCTAAAAGTCATCATCATCATCATTAGCCATTTGACGCCCACTGCAGGACATAGGCCTCCCTCATGGTTTTTCAAGCTTACCGGTGTTGTGCCGCCCGCATCCAGCTACAGCTGTCTGCGGTCGCCAGGTCAGAACTTATTTACCCCAACGGCCATCAGTTCTCTGAGCCAGGTCTCACATCCGTAAGTCATCACTGGTAACACATATGGGTTATACACCTTTGTCTTGAGACACTGAGGTATTTTGGATGCGAAAATGTGTTTTAGTTTCCCGAACACTGCCCACCCGAGTTGGATTCCACGAATGACCTCTTTCTCGAAGATGGACTTACCTAACTGGACTGTTTGTCCTAGGTATACATAGTGGTCGACAACTTCGAGGTCAGAGCCGCCAACGTGGATAGGAGTGGATGCTACATGGGAGTTCGACATCTTAGTCTTGTCAATGTTCATTTTAAGACCCACTCTGTTAGAAGCTCTGTTCAGGTCTGCATGGAAATCAAATCTTCCAGGGTCTCAGCCATAATCACTAGAGACCGGATTATATGCACCAAAAAATGCCCAAAATATGCATGCAAATATGCAAGTAAAATAGCTAAAATATGCACGAAAATCCTTAAAAAGGGTCAAAATATGCATACAATTAAACAGGAAAAAATAAAAAGTCATATTTTTAAATATTTTATTTTATTTTATAAAGCCTTGTACTGAAAATCGTATTTGTGAAAAAAACTGTTATAAGATATACCTACTTAGAACAATGAAATTTAAAATTTACCTTTAAAAATATGTACTACTAAGTACTGTTCTAAATGTTCTGTAGACAAATTGTGTCTACGATCGCTTCATAAATTTTTGTAAGCGGAAAAAGAGCGTTCTACGGCTACTGAGGTTACTGGGCAGAATTTAAATTTGGGTGCAATGTTTGGGCTTACTGTGCTGGGCAAAATTTCACCCATCCCGTTGATGAAACTATCAATTTCACACAAGGGTTCAAACCCAGTCAGTCCGCTAGCCGCGTGCTTAGCGATCGGACGTCCCGTCCTACTATGAAAAGCATCGAACGATGAGCGAGATCGAGCGTAAATATTCAATATACATTTTATTTTTCTAAAATATGCAACTAACGCTGAAAAGGTACTAAATATGGAAGGTGAGTGATGTGCTCGCCATTTATGTTGATGCCAGATCCTTCCCAGTCCAGCAGTTTGAATACGTCTTCAAGTGCAGCTGTAAACAGTTTCGGAGATATTACATCTCCCTGTCTCACTCCGCGCTGCAAATGAATAGGATTCGTATTCTGGTCCTGTAGTCGGACTGACATTGTAGCAATTTTGTTTCAGCACGTTGACGTAGCGATAGTCGATTTGGCACCGCTGGAGAGATTCAAGTACCGCCCATATTATTATCTCGATCGAATCGAAGGCTTTTTCGTAGTCCACAAACGCTAATCATCATCATCAGCCTATGCTTGTCCACTGCTGGACATAGGCCTCTCCTGTTGCACGCCACTGAGCACGGTCCTCGGCTACTCTCATCCAGCTCTTGCCGGCCGCCCTGCGAAGGTCATCGCTCCACCGAGTCTGAGGACGTCCTACACTACGTTTACCGAGCCGCGGTCTCCACTCAAGTATACTCCACGCTAAGCATAGTGGTAGATTATCTGCCGCAGCGTATGTATGTGGTCCAATGTACTAAAGCCTTTTCGGAAACCGGCTTGTTCGGGGGGCTGGAAGTCATCGAGCTTGCGTGCGAGACGATTCGTAATGACTCTTGAGAACAGCTTATAGAAGTGAGATGGGTCTATAATTCTTTAATAGGGTTTTATCACCTTCACTCGTCTGCCGCGACACTGATCTGTGTCCAACTTAGTATGGGCCACCAATACGTTCCATTCCGTGAGGGCAGTTCAGGGGAGAAAGGTATCATTCTTCTGTTCCATGCCTCTGGCGTTGTGCCTTCGAGAATGACGGAATTAAATAGCTTTTGGCGAACCCTAAGTACCGGATTTCCTCCAGTTTTCAATAGCTCAGCTGTAATTCCGTCATCACCCGGTGCCTTGTTGTTCTTAAGCTGTACGAGAGCCATTCTAATCTCGTACATGCTGATGTCCGGAATGTCCTCGGTATAGTGCTGGGTTAGTCTAGCTCGAGGGTCTTGGGCTAGACCTGTATCAGGTTTTTGTGAGGACGTGTATAACTGCCCATAGAATCTTTCGACATCCCTCAAAATTTCTGGACCTGATGAGACGATGCTACCATCTTCGGTCTTCAACTTGGAGAATCAGCTCTGGCCAATAGACAGATCTCTGGAAAAGACTTAGAGCCCTTGTTATTTTTAATAGCCTCTTCAATGTAGTCCGTATTGAAGCGGCGCAAGTCTCTCTTCAACGATTCAGAGATCTGTCCATTAAGCCGCCGATATTCTGATGCGTCACGCGAAGATTGTAGCCTCAGTTGTCGCCGCCCTTCCATGAGTTTGAGGGTGTGATCTGAGAACTTTTTGCGGCTATAAGCTACTAGCTACTTCAATATTGTTATACATTAGAGTACAAAATAATTATATTCCATTAAAAATACATACATAAACACACGCCTGTATCCCAGAGGGGTAGGCAGAGACTAGGGACTGCCACTTGCCACGATCCCGACAGATCACATTAATAATTACAATAATTTAATTGTCTGTGTGAACCCTCTGCTCAAACCCACCACGCCTCTTTTTACAAAAACAGGGGCCGCGGCAGGGGCCCTCCGCCCGGTTGGATGAACGGCCCGCCGCCGATGCGCTTCCGGGGGCGCGGGTACGGCCCTGGGGGCCCTCCTATGCGGGGCCGGGGCTTCTTCCGCGGCCGCGGAGGCCCGCGCTTCAACAACAACTTTGAGGGAGGCTGGGGCGGACCGATGGGGCCTCCGCCCGGAATGATGGGGGGCCCGCCGCCGTTTGGGCCCCCGCCTGGCATGATGGGGGGGCCCATGGGCCCCCCGCCCAACATGATGGGTCAGCCGCCCCCGTTCGGCGGGCCGCCGGGCATGCCGCCGCCTAACATGGTGAGTCCTCTGTTTCACTTTTCAATAATTGACTTCATAATATGAATATTGTGTAGTCAGTAGTCGGGTACAGGGTAATGCAGCACTCGATTCGTTTTACTGTGCAGCGGACTGCATACAGGAGAATGCTTAGCGAACTGCTCAACCGCACTGAAGTCATTAGGAGCCTTTCAAATCAAGTCAAATTCAAATTCGCCCTATGCGCCGCGGAGTGAGAGCATACTACCTTACAACAACTTTCTAATAAACATAAGGAAAGATAAATAAATGACCTTCTCCTTTTTTAAACTTTGTTTAAAAGACAGGTAGACGAAAGCAAAGGAGAAGCTATTTTGACCAAATTAAACAGAATGATCGGGTTACATATTATACCAGTCTGTGAAGGAACTGGACTGGTTTTGCAAGGTCAAGTTTGGGTCAATAAAAATGCCTTTTTTATACATTTTCTAATTTATTACTGTCATTTGATTCTTCTACACATAATAGTGAAACTAACATCTTTGACGTAAATTTAGTATACATTTTGTTTTATAATGACTAAAATATTATGAATAAAATATTAATGAATAAATTTGATAGCTAGTCTTTAGTCTTAACATTTTCTTCCATTCAAATTAAAATTCAAATATTTTTTTTATTTATTGTAAAAACAGAATGTGTACTTAATGAACGTCAATGTTGTTAGTTTCACAATTAATGGATTATGTGGAGAAGAAGCTAACAAAGAAACTCCACATTTATTCTTTTCAAAACACGTTTTAACTTAATTAACAGAGTTTTCAACTTAAAATATTAGTCATGAATGTGTTGAACACTAGTCACAATCGTCCTTTAAATAATATTAATCTACTGTTTAATGCCAAACATCTTTGTCTTCTAAATAATCCTTGATGTTATAGTAAGCCTTTTTGCACAGAATGTGCTTAACACATTTTTTAAATCGCGTTGGAGGTAACTCTAATATATCTTGAGGAATTTTGTTGTAGAACCTTATACAGTGCCCCATAAAGGATGTGTTAACTTTTGCAAGTCTAAATAGTGGAAATGACAATTTATGTTTATTTCTAGTATTAACATTATGGTGGCCACCAACATTTTCGAAGTCTTTGATATTTTTTCTAACGTACTTATTTTTATTCGATTGTAATGCACTACCAGCTTAAATTTTTGTGTACTTTTCCATTCGATTTCTTTCCTAATCATCAAAATCAGAAATCAATAACATTAAAGTGCGAAAATTACTTGGCTAAATTCCGCCAAAACCCCACAAGCACCATGCGGTTAGAAAAAATGCGAGTATTGGTGTCGGTGGTGGTGTGTTTGTGTCTTGCTTCTGCTTGAAAAAGTTGGAGGGAGGGCGGTGCATTAACTCACCGCAAGGTGCTTGTGGGGGTTTACTAATGTATTGCCAAAAATCGTTTCCCAAAGTATTACTTCCCAAACTATTTTCCGCAAATTATCACTTGGCAAAAAAACATTTCTCAAAACAACTTAAAGCAAATAAACAGTTAGCAAAAGTTATTATGGCAAGTTATTGTTTACCAAATAAATACTTGTTCAAAATTCATTTTACCAAGCATTATTCAGTCAAAAGTATAATTTGACCAAATGAATAAAATGCGAAATGTAAACTAGAACAAAAATTTTTTTGTTTGACTCAAAACTAAGTTTTTTAGTGAAATATTTTTTTTCGCTTTTATATAAAAAAAAAAGAACTAACACCCGAAGTTTCAGGATGGAGCGGAGCGCAGCGACTTCGAACCTATTTTTGCTTATGTGTACTGACCTAACAACCAAATTTTAAACACACTTTTTACACCAAATTGCTTTCGTAAGTTTTTTTTTAAATCAGAATATAATACTACAAATAAATGTATCTTAAGCTTAAATTTTTAAATTACTTGTATTTATGCCTAATAGTATTTAACCACATGAACAAAATGCGAAATATAAATTTAATCAAACAATTATTTGCTATATAACACTTGCCAAAATAAAACGTTAGCATAATAAACGTTTGTCTTAATAAAACTTGACGCAGTAAAATTATGCGAAATGATAATTTGACCAAATGAATAAAATGTGAAATGAAAACTTGCTAAAGTTTCATTTGGGAAATGTAACTGATGCCATAAGTTTATTGGGAAGTAAAATTTGGCGAAAAATACATTGGCTAAACGGCGGTATCCCGCTTGTGGGATTTTGGCGGGATTAAGCAAAGTAATTTTCACATTTTAATGCTATTATGGATTTCCGCAAAGTAACGCCTGATTCCATACAATGTCGGAAATCAATAATTTATTTCAACGTAAACTTTTGCTGGTTGCTGAACGTCAATGTACTATGTTACTATGCTAGCCGCTGCCTTTGGGCCGTGTTTGTATCTGAGAAAAAGGCAGCGTTAAAAATGTGTGAAAAACCTGTTTTGCTCTTTACCCCACGCAGCCAGCGCCCGAGCTCTGGGTGGAGACGAAGTCTGAAGACGGCAAGTCGTACTATTACCACGCGCGTACCCGCGAGACAACGTGGACGAGGCCGCAGGAGTCACCCACTGTGAAGGTCATCACGCAGGCTGAGATGGAATCCATGGCCGCTTCTGGTTAGTCTGTCAATCAATCACTCGTTCACTTGTTCATTGATGGGGAACTTGCGTCGAACTCAGATTGAAGAAGACGTACAAAAACTCAAGAAAAAAATTAAACGATAAAAATATTTTCTTCAGCGTTCCCAAAACAATGCGTTTTTCGCTTTTTATTGAATTCTAAATATTTTCCTTAAAAAGGGTGTAGAAGATGCATAAAAACATTATTTTATTGATAACTCGAATATTGATAAATTTTTAATACATTAGAAGGTGTTAAGTGCAAGTTATAACGTCATAGTTTGAGTCCGATTTGTATGGGACTTTTTTACAGATCACATAATATAAAGTATTTGTCCTACAGAAAATATGAACCAAATTAATTTATCTTTTAATATGGCCTCTCCGATTATATTAAGAAATTTTCTGGTGCAAGTTCTCCATTACTCTAGGGCATCACTGCATTGTGCAAGCTATGACCCAGGCTGAGATGGAAGTCATGGCTGCTTCTGGTGATTCTGCCAAATATTTTTGTTAGGATGATGCCCATTGTGCGTTCTACTTCAGAATCTACCCTGCTAAAAGCTGGTTTCTAATCGTTGGTTCTCTTTCACCAGGTCAAATGCCAGGCATGGGAGGACCGCAATCTATGCCGATGAACGGACCTATGGGTGGACCTGGCGGTCCCATGGGTGGACCCGGCGGCCCCGGAGGTCCCATGGGTGGCCCCGGAGGTCCCATGGGCGGTCCTGGAGGTCCTATGGGCGGTCCTGGTGGGCCTATGGGCGGACCAGGCGGACCCATGGGCGGTCCTGGAGGGCCTATGGGTGGTCCTGGAGGGCCTATGGGCGGTCCTGGAGGGCCTATGGGAGGTCCCGGAGGTCCTGGGCCAATGGGCGGGCCTGGCGGTCCCATGGGTGGGCCTGGTGGGCCTATGGGTGGTCCTGGAGGGCCTATGGGCGGTCCTGGAGGCCCTATGGGAGGCGGTGGAGGTCCCATGGGTGGAAACTCGGGACCTATGGGTGGAAATTCAGGGCCTATGGGTGGTCCCGGTGGCCCTATGGGACCTATGGGTATGTTGCCGCCTGGCGTCGCGCCACCCAACAGCGGTCAGCCTCCGCCTTTCATGCAGCCTCCGCCTTGGAACAAACCTGATGGTAAGGATCTTTCATGCTTCGTTCTAGGGTAGGCAGAGAGCTGTTTGAGTCAAAGAATTTTCGTGTAACAGTTAGACGAAAATTCTTTGACTGGCTTAATACATTTATTGTATCTAACTTACTGTTGAGTATTTCCAAATTATCTTTTTGGGCAATTGTTTTTTTACTGTAGATTTAAAGGTATTTTGAATTAACCGAAATGTATTACTTGGCAGGCGAGAACGAACAGAACATGCCACCTCAACACAACATCCCCAGCCTCTTCAGCAAGGAAGCTGGACCGCCACCGTTCATGCAGCCGCCACCGTGGGCCACTAACAAGCCCGAAGGTCACTAAACATAAACTTACTTCATATAAACTCACTCCCGTATCCAAGAGGGGTAGGTCTCTGAGGTCTGGCGAGTCGCAAACTGTGGTCTCTGCCAGAGTAGTCTTTTAAGGCTTCCGTACCCGAGGGTGCCAAACGGGACCCTATTACTAAGACTTCACTGTCCGTCTGTCTGTCTGTCACCAGGCTGTATCTCATGAACCGTGATAGCTAGGCAGTTGAAATTTTTACAGATGATATATTTCTGTTGCCACTGTAACAACAAATACTAAAAACCGAATAAAATAAATATTTAAGGGGGGCTCCCATACAACAAACGTAATTTTTTTCCCGTTTTTTGCTCGATATTAATAACGGTAACAGGTAGACGCTTGAAATATTCACAGATATATACTTCTATATTCGCTTCAAAAATTAATAATTATATTAAAATAAAATAAATATTTACAGGGGGCTCCCATACAACAAACGTGATTTTTTGCCGTTTTTTCTCGATCTTTGTGTCTAATGTTGTATAGATAATGATACGGAACCCTTCGTGCGAGTCCGACTCGCACTTGGCCGGTTTTTTTTTATTATATGTGGTGCAGTTATGGATACTAAACAACAATTTTCCAGGTGGTACGTTATTTGGGAAAATAGTATTAAACGCACGTGCGTGCGTGCTTGCTTGCGTGCGTGCGTGCGTGCGTGCTTGCGTGCGTGCGTGCGTGCTTGCGTGCGTGCGTGCGTGCGTGAGTGCGTGCGTGCGTGCGTGCGTGCGTGCGTGTGTGCGTGTGTGTATTTATAAAGGAATAGGGTAATGTGTAAATTAAGACTTAAATCCGTAGCCACATTTGAGATCTAGTGATCGTAACGATGGCAAAAAAATGCAATTTTTGTCACATGTTAACGGATTAACGATTAACGTCGACTCGCGTTAAACCTTCCGAAATGTAACGTTTTAAAGTTTAACGAAGTTAACTTTTTTAGTAACGGATTATCGATTAACGAAGTTAACTATTTGATTAACGGTGCCCAGCTTTGACTATATGCATGTGGAGCACAAATTGTAACTATAAGGTTTTAAAAACCTATTTACTATAAGGTTGCCTGGAAGAAATTGCTGTAACTATTAGCATTAAGGCCGCCAATTGTACCTCTTTTTTTTTAACTGTTGTCTCTGTAATTATTTTCTGGCGTGTACAATAAAGAGTATTTACTACCTTATCTTAACTTAGTGAATGTTCTAAATTAGACATAAGGTGTCCATTTTAGTCAAGATCTAGATGGTGCATTACATTGTATAGATAGATTATATTAATGAATGTTGGGGAAGCGAAAGTGATCTGTTAGGATCTAAGCAAGAGGCAGTTCCTGGTCTCTGCCTACCCCTCCGGGATACAGGCGTGAGCTTATGTATGTAGATTATATTACATTATCACTGTACCCCAAGATACAATTTAATTTATTTCGGGGTTCAGAGTTACTTTGTATATTGTTAAGTTTTGTTCAACTCAATAAACATATTTAATTTTATTGTATGGCGGTTGTTAAACGGTCGGTTTTTAGCAGGTGCTGACACCGGCAATCACTCCGACATGAACAGTCCGAGCGACAATGAAGACTCACCGCCCGGCGAGACGCCTGCCATGAATCAGCCTAATGGTAAGCTTATAGTCCGCACAGATCTTTTTGGCGGTAACGTGAACACAGTCGCAGATCGTTTGCGCCTCGCTCACTGTCTTTACACTGTATGTCGTCTTTCATATTGCAAAATGTCACATGGCAAAAAAATACGATTTTTGTTTTTTCATCGAAATTGTATAAAAAAATTATTCTGTCACACGTGCAAGACATCGTAATCCTCGGTCTGATTAGCTGTGTATACTATTACGACTTAATTTTCTTCAAATTTCCTAATTCTCATACTATTTCGATGAAAAAACAAAAATCTTATTTTTTTTGACATATGACTTTTTGCAATATGAACGACGATGTGTGAGTAATTGACTTAGTGTGATGCGTAGTAAATTACTATTAGTCAATTACTAAAGTAGTCAATTACTCACGCATACACTGTAAGTCAGTAAGCGATGTGCAAACGATCTGCGACTATGTTCACGCTACCGCCAAAAAGATTTTTGCGAACTATACACAATCATCTACTAAGTGCGTTTATGACCTCGGCATTCAACATAAGCATCCTATATGCCTACGTCCCACTGTAGGGCACAGGCCTTCTCTCATAGAGAGTATGGGCTTAATTACCACGCGTGCCCACCGCGGATGGGCGATTTCAAGCGCTGAGGTATGTGAATAGCTCAGAAGCTCAGGTTTCCTCACGATGTTTTACTTCACGTTAGCCTCACGTCACGTTAGGTATTGCTACTATAATTTCACAAATGTACATAACTTAGAAGTCATAGGTACATGCCCGCACTGGGAATCGAACCTGGGTCTCGCTTCCGAGTCCAATGTTCTACCCACTAGGCTATCACCGCACCGGCATACAACACAGCTCGCATATGCTATATTTTTTAATGTGTGTTAAAGATCGAGTTTACTTATCAGCTGTTTTGCACATTTATTAAATGAAAATTGTCAATTTTTTTGGCATTTAAAGTTATTGATCGTGGAATCTTATATAGGCAGCAACTGACGTATTAGGTTTAGCGTGATTTGAGAAAAGATGGTCAGATTAGAGGTTTTTTCGCCGCTGCCTTTTGGTCCACTACAAATACGGGCCGAAAGCAGCGACTGACATTGTAATCTTAACCTGTTAGATTATCACCTTGAAAAGAACAATTAAAAACCATAGTCTTGGTGGTCCGAGCGGGTCATTTAGAATTCTACAGATTACGACGGAATTAAAAGGAACTCCTCCCATAAACCGGCTTTAACTCCGTCTTAAGAGTGTTTCAGTCGGGTCTTATCCTTATTTGTAGTCCAGTCTTATGTATTTCTCAAAACTTCTTTTATGAGCACACATTATTCCCCTACCTCTTTAAAATATCGTTTCACGATTTGGAAGAAATTTGTATAGAAATAAGCTCGTCTATATAACTTTTTTTTTGTAAATATTTCTTTCTGTATGTAATCAGACATAATTAATTAATGTTTTTACCCCTACTAACCAAACTGATCAAATGGATCAATGTTATCTGAAATAAATAAATATTATTATTATTGTGTACAAATAAGTATTAAGAAGGCGCTGGATGCAAGTCGCTTCCAACCGGTCTTTTTGGAAATCTATGGAGGAGGCCTATGTCCAGCAGTGGACTTCTTGTGGCTGAATGATGAAGTATAATATTACTTTTTTTTTATAAATAAGAACGTTAATTTTTACGCCGGTGCGCGAATCTGTCGACCGGTTTCTCTGTTGCGATCTCTCCACTAAGCCCCGCCCGCTTCAGCAGGCAACATGGCGGGCTTCCCCGGCGGGGGCGCCCCGCCCTTCGCGTGGGGCGGCTGGCAGCCCGGCGCCGGAGCGCAGGGGTGGCCGCCGCCGCTCGTGGCCCAGCCGCCGCCCAGCCTCGCTAACATGCCCAGCCAGCAGCCCGGTGAGTGCCTCACTCCGTTAGTGTCACCCCAAACTGGCTAATATGCTAAACTAGGAGTCCGGTGAGTGCCCCAGCCCGTTAGTGTTGCCCCAAACTGGCTAATATGCTAAACTACGATTTTTGTGAGTGCCAATATACGTGCCTAGACAACACGTGTGTGTCAGGGAGTCTAAGGGTGTTGCTTGATCCTGGCTGATTGGCTATTCAAGAAGAAGAAGAAGAAATACATTATACCAACAAGATACATCACAGAAACAAAATAAGCAGATAAGCAGCACAATATGCACAACAACAGAAAGAAAACTAATAAATAACACAACAGACATAACGAATAAATAAAACAGGACCATAGATGTAGGCTACATCATGTAGCCTGTGGTGTATCTAAGTTGCCACAAATGGCAGCTGACTCAGCGTTGTGCTGAGGAAGTGATCCCTCAGCGTATATTACCAGCATCCAGTGGTAATATACGTGCCTGGACTAAGAGTATTTCAGTGAGTCTATCAATGTTGCTATGCTGTTAAAACCCGGCGCCTCAACTATTTATTTTTTTATTTACATGTACACTTCAATTCAATTCAAATTTCAATTCAAATATTTTTATTCATTGTAAAAACAGAATGTTTACTTAATGAACGTCAAAGTTGTTAGTTTCACAATTAATGGATTATGTGGAGAAGAAGCTAACAAAGAAACTCCACATTTATTCTTTTCAAAACACGTTTTAACTTAATTAACAGAGTTTTTAACTTAAAATATTAGTCATGAATGTGTTGAACACTATTCACAACTTAAAAGTAATAGTCTGAATAGATGACATTTTTAATTACTAGTTACATAAGCGCGGCTCTAAAACCACTCAGAAATCAGACAGTATAGGAGCTGAGCATTTCTAGAATCTACTTGTGCGAAAGTAATTTTTCAGAAGACATCCCATAATGTACGAGTACTAAACCGTCCCCCGACCTTCTGCAGGTCAGACGCAGCTTCCCCAGCTGGGCGCGGCGGCGGGGCAGAGCGGAGTACCGGCCGAGCCAACGCCGGCCGCCACGGAAGTGCGGCCCACTCAGCCGAAGCGGGATGAGATTGTGAGTCTACCTTCTTATACCTTCAGATCCCTAAAGATATTTTAAGCTGGCCGGAAACGTGGTTCAAAACATGTGTAAAGCACACTTTGGGCCAAAATGGCGTCCCACTTAGCCGAAGCGGGATGAGATGGTGAGTCTACCTTTGGTTACCTTCAGATCCCTGAAGATATTTTAAGGTTTCCAGAAACGCGGTTCAAAACATGTGTAAAGCACCTTTTGTGCCGAAAGGGCTACTATAACGTTAAAGATTATTTATATGACAAAGATCTCTGGAATTGAAGCCAGTCCAATTCATTCTTGGTTTTAGAAAGCTATGAAAACTGTTAATTAAGGAACATATTTAAAACCGTTGTTTCTATTGAAAAGTCGTCGTATTTTTTCTGCGATGATTTACAGAAGAGATTTTCATCAAGGTCCTTCAAAGTTTTTTTGTTTAACGAAGTAAAATCAACTGATCAGTACAAAACTAGAAAATTATGATTTGAGGAGGAAGTAAAATATTTTTTCTCTATAAAGGATAGAAAAAATATATTTCTTATTTTAATATTTTTAATAAAAAATACTAAAATAATAAATATTCCGGTTTTCCAAAGTGGGTTAACATTGCAATCTCTACTCCTAGGTCGTACCTAGTATGAGTACATACTACGATTATCCAAGTTTTTACACGGGTCCCTTTTGAAATGTCTGTCCTATCCACAGGTGATCCCGCAGGAGTTAGTCAAGGCAGCGTCGGAGTGGACGACCCATCGCGCCCCCGACGGCCGGCCCTACTACTACTGCGCGGCGCGCCAGGAGAGCGTCTGGGAGAAGCCCCGTCCGCTCAAGGAGCTCGAAGGTACGCCAGAGTAGAGCTGACACTGTCCATCTGTGATATTGCTAGAAGGTACGTCACAGTGGGTAGGACAAACGCTGTGGGTCCGTGGTAGGAGAGCGCCTGAGAGAAGCCTTGCCCGCTCAAGGAGCTTGAATGTACGGCAGAATAGAACATCATCATCATCATCAGCCATTTGACGCCCACTGCAGGACATAGGCCTCCTTCGTGGTTTTCACAACCATGAGGGGTTCTGCCATAATCGCCACGCTTAGCGGGCGAGTTGGCGATCGCAGTATGCGGTTGGAATCTCAGGAAGACGCTGCTGCCCGTCTCCTGGTAATGTATTTCCTTAGTCGCCTTCTACGACATCCACGGGAGGAAATGGAGTGACGCTATTCTTAATCCGGCGCCACACGAATAGAACAAACATTGGTAACTTATGATAGGAGAGCGCCTGGAAGAAGCCCCGCCCGCTCAAGGAGCTTGAAGTTACGCCAGAGTAGAGCTAACACTGTTAATTCCGGAATCACTTACCTGATTTTTTTGTCGGAAGAGCCCGACCAGGTTAGAGCCAAGAACCAAGACTATTTATCGATAGTAAATTACGTAGAAACATAGCGGCTAGCACGGAGACCTAAAATACAACCTTGTATTGTTACAGAGCTGCAACAGAAGATCGCGATGGAGCAGGACGGCGATATTGACGGCAAACCCATGAACGCCGAGGAAAGCAAAGTCGAAGGTAGGTCGCAGCAAATGAGATCCTCGACCAGTTTGTGAGGTGTTTATTGTATTTTATCTACACTAATGTTGTAACATTCTACTTATGTTTTACTTATAATTACTACTGTTATAGCGCAGACAACAAAACACTCAATTTAAGCAATTTCACATGATGGTATAATATTCACATCGATATCGTAAAATCTCATTATAACATCAATAAAACGCGACCAACTTGATTGCAGGGCCAATCAGGTTGGTCGCGTTTTATTGAAGCGCGCAGCTGCGCTCTCATTGGTTAAATTTTAATGGCGGCAAAATCACTGTGACTATACACGTACGCGTGAATTTAATTTTTAATTGCATTAGTCAAGATAAAGTAGTGTATGCAACTGCATATAACACGGGTATTAAAACACTCGTTACTATTATGAAACTCGCTGCGCTCGTTTCATAAACTCACACTCGTGTTTTAATACCCTTCATTATATGACAGTTGCATAAACTACTATTATTAGAAGGTGAAGAAACAGATACACGTATAATTAAACATTTGAAAACAAACAGATAATAACCTATCCTACGGTAGGTACTGCATCCTTAAGGCTCTTTTACGCCGGAGTAACATCGTGCTACGGTGCGGCATGCTGCGAATTGTGCCGTGCGGCTCCTTGTTGCATGCTACGACCGCCAACATCATGCGGCCGATGTAGCATACGGCAGTCTATTACTTCGAGGCAACATCGTGCCTAGATAATTTTCAAAGCATCGTGCCGTTTTTGGAGTGTTTTTGGGGGGGGGGATAGACACCGTAGAATATGGCTATGAATAAGAACATCCCACTGTGCGCACTCTTTCTATAAACTGCAATGAAGTATACATATTTTTCATTAATCCACTCCATAACCGAAAATCTTTACTTCCATTCAATTTCTTGGTTCGATTTCGTCAAAATTTTTACTTTCCAAAACCAATCCAAGCAAAGCATACCAAACAAACTGTCTCGACTCACTAAGAATGTCGCACGGAACTCATTGTGTTCGGATACAAGCTACGACAGTCTGCCACGTGACTCAAGGTGACGCCTATGCATATGCTTGGCTGAGGTACGCAATAATTTTATGGGGCCATAGTACTGATGCTCAGGATTTGTTTATACTACAAAAGAAATGCCTACGCATTATTGTGAACATCGCACAACGACAGAGCTGTAAATCCTACTTTATACAAGAAAATATACTTACCTTACCGTCAATATGTATTCTAGAAGCCGCTCTATTTGTACACAAAAATATGAATCTCTTCGAGCAAAATAAAAATGAACGTCGTAAAAATAAATTGGTCCTTCCCCCACCCAAATTAGAAATTTTCAAGAATAGCCCACAGTATTGATGCATACTCATTTACAATAAACTACCGGACAGTCTTAAAAATGAAAAAAAAATACACAAGATTTAACATTCAACTTAAAAATCTACTAATGAGAAAGTGCTACTACTCCATAGATGAATATATGGGTGATAAAGAATTATAACAGGCTAGGTATAAAAAGAAAACTAGCTTAATATCTTAGCTGTAAATTTTGATTTATTTAAGTACATGCATGTTCTACAATTGTATACGCCACACATGTCAATCTGCTATACCCTTACAGGGTTCATGTTCAACTAGTTAAGTAACTTTTGTATCTTTTCGAGATTGTTCATGAAATGCATTGAATAAATAAATGAAATGATGCCATACCGCACGATTCTTGCCACAGTGTGCGACAGTTTTAATTATTGTAGCGTGCGGCCTTGCGGCATGCCGTGATAAAGATAATAAAAATGTTAAAGAGTAACGGTTTTATTTATAAAAAAAAAAACACGAATCCTTAAAACGCCGATTAAAATGGTCTGTGATGGAGATCTTACAAGGAAAAGACGTAACCACAGATTAAATAAACTGTCTCTTGGGAGTGCTTTAGAGGAATCGTGTTTTTATAAATAAGAATAGGTTTTTTTCACAAATTGTGTGTAGTCCGCCGACCGACCCTAGAATTTATCCCTTGCATAATGTAGCGTTCCCAATTATTGTTCTGTGTTTTTCCGATTTGCAGTACCCCAGTGGCCCGTACTAGACGAAAGCTTTTTCTTGACCCCATACGTTGTGACTATACAAAGCGCTCGTGTGCAAAACGCAAGGCACGCGTGTGAGTTCGCTTTGAGGCGATCCTCTCCTGTTTGTTGTAGCAGATTTGCTTGAGTATATTTGTTTGTGAAAGTATGCTGTCGTTTAGAAAAATAAACGGTAAATTATTTGTAGTTGATGTGTTTACAAAATAAACAACAGACCAATCATATCATATACTTTATACCAATAATTTTTAATAATTTAATAGGCATTACGTACTATTAAAATTAATAAAAAAAAACATGGTTCATTATATTAGGGGTTAAAGTATGAAATTGCCGTTTTATTGCAATAGGTTCTTTGAGTTGACATAGAATCTTCATGGTTTGAGGTTTTCGAATGAAACTTTTTTCAAATGGTTTCTATGATGTTCTTTTTTTAAAAAATGTGAAACATTTGAATATCGACTTTCAAATGTTTTTGTTATTCAATTTAGACAAGAAAGATGGATACTGCGAAAATTCGAGTGATTATGAGGCACCCATTTTTCGTATTTTTTTATTTTATTGATTTGACGCAAGTGAGTCAATATTGTGGGTAAGGTAACGTTAAACCATGCCGCTAATTCCTGGGTAGTTTGACTAGGGTCGGCTTCCACTATCTCTCTTAATTCATCGTTATTCACCTGTGTGGGCGGTCTTCCTCGTGGCTCGTTCTTTAAGTCGAAATTTCCATCACGAAAGCGGTTAAATCAAAATAGCACGGTGCGTTCATTAGTAGACCCCTCTCCAAACGCAGCATTGATATTGCGGGCTGTTTCTGCCGCGTTAGTTCCGCGTCGGAACTCGTATTCAAAAATCACTCTAATTTTCGCAGTATCCATCTTTATTGTCTAAATTGAATAACAAAAACAATTGAAAGTCGATATTAAAATGTTTCACATTTTTTAAAAAAAGAACATCATTGAAACCATTTGAAAAAAGTTTCATTCGAAAACCTCAAACCATGAAGATTCTATGTCAATTAAAAGAACCTATTGCAATAAAACGGCAATTTCATACTTTAACCCCTATTATTTGTATGTAAAAGTATGTCGTTGCGTACAGTACCTACAAAGTACACAGTAGTTCAATCATATCAAATAGGGTTTTAATAGAGTTGTGTAGCTAGTGACAATTTAACAAGTTCTAACTTCATTTAGTTCAGTCGAATCAGAGAATGATTGAGTTAGTTCAGTTGAATTGTACGAGAAGTGTTGATTGAGTTCAGGTGAATCAGAAAAGTAACTTCTATAAGTATTTTAGTTGCCACTCTGCAAACTTAACACTCTCTTCAGCCTCCGTTGTACGACATCGCGATAAATGTTCTTCATCAGCCATTTGACCCCCACTGTAGGACACAGGCCTCCTTCGTGTTTTCATAACCACGAGCGGTTTTGCCATAATCGCCACGCTCGGCAGGCGGGTTGGCGATCGCAGTATGCGGTTGGAATCTCGGGAAGACGCTGCTGCCCGTCTCCTGCTAATTGATTTCCTTAGTTGCCTTCTACGACATCCACGGAAGGAAATGGAGTGACGCTATTCTTAATCCGGTGCCACGCGGAACAGTTCAATAAAAGTAAATCGGTTATCAAAGAAAAACGCCATCTTTCTTCACGTACTAAGACACTTCGTTCATTCTGTGTTTAGATGATGAGAAATTATTGAACGGCTGAAAGGCTGCTATTACGCCTGGCATTCTTTCTCACTCGCACATACCAACATTTAACGCTTTCGCTACAAAATTACTATGAAAATACTTGAAATTCCCGCAGCCCCACTGAGCCTTAACACCCAATTTAGTCACAAGTCTAGCCTCAACAACCTCTCCCCAGTGATAGACGTGGAGGCGCACGCGGAGGCGCAGGCGGCGGCCGCGGCGGCGGAGGCGGAGCGGGAGGCGGAGCGGCGGCGGGACGCGGAGCGGCAGGCGGCCGACGAGCGGGAGCGGCTCGAGAAGGAGCGGATCGAGAAGGAGAAGGCGGAGAAGGAGAAGGCCAAGAAGGACGGCAGTCGGCCCATGTGGAGCACTCATATCGCTGGGACGCCTTGGTGAGTTATTGTAAAAAACCATATTGGCAAATGTCGAGTGAAAGCGGAAAGATAATGTGACGAGAACTACAGATATGTAATAGGAAGCAATGTGATGCGAACTTCCATACAACAAATCCCGGTAACGGCGTAAGTTGTAGCGGTGTGCAGAGTGAAAGCTGAAAGAAAGTGACAAGGACGCAAGCCACCCGATACGGAGGACGTATATCGCTGGGACGCCGTGGTAAGTCACAATATTAACATCAACTTTCATACATCACATTCACTTGTCCTGTGTCCTGTATAAATACACCTTTACATATGTATGTCACGATCTTGTCGAACCAGCATGATAACGACGAGGCGAGTCGCGCGTTGTGACGTCATACTTCGTGACCTAGTTCGTATTCTAGTTTGGGAACCGGGCATTATCTATGTATATCTCTATGACAATTAAGGTTTTTGTATTGTATTATTGTATCGTACCTTCCAGTACAACCAGTCAAATTGTCACATTTTAGCGCCACAGTGTCATCGTGCTACCCGGGCAGCTCACGTTCGTAACGCAAGCAATTTGTTATTGTCCAGGCGCGTGGTGTGGACGGCTGACGGCGGCGTGTTCTACTTCAACCCGACGGTGCCGCTCAGTGTGTGGGCGCGGCCGGCGCAGCTGCTGGGCCGCGAGGACGTCGACAAGGTCGTCAGCCAGCCGCCCGAGGAGCTGCTCGAGATACTGGTGACTATTGAAAGATAGAATAGCGTCAAAAACAAAATGGCGGTTCGGAAAAGTGGCGTTAGAGATACGAAATAGCGTTAGCAACAAAATAACATTTATAAATTAAGAGGACTTCGACAAGGTCGTCAGCTAGCCGCCCGAGGAGCTGCTCGACGTACTGATGACTATATAATTACGAAAATTGAGTAGCATCGACAAAGAATGGCATCGGAGGCAAAATGGCCGCCGAGCAACTGGCATCAGACCAACAAAGGGAGTGTGAACGTCCAGCCATCCGAGAAGCTACAGGCCATACTGTATTAAATAGACGTATAAAAGTAGTTTATTTAAAAAAAAAACACCATAAAACTACAAAGAAAGTTAAAATAGGATCACTTTACCCCTCGATTTGCTGAAATCAAAATGGCGTGAGCACGAAATGGCGTCAGAAACAAAATGGGGACTTCTAAAACTGGCGTTAGAGAGAGAGAGAGAATAGCATTAGCAACTAAATAACTTTATAAATAAAATTGCGGTTTTAAAATTTTGCATCAAAAACAAAACGGTTGAAGAAAGAAATGACCGCCTCAGTTTTTTATTCTTATTGATCGTTCTAACACAATTAAACTATGTATGAATTAATTCATTTTACAAATTTACAAATATCAATCAATAAAACAGCCCGTATCGGTCCACTGCTGGACCAACAAGGCACGCCACTCTTTATATCTTCCACTTTTCTCATCCAGCTACAGATTAAGACTCCCACCAGCTCGCTGAACAGATTATCTGAGACAGATTGCTGGCAGCGGCTAGTTGAGAATGTTAAGTTCGTTAAAATCAAAATGGCGTTAAAAACCAAATTGTGTCGGCAACGAAATGGTGGCTCGGAAAACTTGGAGAAACAAAATAGCGTTTGCAACGAAATAGCATTTCCTACAAAATAATTTAGCTAAATAAACGTCAAGTCAACAGAAGTCAACATTTTTGTACAAAACCAATCATAAGTTGCGCTGTCATTTACTATCGCCCAATCACGCACAGAATGAACCAATCACAGAGTGATTTACTCTACAGCACATCTTGCGCTTATTTCATTGGTACAGACTTATCGAGAGGACAGGGGCCGTTTTTGGGAGTGAATTTTGTAGATACACTTCTATGGTTTGTTTATTCGTAAACTAGGACTGTCAAAAAAATTATAACTGTCTGCGTAATACGCGTATGGCCAGCCGAAGTGACCGCAGCCTATATTCCAGCGCAAGAATAATCCGGACGCGGCGCCAGTGAAGGCGGCCGCCAACGGCGAACTGAAGAGACAGGCCGATAGCGACAGCGATGAAGAGCCTGACGCCGCCAAGAAGACCAAGATAGAAGAGGGTGAGTCTCTTTTATTATATTCTGTTGCATTTTATTGTAATTTATTGTATTAAAGATTGACGAAATGGCCGGCAAGGGACGTCCCAGGCGGACATCATCATCATCACCATTTGACGCCCCCTGCAGGACATAGGCCTCCCTCATGGTTTTCCAAGCTTCGAACATAGTCATGAGGGGTTTTGCCATAATCGCCACGCTTGGCAGGCGGGTTGGCGATCGCAGTATGCGGTGAATCTCAGGAAGACGCTGCTGCCCGTCTCCTGGTAATTGATTTCCTTAGTCGCCTTCTACGACATCCACGGAAGGTATTGGAATGACGCTATTCTTAATCCGGCGCCACACGGACGGACAGGCGGACATACTTCGACCAAATAGAGGATGTATTAGCAAAGGGCAAGACTAAAAGTACCCGAAACCGGCGTGCGTGCATGCAACCACTAATGAATGTTGAGGAAGCGAATTAGACATTCTGTGACTTGGTCATTATGAGAGTTGGACCTTATGCGAGTTAGACGTTTTGAGTACGCTGGACATTTTGCGAATTGGACCATTTGTGCATGAAGGGATAGCACGACGACGCGAGTCGTGTGGTTTAACGACAAACTACGTGAAACTTTCCAGTGCAATCGATCAAATTGTGACATTTTAGCGCCACTCGCGCCATTGCCAAAGTGCCAGAAACCTGCGTGCGTGCGTGCAACGACTTATGAATGTGGAGGAAGCGAAAGTGATCTGTCAGGATCGTGGCTAGTGGCAGTCTCTGGTCTGCCTATCCCTCTGGGTTACAGGCGTGAGTTTGTGCATGTATGTATGCATTTTGTTGTATATTCCGTCTCGATGCGATGTTCCGTGTGTCACTAGACCAAGCCCTCGCTGGAAACCAGTGCTGTGGGCAATGAGCTCGCAGTAACTACTGAGCCTGCGGCCGTTTTACCGCCGCATGGACATAGCTCATGTCCTCTGCTTGTTGTTGTTCTGTTGTGTTTGTCATTTTTTGCTTGCTATTTTACGTGTTGTATACGTCTATGTGGCGATAAATAAATGCATTTCTTCTTCTTCTTCTTTTACATGTGGGTTATTAAAATAATATCAATAAATAATAGTAATAGTACATTGTACACCGAGGGGAGAAAACGATCTATTCCTAATCGAGAGTATGTTTAAGCGGAGGGCTTAAAGGAAACTCGAGAAATAGTAGATTGTGTCTCAAGGGAGCAAAATGATATATTTACGGCGAGGGCGGTATATTGAATCCTGAGTGAAGCGAAAGATTCTATAATAGAATCCCGAGCGTAGCGAGGGATTCTAAAGTAGAATCTTGAGCGTAGCGAGGGATTCAACTGTTTACGCCCAAGACGGAAATAATTTTGCTACCGAGTGACACATACTGCTTTTCACACCTGCTATAAGGAAAATTTAAATCAAACACAATTAAGATATCGAAAGATGTTTATGATCGATTGCAACAAAATAAAAATCGAATTGGAATTACATTTTGTGAAAATCTGCACACGGATCATGCTGAGGGCAATAAAAAAAAACTAGAATATCAGGGAAGAAAAGTACAACTTTGATCCCTCATTTGAGGGAATCAAGGGATCGTTTCTGAATAGCAGGTGTGAAAAGAAATAAAACGTTCTCCCGAGTTATAGATAGTGCTTTATACTGCACCTACGAGGAAACTAAAATTATTTAGACTAATTTAAAGGGTACTGTTAAATTATCAATTTAGTAAAAAACTAAATGTAGTGCATGAAAAGTTTCCCAGCCTCTTTTCATTAAAAATCGAGTACAAAAAAAAAATCCACCTCGTTTTTTTAATTATTTGATATATAACCTTTTTGAGATTTGACCTTTTTGTATATTTTTATATTCGCTGCTAAGAAACAAAAGAACGCAGGGCCCTACTATGGAGGGCAGGAATGAAATTCCATTAACTTTTCCCGCCACACATTTATAAGGGAGAAATGACGAACTTTGTAACCCGTTTATGTACGAGCAATGAGATACTACTGAGTGGGTGTGGTATAATAGTACATGACTGCAGCGTCCAGCAAAAGAGGCCCGAGGCACACATACATGACTCCATCAATGCCTAGTTGTGGCTAAGGCTTGTATATGATTTTTCTCAAATAATGCGCGGAAATTAAAACGAAGTACTAAGGCAGAACTTTTTATTTGAAAAATTCAATAAACTTTCAAAATCAGACGAACCACGAACGAACAACAATAATTTTTGCCGCGTTAAAGTGTTCTTTTTTTATTTCAATAGGTATATCCAGCTTTCTATCGCGAACCAGTTCGAAATTTAAATAAAACCTCTGATAGGTTACCTCCTTGTTTGTCATTGTTCGGAATAAAAGATCGTTCCATTTTTAAATAACACGACAGATATGAGTTTAGTTTGTAATTTATTTGGCCGCAAAACACGACAGTTATCAATTTTCATAGAACTTTTTCCGGCCGGTGCTCGCGTGTAATGAGCCGTTTTCAGTACAAATTCACAAAGCAATTCATAGATAGCGCTTACAGGCGTGGCCATAGATGAACCGGAATACGGCTGTCAAAATTAATCTGCGCTAAGCAAAATTTGACAGACGTATCCCTGTTCTTGCATGTGCACGCCTATAAGCGCCATCTATGAAGTGCTTTGTGAATTTGTGCTGAAAACGGCTCATTGGACAGTACAGAAATTTCGATTTATCTCGAAGAAGGTTGTCAAAATAAGGCTCAAATTTTCAAGCATGTTTGAGAAAAATACTTTTCTCAAACATGCTTCAGCTAACATTTGCAAGTTCGTCCATCAGTGCCTCTTTTGCTAGCCGCTGCAGTAATGTACTATTCCTGAACTTTCTAGTTTATCTATGTAACATTTAGTGGCGTAGCTGGGAGGCAGGGAAAAATATTGCCGACTAAATGAAAAGTTCTTCGCAAACCCAAAATGCAAAACAAAATGTGAACCCACTTTAGGAATCTTTGCCTTATATATATTTGTCACTGTCCACCGCCAGCGGTCCCCAAGAAGCAGTCGTCGAACATCGACGCCGGCAAAGAAGCCGCAATGGAGGCGGAAGTCCGCGCGGCGCGGGAGAGGGCCGTGCTACCGCTGGAACAACGTATGCGCACCTTCCGCACGATGCTGCTCGAAAATGACGTCTCCGCCTTCTCCACATGGGAGAAAGAGCTGCACAAGATTGTCTTCGACAAGAGATATCTGCTGCTCACTTCGAAGGAGAGGAAACAGGTAATTCCCTAGGTGTTTATCTCTTAAAACGCGCTAGAGTTAACTTCCGCACCGTTCTGCTGGAAAATGACGTCTCCGCCTTCTCCACCTGGGAGAAAGCGCTGCACAACATTTTGTTCGACAAGAGATATTTGCTGCTCACTTCGAAGGAGAGGAAACAGGTAAGTTAGCAGGTGTTATAGCTCTCAAAACACTGCTCAAAACGTAGTATTATTAGAACGTGTCTCCGTCTTCTCCACTTGGGAGAAAGAGTTGCACAATATTGTGTTCGACAAGAGATATCTGCTGCCCACTTCGAAGAATAGGAAACAGGTAAGTTAACAGGTGTTTTAGCTCTCAAAACATGCGCTAGAGTCGATGGCAGCATCGCAAGACGTTCACAGAAAGGCAGTGTCCAATTGGACCTGTGTCCGCTTTCTTTACCTGGGAGAAGTTGCACAACAATGAGTTCCACAAAATATTCTTGTTGCTCGCTTCAAAGGGGTCCTCCCCTCTGAGGAGGACCCCTTTGAAGTGAGCAAGTTACTTTGCAAGTTCGTTGGGGTTTAAGTTGGTAATTTAACTTGCTGCTGGAAAAGGAGGTATTTGCCTTCACCTGGGAGAAAGGGCTGCACAAGATTGTATTCGACAAGATGTATCTTCTGCTCACTTCCAAGGAGAGGAAGCAGGTTGGGTTTTCAATCGATTGTAATTAAATTTTTCTATACCTTCCGCTAACAGTGTTACTCCAGACATATTTATGGAGTATCATTCGGCAGTTGCAAATGCCAGTACTATAAAATAATAAAATTTTACATCAAATTACATTTACTGTCCCAATAAAAATTAAAACGGTCCATCAGAAGAAATTAATTGAAAAATCCGTTCATAGCATTAGGATAATTATTTTCCTATCCAATTGTTTTCCATCCACTGTGTTACTGTTACGGCCTGTTACTTGTATTTCTTTGTTTGTTAAAATAGAAAATGAATGGTAATTGAATAGAATAGAATCTTAAATCTACATTTGGTACTTATACTTGTTGTGTTGTGGCAATTTCAAAAACATGTTATCAATAAGTTATTAAATAATAACATCGTTATTTCGACACTTCTGTATCTAAACGGTACCAATAACTTGCGCGGGCGCAGGTGTTCGAGAAGTACGTGCGCGAGCGCGCCGAGGAAGAACGCAAGGAGAAGAAGAACCGCCTGCAACTGAAGAAGAACGCCTTCAGACAGCTCATGGAGGAGGCCAAGCTGCATTCCAAGTTAGTAGACCACCTAAATTAATAACTTCCACACAATCACTTGTCCTGGTCCCAAACTAGACTACCCTGTGCTATGGTAACCAGGCAAGGACACCACACGCACGGAATTGAATCGTGTGATTTTAAAACAACACAATGTCCTTTCATTACAATTTGTCAGGATATAGAAAAAACTGTTTTATTCAAATACTAATATCTACAACAGCATATTATGTTAATTTCTGTATGAATAAACAACAATTTTTTTTACTAATGTAAATCAATAGGTAGGTGTAAATAATTTAATTAAAAAAAATGAACAAGTGTTATTTTAAAAAACACATGTGACTTGTGTTGTTTTAAAATCACACGATTCAATTAGACCCAGACTGAGGTCAGTTGTACAATCGTACCCGTGACCTCCGGCGTGGTAATCAGTCGCGATACCGCTAGACAATGTCACCCCAAACTAAATTTATGGCGAGTTCCGCCTTAAACTTAATCAATTATGTAATAAAAGTCTCAAAAAGCACATTTTAAAAGGATGCTTAAGCGCTTTGTTTTAAGCAGTTTATAGACCCCTCCTATGCTTCAGATTTAGAAAGTATTATCGATACTAAAAAAACTGTATTCGAACGGATATTTACTCGTTTACTTTTTCGTTTTACAATTTTCCAAGTGCCGTGGTCTCGGTAGACTGTCGATACTGTTTGTTGTGTTAATTGTGTAAGTTATATAAGGATTGTTACCACAGCTTGCCAAACTAATGAAATTGTGTTTTTTCTTGTTTTATTGAGAATAAATATAAATCTACTACCTTTAACCGAGCAATTCTTGTATATTTAATCTGAATCTCGGAAACGGCTCCAACAATTTTCATGAAATTAAGTATACAGGGGCTTTAGGGGGCGATAAATCGATCTAGCTAGGTTTCATTTTTAGAAAACGTCGTTTTATCCGTGTCTTCAGGCTTTCGTCACCGTCTACTACGAGGTCGTAATAGCTCAGGTGGGAGATCGGGCGGTCCCGAAACCAGAAGACCCCGGTTCGAGTCCAGATGTCTCCAGTTCGATTATTGTTTTCCCTTTTTTTTCATGGTATTGTTACGTTCTAGGGGTGGGTTCGTGATCGGAAAAGCACTTTATACACCGATGAATAAGAGTAGGATTTATTTCCGCACTATTTCTTAACGTCACAACACTTTTCTCTAAACAAACACTTTTAATCACACTGCACTGATCCGATAATACTCGTAGTAGGTACTTCTTCTTTCACTTGTACTTCGTTTCGCTTCCGCTTGCAAAGTAAAACTTACTCGCGGCACGCGTCGTCCCCGCTTATATACCGTTTGAGGTGTTCTCGAAAACTCCATCAAGTCGTGGAAGGTTCTGCCGTCTCGCTCGATCGTGATGTCTCTGTCACACCTTTCCGGAATGTTCGGACTATAGCTATCCCTCTCTAACAGTGCTATCTCTTTCATTCCTACTGAAAATTTCGTCATATACTGAAATGTACTTGAAGGGCCCATAAGGGGTCCTGAAAATGCCTGAAAACGGGTTTTCAGGTTATGGTGTCATCGGATAGAGGGTGGCCTGAAACGGACTGAAAACATGTTTCAGGGGCCTGAAAACCATGGTAACTTGGGTGAAATTTTGATAAACTAGTATGTGACAGAGCACCCTCTGAAACGGCCTGAAACGGTATTTCAGCCTGCTGAAAACGCCTCTAAGGCACGGAAAAACGCGTTCAAAGTTTTACCTCCTATCCACCGTTGCAACAGTATTTAAATATATTTTCCAAAAAACACGATTAACCAAAAAAAACATACCGAGCAAAGCTTGCTCATCCATGTACTCAAATTAAAATTAACCTTGGCGCCTTTCCGCCCAGGTCGTCGTTCCTCGAGTTCTCCTCAAAGCACGGCAAAGACGAGCGCTTCAAGGGGATCGACAAGCCGCGCGCGCGCGAGACCTACTTCGCCGAGTACCAGGCCGAGCTCAAGAAGAAGGAAAAGGAGGAGAAGGAGCGGCGGCGCGAGCAGGTAAGCCGCGAGGGGAGTGTCCGGCGAAGGGGTGTGAACGCGCGCTGTTGTCGCCCAGACGCTGCGGCTCGTTTGGGCGGCGCTTGTACGTCCCACTGCGGGGCGCAGGTCTCTTAGGGCGTCTTGCGCCGGATAACCAAAACACCGGCCCAGTGCAAGTCGGACTCGCACACGAAGGGTTCGGTACCTATGTCCATACCGCATTAGACACAAAGATCGAGAAAAAACGGTAACAAATCACGTTTGTTGTATGGGAGCCCCTCTTAAATATTTATTTTAATTTAATTGTTAATTTTTAAACCGAATGTAGAACTAAATATTCTGTGAATATTTCAAGCGTCTATCTGTTGCCGTTATTAATATCGAGCAAAGACGGCAAAAAAATTACGTTTGTTGTATCGGAGCCCGCCTTAAACATTTATTTTATTTTGTTTTTAGTATTTGTTGTTATAGCGGGAACAGAAATACATCATCTGTGAAAATTTCAACTGCCTAGCTATCACGGTTCATGAGATACAGCCTGGTGACAGACAGTCAGTCAGACAGACAGACAGACGGACAGTGAAGTCTTAGTAATAGGGTCCCGTTTGGCACCCTTCGGGTACGGAACCCAAAAGATAAATACTTTATTAGCTTATTCCGGATTCACTTACTGGATTTTTCGTCGGAAAAGTCCGACCAGGCTCGACCGGACGCGAGCTTTGTCTCTTCTCACTATGATTAAGCTCTGCGAATCAGAGTGAAATCTGGCCGGACTCTTCCGACAAAAAATCAAGTAAGTGAATCCAGAATGAAGCTTTTAATGTGTAGTGCTTACGAAAGTTTTAGTTCAAAAAAAGATAAATACATCCAGGGAATAAGATAGTATAGAATAAGTAGATAGATAAATATTTACCCGAAGCGGTGGTAGCGGAGCGGTAGAACGCCGGCTTCTCATTCGGAAGGTCGTGGGCTCGAATCCTGGTGTGTACTAATGACTTTGTTTTCTAAGTTACATACATTTATGAAGTTGTAGTAGCAAAACCACTCGCTAATGGTGAAGGAAAACATCGTGAGGAAACCGTGCAATGGCCCAACTATGAGGCTAAATGCGGAAATCTCAGGTCTAACTAGAACTACAACCAGGGATAAACAAATAAATCGCTGTTTGACAGGGTTGTCAGGAACACAATTTATCTATGCATATTATGTGCAAAACGTTTTTGGACTTATTCATTGGATAGAGCATTTCTTCTCTTGTGATGTGTCAATATAGTTCTGATGTTTTGATGAAATTTATAGTTAGGTGATAATATATGCAAGGTCTACACCAATCCGGACTTGGCCCCCGTGGTGGATTATGGCCTATACCTTCCTCAGGGAAGAGACCCGTGCCCCTTGGTGGGGACATAATGGGTTGATGATGATATGCAAGGTCTAGTGGCAACACCCACCTTCACTAGTTGACTGGAGGGTCCAAGCTGACGCTGCAGTGCCTGGGACGGACAACTGTACTGTAACTTAGATAACATTAAACAAGTTTTTCATTGTGTTTTTATGTTCATTAATCTGTAGAATTCTACATGACTCGATTGGGCCTCCATAACAATGGTTTTTAGGGTTCCGTACCTAAAGGGTAAAGGGACTCTATAAGTAAGACTCCACTGTCTGTCTGTCTGTCTGTCACCAGGCTGTATCTCATGTACCGTGATAGCTAGACAGTTGAAATTTTCACAGCTGATGTATTTCTGTTGCCGCTATAACAAGAAATACTGAAAACAGAATAAAATAAATATTTAAGGGGGGCTCCCTTACAACAAACGTTGTCTGAAGACAGCGCTCGCCATCTAGCGCCGTGTAACCGTCACAGCACCGATGTCATGTCGTTAAATGTCAATGCTAAACGCTTCTTGTTGGTTTCTATAGATGGCGCTGTTCTCAATGTACCTAATCTATAGATAATGGTACGGAACCCTTCGTGCAGTCCGACTTGCACTTGGCCGGTTTTTAATTGTTCTTTCCAAGGTCATAATCAACATAATATTATTATCTTAGAGAAGGCCTGAGACTGCCAGTGGGACCTACAATTATATAAGGATCTAATTCAAACTGAATGCAGATATTCTGCGAGCAACATTGACCAAGTCTCTGCTGTTGAAAATACTTGATAAATAAAACTGGTTTATTTGTGGAGAAGACATATGCCCGGCTGTGTGTTTGGTATGTTATGTAAAGGAAAATATTAGTGAAAAATATACGGTTTCTTTACAAAACCACATGGTTACATATGATTCTTTCATATGTAACCATGTGGTTTTGTAAAGAAACCATAGATTTTTCGATTAAGAAAGCGCTGGGTATGGCCATGGTGATGAAGCAATTAAATGTATGATTGCCCGTGATTTGAAATGGGGCTAAGATTTTGGAGGAGACGGGGGTGATTTGAACTATAGAGTTAATAGGTACTGACTTGATTTTTCAATTTAATTTCTTCTATTTTTTTTTCTTGTTTAATATTGCATTGCAAATGCCATTATAAGGGTTTGAAACAAATAAAATTATGTAGCGAATCTGTGACCACAACGTAATAAATAAGAACTTCTTTTCAGTCCAGAATAAGAAAAAAGATTAACATGTACGTCGTAGATTATTTACTATTATTTTATTATTTAAACAACCGTGTAAAACAGATTTTTTTAAGTAAACCCCACGTTTTTTTTTGCCTTTCAGATTTCACAAAATCCTTAACAAGATAAACTCGAACGAATGCTACTACCACGGCACAGATATCTGTGACTGTTCTGAGAGTATATCCATCGAGAATTATCGTATATGATAAACTAATCTTTATGTTCAAATCTAGCCCCATCTCCTCCCAATTTGTCTATATTAGAAACATAGAAGGAAATAATCTCGAATTTCAGCTTAGAAGAAAACGAAGCCTAGTTTGCCATGAATCTAGAAATGCTTCTACATACAAGACTTTGTTAACAAGGCTAATATATTTGAAAATTACCCATATTTTATTGACTCCAGCAGTGGTCTTAAAAACAATATGAAAAGAGGCAACCATGCATGTTCCATTGAAAGAACGTGAAGCGTTAAAAGAATGTTAAGCCTTGAAATAACGTTAAGCATTGAAAGAACGTTAAGCCTTGAAAGAACATCAAGCCTTGAAAGAACGTTAAGTCTGAGTTTCGATTACCCAGAATATTTTTTCTGGTGAAATGCTTTTTATTTTTCTTTGCCTAGTTAATTACCACTCACTTCGCTTGCCACGAACGTACCTGGCGAGGAGTAAATACACTGAAGAAGAAAACTTACTTAAAGTGCCAATAATAACAGCGTTTTACCTTGGAAGTATAAAATGTCCATATTTAAGTGTAAAAACCCTATTTTAAAACCTTAAAACTCTGGGTTCGAATCCCGGATTGTATATTGTCAAGATTTTAATTAGAATTCTTGTATAATTAATTACAACAGTGGTTCAGTCGGCCAAGGGCTGGGTTCGATTCCCAAACGAACGAGCGTCTCACTTTGCTCTAGCGAATGCTGCTATGCGATTTTTTTCCAACATTTTTCTTAAGATAATGGATTAAAATTAAGTATTGCATAGCTAGTTATAGATTTGATCCTGTTTTCCGTTTGTTTATTTGTATGATATTGTTTATGTGTCTCAACAATGTTTATAAAGACAGAGTTCAGTAATTGCATCATACTTTTAATATAATTACCTACTGTCTGGACCAATTGAAATAGAAACGCGTACAGTGTCTTTATTGATTAAAAGGAGAATGCATTTTATTCTCCAATCTCTTTTCCTTAGCGTCTGTGTTTCCTGATCGTGCTGCGTTTTTCTTCAAAACTATTTTATAAATGTGAGTGCAATTTAAACTATCAGTTGTAGTGAACTTTTGTAAGTGTTCTCTTTAATTTGGCTCGAAGCGTTTGGGTTGGGACGATACGAGACTTACTAACATATCCACTCAAACGTCTGTTTGACAGATGACGAGAGTTTTTTTCAATTAAAATAGGTATCGTATTACGTAAACTTGAATACGTGCTATCCAGTTGTAACTACGTACTTGTGTGGAGTACTCCTGGCTGTCTCTTACACGCGTTGTCAAAGAAACATGTTGACTGGTGACATAATTGAACGATAGCGTTACTATTAATCACGTTCATACTTATCTTTCAAATTGCAGAAGTGATAATTTAAATCGAGCCCACCCTGCAAGCCTATATTTGTTACCCGGAAAGAGTAAAAAAACTATAATCAATCTGCAGATGTTACCACTGTGATCGGCATCTCATTTTACTGTCTGCCAACAAGTCACCGTCCTATGTCCCAACGCCCCAACCCTAAAGCGCGCCGACGCGGCCCGCGGCTCCCCCAGCCGAGACGGCGGCAGGTCACGACAACACAGTCGCCCCCCACGCCCCCACAGCCTAATGGCCGGCAGCTCTAGTTTACCGTGTGTTGCGGTGTAGCGGCGCGGCGCCGGGGCGGCCGAGCGGGCGGCGGCGCGGCGGCACGACCACGGTACTGCCCGACACGACCGTAGTGGTGCGTGGCCGCTTGACGGGTTAACCTCGCCTCTATAGGACGCGACAGTTTTGAAGGAGAGACGGACTTTTGAAGTGGCTATTTCGTCCCGTGGTTCTGAAGTGAAATTCGAGACGGATTTGTGAATTTCTATGAAGACGTATCTACGTTTTCTGCCACGGTCGATTTGGAGGCTGTATTTGTTTAATTATCGGCCGATTTTATTGACGTTTGTGTGTTGGGAGATCACCAAAATCTGTTGTTTTGCAATTCAAAATAGCGGCGTCAATATGGCCGCCTGTGATACAGAATGGCGGGTGATAGTCGTTATGCAGATTCTTTGGAACTGCATCTGATACAAAAAAAATATCACGTAACTCTTTTTTCCCAAGGGGTTAGTTGAGGCACCAATAATTTATGTATAATTCTCAAAACCCGTCAAGCTGCCACGTCTATTTCACTACAGCAGTAAGGTTAGACCAATCTCCATAGTCATATAAGCAACGTCGAGGAGTCTTAAGGCCAGCATTAACTTTGCCGACAATTTGTGTCCTAGTCTCTTCGTCTTACGAGTCATTTTGGCTAGCATGTCACAAACTTGTGTTGCGAGCGCGTCAGTTTCACTCCAGTTTCATTCCAGCCATCAAAATTCAGTTTGTTGCTGGATTTAGCTAAAACTACTGTTAGATAGTTAGATGTCGATGGCAATAAAGGTCTTTTTACTGTAATTTAATACTTTTATGGAAATCCAGGTAATAGTAATTAATATTTTCTACCGGTTTGTACATTTAGGCGATTTGGTTGAGCGCGCGACGCGTCCGTTCGCGTGGACGCGGCGTTTGTCAAAGAAACCTCTTTCAATAAAGATTAAGGTAGGATCCATGAAATCACCAACCCGCGGTGGGCACGCGCGGTGATTAAGCCCATACTCTCTCTCTTAGAGAAAGCCTGAGCCCTGCAGTGATCCGTATATAGGCTATGTTAAAAAAGAAACCTGTACCCAAAATATACCGGTGTATACCGTCCGTTAAATCACTAACGAATAATTCAGGTTTTTATAAGTAAGAATACTCATCCCGTATTGTAAACATACTTGAAATGTTTGTTTATTCAGTCGCGGCTATTTAGACGCGTAAGTGCCTGAGACATATTTTACTGACGTAACCAAGAGGCATTAAGCTTATAAAATAACGATATTCTTATCTAAATGACGCTCTTAGGCAGCGGCTGGCCAAAAGCCTAAAAGGCTGGCTTCCAGCCTCACACCCGTGCGAGTGCGAGCGCCGTGAGTAACAGGCGTGCAACAGCATTGATGAAATGAATAAGTTCTTATAACATATAGTTAATATTTGCCAAATTAGTTACATTAAAACAAACAGTACTCTCTCTCTCTCTGAGAGAAGGTCTGTGCCCTACAGTGGGACGTATATAGGCTGAAGACATAGACAATACCAATCTTATATATATAAAAATGAATTGCCGTTCGTTAGTCTCACTAAAACTCGAGAACAGCTGGGCCGATTTGGCTAATTGTTGTTTTTATATATTTGTGGAAGTCCAGGGAAGGTTTAAACGGTGAGAAGAAAAAAAACGGTCGACTTCGGTGATACGAAGTTCACGGGGTCATCTAGTTATAAATAATTGCTTACAACTTTCTTAATTTACACTCAATGTTCTTCTGAAATGTCTGGGATACCTACTGTTCTAAGTACAATAATTTTACATTTTATATCCACGTAGGTTCAGAAGATTCGGACGATGTTTTACCTTCAGGAGCTTAGAGCTTAACATTTTGAAAGAACCACCATCTTTTGCTTTTCTTTACGAGTACCCAGCAGTGGGCAGAAGTGGGCTGATGATAATACCAACACAAATGGTTAAAATGTATGAAACAGTTGAGACAATTTTAGCTGATCCAAGATTAATTGTTGTTCAAAGAGAAAAGTTGTTCTTATCACTAACAATACGGCGTGGCGCCGGATTAAGAATAGCGTCACTCCATTTCCTTCCGTGGATGTCGTAGAAGGCGACTGAGGAAATAAATTACTAGGAGACGAGCAGCAGCGTCTTCTTAGATTCCAACCGCATACTGCGATCGCAAACCCGCCTGCCAAGCGTGGCGATTATGGCAAAACCCCTCGTGATTATGAAAACCACGAAGAAGGCCTATGTCCTGCAGTGGGCGTCAAATGCTGATGATGATCACTAACAAGAAAAACTGGTTAAAATTATACAGGAATTTCTGAAGACCAAGGCACTTTGTGGACACTAAAATTTATGTGACATTCGATTGTGATTCGTAAGCTGTTCAGAATAGGTGCTCAAATTGATCGGCCCAGTCGCTTTTAGTCAATGGTTCTATTGTAAAGCAGTCTTCTAATCTTACCGAACTATGGTAAGTTATTTTGCAATGATATGAGAAAGGCATCTCTATGATTATATTCCCGAATTGAAGTTCTGAAAAAGACTCTGAATTCGATCAGAAATGCGATTTCTTCGAACCAAGTATCATTTACCAACGATATATTTTATATCATCTGGATTATGTTCGAAGATCTATTTCGATTTGTAATTCCAAGTTTTAAAGATTGAGACGGTCGATATTGGTCCCTTTCCATCAAAGAATTAATGTCAAAATTGCATGTTGAGAAAGACAAGAACGAAATGTATACATTGGTGTTGGTAATGGAACTTTGTTACAAACTCACAGAAGTCATTGTCGAAAGCAAAATGTAATAAAGAATCCCAGATGTTTGTTTCACTAATCCGTTCTTTTTCAGGTCCTATTTGATTTCGTTTGTTTAAAAAAATGTTCACAAAGAAACGTTGTCCGTCACTTCTGCGAATATTTACATATTATTCACCTAAAAACAAAAAATTTAGATGCTTTTATGAATAAAAAAAAAGATACTTTCATGGAAAACGTTCTTTGTGGGTATTTTGTGTTAATATTTTAAAACAAATCTGAATTTAGCACTTGATTTAGTTTAGAGAAATATTTTCTAGCAAAAGTCCAATAAGTAATTCAGAAATATTGTCAAACAAAGTACTTAATAATTTTATTAAAAAAAAATTATATTTACTATGATCATAATAATCTTCAATCAAAGATAGCAAAGAAATGTAATGACGAAATTAGTATTTAGAATAATATTAAAGAGAGATTTAACAAAAATAAAGGTACACCTATGCATATACCACATGTACCTGGGTTCGACCCCTGGGCTTGAATGCATTTTTACTAAGATTTTCTCCGCCACAGAAGTAAAGGACCAATTGCCGCTTACAATGCTAAGACACTCTCCCCCATCTTTAGCTACACGATTAAATAAAACTTATACAGAAGTGAATACCTCTACAAATACGTAGGACCCAGTAGTGGACAAGGGCGTGGTGAAATAATGAATTAATGACATAAAGTGTAATAATTCTATATATTGTACTGTCCATTCTGGACGAAGAATTCAAATGTCTTCTGCACTTTTTCCAGCTCTTCACTGGCCTTCTGTCTCAATATTTTGAACCTATATAATATCACTTTCCCATATAGAGTACATAAGTACGGTAAAACAAAACCGCTGTTTAAATCGTTGCATCAAGATGCAACAAACTTCTGACACTAGTAACCTAGTAAATGACCCATCGTCTGAGCAAAAACTCTTTCCCAAGTGTTGTGTATTATAACCTGTTTAACTTGTACATATTAAGACCTTTAGGGATCAAAACTTCCACAACCTAAAACTTGTGAATAATCCCTTATATTTCAGCCAGTTGATACAAAAAAAAAAACAGTACCTTTATTTTCGTAAAATCTCTGCCACTAATGAACACTTCTCTTTCAGTTTCTAATCTCTTTCTAGCTCCACAGGTGTTAATGCATTGCCATCTCTTTTCAGCTGACTCGGGCGCGGTCGCCTTAGCGCGAATATCTAGTTGTTAGGATACGTTTCTGGTCACCGTCTGACGTGTGAGAGGAAGGGAGGCTGTCTGTTTGTCATTGTTTCGCGTGTTCTTCTATTGGGTAAAAATGCCCTCTTTTGTTCGGTATATTTTGTGTTTCAAGAAAAAATACATTTGTTTTAAATAGCCACGATAGCACAAACATAATATAAAAAATGACACACTGACAACAAACATGGGCAAAATATATTTACATTACATAAACTCACGCCTGTATCTCGGAGGGGTATGCACAGACCAAGGTGTGCAACTTGCCCCGAACCTTGTCGATATTTTTTGTTTATATTTATCCTCCTCGTTTGTTGAAAAAAAGAAGTGTTTACTGAGACAACTAAACTCACCCTGCGGGTGATTTGCTACCTACGAGTTCCCGACGTCGATGCAGCAATTACAATACTTTTTCTCGCTCTTTCTAACTATGGAGGGCGAGATGGATAGAGCGTAATGGCTGGTTTACATTTGCTATTTTTTTATACTTTTTTAGCACGCTTTTTTAGACCATACTAAAAAAGCATGCATTTAGCAAATGTAAATACGCTTTCCTTTTTAGCAGGCAAAAAAATCTGACTGATGGTCAGATTTTTTATCCATGATCCGTGCTTTAAAAAAAAAGCAACAAAAATGGCGTCGCAAGTAAAATGGACACGCGATTTAACAATTAAACTAATAAACGAATATGAAAAACATGAGTGCCCGTGGGATTCCTACAGTGAAAGCTACAAAAACCAAATTCTAAGAGACAATGCGTTTGCAGAAATTCAAAAAACTTTAATCTGTTAAGTATCCTGTTTTTCAGGCGTTCAGCCAATAACTGTGATATTATTTCAACAGCTTGCAAAATTATTAGAGATTCCATATTTTCGACTTGCAATGCGAGTGCTTTCTTCGCATTTTCTATCTTTTATGATGAAAAAAGAATAGCAAATGTAAATCGGCGTCTTTTTTTAGCACTCTTTTATTTAGCATGCTTAAAAATCAATGCTTAAATAGCACGGAAATTTAGCAAATGTAAACCAGCCTTAAAGCTCTTTCGAATTCAGTGTATAGAGTCCATACTGAATGGTACATAACAATGTCAAAAAGCGTGCATCACTTTACTGTGACGCAGCTTAACTTTCTCAGTTCCTTTTTTATGCTTTTAACTTCATTTGGCTCCTTCATCAGTAAAAATACATTACGGGTAAAAGTTGCCACAGACGCTGCGGAAATTTATGAACACATTATCTGTGATAGTCGCAAAGGATAACGGATAAGGATAAAGGTTTGTTATCGAACTCCTCCGGAACGACTTCACCGATTTTATTGATTTTATTTTTATACTTGGTGGGTGTGAGAATAGGTCGTAGGCTAATTGATACGGCAAAACAACTTTTGCCAGGTCAGCTAGTATAAAAACTCAAGAGCGGCTGGACCCAATTTTTTCGTCTTTGATTTATTTATTGTATTTATCTCCGCCCTATAAAACAATGAAAAAAATACGAAAAGGTTCACGAAGAAAATTATTTTTCTCAAATATTTTGTACGGAAGGGATTCTTTAGTGAAATCACGAGAACGGAACATTTACATTTAAATAAGGCGCTGCAAAGTTCACCGGACTAGCTAGTTTTTCTTATTCGAAAAGCAGTGAAAAGACAAAAGCCTCCCGCCCCCCCGCACGCCAGACCAGACCGCCGTCCGCTGCGAAAACACCACCTACCCCCGCTAACCGCCCCCTCTCTCCGTCGCAGGTGAAAAGCGACTTTATCGCTCTACTCAAAGAGAAGTCAATCGACCGGCACGCGCGCTGGCTTGACGTCAAGAAGAAGGTCGACTCCGAAGCTCGGTACAAGGCGGTGGATGGCTCGACGCTTCGAGAGGACTACTTCCGCGAGTACTGCAAGCTGGCTAAGGAGGAGAGGAAAAAGGACAAAGACAAAGGTCAGTACGTCTCTTTTTAAAGAAGAAAGTGGTAAATAATGAATGAAAGATGGAAATAACAAATGGAAGAGGGAAAGCGTGAATAAAAGAGGGAAAGAATGAATGAAAAAATTTTAAAAAAGACTTGTTAAGCCTACTTAGTCGTGATAGTTTTCCTTTAAGGTTCATTATATGTGCTACTACCCTGGTTTCTTTCACGTTTCTGCAATCAACCGTTTAGTCAGGAGAGGGGGGGACGCCCTACTCTGACAAAAATTTGCGCTCGTCTGCCGCGACACAGATCTGTGAATTTGTAGATGATACTGTATTTCTGGGCATCACAATCGATGCAAAACTACAATGGGGTCCACATATTGTAAAATTAGCACACAGACTTAGCTCTGCAGCATATGCAGTGAAAAGAATTAGGGAACTCACTGACGTTGCAACTGCTAGGCTTGTTTATTTTAGTTACTTCCATAGTAATAGGGGTTAAAGTATGAAATTGCCGTTTTATTGCAATAGGTTCTTTGAATTGACATAGAATCTTCATGGTTTGAGGTTTTCGAATGAAACTTTTTTCAAATGGTTTCTATGATGTTCTTTTTTTAAAAATTGTGAAACATTTGAATATCGACTTTCAATTGTTTTTGTTATTCAATTTAGACAAGAAAGATGGATACTGCGAAAATTCGAGTGATTTTTGAATACGAGTTCCGACGCGGAACTAACGCGGCAGAAACAGCCCGCAATATCAATGCTGCGTTTGGAGAGGGGTCTACTAATGAACGCACCGTGCGATTTTGCTTTAAACGCTTTCAAACTACCCAGGAATTAGCGGCATGGTTTAACGTTACCTTACCCACATATTGACTCACTTGCGTCAAATCAATAAAATAAAAAAATACGAAAAATGGGTGCCTCATAATTACTCGAATTTTCGCAGTATCCATCTTTCTTGTCTAAATTGAATAACAAAAACAATTGAAAGTCGATATTCAAATGTTTCACATTTTTTTAAAAAAGAACATCATAGAAACCATTTGAAAAAAGTTTCATTCGAAAACCTCAAACCATGAAGGTTCTATGTCAATTCAAAGAACCTATTGCAATAAAACGGCAATTTCATACTTTAACCCCTAATATTATGTCCTACGGTATACTACTATGGGGCCGGGCAGCAGACATTGGGACTATCTTCATCTTGCAGAAGAGAGCCATCCGATTTATTTACAAGTTAGGTACTCGTAGTAGGGATTCGCTAAGAGATTTCTTCAAAGAAACCAACATCTTAACAGTTGCATGTCAATACATTTATCAATATATTATGTACGTTAGAAAAAATATCAAAGACTTCGAAAATGTTGGTGGCCACCATAATGTTAATACTAGAAATAAACATAAATTGTCATTTCCACTTTTTAGACTTGCAAAAGTTAACACATCCTTTATGGGGCACTGTATAAGGTTCTACAACAAAATTACTCAAGATATATTAGAGTTACCTCCAACGCGATTTAAAAAATGTGTTAAGCACATTCTGTGCAAAAAGGCTTACTATAACATCAAGGATTATTTAGAAGACAAAGATGTTTGGCATTAAACAGTAGATTAATATTATTTAAAGGACGATTGTGACTAGTGTTCAACACATTCATGACTAATATTTTAAGTTGAAAACTCTGTTAATTAAGTTAAAACGTGTTTTGAAAAGAATAAATGTGGAGTTTCTTTGTTAGCTTCTTCTCCACATAATCCATTAATTGTGAAACTAACAACTTTGACGTTCATTAAGTAAACATTCTGTTTTTATCTATACTAATAATAAATCTGTAAGGGTCGGTCATGGAGTAAGTTAGTTTGTTTTCAGAGATATTGTGTTTATAGGCTCAATATATGATACTGAAACTAATTTCACGATTTTTAGAATTTTTTTCTGTATGTGTGTATGTATGTATGTTCCTCCATAACTCTTAAACCAATTATCCGAATTTGATGAAATTTGGTATAAAAACATATAGACATCTGGGACACAGGATAGGCTATTTAAATTCTAGCTCCAGTTATGATAAGACGTGGCCCCCATACAAATGCTGCTTCGTAAAAATCGAAATATACGCGAACGGAGTCGCGGGCACAGCTAGTAATGAATAAAAATATTTGAATTGAATTGTGTCCAACTTAGTATAGACCACCTATACGTTCCATTCCGCGAGGGCAGTTCAGGGGTTAAAGCTTAATATTTCGCAAACCCAGCCGGGATTCGAACCCGGGACCTCTCGCATGATATGCAGATCCACTACCGCTGCGCCACGAGGTCCTATATTATCATAATACGTCATAATATACAACAAACATTGAGGTATCCACCAATTAACCCGTATTCGTCCCCTGCTAGACATCTCAGATCGTCGGTTTGACGATGTTATATATTGGACTCTCGATATAGGATTACACGAGTAATCAACATACATGGTGCTCGGAGGTGAGGGTTCACTTCTAGGGCAGCATAGGGCCGCAACCACAGATTTGTACTACATCCCCTGTATTTGGGACTAGGATATTTTTTCTTTTCCAAATCTGAATCTAAGTACACCACTACTTAGATATAAGAAACCATCTCTGTAATTCTTTCTTCCGGGTTGTGTAATAATAACGTGCTCTCTATCTATCTATCTGAGGGCCGTTTTGTCCTGAATTCCAGAACGGGAACGCAGCAGCAGTAAGAAGGACAAAAAGGACAAGGAACGCGACAAGGACAAGGAGAAGGAGAAAGAGAAGGATAAGGATAAAGACAAGGAGAAGGAGAAGGACAAGGATAAAGACAAGAAGAAGAAAAAGGAGAAAGGCAGCGACGTAAGTGTTTGAACGAGAATAGACAGTAATAGGCTGTGGCTTGGTGAACTGGTGGTTGCATATTTTAAATATAGTTGCGGGGTTCGATGATATATATCCGGATATATATGGTTTCATGGTTATGAAAACTACGAAGGAGGCCTATGTCCTGCAGTGGGCATCAAATGGCTTTCCACGTAAAGAATTATATCTATTATTTATGTCATCATGCAGGGTGTAAATAAGTCCCCATGTACATCCAAAAATGGAGCTGGTTCTACTTATGTATACGAATAAGTTACAACTGGGGAAACTTCGAAATCGCGTTAAAATTTCAGCTTTTCCATACATTTTAATGGCCCCAAGTGGGTAACTTTAGTATGGAGTAGCTGATATTTATTCGTGATTTCAATGTCTACCCCATAGGAAACTTTGTTTAGGAAACTGCGGAACGAAAGAACAATTGTGTCATATCGTATGAACATTGTTCTCGCTAAGAAATGGCGTTGTTCACTTGGTTTATTCCGTTATGAATGACGTGAACGTTGATCGGGTGATATTATGGAAAAAATATTTTACGATTAATTGTTTGATGATGATGCTTAGGAGTTGAATGATAATGAATATTTGATTTTTTTTGGCAATTTCCAAAATAGGTATTTTCTTGACTACGTCAAACTGAACTTCAGTGGATGCAGGGACCTGGCAAGATGAGCCTGCTCTAATTGGCGAGCCCCATCTCCCTCCCACAATTAAGTATGGGGTTGGTTTACGGCAACAATCACATTTTCGATGCATTTATTTTCGACGCGAAATTTCTTTCTGTTCGGTAGTCGGGGGTCACTTGCTAAAGTCGCACGCAACGAAAACATGTCGCCTCGGTGAGGGCTGTAACTCTGTAACCACGTGTCTTGTGCTATTCATTTACATAACTTTACCGCTTATATAACGCTTTCGAATCCAACTCGGCTGGGCAGCATTCGGGAAACTTAGAAAAGTCTTTTCGTCTAATATACCTCAATCGCAAAAGACAAAATTATACAACCAGTGTGTGTTACCAGTGAAGACTTATGGCACTGAAACGTGGTCTCTCACTATGGGCCTCATAAGAAGGCTCAAGGTCACGCAACGAGCTATGGAAAGGGCTATGAAAATCAAATCAAAATCAAAATCAAAATTTTTTATCCAAAGTAGCACAGAAACTGCGACTTAATGAACGTTACAAGTTAAACTAGGTGTCCATTTCAAAATCTAGATCATTTTATGCTCGGAATTTCTCTACGAGATCGAATCAGAAATGATGAGATCCGTAGACGAACGAAAGTCGTCGACATAGCCCAGCGGATTAGTAAGTTGAAGTGGCAGTGGGCGGGGCACATAGCACGCAGAACTGATGGCCGATGGGGCGGAAAAGTTCTCGAATGGAGACCACATATCGGCAAGCGCAGCGTAGGACAACCAGCCACAAGATGGACAGATCACCTCATCCAAGTGGCAGGAAGGCGCTAGATGCAGGCCGCTTCCAACCGCTCTTTTTGGAAATCCATGGAGGAGGCCTATGTCCAGCAGTGGACTTCTTGTGGCTGAATGATGTTGATGATGAACTCTTATACACGTTTCACGTTAAACCACCACCACGTTAAAGCCCCATCCGATTTTACTCGTTATGGTCATTATGTCTTTTATTTGTGGGGTTTGTAGGTCATTTGTGGTTAGCAAAAGGATAAATAGGGGTCAGCAGGGAAAGTATTAACGAAATAAATTACTATTAACTTAATTCCGTGTAGCGCTTAGGAAAGTCTTAGTTCGAAATTAAATTGCTAACAATAATTAACGAATTAGAAATTCTACAGAATCAGGTCAGATATAAAACTGCAACCGTTAAACAAACTGAAGATTTTTAAGGTCTTATTGAAGAGTATATTTATGTATCCTCCCATTTCCCTCGATCCTTTAAGTACTATTTCTAAGTACTGTCGTCTATTATAAGTATTTCCTTCAACATTTGACAAACACTGCTATTGCGAAACCTTGTACTACTTTTAGAGTTAAGTATGCTGTGCGAAATATTAGATCTTTTTAATACGCTGCTTTCTACAAACAATCCATGGATAAAATAAGATTTGTTGGCATTTGTCTAATAAATAAAATATCCGTAGAAACCGTTACAGCTGTTGATAAACTGACTTATCCATGGCTGTTATGATCGTATTCGTTTACGAGCCTTATGGTTTGGAATAATGTGATAGTCAAGCAATGGTCTTGAACAGAGATCAGTAGGCTTAGATTCCTTTATCAAGCTTGCTATAGAAAGTGCTTTAATAAAATTCCCATGCACATTTGAACACTGTTTTTCTACTCTACGCTACGAACAACTTTTAATATGGGAAAAACTTCGAATTTGCGAATAAAATTAATTCATTAACCTCCTCAGTCCGGACCTGTCAGAACTGTCTGACTGTTGGACTGTCTGTTGTCGGGACTGAGGAGGTTAAAATATAATATTAAACTTCCAATTTATTTTTTGCCATTTTAAGGTTTTTCCCGTAGTATTTTTGTCGTGTTAAGAACTTTGAAATCGCAAAAAAAAACTGTTTGAATACATTTTAACGCTGCAGTTAACTTTAGTATGGAACAAGTAATATTTTTTTCTCGATTTCCAAGTTTTCCCTGTAATAAAACGTGTTCGTTTAAAAAAACAATTTTCTGTATTTTTTACGTCTTGCTTTGAAACCCCAAAAAACAAGAATGCTTTTATTGAATCGTTTTTTGGTAAACAAAAACTGGCTCGCGTGTTTAACTTTTGCCTGAATCTGCGTTGGACACATGTGATGTGAAGTTCGATTTGTGTGCAACGGTTGGCCTAAACGTATCACTTGTATTGCAGGGTAAGTGCTCACGAAACTACTTATTTGACAGCGTAGATAATTTATGGGAAAAGGCAAATATATTTCGGAGTGATGTTTTTTGTGTTTGGCCTCTGCTTACCCCTCGGGGATACAGGTTTATGTTTGGTGCGATCTTGGTCTTTGTTACAAATATTTTCTCCGTTCCTGGCGTACGATAATTAATGTTAAGTATAATCAATGTCCTGTTAAATGTATTGGGTGCAATAAAGTATAATTAATTAGTCAATGTTCTTATATTTAATAATACTTACTTGATAATGTTGTTAAAGGGGAAGAGCTTTACTAAGCCTTCGTAGTGATCGAATTAATCAAAGAAAGTGTCAAACACTAGTCTCTGGCCCTGCAAAAGGGGTCGTTCTTGTATCACTTACGCAGACTTGTTACAATTATTTAACCCCTGTCAGCAAAAGTGAGGCATCAAACCCTCAGATCACATTTTTTAAAAGTTTAGTCATAAGACAATATTAACAAATGTTAAACTGAGCGAGCGACACAGCATGCTCCACGCAAGATCAGCCTTAATCTGTAGAATTCCAAAGGACCCGATCGGGCCACCGTACTAATGGTTTTAGGGTTCAGGAACATTACAAAGACTCTGCTGTCCGTCTGTCACCAGGCTGTATCTTATGAGCCGTGATAGTTAGACAGTTGAAATTTTCACAGATGATGTATTTCTGTTGCCGCTATTAAAACAAATACTAATAAAAACAGAATAAATTTAATATTTAAGGGTGCTCCCATACAACAAACGCTCTATATTAATAACGGCAACAAGTAGACGCTTGAAATATTCAAATATTGTACGGTATAATTGTACGGAACCCTTCGTGCACGAATCCGACTCGCAGTCGGCTGGTTTTCATTGTTCTATTCAAGGTCATAATCTAACAGGTTAGAGTTTATATGTTGTGTTTTCCTTGGCCTGCAGTGGGACTTACGTAGGCTCATCTCGTGTGTTTTCATGTGTACAATGAAGTGTTCTCTACTCGTAAGTGATTACCGGCACGGGGGCTGCGGGTTCGATTTCCGCTGGTGTAAGCCGTACGTTAGTTTGTAGAGTCGGCCTCGGTGTTTTCCATGTTTGTGATGTCCTTGGCGGTTACCGTAGCACAGGGTATCCTAGTTCGGGGCCAGGTCAAGTGATTTTGTTCTGTTTGTGTACGAAATTTAATTGAAGTCTTATGCTTTTTATTGCGATTTTGATGTGCTATATCGCATTATACCCGACCCGCTGTACGGCATTAGTCTGATCTCAAAGACCTCCTTTGTGTTGGCAATTTTAAGAGCTGGGAGACACACATGGGTCTCCTCACGATGTTTTTCTTCGCCCTTAGCAAGTGGAAAAGCTACTTAAAAATTACAAATGTTCATAATGTCAAGAGGTATGAAAATACCGCGACCTTTAAGATTTCCTTACGATGTTTTTCTTGATTTTGCAAGAATTGTACTTTCATTCAAAGTCATCGTTTGGGTGTTTTTCCTTGTCTGGTATCCCAGTTTGGGACCAGTATAAGTGATAGTATTTTTGTATGTTGTATTTGGGTTCGACCCCCGTAACACTCTCCTGAGACATATTTGCCTTTCCCATGTCTAAACGTACGCTTTCTTTTTTTTAAAAAAAAAAAAAACAACTGCCGTTTGTCAATATCTGCGGCTGCAGTCGAACCGTTTGTCTCAAACCACTCAAGAATAGAATTTGAACTCTAATGTTAATGTGACAGTGTTGGTTTTGCAGAGCACCGTAGACAGTTTAGCCGCGTGATGGTCCCGGGAGGTGACAATTGGACGTACGTCGTGGGACACGAGGCCTGGTCGGTCACACACGGTAGCTAGCACCGCAGATATGTCACGGCCTCAGATATGTTACTTTTTGTGAGCTCCTCGGTACGTCTTTCTTGGCAATGGAAAACGAAAGTCTTAAATTTGTTTATTGAAGTAAATCAAACCGTTGTACAGGCAGTTATGATACAGGAAAATCTCACGCAGTGATTGTACAACCAGTGGCGTTTAATATAAAATTAATACAAAGACAAGGAAGTATGTGATGGAAAATATTTGTGAGGAAACCTGTGTCTGAGGTGTTCGCATACCTCAGGGCTTGAATTTGCCAATCCGCGGTGGGCACGCGTGGTTATTAAGCCCATACTGAGCGAAGGCCCGTGCGCTGTAGTGGGACGTATACAGGCTGCATAAAAGAGACATGGTCACTGCAGCGCACAGGCCTTCTCTCAGAGAGAGAGAGAGAGAGAGTATGGGCTTAATCACCACGCGTGTCGCGCATTGGCAATTTCAAGCGCCGAGGTACACGAACACCTCAGGCACTCAGGTTTCCTTATCGCAAACGTTAGGATTCCGACAGGATCTGGTGCGCATAATTAAGCCTCTGATCTTTTTTTACCCCAGGGCATAAATCTAAAAAAAGCCTTCAGTACTCTGGCTATTGGTTTTGGGTATTTCCCAGGCTTCGGTGGGCTTCTGGAAGTATTATCTTTATTTCACATAACATAAACTCCCGCCTGTGTCCCGGAGGGGTAGGCGGAGACCAGTGTTTGCCACGTGCCACGACTCGGATGAACCTCTTTGGCGTCATCGATATTCATTAGTCGTCATGTGTTTTTATGTAAGTCTCAGAAAAACGACCCCAACTAACCTCTTGCTTCGACAACAAAAAAGAAACCAAATAATAGTAAATAAATAACTTCCACACGTATCGCTCGTAGCCCCGGCTGCCTGAGTGATCTTAAACGATCACGAAGGTTAAGCAACAGGGCGCGTTCAGTGCATGGATGGGTCGCCGTCTATGTCTAACGCTAGTGGCATTTTTCCGAGCGGTTCCGTGCTTCGCAAGGCACGTTAAGCTGTTGGTGCCGGCTGCCGTCGATAGATGGCAGTCGTTAAGCCAAGTCAGAGGCCTTAGGGCGGCTTGACAACTTCTGACAGTAGACGAGCCACTAGTCTACAAGCCTCCACCAATCCGGACTTGGCCCCCGTGGTGGAGTATGGCCTATACCTTCCTCAGGGAAGAGACCCGTGCCCCTCGGTGGGGACATAATGGGTTGATGATGACGAACTTCCACACAACACAATCACTTGACCTGGTCCCATACTAGCATACCCTGTGCAATGGTAACCAGACAAGGACATCACAAACATGGAAATGCACCCAGACTGAGGCCATTCGTACAAATGTACGGCGGCCCCCAGTGGGAATCGAACCCACGACCTCTGCCTTGGTAGTAAGCGCCTTAACGGCTAGTCCAACGTGGCGGTCGATTTGTGTAAATAATTCTTAATCAGTATACCGCCGGCATGAAAAAGTGTGCCTGAACTGATCATGTTTCACTGCCTGTTCATTATAGCTGATTTTGTCTGTATTTTAAACATTCTATGGCAATTTCCTGAACTGCGGTTCGCCAGTAATTTAAGTAGATGTTTGAAATCGGAGGTTCAAAGGTTTGCCAGGATCGTGGCGTGTGGCAAACTCTGGTCTCTGCCAACCCCTCTGAGGTACAGGCGTGAGAATATGTACGTATGTGGGGTTCCATCCACAATTTAAAATAGCGGTCACAACACCATCATGTGACGGTCTTGACAAGTGAAACTTATTTGAGCGAGAGTTTTTAATTCGTCTGCTTAGCGTGGTCACGAATTGGCCTGCAAACAGGAAACGATTAAATAAGCCTCTCGTACAAACATGCGGTTCGCTGTGCGAATCGAATCCACGCGCTCTGTAGTACAGTCGATAACGGCTCGACCTTTACATTTTTGTTGCAACGTCACTCGTTATGTAACGAGTAGAGTTCACGCATGTAGAGGTCAACGTGCTGTCAACGGTACACATATCATTTCGCGCTGATTCGACGAGCCAATCGTAATTTGTATACAAAATAGCGAGCCTCTTTTCTTCGACTCTCTAGGTATATTTTATTTCATCCGGCTTCGGTCTACGTACAAATACAAATAGATTTTTTAAAACTTGATAAAAAAAATTGGCAAACTCAAGTGCAGCCTTTAAGCTTTTCGTCTACAGAAGAAGATTACCTGATGAATTAAAATACGTTTCATTCCTTATTATTAGAATGGGCAAATCATTGGTGACCCACTCACGCTATGTCAGACCTGTCCTATGAGGAGCATAGAAAAATATTACCAGCTAGTTTTTAAACATGCAAACAAATAGTAGATTTTGTTTTAAATATGGCAAGCAATAATGTCTAATAAGTTGTTTCCTCGTCCTAGGACATTAATTGAATTATCAAGAAATATTAACCGCTATTATCAATTTATTTACCAGTCAGATCAAAGCTGAATGAAACGTAAATAATTATAGGTACTGTCACACGGGGTGATTAGAAACTGGAGTATGAATAGAAACGAAAAGTGGAGAAAGGTAGTAGCAGTACCGCTCGCTAACTGTGAAGGAAAACATCGTGAGCAAACCCTAGTGTCTGTGATATTTACATACCTTAGCTCTTGCTACGTACAATGGCCCAACTGTGAGGCTAAGTGCGGAAATCTCAGGTATAACTAACTAACAGATACCGAGACGTTGCTGAACTAAACTTACTACTATAGAGGTGACAAAAAAAACCTTTCTCCGCTTTTTGATTCTATCGATATTCCAATTTCTGATCACCGCGTTTCACGTTTTCTAAAAAGGTAGATCGTTTAGAGATGACTTTTGTTTTCCATTGAACAGAAAAGTACCAAAGAGCTGTACAGTGCTATATCAATGTACGTATTATTACCCTACTTTTACAAGAATACAGAGAATTTTAACGAGAACTTTGGTTTAACTTTTCAACTTATCTTTAAGGCCGTTGTCAATGCAATGCGAAAGCTCCGTGGTGTCCGACGCAGGTTCAATCTGAAAGACGTAATCATACTATTAGGTTTCTGAGAGTCTGGTTTGCAAAATTCACAAAGAAACTGAAGCTGGACGGCCGTTTTCAAACGTTTTCGTAAAATTACATAGCCGCGTTTCATAAAATTACAATGCATAGTTTGTTATGACAATTCCATGTCTTCTTACTGGTTAATCAGCGGGTTAAATGATTTGGCCATGTGCATCGAATTGTCAGAGCAAGCCATGAATTGCAGTTCGTGGTATAGGGCTCAGTAATATGATTCATTCTGCCCGTGTTCATCCACTGCTGGACACAGGTCTCTCACAAGGCACGCCACTCATTCCTGTCCATGGCCATTCCCATCCAGCGGCAATTATAATAGCTGAGCAAGTGTTTAAGATTTTGGTCTCACTCATGCTAAAACAGGCCGGGGGCTGAAGTAAACGCATCCACAGTGTGATATCAGCACGGAAATCGCTGTTATTTGACACTGTTCTGTAGTACATACTATTTTTGTAGTACATAATTATCCATATCGGCCCGGGTCGATCGCGATTATTTATTGGGTAAACTTAATCGCGATTAGACCAGTTAAATGTATAACAATGTGTTATGTAGTTCAGTAAACAAACACATGAATCAATCAATCGACAGCAATCAATCAGATGTCGCTGCCTGTACGTAATTCAAAGAATATTGTAAAGAGGTTTGAAATTTCGCCGATGCCTGCACTTGCCCATTAGCTCAGTTGGGAGAGCGCTGGCACGGCTAGCCAGAGGTCGCGGGCTCAAGTCTCGGCATGGGTGGAATTTTTAGGTTTTTAAAACAATCACATTACAATGTCATTCAATTGGAATTATATAAGCATCTCACGCAAAGCAGATAGCATCGCGCGCGGTGCCGACTTAAGTTTCCCGGGTTATATCATTGGAATGCGATTGGTCAGTGTTGAAAAAACAGCCATGGTCGTGCTAATATCACTCCATTGGATAACTTTGAAACCTGGATCGTAAAACTTAAATTAGACATACAAACCGTCTTTACCCCTTATTAATACGTATCAGTGCCATCCACTCCATGTTTTTTTTATCTCGAAAAGTGTTTCCATTACTAACAAAGTTCACAATTAATAACATAAAGCCTGTTGTTAAAACTGGCTAAGTATTTTCGTCGTAGCCTCGTGGCTAAGGGGCGTGACTGTTGTTGTTGCTTGATTCAACATCATTCTTCAAGCTGTTTGATCTGGAGCCCTATTGATGCTAACATGTAGTGCCACGTTAACCGTGTCGAACCCACACATTAGCCTGTGTCCACTCCTCTTTCTATTTCATATACCATCTTTGTAAACGGTAATTTGTGCCAATCCGAGTTCTTTGAAAACGGCCGTTCATGCCAAACTCAAGTCGTCACCAAACCAGACTCAATAGCCAACCACTTTATACGCAGCCTACCCCAGACTCACACCAGCTTCCTTTTTACAGAAGTCCGACTCAACTGAGGAGAAACAGCCAACGCCTCCGCCCGAGAAATGGGCCGAAATTATCGGAGTCCCCGAAAAGGAGGAAAAGAGACTAGCCGAGGAGAAAAAGAGACTGGAAAAGAAACAGCTCGAGGAGAGGAAACGGCAAGAGGAGAAGAAACAAGAGGAGGAAAAGAAACGACAGGAGGAGAGAAAGCAACATGAGGAGAAGAAACGGCAGGAGGAAAAGAAACAGCAGGAGGAGAAGAAACGGCAGGAGGAGAAGAAACAACACGAGGAAAAGAAACGAGTGGAGGAGAGAAAGCAACAGGAGGAGAAGAAACAACAGGAAGAGGCGAAACAACAAAAGGAGGAGAAAAAGACACCGGCGAAACGGAAACCGAAAGAAAGGTCTAGCTCGCCCGAAGTGGAGATCGTGTCGCCGAAACGACTTAGGTCTTCCAAGAAGGAGGTGCAATCCCCAGACAAGAAAAGCCCCCTCAAGTCCCCCGGGAAGAGAAGAAAGAGGATAGGACCAAAAACTCCTCCTGAATCCCCGGAACCCCAGCAGGAACGGCCGAAGAAGGAGAAGAAAGCTCCAGTGAAGGAGACTAAGAAGAGAAAAAAATCTGAAAAAGAATAGTGTCTAATGTACGTGTTTTTTAAACGCTGACCGTACGGACAGCTGGGTGGTTGACTAGTGTCCTTGGACTTTGGCTATAGTGTTCATGGACTTTGACTGTAGTGTCCTTGGACTATAGGATAGCCCGTTTAAAAAACACATGTGCTTTTGTGCTCGGCGGGCCCTGCTAAGTTTGGGGCCGAGGGTAAAGTGAAAGTCAGTCAGAAACAGTATTGATATTGAACCTTCACAGACCACGTTTTGAAGAGCCTCCGGAGGTGTATCTAATGGCTTCCAAAAATAACTCTGCCTGTAAACATGTTAATAAGGATTAATGTGTTGCAGAAACCGTGACTCGTGCGTGAGATTTTTATCGAACATTTAAAATACTAGGATGATACCAGGGTTCCGTTGCATACATATACAATTCATGGTTCACTATGACAATTCGATGCACACCCACAGAATATCAAGTAGGAATACTAATTGTACTTATGGGAATTGTTATAGCTATTAATTGAATCGTGTGATTTTAAAACGACACATGTCCTTTCATTACAACTTTGCAGGAAATAGAAAAAACTGTTTTTTATTCAAATACTAATATCTACAACTGCAATATTTTAGCATACTATATTGATTTCTGTATGAATAAACTACATTTTTTTTTCTAATGTAAATCAATAGGTAGGTGTAAATAATTTAATAAAAAAAAAATGGGCAAGTGTTATTTGAAAGTGTTATTTGAAAAACACATGTGACTTGTGTTGTTTTAAAATCACACGATTCAATTGTAGTTTTACGAAACGGGGCCCTTCATGCCAGTAAACGAAAATCCGACACCTTCTGGACACCGAAAAAAATAATGTGTATTCTAAAACAAACAAATGTATGGGCCTTTGTTATTACCTTTGTTGTAATTTTTAGTATAATCTGAACATTTAAAAATGTTATACTGTTCTTTGGTTTCCGCTGCACACGATTGTAATGGAATAAGCAGTTTGCATTGCATATACATCCACACAAGACATTACCGACATTACCGCTAAATCAGGTGTTTTAAATAATAATAACTTCCACAGGATACAATCACTTGTCCTGGTCCCAAACTGGGATCCCCTGTCCCATGGTAACCAGGCAAGGACATCACGAACATGGTAATACACCCAGACTGAGGCCATTTGTATACTTAATAGATCTTTGAAAAGTATCTGTGTGTGAGCCAACGACCACTTATAGTTGACAGCACATTAATCTTTACATACGTACCCTCTAATCAGTTACTTTATGGACGACTTTGCAACGAAAATGTAAAGGTCGACGTGCTGTCGACTGTGTGTAACTTTTTGCCGCCTATTTTGAGTTCCACAAGGTTACTTTTAAAATGAGCCATTGCTTTTTTACCGTAGAGGACACAGAAAACCACTGGAAAAATTAAAAAATAAAACTAGAAAATATTTTTATCGCGGTTTTCAGGTTACCGGAAAATGCGGATAATCAAGTTGCTCTGATAATAAAAAACTTATTATATTTAGTTTTCTTGAATTCTAAACTTTTTTTTTAATAAGGGTCTCAGTGCATAAAAACATTATTTTACGAGATAACTAGAATAAAAGCTCATACATTCTAAGGCGTTACGTGCAAGGTGTGACGTCATAGTTTGAGCCCGTTTTGTGTGGCGCGTCTTTGTACCACGTGACTAGAATAAGTTTTCGACGGGTTATATCATGAAAAGTTCTAGACGTAGATAAAGAAATACCAGCTTTATTTATCTTGTAACATGGCCTCTTCGTTTATATTTAAAAACATTGTTGTGAAAACCTATTTAGAGGCTGAAATCTCCACCCATGCCGGGACTTGAACCCGCGACCTCTGGCTCACCGTGCCAGCGCTCTCCCGACTGAGCTAATGGGTGTAAGTGCAAGCATCGATGAAATTTCGAGCCTCTTTACAAATTACTCTGCATTACGTACAGGCAGCGACATCTGACCGAAGCGATTTACATCACTTGCAGCCCCGAGTGACCCACTTTGCAGTTAGGTTTTTACATCGGAATGATATCGCTGTACCTACATGATTAATATTCTTTCTGTTGCACTAACCCGTGCTGTGCAAGTTCTCCATGCCTGTGACATTTCGGTTCTAGTTTGTCATTAACAACAATTATTGTTCTTCGACTTTTGAAAATTGGACCAGTTTACATTACAACCCATATTTCGTAACTCGGGAGGAAAACGCTTTTTGTGTGTAAAATTCTATTTTTTTTTCCATGGTTTTGTTCACGTTTGCTTAGTGTTATAGTAATTACGAATATTAAACGTCTGGGTTAAAACATGGAACAAAACCAGCTTACACATAAAAATACATTTTTCTCGCAAGTGAAATTGTGGGTTGGAATATTGCGTGTTGGAATTGGAATGCGTAACACGGTCCATTTTAATTAAATTTTGCAGTTATTAATGAAAAATAATATGTAATATAATAATTGTTAATACTCTCTCTCTGAGAGAAGGCCTGTGCCCTACAGTGGGACGTATATAGGCTGCTTATGAAATGAAATATGTAATTCTCAGTTTTTCTGCTGTACAGTAGCGTTGTTCGTGATAATGCTTAAAACCATATGTGTGGACATTCTTTCCTGTAGCGCAATGATTTACTGAACTTTTCAAATCCTCCCCCCTGGCGATAGATCGTGAGGTTCAAGACTAACCTCCTCCCCCCTCCCCCCGCCCCCCCACCTAAAATGACGTGTATTGTTACAAAATAGCTTAATGATTTTTAGAATATAACCGTTAAGAACCGGTATCTATATTATCTTAATTAAGTTTCGTGAACCCATTCCCCCCTTTTCGAGTCTCACTGTAGGGGGACCATCCAACGGCGTTTGGACAAGTAGCCCCTATGATTTTACACCCGTAGTTCGCGTCGCGTTTCCGTTAACCACGGATGCCATACTTGGTTGGGGAATGGGAAAATAATATGTTTAATGTTAATATAAGAAAAACTGTTATATTCTAATAAAAAATGTTATAAATTTTGGGACATGTTAGGGAGATGTGAGCGCGCAATCGCAACTGGCTTTTTCCATCGCATACGTAAAGCGCGCAGGCGACGTCATTTATTTCGAAATGTTGTAAATGGGTTACACGAGTTGCTTGATTGCAAATTCCATCTGTGCCTTTGTACAGGTTTAAACGTTCTTAAATATTTTATGTTATCATAGTATAAATTTATGTTTGAATTTGAAAGTTAACAATGTACGGTAACTGTACACTCACGTTATTAATGGACGGATCACTAAACGCTAAGGTAAACTATTGTCGAGAATGTTTCTTTCGACGGAATTTGTGCAAAGTATATTCTCCAATATCAGGGTGTATTTTCTCGGGAGACGCCCATCTCTAGACTCGTGACACATCAAACTAAATTAACTCCCGCAAAACATTTTGAGAAATTGTTTTCAACAATTTGCACGTTTTTCGCAATACAAAAAAGGCTCAGATAAACCGGGAATTTGTGAAAATTGTCTAGTATTATGCTAGGAAAATTGAATGTGAAAATCGTGGATTGTAAATTGAATTGTACATTTTATATTTAGCTCCAAATTAGGATAAGCTTCGCTATCTAATGATGCTTCGGACCGAACGATGACTCGAATGAAATTGTATTCCGAGTTTTATGTATCTAGATATTCATAATATGTAGACAGCCATGAGTCGGGCTGCACTTAAGAAGTATGTCTTGTATTTAATATATAAAAATCTCGTGTCGCAGTGTTTGTTATCGAACTCCTCTCGAAACGATTATTATGAAATTTTTTGTATATATTTGGTAGGTCTGAGAATAGGTCGCAGGCTAATTGGTATGGCAAAACAACGTTTGCCAGGTCAGCTAGTAATTTTTTATCTGGGTACAACGGCAGTAATGCAAAAATACAATTATTTTTTATAAAGAAAGTAATTAAAATCACCAATGATCAATACATTGTAAGTGGAATGTTCTACATATTTTTCTTTTTTGTACCTTGGCTACTTTTTTTCTCCAGTTTTCACGTTCGGTCCTATATTTTTTTTATTGTGTCCTCAACCTTCCAAGAAAAAGGTCACAGTCTTTCCGAAGCACCTCTAATAACCGGCCAATCAATATTAAATCTCGAATAACGTTCTAACTTCGTCAATTATTTACGAAATACGTAGGGTTGAAATGAAGGATGATGTTAGGACGACGAAATTTCGAGAAAATGTCTTAGGAAAAATAGGCGTTAGATAAATCAATGTGTGACGTAAATATGTGTTGTGCTTATGAATGTATTAATGTTATTCCCCTACGACCTGAAACACAAACAATGCAAGTGATTAGCGGTCACTTTTGTACATAAAAGATACATTGTGTATCAACATAACTACAAATTAAAATCGTGTTCGTGCTATATATAATTATATGTAAGTGGTTACTTATTTTATTAATCACTTGTGTCAGAGAATACTTCTGATGTTTTTTTAAATAATATTGTTTTGTTTCATTATCTAGATAGTAATACACATAGGTATATATTCATATTATTTTAACTTATTTAATTTTTATATGACTCTCATATTGTAAGGTAATGTTCAGGTGGTACAGCACGCGAACCCTTGCGTCCGCGCACTCAATTCAATTAGGCGACGGACGATTTTGCAAATAAAATGTAAAGGTTTTGGTGCTGTCGCCTTTGCATATTTAGTTGAATATTTATGCGTTAAAATTTTGTGGCGCTAAAAAATGTTTTTCTGCTGTAACTTCAATAAAAATCACGGTATATTTTAAGTTCGGTAAACAATTAGTGGGTATATCGCTGTGTCCGATTTTCTTCAGTCTGATTCGCCAGGTTCTTGTAGTTAAACATGTATTGTGTTTTGACTCCCAACCGTAATTATGACAGTGTCTAGAAGTACATAGAGTGTGTTGTTCTACATAATGTATTATATATAATTAAGGATAGACTAATTAAGATAGTTAAGATCTGCCCAACTGGCTCAGTCTATTTCTGTATTGAAGATATTGGCGTATATTTAGATACGTAAAATTAAAGATTCTACAGATGCCAATTTAAACAAATTTTATGAAGTATCTTTAGCAGACTGAGGATTTCCGTCAACACTCAACCAAGATGAACCTGATTCTAAAAAGTGTTCCTATTATTTTTTGCTGTCCATGTTTTGTTTTGTTTTAAGTTTTAATTGATGTGTGTTTGTTTGTTGCTGCAATAAATGTTTCTCTTCTCTTCTTCTTCTCTTGATTGTCATATAATATAGATTCACGAGGGGTGCTGACAGACAAGGTCACTTTCATAGAAAAATCAATGGTCAAGATCTGTTGACGGGATCCTTGAGAAAATAATCACTCTTCATTCTGCAAAGACAGCTTCGCGGCCTTGTGGACACAACCGTACCGCGATAAAGATTACCGTCAGCGGCACCTCGTTTTCTTTCTTTATGGTTGCGATTCAAATGAATATTATTATCAAATACCTATGTTGTGCAGAACCAGACGGAGCTTGTTGACTGTAATATATAATAATTAAAATAATTGATATTTGTCTACCGAATTGTTGATGGGTCGGTAAGTTTCTAAAAAATTTGCTGTTTTTTTGTAAATAAATTATATTCATAGGATTGGTGGTATTGAGTTTATTTTTTTAAACCTACCTCTTAGCTAGTCGATTAATGGAGTTTATACATACATAAACTCACGCCTGTATCCCAGAGGGGTAGGCTGAGATCGGGGACTGCCACTTGCCACGATTCCGACAGATCGCTTTCGCTTCCTCAACATTCATTAGTCGTTGCATGCACGCACGTCCGTTTCGGCTACTTTTTATCTTGCCCTTTGCTAATACATCCCCTATTTGGTCGAATTATGTCCGCCTGGGACGTTCCTTACCGGCCTTTCCACCCACATTCGCTCGATATATTTGTTTCGTCAATCTTTCCTCCTTCATCCTCTCTACATATCCAAACCAACGCAACATTCCTTTCTCAGTTCTAGTCACTACATCCTCTTTCAGTCCACAACGTTCTCCAACCAAACTATTGCGTATCCTGTCATTCAAAGTAACACCAGACATATTTCTCAAGGACCTCATATCTCCTACATTAGTCCTACTTTCTTGCTTCTTTTGCCGTACGCAAGTCTCGCTGCCATACAAAAGTCTTGGGACCAGCACTCCATCCATGGAGTTTGTCAGTGATTAATTAAGGAATAGCTGATGGCTGCACCTCAGTAAGTTAATTGGACCGTGTTACGTGTTTAATATTATAATGATTACAAATAAAAAACTTGGAGCAAAACAATCTAATACATAAAAAAAAAAAATTTTCTCGCAAGTTACGTATTGTGTGTCGGAATGTTTCTGCGCAACACGGTCTAATTGCCCTTGTGGAAATACATATCCCACAAGTAAAAGCTGTTTCTACACGTTGATCTCTGGGCGGTTTTAAAGCCGCGGTTGTGAAATTAGTAATTAAAAGTGGCATCTACGTAGACTATTAGGTACTTTGAAGTCTAGACGTAAGTTAAAAAAAAAGAAATCTGAGTAAGATATCTTGTTTCGATTTGAGATGTTTAAAAAAATGCGCGAACTATTTTATTAGTAGCGCCTCTTCGTCTAAAAGCAGCTTCCCACGGTCCGCGATATCGCGGACGGACGCAGACCAGCTCGCACGACACACCGTGGGAAGGGTCTCGTCCGTGGTAGCACAGGACGTCTGTGGCGGTGCACCGGTATCCGTCGCGAGGCGGTAACTTCAATGGTGCGATGATGCGACTCGATCCGAGCGCGTACGACGCGCTCGTTCGTTAATTTGCCATTCGTTTAATTTTCTACCGTGATCCCACTGCTGCTTATGGGTGACAAAACAGAAAATAAAATTAGATATATAAGTACACTTACCTTAAATGACTTTTGTTGTATGCTGATAACCACCAGTGACGTGGTTTCTTTTTACTTTTACTAGATCGCATAATTTGGTAATTGTTAATTAATACCGCAGCTGCAGCGGTTTCACTTTGCATTTTGAAATGAATCTATCAAGAGGTCTACAAAGACCGACACGCACCGTTGAAGGAGCCCTGTCTGTGTGTGTTGCCGTCCGTGGTCGTCGGCTGTGCGTGATGATCCGTAGAATCGCGAACCGTGGAACGCGCGCACTGCTCTGGATGGCTCCTAATGGTTCTAATATATTCGAGTTTGTGTCGAGATATTTATTTTTAAATTGCGCTTTTAAAAAAAAGGATCTAGAGTATTCGATACCTATTTTGCACGTTCATTTTGCTCTCTTTCAAACCACACTCAGTTAATGCAGTATTAGTAAAAACACACATACGTAAACTCACGCCTGCATGCTGGAGGGTAGGCAGAGACCAGGGCTAACGCTTCATTAGCATTCATTTGTCGCTGCATGCACGCACGGTTTCGTTTACTTTTTATCTTGTCCTTCGCTAATACTTCCCCTTTTTGATCAAAGTATGTCCGCCTGGGACGTTCCTTACCGACCTTTCTACTCACATTGGAAAACTGGGGAACTTCCCTTTGACCTAGAATCATGGAATTAGGCGCGAAGCGAGGTTTTACGTCAGAAGACAAGGAGTCCGAAAGTTCGCACCTAAATCACATAAAAAATCTTCTAAAAGATCACAACTCGGGATGCATGGAGTAACCTTACTGGACGTTAAAGTGAAGTTTGAAATCGAATGTCTAGTCCTACTTGCAATTGTCAGGTAAATTAAATTAAATTTAAACTGTTTATTTTATAAAGATGAACAACAACATGCAAGTCTTAACTGCTAATCTTAAACTAGAAAGATTTTATGAGTTAAGGAGTCTAGTATACAATACAATCTTAATGCTATTAATTAGAATTATTTAATGATTATTATTTATTACTTACATGTGTATGAAGTTGCCCTCTTAATTTTAACATATATTTTTTTATGATGTTCCTGACTTGTCTACTCGTTTTACCTTCTAATGAGTTTATTACGTTTTTTGGAAATTTATTCAAAATACGTGGCAAAAAGCTTTCCCATATTTTTAAGATGTCAAACTTTCTGCTTTAGAGCAGTTTTTTCCAAACTTTTTGTGTTCATTGTAGCCCTGCGAAACATTCTGCAACATTCCAACTCACAAAATGCAAGTTTGGAGAAAAATGCTTTTTAACATTGCTTGGTTCTGTTTTTTTTTGTTCAGGCGTTTTTAATATCATAGTCATTATAACATGTAAAACTTCTGAACGAAAACATGGAAGAAAAGCATTTTCCTAGCAAGTTACTTTTTGTCGGTGGAATATTTCTCGTTAGGCAGACATAGGGGGGGCAATATGTAGTTTGTGCCCCGGGTCGGAAAATCGTAGATACGTAGAATCGTGCTGATTCCGAGGCACGCCAACTGATGACTGCGGTACACTAATGTGCCGCGAGACACACTTTGCGGAACAACACTGGTGTAAGAAATAAGCTTCATTATGGATTGACATGCTTCTTAATTACTTCCTATGGCGCATAGTTCAACCATAGGGCACCCCTTTGTGGGTGTCCAAAATCTTATTTCACGTACCTCGGGCCCCGGACTCCCTCTACCAGTTCATGTATTTGCCCATCTCTTTGAGGTCTCCGTCAATACGGTCAATCCAACGCTTTCTGGGCCTGACTTTTGGTCTCTTTTTGTTGCAGCGTCCACCGGGTCTAATATTGGTCGCTCCGTTGTCCGGAATTGCAATGCCGATCTCTCGCTGAATAATTATCTCTCGCTTCAATTTTACCAGCGTATTTTCGCTCCTTTCAACGAGCTCTCCAACCACTTGATGAAGTGTGACGTGTGATAAGATTTTTTTCAACAGTGGTACATCCCTACTGACCCCCTGCGCAACTCCCCTTTAACACCTAGATACTGTCATTGCGCAGGAATTGACGAACTTCACGCAACCACCAAATGGATTTACTCGGATTATATATTGACATAATTCATTCTTATTTGGTTCTAGACACCTGCGTTGGTCCTTTCACAGGCGGAGGCGGCGACGGAGCCAGAGGCGGAGGCGGCAGCGGAGGCGGAGGCGGCCGCGTCGAGCGCCGAGGACGGCGAGGCGGGCAGCGACGGCGAGGCGGCGGCGCGGGCGGCGCGCGCGCAGGCCTCCATCAAGGAGCGAGAGCGAGAGGTGCAGCGGGCACTCGCCACCAGTCTGCGGGACAGGGACAAGGAGCGGGAGTACCACAAGCGCGACGAGGCTGTGCAGGTGAGCAGTGCTCGTCGACATGGAAGATACAGAACTTTGAATTTAAGTATACGTTGTTTAGGTATAAGAATAATATAGGTATAATATAAGTAAGTAATATCGGCAAGCGCAGCGTAGGACGACCAGCCACAAGATGGACAGACGACCTCATCCAAGTGGCAGGAAGGCGCTGGATGCAGGCCGCTTCCAACCGGTCTTTTTGGAAATCCACGGAGGAGGCCTATGTCCAGCAGTGGACCTCTTGTGGCTGAATGACGATGATGATGAATACTGTTAATGGAACAATCAATACCGCATTTTAAAGACTCGCACCCCGGGTGTCCTGCCTATTACAATCCCGAGATTCTTCCGCCAACGTCGTCGACCTTTGTTTCTCCTATACTTCTAAAACATACCGCTCCGTGTTGTCCTCAGCATTTCAACGCGCTGTTGGCGGACCTGGTGCGGAATCCGGACCTGACGTGGCGCGAGGCCAAGAAGCAGCTGAAAAAGGACCACCGGTACGCGCTGGCTGAGCTGCTTGCCAAGGACGATAAGGTAAGAACTTGTAATGATGTAAAAATTATTTAGGGTCTAGTGTAGTTCAAGTTAGACCTGAGATTTCCGCACTTACCTCCGGTTTCTCGTACACTAACAAGCTGTTAATCTACTGTTAACAGCTGTCAGTGGTATTTTTTGTATGCACTTTGGTCAATTGACAGCTGTTAACAGTAGATTAACAGCGTGTTAGTGTACGAGAAACTGGGGGTTAGCCTCGTAATTAGTTCTGGGACGCAACTGTTCAATAATTATTGGCGAAAATTGTTTTGCCATCGACACGCTAAAGAAGAAGATTGGGCCATTATACGTATAGCAAATACCTCAGACACTAGGGTTTCCTCACGATGTTTTCCTTTACAGTTAGCGAGTTATATTGCTTCTACAACTAAACAAATGTACGTAACTTAGAAATCAAAGTCATCGGTACACACCAGGATTTGAACCCACGACCTTCCGAACGAGAAGCCGGCGTTCTACCGCTTCGCCACCACCACTGCGTTACGATGCTGGCCTCGCATTCGGGAGGTCGTGGGTTGGCACCCCGGCATGTACCAATGAAGTTATAGTAGCAATACCAATCGCTTACTGTGCAGGAAGACATCGTGAGCAAACCTGAGTGTCGGCTATTCACATACCAAATCACCAATCCGCGGTGGGCACGCGTGGTGATTAAGCCCATACTCTCTCCCTGAGCGAAGGCCTGTGCCCTGCAGTGGGACCTATACGGCGAAAATTGACCCGTGTTAACCCCCCATTACTCATCACATCCGCCCTTCACAGGAGCGCCTGTTCACCCAGCACACCTGCAACCTAGCCGGCAAGCGACGCGACAAGTTGCGAGCACTTCTGGACGAGCTGAACGTGCCGGCGACGGCGCACTGGCGGGATCTGAGGCGACAGCTCAAGGATGAGCCCAGGACGCCCAAATACAGCAGCCCTGACAAGGTCAGTGTGTTGGGTTTGAACTTGTTACCCCTTCGGCACTAGGCGGACAGATGCTCAAGGTAATCACGGAGTGGCGGAACAGAACTGGACGACGGTCGGTGGGCGGACCAGCAGCCCGATTGGTCGGACGATACAGTTGAGTCGGTGGGAGGTCCGTGGATGCGGATGGCAAGAGAGATGGTATTTGGGGGAATAGGCCTATAGTCAGTAGTGGTGGGCTGGTAATGATGATGGTGTTAACACTAGGTTTAAATTGACTGAACTGAATCCCCGAAAGCGTCTTCGCGGCATTACGGACACACCCATGCCGCGATAAAGAATATAGGCAGCGCCATCTAGTGTTAAAGTTAGCGAACTATAGTTCCTGTTTAGTGCTTGTTTAAAAGTATATTTTTTCTGTCATAATTCACTAAATGTTTATGTACAATAAAGTGTTCTCTATCTCTATTCTACTTCAAAAAGACGAATCGTTGACGCCCAAAAGACACCAGGGAGAGATTGGATTAGCCAATTTTCACAGATGATGTATTTCTGTTGCCGCTATAACAACAAATACTAAAAACCGAATAAAATAAATATTTAAGGGGGGCTCCCATACAACAAACGTTGTCTACAGACAGCGCCCGCCAGGTAACGGCCATCTATGTAACCTTCACATCACCGACGTCATGTCGTTAAATGTCAATGTTAAACACTTCTTGTTGGTTTCTATAGATGGCGCTGTTCTCAAATTCGATCTTTCGGAGGTACGGAACCCTTCGTGCGCGACTCCGACTCGCACTTGGCGGGGTTTTTCTTATTGATGGAATGCAGGAAATCCCGCATTGAATCACTACACATTCAACCCGCTCTTCCTCCCCCAGATGGAGCGCGAGTACCGCGATTACCAGCGCGACCGCGCCAGCTCCGCGAAGGCGGGGCTGCGGCAGCTGTTGGCTGAGACGCGAAGCATCACGCACCGCAGCCACGCCGCCGTCAGAGACAACGCCGATGCGCTGGCGCATGTACACGATGCGCTGTCGCATGATGCCAGGTCAGTAAGATTAATACCCTGCTGCGTGTCTCTATAGAAGTGTCTTTATACGCGAAGCTTTAGGCACCGCAGCCACGCGGCCGTCAGAGACAACTCCGATGCGCTGGCGCATGATGCCATGTCAGTAAGATGTATGCTCAACACAATGTAAATGCTAGAAATAAACATAAACTTTCGCTCCCAAAATTTAGGCTGGCAAAGGTAAATACATCCTTTGTGTGTCTTTGTATACGTTTCTACAATAAGATCCGGGAAGCTAGGAAAACCATGAGGGAGATGACGGAAATGGCTGATGATGAACGGTGTAGAGATAAATTGCATCCTCCTGAGATACGGTCACTTCACTGTAAACTCACGCGATGCGTTGGCGCATGCACAGTACAGGATGCGCTTTCGCATGGTACCAAGTCCTCTCGAGATAAATAATTACTACCTTAGAGTTAATGGTCACTATTCAGGAAGCGTGCAAACAACTAATGTAGTAAATTTTATTAGTGGGTTTAAAAAACATCTTCACGGTTGTGATTCGTTTTTAGGGTATCCAAAGGCTAAGGGACCCTATTACTAAGACTTCGCTGTCCGTCCGTCCGTCTGTCACCAGGCTGTATCTCATGAAACGTGATAGTTAGACGGTTGAAATCTTCACAAATGCTGTATTTCTGTTGCCGCTATAAGAAAAAATACGAAAAACTAAATAAAATAAGTATTTAAGGGGGCTCACGTGATTTTTTTGCCGTTATTTGCTTGATATTAATAACGGCAACAGGTACACGCTTGAAATATTCAAATGATGTATAGACAATCGTAAGGAACCCTTCGTGCGCGAGCCCGACTCGCACTTAACCGATTTTTCAAAACGAGAATTACCCAAATCCGCACCGTCTCCACAGATACCTCGCCCTGGAGCACGTCCCCGAGGAGCGCGAGCAGATAATCCTGGCGTACCTGGAGGAGTTGGCCAAGAAAGGCCCGCCACCCCCGCCCACCGCCACCGAGCCCTCTCGCCGCTCTAAGTGAGCCGTAGCTTTAGGTCAGTGTGCTGCTAGCATTCCTCGTGCTGCCAAAGTTGACCTACGCGTATTTTTGTACCAGAGGAAAGAAAGAAAGAAAGAAAGTTTAAAAATCTTATATATATAAAAATCAATTGCTGTTCGTTAGTCTCACTAAAACTAGAGAACGGCTAGGCCGATTTGGCTGTTTTTTCTTTTTTCTTTGTATTCGTGGAATGCCAGGGAAGGTTTAAACGGCAAAAAAAGAAACCGTTGCAGGTGACACAAAGTTCACGTGGTCATCTAGTAAAAAATATTTTTTTCGGGATTTTTAGGCTCACCAATAATTTGAAAAATAAAGTTACTCCAATAATAGAAAACTTATTAGATTTACTTTTTTCATTGAATTCTAAACGTTTTCTTGTAAGGATATATATGCATTAAAACATTATTTTTACGATATACGAGTAACCCAAATATCGATAAACGCTTTATACATTATAAGGCGTTAAGTGCAAGTTGTGACGTCATAGTTTGAGTCAGATTTGTATAGCGCGTCTTTTTACCACGTGACTATGTTGACTTTTTGACAGTTTATATTATGAAAAGTAATAGTTGCAGAGAAATAAAAAATACCACGTTTTTTTTCTTTTAACATGGTCTCTCCGATGAAGTATATTAAAACATTTTTGGTGCAAGTTCTCCATTACCTAGTTAATAATTAAATGCTGTACCCTCTATTGCAGGTAAGACCAAAACGGAACACCAAAAATGAACCTCAAGTCGGCAGAAAGTCCTAACGGATGAATTGACATTCAAAATGTATATTTTGAGCGCAGCGTGTAAGCGTAGGATTCCCTAGTGTTAACATTTAATTAATAAAATAAAAACCAAGCGTTTAGCGGCCTTTTCTTTTTATTTGTAAAAGTAATAAACATATTTCATGGAATTAAACAAAGCTCTAACTACACACAGCAAAATGAGCAATAGAAACAAATGCACGGTTATTCCTAAAATGCTCAATGAGGACCATTCACGTTTTGAACCAAGTGTGCAGTTTTACAGAGACATCAAATCAATATTATATTGTGTCAAAAAAATATCGAAATCGGATAGGAAATGTCGAAGTTACAGCAATTTTATTGCACAGATTCCAAAAACGGGCGCGTACTGGCGCCATACGCTTGTCACGTCACAGGTTCCGAGCTTCCGATGACCTTACTGCTTCGTTGCCGCGCATAAAGGATATCGGGTGATCTCGATCTGTCTCAGTGAATAACGTTATAAATAAATCCTCATCATCATCATCAGCCTATTGACACCCACTGCAGGACATAGGCCTCCTTCGCAGTTTTCACATCCATGAAGGGTTTTGCCATAATCGCCACGCTTGCCAGGCGGGTTGGCGATCGCAGTGTGCGGTTAGAATCTCAGGAAGACGCTGCTGCCCGTCTGCTGGTAACTGATTTCCTTAGTCGCCTTCTACGACATCCACGGAAGGAAATGGAGTGACGCTATTTTTAATCCGGCGTCACACGGAAATTCTACTAAGTATTATTTAATATTATAATGTGAAAGTTTGTAAGGATGTTTGGATGTTTGTTACTCAATCACGCAATAACGGCTGATCGGATGTACATGAAACTTGGCGCACAGATGGACAAAGACCTGAATTGAGACATTGCATACTTGGCGGAATAGTAATGCGTTCCCGTGGGATAATATTTATTTTAAGTTTGAAATAGATGGCGTTGTGCGAGCCAACCTTGTGTTTTAAAAATAGATGGCGTTGTGCAAGAATCGTATAAAAACGGATTCTTTGGCGGTACGCAGTTCGCAGGGACAGGTAGTAAATAATAAATTTATTTATTCAAACAATTAAGGTGAAGGTGATAATTGCCTGTTGCGTCATACAAATATTGTATTACGTCACAATGCAAGAATACCTACTACTGACCGCTATTTTTCGGGTTCCACAAAAAGAAAAAGTTTTAAGAAACTTTATGTATTACCCGATTTTGGATGTGCCAATTTTTTATTATTCATATCTTTTTAACCAAACATATTTCTCGGGTGTCTCGTCTACTATTTGAAATGATAGTCTTTCCGCTTACGCAGTAAAAATCGGCACTTCCAAAAATCAGGTATCAAAACACACTGGCACTGGCTGGCCAGTCGGATCCGGTGACGTCACAATAGCGTTCAAGCCTCGCCGGGCGCGTTTTAAAACAGCCAAAGTTTAAACTTCTCTAACTTTGTCATTTCTTGATGGATTTGAGTAATTTAAAAAGAAATATGCTTTAAATTTTGTACTCCAATCGCCTTAGTACTAAGAAATCTGATATTTTTATGTCTGAATGATCCCCATTCCTGAGACACACCAAAAGCGCGCCATTCGAAAGAAAAAACGTAAAAAATAATATGCTTTTGAAAAATGGAAAATTTAAGAATAAAATTTCAAAAGTCTTAGTAAAAAAAGTTGTGAACAGCAAACTCTAACCGACATATTTCAAGGATTGCTAACTTTACAAATAACCCTGTATAAAGATCAAACTTAGGATGTTATAAAAAAAATTGTATTTGAGGAAGGTTTTAAGGAGTCGTATTTTTATTAACAACAACCGCTAGGCTTTTTAGATCTAAAAGGCAAGTGACGTACCCTAGTCTCGGTTTACCCCTCCGGGATGCGGGCGGGAGTTTATGTATGTTTCTGATCTAAGCCTACGCCTCCGGGACACAGGCGTGAGTTAATGATATTTGTTATGAATTAATATTCACCAAACACGCAAATGTAAGGGGCAAAGCGAGGCGCTGGCAACAAATGCAGTGATTATTACGTTCTCAAACTAAAACTTTCGTAAGCACTACACATTATCCCTTCAAACCCACCGTACAGCTGGGCCTAGATTCTGTTAATGCATTGTAGTAACATGACAACTGCATGAACATGGCGGTTTTCATTTCATGGCTGCTTTAAGTCTACGCGGGCACACCCATCAAACCTTCTAGGCGTCAATGGTACGAAAAAACACGTCACGTGACCCGACAGTGTACCTGTCATTATACTACAATGCACTAACAGAATCGAGGCCCTGGTCATACCCCTGGCGGTATGGTGGGTCTTTTAAAGTTAAACGACACCACTGACTACTAGTAATGTGATGTCGACATCTATAGCTGAAAGTAATAACATAGTAGTTTATGTGACTGTCACATAATGAGGGTTATTAAAACACGAGCGAGATTTTAAAAAACGAGCCTTGGCGAGTTTTTTAATAGCATTCGCGAGTGTTTTAATACCAAGTTATGTGCAGTCTCTTACACTACTTTATCTACACTCATGTCTTAATCTTCAAAGTAAGGAATCAAAGGAAAACACGTTTGACAAGCTTAAATCTTCGTAACAATTATCATACATTTTTTTTGACTTTTCCGGCAAAAGACTATTCGTTACTTTTGATGCGAGTTAAGTTCTCAAAATTATTGCTGTCACTTTCAGATTCAGACATTTTTAATCCAATAAATGAAATTTTTGAAACAAAATGGCGCAATTTCGACAAATAGTTATTTGTTATGCAAGGCTGCAAAGTAAATTTTTGGCGCGAGTACCTTGTATTGAAACCTGAGCAAGCGAAGGATTCTAGGATTGAGCCACGAGCGAAGCTAGTGGTTCAAATATAGAATCCTGAGCGTAGCGAGGGTTTCAAAGGTACGAGACGCTAAATAACTTTGCTGCCGAGCGCAACACACAACTTTTCACCTCACTATAGCGAGGAAAATGTTAGGTGCAAGAAAGACAGTTTTAATAAATATTAAATTACTGTTAATTTATATCTTCGTCGCTGCTAGCTTCGCTCATATTTTATGATTTCTTTCGATTTTATCAAAAAACAAACCAAAATAATGGAAGTAAAGTGAATTCAATAAAGAGAAGAAAATTTTAAAGTTTTTTTTTTAAATCAAATTTTCTTGCCGGCCAGTGCGATTCTTTTAATGAGGCTGGCGCATGACATGAAATAAGTATTTGCATTTCAATCATCAATGGACTGGCTGTTCTATATATATGTAATTTATTGTACGAAACCTTTATTGAATAAAAATATTCGAATTTTAAAAACACTTTCCACGCTAGCGGATAAAGTGCGATTTTCCACGCAAATTTCGAATGATAAACAGAGCTTTTACGAGCTAGTGAGGTGAAAAGTATCTTGACGTTCAATCGTCTGCACTCAGTTTTGCGCGCGCAATTTTAGGTATTTTTAGTTGCATTTTTGGTAACACGAAAATGAAATTAGGTTTTTTATAGAGTCAACTTTTGACATAAAAAAAAACTTAAGTTTGGTTCCGTGATCACAGCAACACTTTAAAAAAAAATAACTGTAACATAAAGTGAAAAATCTGACCTTTAATGTAACTTTATATTACACTTTTTTTTTAATTTTCTTTAAAGTTATGTATTGTTTAAAGGCTGTCAATATGTTTTTACCTTTGAATTCTTAATTTGAAGATTATGATATGAGTGTAGATAAATAATTTTGACTGAGCCGCAGTTAAAAGAAGAATAAATATTAACTCGTCACCTCACCACTAGTGACCTACACCCGGCGGTACCGTTTAACTTTAAAAGACCCACCGTACCACCAGGGGTATGGTCAGGGGTACGGTGGGTCGGGAGCGCACATTATTAATTAACTCAACACCGGATAAACTTACTTGTTTTTTTCTTGGAAGAGTCTAGTAAGTGTATCCGGTGTTAAGTGATTATAAAATTGATAATTATCCCACTTTTAAACATAAACATAAACATTTACATACAGGCACATACATTGCTTCTGGCCCCACACTAGGATACCCTGTGTCGTGGGAACCAGAAACAACAAGGGTTTTTTTTTGTCCCCAGCCGGGATTCGAACCCGGGACCTCTCGCATGGTATGCAGATGCACTACCGCTGCGCCACGAGGTCGTTAAACCTCGTTAAACCTTTTTACTGTATGAAACCTGTTATTCATCCAGCTCGTATTCGTCCACTGCTGGGCCGCCGTTTATAAAACTACAATCATAGTTTATTATAATGATTCGTGGTAAGTGGCAGTCCCTGGCCTTTGCCTGCCCCTCAGGCGTGAGTTTACGTATGTATGTATGTATATTATTATTTATTTATTTAAATTGCATAACATTACAGTGAAAACCAATGCGTTAAACAATTCATACACACGAAGTATATGCAAGTATTTTAAACAATTCGTTCGTCAATTCGCAATAACATCACGGAAAAATACTAAGAACATTGAGTTGGAAACAAGAACCGTAAATGAAATAATTTCATAATTAGGACGCCCTTTCATTCGTCACGTTCACAATAAGCCACACTATCCACAAACCCAAGGTTGACTGGAAGAAAATACTATTTAGCATTAAGTACGCCTTTGTTTGAAAATTGTTTTCTATGCAATAAAGACTTTAATAATAATAATATTTCAAACAATAATTCGGCAGTCCATTACGTAATTCGACTCTTCTAACTTGTTAAGCTTTGTATTAATCGGCTATGCAATTCAGATCGAATTGTAAACCGCGAATTGTTTTATGAAATAGATCCTCCGTAGGTCTCCAAGGCACGCCTCTCCCTTCTGTCCTTGGCAATCCTCAAAAAAAAAACCATAAAACCATCAGCGGCTCAGAACTCGAAGTCATCTGGCGACAGCTTCAGACTCCGCACCGGTACGTCCCACACGCGCACCGTGCTGCTGGCGTCGCCTGCTGCTATGCGGCACGCGCTGCAGAACATTATACACCATGAATAAAGAAAGTTGTTTCCAAAATTATTAATCAAATTATTTTAATGAAAAACATACTACAGGATAATGAAAATATGCCTTGAGTATCCGCAACTTAATTATTCATCAAACCCTCAGACCACATTTATGAAAAGATTATTCATATTATTACAATATTAAATAGGGTATGTATTAGCAAAGGGCATAAAAAGAAGTACCCGAAACCGGCGTGCGTGCATACAACGACTAATGAATGTTGGCGAAGCGAAAGTGATCTGTCAGGATCGTGGCAAGTGGCAGTCCCTGGTCTCTGCCTACCCCTCTGGTATAGACGCGATGTACAATATAAAAATGTTAAACTGTGCGAGCGAGACAGCATACTCCACGTAACAGCAGCGATTAAGCGACCACTCACCCGCTCTGATAAACCGCCATGCAGCTGACCGTCGCTCCCCCCTCTCCATCTTCGACCAGGCCATCCATGGCCACCGGCCGCCCGCTCGATATGTTGTACACTTTGACCAGCTGCTGTTCCTTGTCCACCCGCGCCAGCCCCACTATCAAGAGGCACGGGTTGTTGGGGACCCACACCATGCAGGAAAGCGCGTCGTCCATGCAGATCACCTGGGGGACGAGTTTCTAAAATGCATAGTTGCCCATCATCATCATTATCATCAGCCACTTGACGCCCACTACAGGACACAGGCCTCGCTCGTGGTTTCCATAACCACGAGGGGTTTTGCCATAATCGCCACGCTTGGCAGGCGGGTTGGCGATCGCAGTATGTAGTCGGTACTGCCCGTCTCCTGGTAATTTATTTCCTTAGTCGTCTTCTACGACATCCACGGAAGGAAACGGAGTTGTTGCTCATAACAATAGAGACGTATTACTACGGTTATGGTTGTTTCATAGACAATATTGGCAGTCTAGTAACCTATCGCATTCCAATGGTATCACCCGTGCAACTTATCTCGGCGCCTGGCGCGATTAGATCTTTCCGTGAGGAGCCTATTTAATTTGCGCTCGTTAGACCATTTTATTGCTTAGTAGACTGCCAAATAACAATTATTGTTGTGCTTATGTCATTCTATTGAAAAACTATGTGTGTATTAGACTCGTAAGTCCAGGATGTGGGTATGTTTGATGTGCGTCTAGCAATTTTTGGTCGAAATTCCAACGCTAAATAAATACGTTCCGTTTGCACAGTGTAGCTATAGGGGGTATCAAACTTCTTCTCGTTTATACGACAAAGTTTTACTGTGGGAAAACTCTGGAATCGCGTGGTAACTTTAGCATAGAACAGCCGATATTTTTTTCGCAATTACGAAGTTTCCCCACAGTAAAGGTTGTTCGTATCTCAGTTTCGCTATACCTACACCATGAATTTTGGGTGATTTGGAAGCCATAGCAAAATGAACATGCTTTACAATAGCTATCGAATACGCTATTTTGTTTTCAAGATCACTTTGCTGTCCCTCCGTCCGTCTGTCTGTCAAGACAACGCGTGGGGGTATCGAGTTGAAATTAAAACCATATAATACACTCAGGTCTACAGTCCCTTGAAGCTGAGAAAAAAACAATTTTCTGAGATAACGTAAAAAAAGATGCGGCCGTTTATGCCGTAAAAAAAACGTATATTTCGACACTCAAGGGAATCAAAATTTAGAGGGTCCTTTCCGTTGACCTAGACCTATGAAATTTGGCCTGTAATATCGTCTTATACTACAAGTACAGGCAAAAATCGTAAAACTATAGGTACTACATTAAATTTGTAATTAAATCATAAAAAAATTGTCTTTGAAGTCCGGGAAAAATTCGGTAAAAACTGCGAGACTCGATTCCTAAACAATTTATAATACTACATAATGTTATTATCTATCTACAAATTTGTACGGAACCCTCGGTGTGCGAGTCCGACCCGCACTTGGCCGGGTTTTTTTTAAAGGCACTTTCCAAAAATATGTCGACACCAACTCGAATCTATTAGAACCATTAATAGCCATCCCGGTGTCTGCGTGCCGCGGGTCCGCGGGTCATTGTTCTGTTAGACGGAGAGGCGGTACTAATACTTAGTCAAGCATTTTTTTCAAGAAGATTTCTCAACTCATTTCTTTTTCATTAACATTTGTACATACAATAAAGAATATTCTATCTATGTATGTACTAGCCTAAATAGATGCCATTTTAATTACTTACTAGTTACACAGCCGCGACTTTCAAACCACCCAGATTTCAGCGTGTATCTATGTTAAACTCTGAGGAAAATATGTTAATAAAGAAAGTACAATGACCAGCTTTGCTTAGGTACCTTCAGAGGCGCAATCTGGGCAATATCATACACTCTCAACTCCGAATCCATAGAGATCGAGGCGAAGATATGTGGCTTCTGGAAACTGAACGCCACATCCAATACACATGTGGAATGACCTTCCAGAGCCTCGTAGGCAGGATCAACCATCGAACAGTCCACTATCGTCTTATAGCTCTTCAGGTTACAAAGTAAAAGTTTTCCTGAAACCGTCCCCACAACAAAAATATCGTCTGGCGTTTTCTCTTCGGGCGGACGTAACGGGTAGCTCTTTATAAAGTCAAAGCAAGATATGTCGGGGACTAGGCCGTTCCTCGATCCGTTTACCTTGTAACTAATCACATTTTGGAATACCTGCTGCGCTGAATTGACTTGCCAGACGTTAACAGAGCCGTCCGTCCCAGAAGTGATGAGAATTTGATCCGCAGCGCCTCGACGTTTGCCTGTATTTAGGATATGGATTGTCAAGAACATATTCGCCAAAGGCGCATCAGCCCACTGCATGGCGGAGACTCTGTTCGCTCTGTGGAAGCCAGCAGGTGACGCCAGTTGCGTCCCTTGATCGAAGACGCCTGCCGAAACGTTCCTCAGGTTACAAAGAACTACTTCGCCTGATGTTGTCCCGTAAGCTAACAAAGCTGCGACTGTAGGATGGTATTTTACGACAGTGATGCAGTTCTTCTCAGTTATATCGATGTTATGAACTAGCTTGTCGCCTTCGCTGCGTTTAAGCGTATAGACTCTGATCAGGCCCTCGTGTTCACACCAGTTGTCATGCTGCTGCCTTCCGAGGCTCACCGCTAGAGAGTTTCCACCGCTGGACCACGACACGCTTAGAACTACAGCCGGTTGGTTATCACCAGCGCCCGAAGAAGGCATGTTTTCGTCTATTTTTATGGTCTGATACAGTTTGGCGCCCAACACCTCTTCGTCGTCGGAGTCCGAGGAATTGTACAGCACCTCCTTTTCGTTTCTGTCCAATTGTTCCATCACACCAGGGACGACTCTTCTGAGAAATTCGTTAAGACCCGGTGGCGGGTAAGGAGGTGCCTCATCAGGTGATTCGAAGTCGCTAGGGTTGACATTACAGCCGTGGCTTTTAGCGGGAGCCGTTTGGGAACCTGTGCCTCCGGATGAGAATTCCGTTGTTTGAGTGGAGCTGTCGGATTCTGTGTTTCGATTTCTCTTCACAGAATCGAAGCCCACTGACTCGGAGTCGTACCCGCTAAGGTGAGACATGTTTTACCTAGTTTCTCTATTTGTAAAGCTGCTGATTAATCTAGGAACTTGTCACAGGTTGATGGAAAATATTTACAACTTTCGTTTGTTTTCGCGTTGCTATGGTTACCGGAGTTCGAACTTTTTATTGGCAGCCAGCGCGTTTGTTCATAGTTTAGTTCGCTTTAGCACAGCGTAAAAATAGAGTGCTTCAGGTATATAATTTTGATGTAAATATTTATAAATGTATTTCTAAGTATAAGTAAAAATTACATTAAAATTTAGTGTAAGATTTTATTGTACATACTTTGATTTTTTAACTATATTATGTTCCTAATGTTCTTATCACCTGACTTTAATGATATTCCTAATGTTCATATCACCTCATTTTAAAATACCTTTTTCCAAGTTCCGTTTAATTTTTCCTTTAGTAAATTCTTTTCAATTCTTGCCTTTAACCTTAGTCCTCGTCCTCCTCGATAATCGTGCAAAGCTTTTATCCAAAAAAAAAAAATAGCGTGGTGAGTGCCAAAAAGCGCCGTCTAGACCGTCTAGTACTAACCACTTGGCTAGCCAGGCAAGTGGTTCAACGTTTTGTTTCCAATCACATGGCTGTATGACCTTCAGCTCTTTCATTGCGATGGCTGGAAGATGTGAACAAGTCGTGAAAGGGCCCGTGGATGCGTAGGGCGAGAGACCGCGAACGATGACGTAATGGGGAAAAGGCCTGTACCCAGCAGTGGGCATAGGTGGGCAGATCACGAAGAATATAAAATGAGCATGTTAGTATCAAAGACTTTATTTATTTATTACACTTTGTACATTATGTAGTGATTCTGTTATCTGCTACGTTTCAATTCTTATTTTAATCTCACTACTTATAATAGATTTAAACGGAAATTATGAGTATACCTATGGGCAGCATTGTTTAGAAAAAAGCCCAAAAACATTTTGTAAAAAGTAAGAAAACACAAATGCAACGATTATTGTTAAGTTTGCTCAACAGCAACGGGCTGTCTCGCTCGCACGTTCTAACAGTTTTCGTGATTTTAATGAATTAGTATACTTTTGATAAATGTGGTCTGAGGGTTTCATAGACAATAAAATTGCGGACATTGCCGACTTAGTTTTTTATCGGGACAAATTTAAAAAATCACGAATTTATATGACGTACTATATGTATGACCCCTTAAATAATTCTGGATAATAGTTTTCATTATTATTAGAATATTTATCGCACCCTCAGGCCATGTATGAAAGGTATAAAAAAAAAATTCAATCACTACAAATGTAAAATTTTGCGAGCGAGACAGCATGAGACACGTAACAAAAGTTTACGACACCAATTTAATAATCATGTATACAATACCGGCCTTATTTATAAAAACACGATTCCTCTAAAGCACTCCTCAAAGGCAGTTTATTTAATCTGTGGTTACGTCTTTTCCTTGTAAAATCTCCATCACGGACTATTTTAATTGGCGTTTACCAAGTGTTTTAAGAATCGTATTTTTAGGTAAAAAACCGGCCAAGTGCGAGTCGGACTCGCGCACCAAGGGGTTCCGTACCATTATCTATACAACAATCAAATATTTCAAGCAGGTAAACCTGATGCCATTATTAATATCGAGCAAAAAACGGCGAAAAAAATCACGTTTGTGGTATGGGGCCCCCCCTCAAATATTGATTTTATTCTGTTTTTAGCGGCAACAGAAATACACCATCTGTGAAAATTTCAACTGTCTAACTATCACGGTTCATGAGATACAGCCTGGTGACAGACGGACGGACGTCCCTTACCCTTTGGGTACTGAACCCTAAAAAGCGCCCGAATTTCCGACCAATAATGAAGCGTCATTTGAATAAACATTTTCTTTAGTTGACATTACTAATTAACTTTAACGACCCTATGCTTGAGCTGCGGATTGGGTATCCTGTACACGGGACCCTGTGTTGCCCTGGCCACTCCGTGGGCTCGAGTCAAGTGCTTCCGAGTGGAGTCGGTGGTTGTGAAGTGGGCCTTACACACGTGGCAAACGTACGTGTAGCGGCGGCCCTGGTGCGTCTTGAACTTGTGGCTTTGGAGGAACTTCTTCGAGTGGAACCGCTTTTGACAGTGCTCGCACTGCGGAGGAAAGGCGGGAAAGTTACACATAACATAACATAACATAAGCAGCCTGTACACGACCCACTGTAGGGCACAGGCCTTCTCTCAGGGAGAGAGTGTGGGCTTAATCACCACGCGTGCCCACCGCGGATTGGCGATTTCAAGCGCTGAGTTATGTGAATAGCTCAGACACTCAGGTTTCCTCACGATGTTTTCCTTCACGGTTAGCGAGTGGTATTGCTACTATAACTTCACAAATGTGCATAACTTAGAAAACAGAGTCATAGGTGCATGCCCGCACTGGGAATCGCACTTGGGTCTCTCGCCTCCGAGTCCAATGGTCTACCCACTAGGCTACCACCGCTCGGGAAAGTTAGTTGTTTGTCAAATATCGGGTGGTAAGGTCATGGCACATTCTCCCGGCACCGCAACGACTCGGCTGCAGCGCAGCTCCGGCTCGACATTTAGGCTACAGCTGGACGGCTCGCAGTCGGCGCGCTGGAATGCGGTCCGGTCGCTTGAAGCGCGCCGGCTGCTGTAGTCGTCGAAATGTAAGGAGCCCGTTTTGACAGCTACAAAGACCATTAGAATCTAACCTAAAAATCTTAACTATGAGTAACTTTTCGGGCTACAAAATCTGTTATTTCTTTCGAGCGTTGAAAAATATGCCAGAGTATGTGTCTTTTTATGTATTTGTTCAAGTGAATCCAAAGTAAAATGCAATTTTGTGTAGCTGTCAAAACGGGTTTACTAATGTATTGCCAAAAATTGTTTCCCAAAGTATTAGGTACTTCCCAAACTATTTTCCGCAAATTATCACTTGGCAAAAAAACATTTCTCAAAACAACTTAAAGCAAATAAACAGCAAAAGTTATTATGACAAGTTATTGTTTACCAAATAAATACTTGGTCAAAATTAATTTTACCAAGCATTATTCAGTCAAAAGTAGAATTTGACCAAATGAATAAAATGCGAAATGTAAACTAGAACAAAAATTTTTTTGTTTGACTCAAAACTAAGTTTTTTAGTGAAATTTTTTTTTTTCGCTTTTATATAAAAAAAAAGAACTAACACCCGAAGTTTCAGGATGGAGCGTCGCTGCGCTCCGCTCCATCCTGGAACTTCGAACCTATTTTTTAATCAAACAATTATTTGCTATATAACACTTGCCAAAATAAAACGTTAGCATAATAAACGTTTGTCTTAATAAAACTTGACGCAGTAAAATTATGCGAAATGATAATTTGACCAAATGAATAAAATGCGAAATGAAAACTTGCTAAAGTTTCATTTGGGAAATGAAACTGATCCCATAAGTTTATTGGGAAGTAAAATTTGGCGAAAAATACTTTGGCTAAACGGCGGTATCCCGTCAAAACGGGCTCTTATATTTTGACGACTATAGTTGAGTTGTATGGTAGCGGCAAGCGCGCTGATTGCCCGCCGTTGGCTGTTTACAGTGACATTCTTCTTCTTAGCGTGTCGATGGCAATAGTATATTTCATTACGAGTGCGGAAAGCCTGTCATTGCAAAGAGTAACGACAAATATCTACCCGAGCCGAGGCGCAGCCGAAGGTGAGGGTTGACAGTCGGAACCAGTTGCAATGACGGTTCCGCACGTGTACTGAACTACTGAACAACTATTTTTAATACAGTTGCGAAAAAATGAAGCAATTTAATAAAGACAAATTTTCGGAAAATTGCGCCAACTGTAAAAGAATATAAGCGGAGATTTTTTTTTTCTTCACCCAATCTTCAGCCAAGTCTTCAGTAGAATTTTTTTAATGATATGAAATGAAAATGAAATTTAATGAGATGAAATGAAATGAAACCTAACCTAACTCATTGAATCAAATCATTAAATCTGATATTGAAACAAATTAGTAGCTTCTTTTTAGAAATATACGTATTTGCATGAATCATAAACACTTCTATGAATTTTTTTAGTAAAAACTTCATGATTGGTTTTTCTTTTTAATAGACATTATTTTGACAGTTGGGAAAGAGAACGCACGAGTTCGGGAAAGGTAAAAAAAAAGCACGAGTATGTAATAGCCCCACATCCCGAACGCTATACGTCCCTGCAATACGCCACTTTTTGAGCAACTGTATTAAAAAACAATTTTCGTCAAAGTATTTATTAAACAGTTGCGGCCCAGAGCTTTACGACGCAGACTGCGTTCTGACAGTGACATTTTGAAACATAGACACGTCACACAACAGCTACACACACAAAAACTAATTGCTATGCCGTTGCGGTGCCGCGGCGCTTTAATGTGCTACGAGCTTAATTTTACTTGGCTATTGGTATCAGCGTATTTGCCGACGATTTAAACGTTCTTGTTTATAATAAACACACTGCAGGTTTATGCTTATGATCCGTCAAAAAACCCAGCAGTGGATGGTTAATATTTACCAAATGCATACGCAAACACGATTGGCCAAGTAACGCCCCGGCAATAAATTTTCTACATCATTGCGAAATTTTCTTCCAAAGGAACTATGCTCGAGATATTAAGAGTTGAAAGATATTAAGAGAGTCCCTCAAGGAGCAATTCCCACGCAAAAGTAGGTTCGTTTTAATTCACAAAAGACATTTCGGATCGCAATGAAACTTTGCCAATACGTTTCGAGGACCCAAATCGAGGTTTGGTTAAAAACTTAGAATTGCAAATAAACTTATGAAAAAGAAATGGACAACTTGCACAATTTTTTTTAATATAATCAGAGGCCATGTTAAAAGATAAATAAACGCGGTAATTTTTTTCTCTACGACTAATAATTTTCATAATGTGACCTGACGGAAAGTCATTCTAGTCACGTGGTACAAAAACGCACCATACCAATCGGACTCTAAACTATTACGTCACAACTTGCACGTAACACCTTTTAATGTATGAAGCGTTTATCAATATTCGAGATGTCTCGTAAAATAATGTTTTTATACATCTACACCCTTTTTAGAAAACGTTTAGAATTCAATGAAAGAAAGAAATTTAATATGTTTTTTTATTATTAGACTAACTTGATTTTCCGCATTTATTGAGGCCCAAAAAATATATTTTCATGGTTTTACTTTATATTTTTTCTTGACTTTTTCACTTCAGTCTAAGTTTGTCGCAAGTTCCCCATAAAGCCTTGTGATTAGGTTCTATGAAAAGTCTTATGAGGCTATGATATTTTCTTTTTTATTCTGTTATTCCCGGTTGTGAGCACAAGCAAACCTCTATTTGTGTGATCGAAACATATTGGTAAAGTGTCATTGCAATGCGGAATGCAGTTTTTGAATTAAAACTAAACCACAATTGTATGGGAATTGCTCCTTAAGGGACCCTCCTAAGTCGGGCACCGCACCCCGCGCTGCACTTTCTTTCCCACTTTGTTCAGCTTTTTGCTCAAGATGCTTGCGGTCATTAATACCTTGAGCTTACAAATAAGGTAACGGCACTAGTGTTTGACACCACAGGAATAATTTAATTTTAAGTATAGCGATTTGTTAGTCACGAAAAATATATATTTTCGAAGTTAGTTCATAGTTTTATTTGTGTAACTGGCCGTCAATCACTAGTATTCCGTACAAGAAAACGAAAGTACAAATAATTTAAAAAGTTAAATAAAACAAAAGGTGTCAAACAATAGGTGCCATTACCTTACCTTTGGTCTTCTTGGCTATGCGAGAGAAGGTAGGCATGTGTGGATATGAATACTGCATGGTATAATACACGACAAATAACTTGACCAAATAACTTCGCATGGTATTCCGAGCCTCATTGCCGGGGCTTGCGGGACGTGACTTGAAATTCTTCAGACTTTAGTTAACAAATATCCAGAATAAAGAAGAAAAACATTTATTTATCGCCACACAGACACTATACAAGACATAGGAAACTAAAAAAAAAACATACAAGGCAAAATACGAGTAAAAAAACAATAAGGGACACGAGCTATGTCCATGCGGCGGTAAAACGGCCTCATACTCAGCATTTGCTGCAGGCTTATGTATGACCCACAGCACTGATTTTCTGCTAGGGCCTGGTCTACCCATCGCAAACTCATCCCGACTGCGCACATTTTTGTTGAAGTTATTTGCCGGGTATTATTCAAGGCTTTCTGCCTACCCCTTATAAAGTTTACCGTTCTCGAAATACAAATAAATAAATAATTTCCTTACAATATAATCACTTTCCCTAGCGCCAAACTGATAACCTATATTATGGTAACCAGGCAAGGACATCGCAAACTTTATATCGATACTAGCTGACCGGGCAAACGTTGTTTTGCCACATTAATTAGCCTACGACCTATTCTCAGGCCTACCAAATATACACAAAAAAATTAATGAAGATCGGTGAAGCCGTTTCGGAGGAGTTCGATAACAAACATGTCACAGATAAGATTTTTATGTATAAGATTAGATTGACTAGAAGAAATGGAACTAAGTTTCGAGATTATTTTAGTATTCACTGCTATTATTTTGACCCCATGGGCTTAGACATAGTTGAAATTATTTAAGGATAGAATTTAAACGATACCTACTATCCCAAAAAGGTCAGGTAAATACACCGGTTGGTACCAGCCAACCTAATCATGCCTTTGTTAAAGCGACGCCTTTTTTTAATAATAGAAACATTATTGATTTCTGAACGTACCTAACTGTATTTTTGCAAGGTGTTTGTCATTCGGGGTTTTTGAAAAAAAAAAGATGGAGGGAATGGTTTTAGTGAGTTCTGAAAAAGTTGTGAGAGAACAACAAACGAAAGAACTGCGTATAAGTACTGCCTATCATTTAATAAAATGCACAACGTTTGTCATTGACGACAACTTTGGTTCTAGGACTTCTATAATGTTTTAATAAAATTTTCCATTTATTTTTGTGGTTTTTCTGCTTTAAAGCGGCCCCTCGAGGAATATTTCCCATACGAACGTAGTTTGGTTTTAATTCACAAACGACAGGCCGGATCTCAATGACACTTTACCAATACGTTTAGAAGACATAAATCAAGGTTTGCTCGTGCTTACAACTAAGAATAACACAATGACAAAGAAATTATAGCCTTACAAGACTTTTCATAGAAACTATTCACAAGGCTATCATCATCATCAACCCATTATGTCCCCACCGAGGGGCACGGGTCTCTTCCCTGAGGAAGGTATAGGCCATACTCCACCACGGGGGCCAAGTCCGGATTGGTGGAGGCTTGTAGACTAGTGGCTCGTCTACTGTCAGAAGTTGTCAAGCCGCCCTAAGGCCTCTGACTTGGCTTAACGACTGCCATTTGTCGACGGCAGCCGGCACCAACAGCTTAACGTGCCTTGCGAAGCACGGAACCGCAAGGCTATAATTTCTTTTAATAGGTTTTTTTATAATTATAAGCACGATCAGTCCTCAATTTGTGTCCTCTAAACGTATTGGTAAGGTTTCACTGCAATCCGGAATGTCGTTTGTAGATAAAAGTCAAACTTCTCGAGGGGCCACCAAGTAACACACAATGAGGCGTTAAGGTGGGACGATTCCGTTACAAATGATTATTTCCAAATTTATTAAAAAAATTACATAATTATGCACTGGAATTATGTCTGTCTGTATTAATTAAGATTTTTATTTGAGCCAATACATTATTTCCTTGAATAAAACTGTAGTTTAATAGGTTAAATAAGATCGATAATGTTTGTATGGACTAAATTGTCGAATTCATTTAAGCTATTAAACCAGTGTTTTTTTTTAAGAAACTGTATATTGGCGCAAATAAAAATATTAATTTATGCAGACAAATATAATTCCAGTGTATAATTATGTATTTTTTTAACATATTTGGAAATAATCATTTGTATGGGAATCGTCCCACCTTAAGCGACAGTGGTAAATGTGGCCTTTAGTACGAATTTCGAAGGCGTTTTTTTTTCCTTTAACGGCCTTTCGTAATAATTCTCGGCTCGGAGATCCCTAGGTCGGTCTTATTTATAAAAAGTCAATTGTAATTAAACACTCCGAAGACAGAGTTAAAGCCGGTAAAACCAGGAATAACTCTGATAAACCGGCTTTGAGCCTGTCTTAAGAGTGTTCTAGTGGGATCGACTTTTTAAAAAATGACAGTCGTATTTCTAAAAACACGATTCCCAAAAACACTCCTCAGAGCCAGTCTAATCTGTAGAATTCTAAGTACCCGATCGGGCAACCATAACAAAGGTTTTTAATTCTTCTTTTCAAGGTCATAATGTAACACGTTAAATAGTCTGGTAAAGGGAAATACGTAACCACAGATTACGTGCTTTACACAGTGCTTTAGAGGAATCGTGTTTTTATAAATAAGCCCGTAAAACTTCTTCTACCAATCTCTACTTTTTCCTGCACCTATACCATCCCAGAAACCTATACCTAAACAGGCCTATATACGTCCCACTGTAGGGCACAGGCCTTCTCGCAGGGAGAGAGTGTGGGCCTTATCACCACGCGTGCCCACCGCGGATTGGCGATTTCAAGCGCTGAAGCAAGTGAATAGCTCCGACACTCAGGTTTCCTCACGATGTTTTCCTTCACAGTTAGCGACTGGTATTGCTACTATAACTTCACAAACGTACATAACTTAGAAAACCAAGTCACAGGTATATGCCCGCACTGGGGATCGAACCTGGGCCTCTCGCTTCCGAGTCCCCAGAAACCTATGCCGTCCCAGAAAGAGCCCGCAGCCTCAATACCCACACTTGCCCACCTCCACCCGCTTAATCTCCGCGGCGCAGGCGCCGTGCGCGCTGCGCATATGCGCGCGAACTTTGTTCGGCTTCTCGAAGCGGCGCGCGCAGAACGCGCACAGGTACGCGTACCGGCGCCCCGTGTGCGCGTTGTGCTTGTGGATCTGCAGGAACTTGCGCGATTTGACGCGCTTGGAGCAGACGTCGCACTGCGGGCGGGGAGGGCCGTTCGCATTAAGGGGGTCCAGGGGGCAACACTAGCGCCGCCGAGGACATAACATAACATAAACTCACGCCTGTATCCCAGAGGGGTAGGCAGAGACCAGGGAGTGCCACTTGCTACGATCCTGACAGATCACTTTCGCTTCCTCAACATTCATTAGTCGTTGCATGCACGCACGCCGGTTTCGGGTACTTTTTATCTTGCCCTTTGTTAATACATCCTCTATTTGGTCGAAGTATGTCCGTCTGGGTCGTCCCTTACCGGCCCTTCCATCCACATTCGCTCGATATATTTGTTTTGTCAATCTTTCTTCCTTCATCCTCTCCACCGAGGACAAAAGATCATATCTTTTTTTACAGATCGAATTTGCAAAAAGGTGTCTGTACAATCTCTCAATCATGTTAATAGTGATTTCAAGCACCCACGGCCCTGAACTTAAGGCAAAAGCCTCCGTACTGACGGGCACTAGCGGAAGATCAGCGCTGGAGTGTACCGCTCTCCAGCATATGCTGAGTTAGAGCCCTTTTGCACTTGCCACGCCCATCCTAATATGTGCATTGATGTTATAATGTCGTATTTGAATTGTCATAGTGAGCCGCGGGATGTGATTCTATGAAGCAGGTCCTTGTCGTCCTGTATGCGTGCAGTCAACAATTGGGTTTACCGACTCGTTTTTGTGGTAGTCATCTGTAACGTAAATAAGTGAGTGCACGCATATACGGATATGACACGCTGCCGATTGCATAAAAAGGTGTCTGCTTCTTATTGCTTACAAGCTTCATGTTATTGTTACCTGTATGTACCTACATGTGCAAGTGCAAATAATTCATTTATCTATCTATCTAAAATTCCTAGGATAAGATAGCATTAACGCCAGAAACGGCCGTTTTTTGCATAAAAGCTGTATAGTCGCAGGTTCTTTGCTGTGGGTCCTAAAAATCACTGTTAACACGATTGGGAGATTTTACTGACACTTATTTCGAATTTGATCTGTAAAAAAAGATATGTTTTTTTCCTCGGTGGCGCTAGTGTTGCCCCCTGGACCCCCTTAAGGGGGCTCCGTCAAGTTTACTGGCACCACCAAAGAAAAAACCGGACGAGTGCGAGTCGGACTCGCCCACCGAGGGTTCCGTACAAGTTTGTATGTACTTACATATTATAAATAGTTTAGGAATCGAGTCTCGCGGTTTTTTCCGAGCTTTTCCCGAACTCCAAATACAATTTTTTTATGATTTAATTACAAATGTAAAGTTTTCAGATTTTTCCCTATACTTGTTATTACTTTTTACTGTTAGACGTTATTACTTCCAAATTTCATAGTTCTAGGTCAACGAAAAGTAACCTATAAAGTTTGATTCGCTTGCGTGCCGAAATATACGTTTTTTGCGACATAAACGGCCGTAACTTTCTTTTACGTTAATTTAGCAGTTTTTCCACAGCTTCAAGGGCCTGTAGACCTGAATATATGGTTTTAATTTCAACTCGATACCTCTACGCGATCCCGAGATCAAGGGCCTTGACACACAGACGGACGGGACAACAAAGTGATCCTATAAGGGTTCCGTTTTTTTCCTTTTGAATGAATGAACGAATGATTATATTGCCACAAACAACCATGGTTCCTTGTGAGGCACGGAACCCTAGAAAACATCTGTTCTTTTACTGATCGTTTTTTCAAAAAGTCACTTAATATTCTCTCAATCAGGGTCTGTGGATGCGGATGGCAAGGGACCGTCAAAAATGGGAACCGGGGAAAAGGTCTGCTGGGCAGCGATGGTCTGACGATGATGTTGATGATAATCCTCTCAATGTAAGTAGGTAGTAATTTTTAGGACCAACGATCAAGAACAAGACCCGGGACTAGGTAGGATTTATGCTAATAACGGCTGTGTTCTGTAAAAGAAGATGATTCTTTATCCTATGGTGACGCTCTAGCGGACCTCATGGAGCCCGTTAACGAGTTTTCCAGTCAACCATAAATGTACGAGTGTGTGTTCGACCGTGAGAGATGGCATTTGATGGAAAGGGGCTTATCCCCAGCATCATGCTGATGATGATGATGATAAGTGTGTATGGATACCTGGAAGTTCTTGTCGGGCAGGTGTATGGCGATGTGCTGGACCAGGTTGGAGCGCCGATGGAAGGAGGCGCCGCAGTGGTCGCAAACGTAGGGCTTCTCCCCCGTGTGACGCCGCTCGTGGATCTGTGACGCAGTTACAAGAAGTTATTAATTTATACTGCATTCATTTTGGGACGTTTGAAAGACATAGCAAAATGAACGTGCCTGACAATAGCTATCGAATACGCTAGTTTGTTTTTTTCAAAAAACGCACTTTCCAAAAATATCTCGACACAAACTCGAATCTATTAGAACCATTGTTCGCGGGTTATTGTTCTGTTAGACGGAGAGGCGGTACTAATTGTTTGCGCATTTTTTTAAACAAGATTTCTCAACAATTTTTTTTATTTACGTCTATGCTTAAAAGACATAGTCTAAATAGATGCAATTTTTAATTACTAATCACATAACTGCGGCTTTCAAACCACCCAGAAATCAGCGTGTATACCCCCGGATTATCATACACTGACAAGCAGTTTCCTTGCGAAACCAAAGGAATACATCAACCAATCAGCATTGTATTTTTCTCCGATCCTGCAGAAAAAAATACAAGGTCGCAGATGACCTTGCCGCAGAACTCGCTGGCTACAAAACCTGGCTGCATGGTTTCATATAGAAGAGGTGGTGGCCTAGTGGGTAGAATATTGGACTCGGAAGCGGGAGACCCAGGTTCAATTCCCAGTGCGGGCATGTACCTATGATTTTGTTTTCTAAGTTATGTACATTTGTGAAGTGGTAGCAATACCACTCGCTAACGGTGAAGGAAAACATCGTGAGGAATCCTGGGTGTCCGAGCTATTCACATACCTCAGCGCTTGAAATCGCCAATCCGCGGTGGGCACGCGTGGTGATTAAGCCCACACTCTCTCTCTGAGAGAAGGCCTGTGCCCTACCGTGGGACATATATAGGCTGGTTATGAATGATAGTTTCAGATAGGCAGCATCGATTTGATCCAAGCCGCCACATCACTGGTCGAGGACGGTCTGATTGATGGAGAGAACCGAAGAGTGTTCACACTTACGATGAGACCTTCCTTGTTGGCGGCGCTGTAATTGCAGAACGAGCATTTGTGTATTCGCTCCATGCCGTGACGCCCTCGCTTGTGCAGCAGCAGCAGATTGTTGTTCCGGCATTTCTTGCCGCACAGCTAGAACATTAAAACAATTGTTATAATTATAGGATAACGCATCCGAAAGGGTCCGTGTGGCGTCGGATTAAGAATAGCGTCGCTCCATTTCCTCCCGTGGATGTCGACTAAGGAAATAAATTACCAGGAGACGGGCAACAGCGTCTTCCTGAGATTCCAACCGCATACTGCGATCGCCAACCGTGGCGATTATTGCAAAACCCCTCATGATTATGAAAACCATGAGGGAGGCCTGTGTCCTGCAGTGGGCGTCGGGTGGCTGATGACGAGCCATGGTATTACTTGAAACTGACAGCTCGTTAGGATCTCGGTTGATGTCGTTTTTCCGTACACGACGCACTTCCGGTTTCGTAAACTCCGGGTCATTTTTGCGCTTCAGAAATTAATTAAAGGAGCCCAAATCAAAATATTCTTCCGAAAAAAAAATAGAACCTATTTTTAGGGGATTAGACCCCTAAATGGTATTGTAATTAGAAAGTAGGTACCCGAAAACGGCGTGAATGCATGTAGCAATTAAAACAAAAAATACTAAATTGACTAAAAAATGTATAAACCTTACCTCGCAAACACAGAAGTTAGTGTGGAACCTCAAATGAGCCCTGTACGTGCTCTTCATTCTAAATTCTTTATTACACATATTACACTTGAACGGAGCCACATCTTTGTTTGCTTTCAAAACCTTTGAGTACCTCTGAATCTTACGTATGTCGTCAAAATGATTCGTTTGATCATCCTCATAGTTGTCAAAAGAAAAATCTTCATCGTTGATGGCATTGTATTGTGTATTTCCTAGTGGCTTGGCAATTCTTTTTGCAACCAGAATATTCGTATTTACACTTTCTGTACATTTTGATGACGCCTTTTGAAAGCCCATACTTAGGAGTGTTTCATTTGCCTTCACTGATGTCCTTCTATATTTTAACGCTTCATTCATGGATTCTACACACTTCGAACAGATATCCTGCGGCAGACCATCGAGATATGTTATCTGCAAATGAGGTAGACCATCATTATACATTGTCTGTGATGTTCGAGGTTTGCTCTAGTATGGAAGAAGAAGGAAAAGGTTGATGGGTGCAACGGGAATCACAAAAATCATGACCGGTGACCAAAATACACTAGTAATCTCACATAAAATTTTTTTTTTAAATGTTTATTTCCTGTAGGATCAGTCAAACTTAAATTAATGTATTATGTACACAACGGCTGTAAAAATTCCGTTTGATAAAGCTGTTTCTAAAAAAATTTGAGTTTAAACCCCGAAAATGCTATGGTTGTGAATAACTATGTTTGTAAACATTTTAATCACCATGGTTTCGCTGCAGTGTTACCTGTTTGTTTACAATCTATGTGATGTCATAGCAAAAAGATAATGTTTGAACATCATCAATTGAGAAGTGGAATTTAAAATTGAAGTTATGTAGTTTTCTAAGCGACAAAATAATAAAAGAAGATGGTGAGGACATGCTCACCGTTTTCAAACAAGGGTAGTGTGGTGCGGGGCCGTGGTCTCCTACTAAACAGAAAAATAGACTATTCTAATTTAGGTACTTGTTTACTTATTTGCTAACTTGCTACTAAAGAGCTTTCATCCTCATTGAAGTATGTTGACGTAAGAGGGATCTTGATGGTCAAAACGCAGGATAAGTTTACATATTTATTCTTGTATGGTTGAATTGGATTTATGTAAATTCGAATTATGACATAGAACAAAAAGCGCATTCTTTGTGAATACATTACTTGATATACATATATTATATTATTATTACATTATTAGTGATATATATTACTTAGAAAACAAAGTCATGGGTGCATGCCCGCACTGGGAAACGAACCTGGGTCTCTCGCTTCCGAGTCCAATGTGCTACTCACTAGGCTAACACCGCAATGAGGAAGTCTCTTTATAATAATTGTTTATTTAGTGGCTGTTTACACATATATTTCAACTTAAAATTTAGTGACTGTTTACGCACATATTTCAACCTGAAATTTATTTAACTAGTACTTGCGTCGCCTGCCTGGAGCTCACTCACCTATAACTGGCAAGAGACCGCTCAAGACAGAGACAAGTAGGGGCTTTGTATCGGAAGCCAAGACCCCATACTAGACAGCAACCCACTATGGGTCGTTGAGCCAGCGGAGTAAGTTAACACGTAAACGAGCTAATATGGTAGGAAAACAGTATTACTTACCTCCAATCCGGTCACAAGTCTCAAATCTTCCGACCGCTTTCTAGCGTTGCCTTTATCGTAGAAAATAGGATGCAAGTCCTCTGTAGAGAGGCAGGTCCTACAACAGACCAACTCCACGTTCTGCTTGTGAATCTTTGCCTTCTTTTGCCTTCTGAAGCGCATTGTATTCATCAAAATCGCTAACATTTTTGTTGCGTTACACCGAAAGACCGTTTGAAAGATTAAACACGAGTTACAATGAAGGAAGTAGCCGGAATTGATGAGTCACTGCTTGATAATCATTTAAATTGTAGTTTCTATTACAAATTTCGTCTAATTTTATAGATTTTCATTCAAAAACGAAACAAGAAACACAAAACGCGTAACAATACAATCATGGCCATAGACAAGTTTGGTTTGACATTTCACTTTTTTAGGAAACAAAAAGAAATCTGCTTCATGCATCTGAGGCATAGAGGTAGTATATAATCTGAGTCTTCCTTCATGCATATACAGTTTGTGTTTCGCGGCCGCTCCATTCTTTTTTTCCTCTGTGCCATTAAATAATGTAAGCGGGAAAGAACAGTGCCTTAGGAATAAAACAGAACAGGAATTAATGTAATTAGAATGTTCTGTTGGTCAGTTTTTTAGTTTCTCAGTTTGTATGCTCCATTTTCTTTTTTGCTGACTAGTTCCTGCTTATAAGACTTTTGCGAGCAGAAAAGCTTTTATGCTACATAAAACAATCAATGGCTTTGGTCAGCAATATTTGTGACAGCTAGATAATTTATTCTTCAAAACATGGTACCTACCTATGTATGAGCTTATAAGTCGATTGGTTTAAGTAAATTTATTTGCTGACTAAGTATTGCTGCTTATGTACTTTTGCTGCTGACCGAAATTATTATTTGTTGATCAGATTTTTTTGTAATAAAAAAATCCGTGATGCGTGGTACCTATTTAATTCCACACGAAATACCTATTGATCTCGTTATCCTGTGTAGTCTGACTAAAATAGCCAAAAGAATTTTATAAAACTTAAGAAGGTATTTTTAACTGACTTCAAAAAAGGAGGAGGTTATAAATTCGACGCGTATATACTTTTTTTTTGGCTATGTTCCTCCATAACTCCGTCAAATCTTAACCGATTTCGACCAATCTTTTTTTGTTCGAACAGGTATAACGTCCCATCACTTTCAGAGATGGAGATCGGAACTCTTCAATCGACAGCAGTAAATAAGTGTCTGGGTCGAATTGTCCTGGGCGAATTGATAGAGTTGAGTTGTCCGGGTCGAATTGTCGAGATGTCATAGAATCATTAATACTTACGAATTTTGGAAGATTACAGTGCAGTGATTTCAATAACTCTTTTTAGGTTGTAAAATAGGAAGCAGCTCCGTTGTACTTTTTTTTTATCTGGAAGCCGGATCCCGCTTATTATTTGTTTATTACGATGACAGCACTATTAGAATCCGTTGTCTGTGATCTTCTAATCTTTAATCCGTTTGTTTGTTTTGTTCCTGACAGACAATCGTGACATATTTTGGCCCTGGGAGAGAGAATGAGAACTGAGAAAATTAGTTCAGAACACACATAGGAATCTCAGAGAAAATAATTACCATAACGAAAATATGTTCAGTAATCCTGTAATTTTGCAAAAGAAATTAAGCAGAAGGCAGCAGGAGGTGCTTGTCGAGCACCTCTATGTCAATAAAGATTTGGCGAGAGGTAAGTTTGTTATATTTTGGAGTTTTTTTTGACCGGACATTTTGCAAAAAGTTCTGATATTTAGATAAAAACGTTCTTATAATTGGCTATTTCTTACCTAACACGTGACATTGGCGAAATTGTACTGGATAATTAGTGCAGTGAGTCCATAAAGAAGAATTGAATTTAAGTTTGTTATATATTCAGTACTAGCTTTTGCCCGCGACTTTGTCCGCATGGAATGAGTAATTTCCGGGATGAAAAGTATCCTATATGTTATAAATGTGAAAGTTTGTGAACATGTTTGGATGTTTGTATCACGCAATTACGGCTGAACGGATTTAGATGAAATTTGGTATGGAGATAGTTTGAGTCCCGGAGAAGGACATAGGATACTTTTCATCCCGGAAATTACTCATTCCAGGCGGACGATGTCGCGGACAAGAGCTAGTAAATAATAATAATTTCCACACAACACAATCACTTGTCCTGGTCCCAAACTAGGATACCCTGTGCTATGGTAACCAGGCAAGAACATTGCAAACATGGTAATACACTCAGACTGAGGCTATGTGTACAAATGTATGGTGTCTGCAAGTGAGAATTGAACCTACAACCTCTAGCATGGAATTACATGGGCAAAGGCTCTGTATTTGCTACTGTGTGTAAATGACATGAAATATTATTTTCACAGAGGTATCTGTATACCAACTTGCAGATGGTACCTGTATAATAGTAGCGGATAGAGAGGTTCGCTTGGCAGAAAGTCTTGTGCAAACAAACTTTGACCTTTTATGTAAATGGTCCCATGATGTAGGAATAGTTAACAAATAACTCTCTTTTCTTATATTCTCAATTTTGTTTCTCTTTTGATAAATTTATTTTCTAAGCAATAAAGTTAAGCTGTGATCTCACCTGTAACTAGAAACTGACTCATTTCACTGGGGAATTGACACTGCTTGCTGTAGTAACAGGTGTCAAGCCTAGCACAGCAACAGAAGCTATGTGATAATGTTGATTCATAAACTAGTTTTAGTATTAGATTGTATCAATACTGTAAGGTATCTGGAAATAAAAATTCAGTCCGGTGTTCACCGCGCGTGAGTGCAGACGGGTGACGCGTCGGATCGGCAAGCTAGACAAAAATGTCGAAATCGCGCCGATTATATTGCTCGGTGTATGGATGTCTAAAATCGACAGCATCAAGACCAGAGATAACTTTTTTTAATTTCCTGCACTTTTTTCCATGAGAATGTATTTCAAACTTAGTCTTTCTGTTACATTGTGAGTTAAAACTAGACATATTATTTCGTATCAACTTATTAGACTTCATACTAAACAAGCACATAAATAACTACCTGAGAGTTCTCGAAATATCTGGTGAATGAGATGACAATATATAAATGGGGTAATATCGAATTCGAAACACAAGCATGTCGACCCTGTCGTGCCTACTCCGATCGAGCAAGCATAGCTAGTTAAATCCAGCGGACGGCCAAGATTGCCTACTGCTGTTCATTATACTGTGACATATATCTAAAATAAAAAAAATCATAGTTCATACACACCAATGGCTACATACATTGTAATGATAATACAAACCAATGTAAATGTGATCACCTGGAACTAATCCATACACATACCTACATAAGCAGCCTACATACGTCCCACTGATGGGCACAGACCTTCTCTCAGAGAGATAGTATGGGCTTAATCACCACGCGAGCCCACCGCGGGTTGGCGATTTCAAGCGCTGAGGTATGCGAATAGCTCAGACACTCAGAGGTTTCCTCACGATGTTTTCCTTCACCGTTACTTTATGATCTGTGCTAACTCCTGCCTGAATGATTGAAATGAATGAACAAGTTATGTTGCGCTTATATAATTTGTATAATAGTCTTGATTCACTTAAGTATCTATGAACACTACAGTACGCTTTAAATGTGCTTTTCATCACATAGGTACGTTAAAAAATTATCTATGTTAAAATTCTAGCCAATTTCGACGGGCCACAAGCTTCTACAATGTGGCGGAGGCTCTCCAATGAACTAAACGCAATGGGTTATGTCCGGACCATGGAGGAGTGGCAGCAGGTGAGTTTAGTTATGCAAATACCTACTAAGACCTTTTAAGATTTAAGCTGGATTTGAACCCGGTTTTCATATCTGGTAGCTTAGTGACTGAGCATCACTTGTATGCTTTTTATGTAAAATAAACCTGCAAATGGCATGTAGCGCCATCTGTTGTTGAACTTTCGGACTACAACAAAATAAAATTTCTCTGACATTTTTGAACATATTTTTTTTAGTTTTGTATCTGCAATTGGCTCAACAAATAAGAATCAGATGTTTTGAGTTATACTGGCTGATGATCCAGTCCAGTGACCATAATTTTTACTTTTCGAATATTTCGAATAGTGCCTGACCCAATTATTCGAATAAATCGAATATTTCTAATGTCAAGGTCATAATTTTGCAGTTTTCGGAAGGCCTCACTAACCCCCAGTTTCTCGTACACTAATTCGCTGTTAATCTACTGTTAACAAAGTGCATACAAAAAAAAAACTCTACTGACAGCTGTTAACGGTAGATTAACAGCTTGTTAGTGAACGAGAAACCGGGGGTAAACATAGTACCTACTTCGTTAAAATAACGAATAAATTATAAAAAAATCAAGTGTCACTTCTTAATTTTAGAACAATACCGCCACAAGGCTGGCAGTACTCATGGAGTAAGAAAAACCCTTCCACTCCGATGCAACGTCTCTTCTTCTTCTTCTACTTATAGCCACCCTATGCTGTGTGTAGGTCTCTTCCAGTGCACGCCATTTACTTCGGTCTTGGGCTTTTCGCGTCCAGTCTTTTCCGGCCACTTTGACCAGATCGTCAGCCCATCTCATTGGTTGCCTGCCCACACTTCTGCGCCCATCTCTAGGTCTCGAGACTAGCACTTTTACGACCCATCGGTTGTCTTGTCTGCGGCATATATGACCTGCCCATTTCCACTTCTTACCCGCAATGACCTTAGCTATGTCAGTCAGTTTCGTTCGCCTTCGGATTTCGGTGTTTCTTATCCAATCTCGGAGTGAGATACCCAACATAGCTCTCTCTATAGCCCTTTGAGTCACCCGCAGCCTGTGAACCGTTTGTTTGGTGAGTGTCCATGAGTTCGCTCCGTGAACCATGACATGACCACAGATGCCATGACAAATATTTAACTTGAATTTGAAGAAAGAGTGTCAGAAAATAAGTAATGTTGGCAATACTAATAGGGGTTAAAGTATGAAATTGCCGTTTTATTGCAATAGGTTCTTTGAATTGACATAGAATCTTCATGGTTTGAGGTTTTCGAATGAAACTTTTTTCAAATGGTTTCTATGATGTTCTTTTTTTAAAAAATGTGAAACATTTGAATATCGACTTTCAATTGTTTTTGTTTTTCAATTTAGACAAGAAAGATGGATACTGCGAAAATTCGAGTGATTTTTGAATACGAGTTCCGACGCGGAACTAACGCGGCAGAAACAGCCCGCAATATCAATGCTGCGTTTGGAGAGGGGTCTACTAATGAACGCACCGTGCGATTTTGGTTTAAACGCTTTCGTGATGGAAATTTCGACTTAAAGAACGAGCAATGAGGAAGACCGCCCACACAGGTGAATAACGATGAATTAAGAGAGATAGTGGAAGCCGACCCTAGTCAAACTACCCAGGAATTAGCCACAATATTGACTCACCTGCGTCAAATCAATAAAATAAAAAAATACGAAATTTTCGCAGTATCCATCTTTCTTGTCTAAATTGAATAACAAAAACAATTGAAAGTCGATATTCAAATGTTTCACATTTTTTAAAAAAATAACATCATAGAAACCATTTGAAAAAAGTTTCATTCGAAAACCTCAAACCATGAAGATTCTATGTCAATTCAAAGAACCTATTGCAATAAAACGGCAATTTCATACTTTAACCCCTAATATTTAATTTTCTCCATACCGTTGGTGGTAGCGATTAAAATAGTTCGAAATCATATTTATTCAATATTCTAAAACTTCTTACACTAAATTATATTATTTTTGTTGCACTAATCCGTGCTGAGGACAATTTTAAAAACCTACTTAGAGGCTAAAAATTCCACCCATGCCGGGACATAAACCCGCGGCCTCTGGCTAACCGTGCCAGCGCTCCTTCAACTGAGCTAATGGGCCAGTACAGGCATCGGCGAAATTTCTAACCTCTTTACAAACTTCTACCTACCTTTACGTAATACGTAAGGGAGCCCCCCTTAAATATTTATTTTATTATGATTAAATTCTTTATTTTCGAAGCGAATATACAACTTTTCAAGCGTCAATCTGTTGCCGTTATTAGTATCGAGCAAAAACGGAAAAAAAATACGTTTGTTGTATGAAAGCCCCCCTTACATATTTATTTTATTCGGTTTTTAGTATTTGTTCTTATATCGGCAACAGAAATACATCATCTGTGAAAATGTCAACTGCCTAGCTATAACGGTTCATAAGATACAGCCTGGTGACAGACAGAGAAACAGTGAAGTCTTAGTAATAGGGTCCCGTTTGGCACCCTTCGGGTACGGAACCCTAAAAAGGCAACATGAAAAAAGCGAATAAAAATGTAATTACTGAAATATTAGGATTTGATATTTCCAAACTGAGGTATTTTAATGTTATCTACGGTGGTGAATTTACCATTCTAATCCTTATAGTATAAAGTACTACTTCTGTGCTGATATTGCGCTAAACGGACAAATAAAACCTAGTTAGATTCATTATCGTCCCCGAAGCCCCTTGCATACAAAATTTCATCAAAATCGTTGGATCCGTTTCTGAAATTCAGAATTATATATATATATATGAATAGAATAGAATAGAATAGAAATCGTTTATTACCAAAACACGAACAATTTAAAAAAGCAATAATAGCAGATTCACATTACTTCTTAGACCACGTCTAACCATTTTGGTAATTGGAGAGAGCTCAGCTAACATGTCGGCTACCACCAGGTAGTAACCAACGCTGGTTTTCAGCACTCCCCAGCTCTTAGGTTGACATTTAGAGCAGGAGTTAAGCCAGGTAGGTACACGTTAAATAAAAAAATTATATAAATAAATGAATAAAAAGAATTATGCATTAACTAAGAATCAGCAGTCACCCGACTACGGGTAATTAAAAGAAACAAACAAGAAACGTGCTAAGTGTGTGTGTGTGTGTGTATGAGTATGTATGAGTGTATGAGTGTGTGAGTACATGTATGTATGAATGAGTGCGTGCCTCTTAGCCCTGCGACAAGGTCTTGGGTTCAGTATATGTAGTAGGTACTGCTAAGAGGCAAGTGTGTGCTTTGTGTCGAAGTAAATTTCAAGAGGTGATGATAGTAAAAATAAAGTATCTATCTATAGGGACGTCTCAAATTCTCATTTATTTTCTGTTTGTCCAAGAAGATAATTTTCAATTTGGTCTTAAATGAAGCTAGTCCAATTTTTGAGCGTAATGGCGGTGGCAAATTGTTCCAAATTTTGGAAGCCGCATATTTGAAACATCCCTCATATCCTTTGGTCTTATGTTTGGTTATAGCGAGTAAATTTGTAGACTTAGATCGCGTGTTTAATTTGTTAAGGTCTTTAACCCATGATAATTTATCGAAGAGGTATTTTGGGTTCTTTCTGTAAATAAGTTTTTTGGTTAAACAAGCGATGTGCAGCTCTCTTCTAGCTTTCATATTGAGAATACCATATTGGTTTAGATATGGAGTTACGTGTGAACGTTTAGGAATTCTAAAGCAGAATCTGGCGCAAGCATTTTGTACCCTTTGTATTGCCCGCTCGGTTTTTTCATAGAGCCGCGGCCCGTATACTGCACAACAGTAATTGAGTGGCGAGAGTACCAGCAAGTCTGTAAGGAGCATCCTAAGATCGACTGAGAGGTATTTTCGCACACTATATAGAACCTTTAGTTTGTAAAAAGCTGTTTTAATTTTCTGCTCTACATGTTTCGTGAAGCGCAATTCGCTGTCTATGATTAACCCTAAATTTTTAGCTTCCGCGACTATAGGTATTTCGGCGCCATTCATTTCTATCCTAGGGTTAAATTCCTTCACCTTTTCAATTTGCCTTTTTGTGCCCAAAATTAATGTTTTAGATTTAGATGGATTCAAAATCAATGAGTTTTTCCTTGACCATATGAATATTTTATTTAAATCTTCATTTATTTTCTCGATTGCTTGGGGTGTGTTATTACTGTCAAACGAATAATAAATCTGTGTATCATCTGCATAGAGATGACACTTTGTTGTTTCTATTACATCCACTATATCTGCTGTAAATATGGTGAAAAGGATCGGACTGATTATGGACCCTTGAGGAACTCCTCGGGATAGTTTACCTAGGTTTGAATATCTTTTATCCCCATTTGGGCATTCTGCAACTACTATCTGTTTCCGGTTATTTAAAAATGATTCAAACCACTTACATGTTTCCGTAGAAAACCCGTAGTATGCCAATTTAGCAAGAAGTATAGAGGGATGTAAGCAGTCGAAGGCACGTGAGAAGTCGAGTAGAACCAAGATACTACTCTTACCTAAGTCTGACTCAGAGATAATATCATCTGTCACTTTTAGCAAAGCTGTTTCCGTGCCGTGTACCCTTCGGAAGCCGGACTGTACTTCTGGTATAATTTTTTCTGAGTGCAAGTATTCAACTAGCTGCCTTTGGACCACTCTTTCTATAATCTTGGAGATCGTTGGAAGAATACTGACAGGGCGCAAGTCTTTAGCACTTTCTACTACGTTTGTTTTAGGCAGAGGAGTAACCAAGGCGGTCTTATAATTATCTGGAAAGTAATTTGTTCTAATTGATTTGTTAACCAACTCAGTAATAGTCGGGAGTGCCTCTGGCATAATTAGTTTTAACATTTCGGCGTTTATGAGGTCGTGACCCGTGGCGTTTGTTTGTATACCCATTATAATCTTACCCACTTCTTCCTCTGTTGTTGTTTTTAGGGTAAACGATCTTGTAATCTTTCTTTTTTCAGAGTAGGTTTTTACTAATTCTAGGTCCAGTTCGTGGTCACTATTTGGCACGCTAATAAAGTGGGCATTAATTTTGTCTGGATCATTTACGTGATCAGGTATGGGAACCTTGCATGGGTTGTCAAACAAAGTGGTATTTTTTATGTTTTTCCAAAGAACTTCTGGATTGTTTATATTTTGGTTTAATTTATATTGATAGTAAGCAGTTTTTTCTCTGTCAATTGCTGATGTGACAAGATTTTTGATATTTTTATAATATTCTACAGCCGAGTCTTTTTTTGTTTTTTGAGCTTTTTCTAATGCTTTATCCCTCAAGGACATCATAAGCTTCACTGTGTCCGTAATCCAGGGTTTACAAGTCGTTTTTAGGGGTTTTTTCTTTATCGGTGCGTGTTTGTCAAATAGTGTTAGTATGCAGTCGTTAAAAGATTTAACCATATCATCGATATCTTCATGTTCTACTATACAAGACCACGGGACATTGTTTAAATCCTTCTCAAATTGTTCCCTATTAATTAATTGCAAAGCACGAGTAAATTTAAATTGTTTAAGTGGTTTTTCTTTCTTAACATTAAAATCAGCCAGTACCATTCCATGATCACTGAGTGACTTATTATGACAAACTATAATTTTTTTACATTTATGTGGTATATCAGTGATAATCAGATCCAATAATGTACTTGAGTTGTCATGTATCCTAGTAGGTTCATGGACCATCTGTTCCAGATTCTGTTGGTTGCAGAATTGGATCAGTTGCTGAGATTTTGATGAATTCATACTAAGTAGGTCAACATTAAAGTCGGTGAGTAAACAAGTATAATCATAGTTTGAAAATACGTTTATCGATTCACCAATAGCATCTAAGGCATTTGGTACTTTTACGGATTCAGGTCTGTAGGCAGTTCCAACAGCCATGCGCTTTGCACCAGGAAGTTTCACCTCCAACCAAAGTTGTTCTAAGTCAGAGTCTGGATGCGGTCTTACTCTAGCCCTTATACTATGTTTTACATAAAAACCAACACCCCCTCCCCTAGCCTTCCCTTTTCGACTTCTATGTATAAATTTGTAATCCTTGATCACCGGTGCAAGAATTTCTTGGCCATCCTTTATCCAAGTCTCATTGAGCGCTAATATGTCTGGTTTATGTTTGGACAAGCTGACGTAAAATTCATCCTGTCCGGTGTTCAAGGACCTCACATTTAAAAGACCAAGGCGCAAACTTTTTCTTTGTGTGTCAGGGCCTATGCCGTATGTAATAGTGATGCGTGGTGTTACATTTCTGTAGGAAATCTACCTCCTTATTTACATGCCAGTTGTAGAAATGTGTATATGTATATGAGTGAGTGTGAGTAAGAATGTGTCTCTGTGTGTGTGTGTTTATACAATTTAAATTATTCAACCTACTTGAATGAACGTACGAATTACAACTGGTTGCAACAAACTTAATCAGGACCAAAAACACGATTTATATCTTCCGCCGTACATATGCGATATGCGGGGCTGCCTTGTTCCCGCCTTGCCGATATTTTGCCGTGGCGTGTCCATACATATTTCCAACCCAGTCGCCTGGCAGCAGCGCGGGCAAGCTGAAATAGTTGCCTGTTGGTTTTAGTAAGACGTTCATTGACGTAGAAGTTACGTGACTCCCCAGGCAAATCCATATTTTCCGTCGTAGCACCGCGTCTTACTCTGGCGTTTTGCAGAAGATCGTTTTTTATGGCACGGCGCGCCAACTTCACAATGATTGTACGAGGTTTTGTTGCGGTCTTATTGCTGTCTTGGTCTCTTCTGGCACCAACGCGCTCGGCACTCACAATATCCCTCTCGTCTAATGTCACACCAAGCTTTGATGCTATCAGGGTGACCAGGTGTATTGGGTTCTCACCTTTTTGTTCGGGTATGTTAGTGACGTCTATGTCATTTGCCAGCAATTCCTGGTCTCGGTCATTCAACTGGATTTGCAGCTTCAAGATTGACTCCTTGAGGGCAGTCTCCTGTTCATTTGTAACACCTGGAGTAACATTAACCAGAGTGTCAACCCTGCCCTCCAGGGCATCCAAACGCGTTGAGAAGCTCTTCATAATTTGTCTGATCTCGAGCATGTCTTGTCTAAATGCCTCCATCGTTGTTCGCGTTAAACGTAGGTCCTCAGAGAATTTAAGCATATCCGCTCTGGAGCACACCTCATCCATATGATTGGTTTCTGTTTCCTCGGTAGTTTTCCGAGTCTCCTCCCTTAGTTTCTTTCCTCTTCCCCCTTCAGGTTCATTGTTAGCGTGTTCGGCATCGACGTAGGAGTTACTATGACACTTTATGGGAGTGTTGTCATTTTTTGCCTCTTTTGGCCCTTTGGCCGCACATGAGGGACAGCGCCAGGATACTTCACCGTCTACACGCTGCAGTAGAGGGGAGGTTCCTCTGCGAGGGCAAATACATTGCTCGTGAAATAGAAGGCAGCATATACTGCATTTAAGAGGCAGGTCTTCCTTCCCAACGGGTGCGTGACAGCAAGCATACATGGTTTTTCCATTAAACTTTGCTTCTTTAGGCCTATTAGATGTGGTAGTTTTCTTGACTGTGGCCATCCCGTTCGCACCTTAACGCCAAGAAGAACAAACAAAAACAAAAAGTTTGCGCCGTCGGAGCCCGGGATTGAACTCACGTATTGCACGTGCTAGGGTGACTATCTGGACGTTTACTCGACTGCGTCACCGTCGCTGATGACAGACATGCGAAAGTTCTAATGATATTGCCGTGGTGTTATTCTTAATGGCGGGTACAATAAAGCTCGGCCACTTTTGCTCGCTCGGAACGGAGTCGACGCGAAAAAAACTGTTTTAAATTCACCGTCAACTTTAACTTTATTCACAATAGTTTCGCCACTTTCACTTATTTGTTACTTAAACCACCATACCAGTTTGAAGCCAAATCTCTGTACTTGCACTTGAACTAAAAAATACTTCGAAATATGGTAATTTTAGCTGTTTTTTTGATTAAAAATACGGAACGATCCGACAGTAAGTGTGCACCCACCGGCCGCTGTCGGCGATGTTTCGATGTTTTTGATATATATTTATGTAGTTTCCTAATAATATATTGACAAGAATTGCCTGTTTAAAGTAATAAGATTCTTACTTGTACGTAAGGAATCTTTTCTTACAGATTGGAATTGTATGGTTTTGATGCTTTTCAATAATTTTTTCATTGCTTTCCAATGGGAAGGAGATAAGCCTTCCTTATCCTTGGCTTAGCCGAAGTGTAGCAGGACCTAACCGGTCCTTGAATGTATATTGCTCACATCGCCGCATTTGTGTGTAATAAATAATAATCATAAGCAGCCTATATACGTCCCACTATACGACACATGCCTTCTCTGAGGGAGAGAGAGAGAGAGAGAGAGAGAGTATAGGCTTAATCACCACGCGTGCCCACTGCGGATTGGCGATTTTAAGCGCTGAGGTATGTGAATCTCTCAGACACTCAGGTTTCCTCACGATGTTTTCCTTCACCGTTAGCGAGTGGTATTGCTACTATAAGTTCACATATATATAACTTAGAAACCAAAGTCATAGGTACATGCCCGCACTGGGAATCGAACCTGCATCTCTCGCTTCCGAGTCCAATGACGTCCCACTAGGCACCACCGCTGTATAATAATACTCTACGTGGTGTTGTTATTTAATTCAGGTTTGGCTCACCTGGTGTCGAAAGACCAGATTAAAGGCAATCAATGTGCGGCAGTCATCCCTGGCTGCGGGCAAAGAGGCGGCCGATGTTTTCTCATACATTGAGTTGTTAGTCTTGGAAATATTAGGCATACAAAGCCAGCAGCAAGACCCAGCAGCCAAAACCAATGACAGGGCAGCGTCTGTAACTGTATCCAGCCTCGAAGCGCCTAAACTCATGTGCCGGTTGTGTCTCTCAACTGAGAAACTGGCTCCGCTGTTTGGCTTCAAAGAGTATGCGAAGTGTGACACTTTAAAACTGGCCACTGGATTGGAGGTAAGGCTATTTTATTGCTGTCCGGTTATGAAGTTTTGCGCCAATGGGCATTGTCCTATATATTGACAATAGTCACAAATGATTCGGTATTTTAAATTTAGCTTAATCCTACAATCATCAATTGATAATAGTCACTGATTCCTTGTGTTTTTGTGAATAAGTGTGACCTTCACCGTCGACCTTCTAAAATACGCTTCACTCTGGAATAAAAGAACATTTTTACTTAAAAAAAAAAACATAACTTCTGCGTTTGCACAGATAAGGATTCTTTTTAGTTTTGTTTTTGTTATGATGACGTACTTCCAGTTTAGTGCTCAGATTCTATTTTTTTTTTTCACTTTAAAAATTAATCAAAGCACCCGTAATCGACATACTCGTATTCGGACCAGGCTCTCAAAATTACATATTTTCTCGAAAAAAAATTAAACAAAACTTTATTTTTCTAAGACAATGCCCTTTGATAATAAGTTTATTTAAAACTGTAGATGTCGATGACACTTTGGCGGAGGAATAGATCTGGATAACCTGGATAACAGAACTTTTCGTCCCATTAGTGCATTCTAGGGGATAATTCTATGGTCAGCGGACTAAAGCACATAAGTCCAAAATACAATTTTTTTCGCACATGAAAAACATTTATTATAAAGCTAGCTGACTCGGCACTCGAGTCGGTTGTTTTTTCATATTAATTGGCCTACGACCTATTCTCAGACGTACCAAATACACACAAAAAAAAAAACATCTCATTTTCGCCCCAACGGCTATCAGTTCTACCTCAGAGAACTGGGAAGGCCCACCCCCCAGATGGTCTGACGACGTGGTTATGGTGGCGGGGAGTCGGGAAGCTTGGAAAACCACGAGAGAGTCCTTTCTGTTAATGTAATCTTTGTGTACAATAAAGAATATTCTATCTATCTATCTATCTATGTCCTGCAGTGGGCGTCAAGTCAATGGCTGATCATCATCATCATCATCATCAACCCATTATGTCCCCACCGAGGGGCACGGGTCTCTTCCCTGAGGAAGGTATAGGCCATACTCCACCACGGGGGCCAAGTCCGGATTGGTGGAGGCTTGTAGACTAGTGGCTCGTCTACTGTCAGAAGTTGTCAAGCCGCCCTAAGGCCTCTGACTTGGCTTAACGAAATGGCAAAAGAACAGCTATGTGAATAGCTGAGACACTCAGGTTTCCTCACGATGTTATCTTTCACCGTAAGCGTGTGGTATTGCTACTACAACTTCACAAATGTACATAACTTAGAAAACAAAGTTGTAGGTACATGCCTGTACTAATCAGCGCTAGCTTTTTTTAGTTCGTAGGTCCTGATGTCACACATATTAAATTAAGTTGCGCAACCATTCAAGGCGTAGACATAAGTCAGTCTGGGTTCGGCATAAACACATTACATATATCTCAACCAAATCCTGCGCTAACGTTCCTGAACAAAGCTGGATCTTTTCTCTTTCAGATCAATATGGACGATGGGCTGCCGCAGTTTGTGTGTTCCAGCTGCTCGTCTCTCCTTTCCTCGGCCATCAAACTAAGACAGCAAAGCCACGCAGCTGCCATTTGGCTAGAAAAGTACTGCCCGAAAACTAACATGTTCGGCCCTAAAGTTCAATCCACCACAGTCGGAAACCAGGATATTAGGCCGGCAAACAAATCAACTTCAGATATTAACAAAAACCCACCAGACGTTTCAGTGGTTACGCCTGAAAGCTCGAATGAAACTACAAGCTTGGCAAAGAAGGACCCTACACATTCAAAAATGGTCATACGACATAACGACAATGACAATCCACCATTTATGTTGAAGACTGAAGTGAACGTGAACCAACCACAACCAAAAATTTCAATAATAAAGCTCAAGAAGCCCATTTTGCCAGTTGTAGCAAGTGATTTGAGACCAAATATTTTCACAGCTACGAGCGGGCCAGATGAAACAATAGTGCTGAGTGAACCTTTGTTGCATGACACGCTATCCAAACCCAAAGAATGCAATGTTGATGTAGACCCGCTCGAGGGAGTTTATCCCTTAAGAGTGTTAAAAGAGGAAACTGATGAATATATTGAAACAACTCCAGCAACTGAAGAAAGTCCAGCAATGGAAGAAATGAATACCGCTGGAGGTGAAGGTTCACGCGATAACGATGCGGCAAAATCATCCATTGATTGTGCTTGTGACGATTCTACGTCGAACTATACTAAGGATGTTACAACCATGTCAGGAGATGATATATTAATTGCTCTTGATGAAGAAAAATGTAATGAAAATAAACTGGCAAAATTAAGAAATGACATTGATGTTTCAGTGATGGAATTCCAAGGTGAAGTTGATGCTAAATCAGACATAGATCAATCAAAATATGATGCGCGTAACGCGAAGGGCCGAAACACTGACAATAATAAAATTAAAGAGCATCCAAGCACGTCGAAATCAAATCAAAAGGTATTCAAAAGATTTCTAACGCACAGAGATTTGTTGGCAATATCGAAGAATGCAATGTTCAATGATGAACTCGACCTAAAAGCTATCAAAGCTGTAGAGACTCAACAGAGAGCTGTAGAAAATAGCAACCGGACAAGAGACCCTGCCCAGAATGGTTTGCTGAAAACGGTAGCAAACTGTGAAGGGAGAACTAATAACGCAGGACTCAGAAATCCTATAACAAAGCTTCATGACAAAGCTACCAACAAAATTGCTGCTACTAAACACTATACAGCAGAAAAAAATATACCATGTAGCAACCGGAACAGAGACGATCCTCCTACTTACCAAAACAAAAATATGGAATTCTTCGAGCTGAACGGTCCAACTAGATGGCTAGATTTACGTCAGAAACTAGTAAAGAATAAAAAATATGACGATCCGAAACTTAGGGAAGTCTCTTCTTTTTCTTTAGACTTTGACATGTTTAGTCTCATTCTTGAAGAAGGCGATGATTTTTTTGCAGACGAGAAACCACCCACAAAAAATGCCGCGTCTGCAGACATAAAAAATATTCAAACACAAAGGCCGGGTAGCATCGTTCTTCGTAACAAACCCAAAGAGTGTATCGTTTCAATACAAAGTGGAAGCAACACCTTGACAACTGCACCCGCCATGGACACTGAGAAATCAACCAAGAAAACCGTGGAAAAACCGAGCCCCGGATTCAAATTGGGACCGTTGACAAAGTATGACAAACTTAAAAAACAAGATATGTTGCATTTTCTTGACGAAAGTATCGTCAATCCTAATACGCACCAAGGTGGATGGAAATGCAAATACTGCGAGCAAACCATCGTATCATTCTTCCAGTTTCAGCGACACTGTAAACGACATTTTGTCTCAAAAATCAAAAGGAAAAAAAACGAAACAAAGTTTGAGATACTTAAAGAACACGATATGCTGCGTTTTCTTGACGAGAGTGTCGTCGATCCCAACAAACACAGAGGTGACTGGAAATGCAGGCGTTGCAGTATGACCTACGCAACCTTCAAATCCTTCCAGAACCACTGTACGATACATTTGGAACGCAAAATAGTTTGCGAAGTGAGTATACTAGCAGGCCTTTTTTGCTGAGGCATGGCTAAAAATATTGTGTCGCTTATTATGCGCCTCTGGCACTTGGTGCAGGTAGCGGTCTTGCTTCGTATGGATAAATTCACTCTGTTGTTGTAATAAGTTAAATAAAATGGAATCGACTTGAATTTAATTGAGGAAATCCATGGAGGAGGCCTATGTCCATCAGTGGACTTCTTGTGGCTGAATGAAGATGATGATGATGACGATGAATGAAATTATAATAAAATAAAATAAGGTATATAAATTGGATTAAAATTAATTTAAATTAGTTTAACGAAATAAATTGAATCTGGTTGAATTAATTTAAATTTAACATTTAATTGGATTGAGGTAAATAAATTATTATATGAAATTGGACTAAATGAAGTCCAATTGGATCGAATTGCATTTGAGTTACACTAATTTAATACATTAGTTCCGTTCACAACCTCCAGGCTGGAGCTGAAAACCAGCTATCTGTTCTACCGACCAGATAACGCTGAGATACGGCCGTTTTGTACTGCTGCTTCACGCACACGCCATACATGACTTTTTATCTGCTCTCGTTGTGTTTTGTTACATTTAATTTGTCATGCATGTCGAACTTTTACTTGTATATTTGTTTTTATTTTTGTATTATTTTAAGATTTTGTTTTGGTCATCTGATTTTAAGGAATTGCTTTTATAATGTTTAAGGTGTGTGTGTGTGTGTGTGTGAGTGCGTGCGTGCGTGCGTGCGTGCGTGCGTGCGTGCGTGCGTGCGCGTGCGCGTGTGCGTGTGTGTGTGTGTGTGTGTGTGTGTGTGTGTGGTGTGTGTGTGAGGTGTGTGTGCGCGTGTGTGGTGTGTGGGGGTGGGAGTGTGCGTGTGTGTGTGTGTGTGTGTGTGTGTGTGTGTGTGTGTGTGTGTGTGTGTGTGTGTGTTAAAAAGTACAAATAAAATGATTATCTATCTGTCTATGCACTAAAAAGAAAAAAAATCTAATTACTTATTGTCTGTGGCTAAGGCGAAAGGCGTAATTTCTTTATTTATTTCTTTAATATCGTAATGATTTATTCTAGTCGCTCTGATTTACTTAAATATGATCAAACGCCCCCACATTTTAGCTTAGCTTAGTGGTTTAGCTAAAACACTTTGTCGAATAAAATTATTTTTTTAGGGTTCCGTACCTCAAAAAAAACGGAACCCTTATCACTTTGTTGTCCGTCCGTCTGTTTGTGAAGACCCTTTATATCGGGGACGCGTAGAGGTATCGAGTTGAAATTTAAACCATATACCTCAGGTCTACGGTCCCTTGAAGCTGCGAAAAGATCAAACTTCTGAGTTAACGCAAAAAAAAGTCATGGCCCTTTATGCTGCACAAAGCGTATATTCGACTTTCTCAAGGGAATCAAAATATCGACTACAAGTATAGGGAAAAATCTGAAAACTATGCATTTGTAATTAAATCATAAAAAAATAGTCTTTGAAGTTCGGAAAAACCTGCCCACATACAAATTTGTACGGAACCCTCGGTGGCCGAGTCCGACTCGCACTTGTCTGGTTTTATTTAGCTTAGTATCAGTGAACAAGCTAAAAATTGGGTTACATAAGCAGCCAGAGTATGGGCTTAATCACCACGCGTGCCCACCGCGGATTGGCGATTTCAAGCGCTGAGGTACATGAATAGCTCAGACACGTAGGTTTCCTCACGATGTTTTCCTTCACCGTTAGCGAGTGGTATTGCTACTATAACTTCACAAATGTACATAACTTAGAAAACAAAGTCATAGGTACATGCCCGCGCTGGAAATCGAACCTGGGTCTCCCGCTTCCGAGTCCAATGTTCTACCCACTAGGCTACCACCGCTCCTCAGTGAACAAGCTAAAAATTGGGTTGGATTTATTTAAATCATTTGTTAAATTCGACAAATTGCATCTTTTTGGCTTGGATTCAGTGGCTAAGTAAATAAGCGAGGACGCTTTATAAAATTCAATTCAATCATATATTAAACTAGATTAGACAAAACGCTCCAACTTTTTAGTTTAGCTTCAGTGGCTAAGTAATCATTAACTAAAAAAATAAGACTTTGTTATCGACCTATTTGTTTGCTATTTGTCAAATGCTAAAATGACTGACTAATCAACTAGTCCATACTCGTCCACGGCTGAACATAGGCCTCCCCAGGGCACGCCACTTTTTTCTGCCCCCCGCCATTCGCTGTCCGCATTCTGATTTTGTATGTATAAAAACCTTAGCACACCGCTGAGTCAGCTGCCTTTTGCAGCAGACACATCGCGACCATTTTGATTTTTATTTATCTATCTATACTAATAATAAATCTGTAAGGGTCGGTCATGGAGTAAGTTAGTTTGTTTTCAGAGATATTGTGTTTATAGGCTCAATATATGATACTGAAACTAATTTCACGATTTTTAGAATTTTTTTCTGTATGTGTGTATGTATGTATGTTCCTCCATAACTCTTAAACCAATTATCCGAATTTGATGAAATTTGGTATAAAAACATATAGACATCTGGGACACAGGGTAGGCTATTTAAATTCTAGCTCCAGTTATGATAAGACGTGGCCCCCATACAAATGCTGCTTCGTAAAAATCGAAATGTACGCGAACGGAGTCGCGGGCACAGCTAGTTTTGAAATAATTTCTGTCAATTTTTTTGTAAGCATTTTTTTATGTTTATTCCGTTATATCTTTGTGTATGTGATTGTTGTTACAAGTCAATTAATTCTAAAAACCTATTTAGAGGCTAAAATTCCACCCATGCCGGGACTTGAACCCGCGACCTCTGGCTAACCGTGCCATTTTTAGCCTCTAAATAGGTTGTTCAAATTGTCCTCAGCACGGGTTAGTGCAACAAAAAGAATATATTCTTCTATTCTGTTTATATTGTCTTCTTACTATTGACGACCTCGTGGCGCAGCGGTAGTGCATCCGCATACCATGCGAGAGGTCCCGGGTTCGAATCCCGGCTGGGGACAAAAAAGAAACCCCAGGTCTCGGATGTTTACATGTTTGTGATGTCGTTGTTTCTGGTTCCCACGACACAGGGTATCCTAGTGTGGGGCCATAAGCAATGTATGTGCCTGTATGTAAATGTTTATGTTTATTACAGCTCTGCGGTGCCATGTTTCACAACGAGGGAAAACTGCGCTGGCATTTAAGAAATATGCACCAATCGCAGCTGGTACGTGGTTTCGACGATAAGTATTATTTAGTGAGCCCCATATCGTTTTTGCCAAAAAAAAAAAAGACACTGCAATAAATGTTTATCGAGTCGTGAGGCTACGTTGCCTGACAATTGAGATCTTGCACATAAAATTGTTTTAATCTCGTTGAAGACATCATGTTAAAAGATATTATTACTTACTAACATAACATAACATAAACTCACGCCTGTATCCCTGAGGGGTAGGCAGAGACCAGGGACTGCCACCTGCTACGATCCTGACAGATCACTTTCGCTTCCTCAACATTCATTAGTCGTTGCATGCACGCACGCCGGTTTCGGGTACTTTTTATCTTGCCCTTTGTTAATACATCCCCTATTTGGTCGAAGTATGTCCGTCTGGGTCGTCCCTTACCGGCCCTTCCATCCACATTCGCTCGATATATTTGTTTTGTCAATCTTTCTTCCTTCATCCTCTCCACATGTCCAAACCAACGCAACATCACTTACTACATGCGTATAAATATAACGTGCCGATGTCTACTCATACAGCCAAGACGGCTTGAAGATTATTTAGCCTTTTTGGATTCAAATACAGCGCTGGCGAGTTACTGAATAAGATTGTTAAAATTTGCTGAGTAACATTGAACGTCATTCGCGAACAAAGGGCTCTGGAATATTTGTTTTTAAAGTCATTTGTTAATATTATTATTTAATGCATCGCTTTAAAACCCAAAAGAAGACCTCTTGATAACATGTCAGTTTAGAAACTATCAGTTTATGAAGCTCAAAATGTGCGCTCAAGGCGCCGGCGCAGGTGTGTGACGAAGCCAAGGATGCAGCCTACACTGGGACATTTATAGGCTGCATTGCATAATCATAAGCAGCCTATAAACGTCCCACTGTAGGGCACAGGCCTTCTCTCAGGGAGAGAGTATGGGCTTAATCACCACGCGTGCCCACCGCGGATTGGCGATTTCAAGCGCTGAGGCATGTGAATAGCTCAGACACCCAGGTTTCCTCACGATGCTTTCCTTCGCCGTTAGCTAATGGTATTGCTATTGTAACTTCACATAATATGTACATAACTTAGAAAGAAAAGTCATAGGTACATGCCCGCACTGGGAATCGAACCTGGGTCTCCCGCTTCCGAGTCCAATGTTCTACCCACTAGGCTACCACCGCTGCATTATTATTGTTTACATTATCCAGTTTGTGAAACTCGCCGTTTATGCAATTTCTATAGTTTATTTTGTAAAGGTAAATCGACCCGGTTTTTTTTTTACTGTTTCTGCGACTCTCCACGGTTTGCTGGAAGACGGTTTTCTCTTACAGATATAGGCTCGCCTTTGTACATTCTATTTCTTATATGTTAAATGCTTCGTGTGCAATACAGTATAATTCTTAATTCTCGCCAACAAGTGCGTTCTTTCACGCAGCACTGCGAAAGTCGCGCTCAAAACGTGCGCCGGCGCCCCCCGACCAGGGCGCCGGCGCCGGCGCGGGGGAGCGACAAAGCCAAGGCGCCGCAGGGGAGCGACACCGACATCGCCTGGGCCTACGAGCGGAGCGTGCACACAGGCCGGCGGCTCTACGTCTGCGAGCATTGCGGCAGGGGATTCTACAACCGGCAGTGCATCAATCAGCACCTGGACTCCCATCGCTCGGACACCATTTTTAACGTACGAACTTGGCCACTGCATTCTTTTAATGTTAACGTACTGCTATAGTAGTAGCTTCAGTAGTTGTAAATTTCTTTTGTTACTGCTGTTTTTGTGATTATTGTTGTCTAGTGTACAATAAAGAATATTCTTATATACTTATCTTACAGCACAACGCGCCTTAACGAACTGGCCCTAGAGTCTAATAAATTCATAGTTTTTCAATAGAATTAAGAAGAAGAAGATTCATCTCCCCATCCCGGAAAGAGTATTTTTGCTCTTCGATATCTGAGTGCAAAAGCCGTTGTTATCCGCTAGAGCAGGGTTTCTCAAACTTATGGCTCCACATACCCCTGTTAAAGTTTCCAGATGACAGCGAACCCCTAACTGCCCCACGAGCGCAAGTAACAATAAATGAAACAAACACACACTAAGCAAACTAGTAGATGAGCTACAAAAATTGGCAGAAATTGGTAGATTAGATAAAGGAAAATCGGTAGATCTACCTACCCTATGAATAAAGTTCAGAAGATTTGTAATAATTTGTAAGAAAAGTCCGTATGAAAATACATTACATTATGGAAATCTTGTAGCGAACCGCCTAGCATCGAAAGGCGAACCCTTAGGGGTTCGCGTACCCCACTTTGAGAAACCCGGCGCTAGAGGATAAAGTAAATTGAATTTAGAACATCGTGTGCACTAACTTTGTAAATTAAGAACATCGTTAAACCTATTTACTTCTACCTCCATGGTGCCGAATTTATCATGCCTCCTTTGCGTTTTTTTTTTTACATTTAGTCAGTTCCTCGCTCAGATGGAATGAAATTCTTTAATGAAAAGTTACGTGTTGTACTCGAGTACAAAGATTTTTCACCTCGTCGTGCTCCTTTGATTCCCTCGCTGACGCTCGGGATTCTAATATTTTAATAACTCGCTGCGCTCGTGATGAATTTTAGAATCCTTCGCTTGCTCGGCCATCAAAATTGAGCACGCGGTTAAAATGCAATTTTGCACTCTTGTATAACAAATAACTATTATTATACCAACAAGACACATCACGGAAACAAAATAAGCAGATAAGTAATATGCACAACAGAAAGTAAACTAAACACACAAATTCACGCAGGGGCGCCGGGAGTAGAATCGTTGGGGGGAGGGGGAGAGGGCGAGTAGAAAAAGGGCCCGAGTTCGTTCAAAAAGGCCTGCGAGAAGCGGTTTAAGTTAAACGAAAGGTATTTTCTATGTTTGTGTGTGTGAGAGAGACAGAGTTGTAGGCTTTTTTGAGTTCGAGTAAAATTAGTCAGAATTATCATTAATTACAATAAAAAAATATTAAAGGGATTATCCAAACCAGAAATTAAATTGTGGTGGCCCACTTCGCCGGCCCAAAGGGCCCGTGCCTACATGCTTAAAATTTGGGGGAGCTTTCGGCTCCCCCTGCAAATCACTTCTGGCGCCCCAGACCTCACCTGACATTTCTTCCCCACAGTGCAAGTTGTGTAGAAAGAAATACGCCGTCGAACAGAAGAAGAGTCGAAGAATCGACCGCTCTAAAACCGTGTACGATTGCCCCGTTTGCGACAAGGCGTTCCTTCTGCGTAGCAATGCTGTGTCCCACCTGGACTTGGCGCACGGATTGACCACTTCGGATGTGAAGATCGTCGCGCGCGTACGGGATTACGGTAAGCGTAACCGTAGATTTGTACGGCGTATCCTATTTGTAGATTTGTAGGGTGTGACGTCACATACACTTTGCAATGAGGGCTTTTCGATGACAGCTGTCAGTTGAGTTTCATTAAAAAAAAAACTAGATGGCGCTGCAACGAGAACAAATGTCATTATTCGTTTTAAATGTTCTACATCGTTATTACTCTGTGATAATCTACACATCTCTCCTTTCGTCAACGAAACAAGCGAGCAACTTGACAGAAACCGTAGAGAAGGTACAGTGATGTCATGTCAATTTTGACATATTATGTGACGTCAGCACCATCTATCGGTAACTTGCGGCACTGTATTTTTTTTAATGTTGCTTTGAAAAGCCCTCAGAAATCATTAAATTAAAACAGCAGTTTCGAAATAAGCAACATCATATTAAATCATATCAAAAAGGAACAAAATTATTAATTATATTTTTACTGGCAAGCGAGTCCGATGCACGCGATGTGGACGGGACTCCAGAGAAATAAAAATAAATAATGATTAATTTTTCAAAAATGTAATTGAAATATAATTTTAATTTAAGTTATTTGATTAATTAAATTAAAGTAACTTAATTCTCCAATTTAAACTAATTTCTGTGTTATAATTTTATTTATTTATTTGTTATGGTAATAAATATGGCTTTGGCTGGAATAAAAATTATTCATTATTATTATTATTATTTAATTAAAAAGTGACGTCACGAAACGTAGGCCCCTTCCACTCCTTGTCACACTAAGTCGACCCCCTTCTCTCCAACTTAACCTGTGACGTACTTTATGGATTCCACTGGCCAAAAACTGGCCAACTTCTCGTCCCAAAAAAAAAACTTTATATTTAAGAACTTGCCAAGTTCCTATAGTTTCCCAAGTTATATTCGCGGAATTAGCAGTGTTATAATAAATGAGGAAAAATTTTTAAATCTACAGATCATACCCGGCAAGTTTTCATTGTAAAACTATTCAGCATCTTCTAAAAACTTGCCAAGTTTGGTCTGTAAATTGAAAAGTTACACAATTTTTCCTTATTTGTTTTAACGCTCCCAATTCCGCCAAGACAAGGAACTTGGCAAGTTCTTAGATATCAAGTATTTTTGTTAAGAGCGTTAGCCCGATGAAGTGCATAATAGCTTAGAAACGAGAATGGCGATTATAGTAAGAAAACAGTTTGCAATTTTATCTTCTGTTTATCACACGTCCTTGCGCAGCGATCGCGGCGCTCGCTGCGCAATCCCATCGCTTCCAAATTGCTCGCAAATCGCTAGTGTGATATGGGTGTTACAAAGCTTTCTTCTACTTACAACACATTACATGGTAGCACTTAATACACCATTTTAACTTACTACCCTGTGTAACGCGTTCACCCTATAGATATAATTTTTGTTTATTAGATTTTTGTCAGGGTCTTCATATGTTTAATTAGTGATTTTAGGACCCACGGCAAAGAACCTAGGATCACGAACCTGAGACTAGATAGCATTAACGCCAAAATGGCCGTTTTTGGCGTTAATTCCCTCTAGTCCTAGGCTTTTTGCCTTAGGTCCACAGCCATGGCATCTAAAATTACTGTTAACATGATTGAGAGATTGTACAGACACTTTATGCAAACTCGATTTATAAAAGATTTTTTTTTTCCTCGTTGGCGCCAATGTTACTCTCGGAGCCCCTTAACCTGCTACGAACTGTCAAATATGTACATACATATTTTGACACTTCGGATACGTCAAAATGCGTAACCCAATACAATGGACAGTTATGATAAAAAGGGCTGGTCGCTGATGGCTGCTCGCATAATTAAAAATTTTTAGGATTCCGTACCTCAAAAGGAAAAAACGGAATCCCTACAGGATCACTTTGTTGTCCGTCCGTTCGTCCGTCTGTTTGTCAAGACCCGGGAACGCGTAGCGGTATCGAGTTAAAATTAAAACCACGTTTACAGTCCCTTGAGACTGTAAAAAAAAATCAAACTTCTAAGTTAACGTAAAAACACGTTAATGCCACAAAAAACGTGTATTTCGAAGTTTATAGGGTACTTATCGTTGACCTAGAACTATGAAATTTGGCAAGTAATATCAGGGTACGAGTACAGGGAAAAATCTGAAAACTACGCATTTGTAATTAAATCATAAAAAATATTGTCTTTGAAGTTCGGAAAAAGCTCGGAAACACTGCGAGACTCGATTCCTGAACTATTTATATGTAAGTACCTATAAATTTGTACGGAACCCTCGGTGGGCGAGTCCGACTCGGTTAGATAAGCCAGACCACATTTATCAAAAGTATACTCATTCTATTACAAACACTAAAATAATATTGTTAAGTTGTGTGTTTCTGAAGTAATGTTGTTCTTTTGAGAAGTACAAATATGGATATCATCATCATCATCATCAGCTATTTAACGCCCACTGCAGGACATAGACCACCCTCGTGGTTTTCATAACCATGAGGGGTTTCGCCATAATCGCCACGCTTGGCAGGAATCTCAGGAAGACGCCGCTGCCCGTCTTCTAATAATTTATTTCCTTAGTCGCCTTCTACGACATACACGGAAGGAAATGGGGTGACGCTACTCTTAATCCGGCGCCACACGGAACAGTGGGCGGAATATGGATATAAAAAGTATAAATTCTTACACCTTAAAATTATTCAAGCGAGAAATTATACCAGTGTAGCACGACGTAAGAACAGCCCTAAACGATACCTGCCGCTTCGTCTTCGCCGACAGCCGAGGTGAAACGGAAGCAACAACAGATGACGATCCTGAGACGTCATCTGCGCGACACTAGCGACCCACTGCAGTTGCCCGAAGCGGAGTTCGTGAAGCACTTCCGACTGACCCAGCAGGCTTACCACCAAGTCCTCAGCGAGATCGAACCGTACCTGCCACCGTTGCAGCGCACGGATGCGGCAGCCAATGAACTGAAGGTAAGATTGGATTGACTTTCTAAATCTAGGGTCGGCGGATTCAAACACACAAACATGTCCAAGGCATGGCATACAGATGGGACGTGGCCCTCGCCTCACGCGGTAAGATGTGAAAGTTTGTGAAGATGTTTGGATATTTGGAGGTTTGGATGTTTACTCAATCACGCAATAACAGCTGAACTTTACGTACAGTTCGACAAAGACCTGCATTGAGACAAAGCATACTTGATGTCCCGGTAATGGGTTCCCGTGGAATAATATTTATTTTTAGTGTAAAATAGATGGCGTTGTGCGAGCGAGCGTGGTGTGCGTACAGTTTTAGTTGATTATGACGACGGTCAGTGCGCTCGGACCGAGTGTGTGTCGTCCGAATTGGTATCGTCCTGAAATTAAAACAATATGGTTTTTACTCAGTTCTACAGTCGGCCGTTTATGCCGCAAGAAAACGTATATTTCGACACTCAAAGGAAACAAAATTTATAAGATACTTTCCGTTGACCTAGAACTATGAAATTTGGCAAGTAATAACGTCTTATACTACAAGTATAGGGAAAAATCTGAAAACTATACATATATATGTAATTAATTCATTAAAAAATTGTCTGAAGTTCAGGAAAAGCTCGGCAAAAACTGCGAGACTGTTTAGAATATGAACCTCATCATCATCATTAGCCATTTGACGCCCACTGCAGGACATGGGCCTACTTCGTAGTTTTCATAACCATGTAGGGTTTTGCCATAATCGCCACGCTCGGCAGGCGGGTTGGCGATCGCAGTACGCGGTTGGAATCTCAGGAAGACGCTGCTGCCCGTCTCCTGGTAATTGATTTCCTTAGTCGCCTTCTACGACATCCACGGAAGGAAATGGAGTGACGCTATTCTTAATCCGGCGCCACACGGACATGTACCTACCTACTACCGATTTGTACGGAACCCTCGGTGGGCGAGTCCGACTCGCACGTACGGTTTTTTTACGTTTCAGTTGCTGGCCGCACTGTCGTTCTACGCGAATGGCACATTCCAGCGGAACCTAACCACTTCCCACCTGCTCGGAATGGCGCAGACCACCGTCTCCCGCTCCCTCAAATGGGTGACAAACGCACTGAACGCGCCGGAGGTCTTGAACCGCCATTTAAAGTTTCCCGAAACGGGAGCGCTGAGGGCGGAGATCAAGGAAAGGTACCTAGTTCAATTTGTTTCAATTCGAAAATTCTTTATTGCACAAAATGGTGTTTGTACAGAGGCGAGCTTAATACTAATATGTATTTTATTGCAGTTGAAGTTTTAAATTGCCGTAAAACGGGGTGATTATAAACTGGGGTCTCATCGTTTCTCTTTCGAATCTATCGCGATCCCTTTCAAAGGTATTGGAATTATGATCGCGATAGCGACTTGTCTAAGATACGACTTGCCTAAGATGACGACCTCGTGGCGCAGCGGTAGTGCATCTGCATACCATGCGAGAGGTCCCGGGTTCGAATCCCGTCTGGGGACAAAAAAAAACCCCCGGTCTTGGATGTTTATATGTTTGTGATGTCGTTGTTTCTAGTTCCCACGACACAGGGTATCCTAGTGTGGGACCAGAAGCAATGTATGTGCCTGTATGTAAATGTTTATGTTTATACACTTCCAGTTTCTCGTACACTAACACTCTGTTAATCTACTGTTAACAGCTGTCAATTGACCAAAGTAATAATAATAATATTTATTTATTTCAGATAACATTGATCCATTTGATTAGTAAGCAATATACACACAGTTTGGTTAGTAGGCGTAAAGACAAAAATTAATTAATTATTTTAGATTATTAACAAAAATATTTACATGTGATCGACACCATTGTTTTAAAAAGCGTGTATCATGTCGATCAGCCATCACTCTCAGTATGCTGTTGGTGCTGGCGCGCAACCTGCTCAGCGCGGAGGCACTGCGCTTGCGCAAGATGGCATAGAAGCAGTCCGTGCGCGCCGCCGCGAACATGCCTGACGCGCTGCAGAAGCGCGCCCGCCGCAACAGCACCCGAAAGGCGTTATTATACTGGATGCGGAGTGCACTAAACGACCGCGCCGTATATTTCGTCCACAGGCTACAAGTATACATGGATGTACAGTAAGCTTTAAATAGGGTGATTTTTACGGCCTCTGTACACCGAGCAAACCTGTGGGCGATCATATTGGCCCTGATCGCCAGCGCCCTCCGCTCCCGCTCCATATCTGCATCATCGCTTAAGTCCTCGGTGATAATGTGCCCCAAATACTTAAAAGAAGTAACTCGTTTTAAAGGTGTCCCGTTGAGCACCACTGGTGGCACAGATGAGGGTAATTTGTTTCCCGATTTAAAAACCATGAATTCACTCTTCGTCTCATTGTACTTCAGCCCATGCTCAGTGACATACCTCTCACATGTCTTTAACAACTCCCGCAATGCACTGACCGTCGGGGCCAGCAGCACCATGTCGTCATACAAAAAAAAACCACTGACAGCTGTTAACAGTAGATTAGCAGCTTGTTAGTGTACGAGAAACCGGGGGTGAGAGTCGCAATACATATCGTCTTCCCGAGTTGTATATCTCTAACATACATTATAAACTCAGTTTTAAGGCCTGAGGCAGTTGTGGTCGCGATTTTTTAGGGTACCGTACGCAAAGGGTATTACTATGTTATATTATGTATCACTATATTATACTATGATATTACTACTTACTAGTATTACTATGACTCCACTGTCCGTCTGTCTGTCACCAGGCTGTATCTCATGAACCGTGATAGCTAGACGGTTGAAATTTTCAAAGATGTATTTCTGTTGACGCTATAACAACATACATAAACTCACGCCTGTATCCCAGAGGGGTAGGCTGAGACCAGGCAATGCCACTGGCCACGATCCTGACAGATCACTTTCGCTTCCTCAACAAAATACTAAAATCACTTTGGAGAAAGTTACATTTCTGTTCTGTTAAATATACTCTCGAACAGAAATAGATGTTTTCTCCCCTTAATGTACAATGTACTATTTCACACCTGCTATTCAGAAAAGATCCCTTGATTCCCTCAAATGAGGGATCAAAGTTGTACTTTTCTTCCCTGATATTCTAGTTTTTTTTTTATTGCCCTCAGCATGATCCGTGTGCAGATTTTCACAAAAAGTAATTCCAATTCGATTTTTATTTTGTTGCAATCGATCATAAACTTCTTTCGATATCTTAATTGTGTTTGATTTAAATTTTCCTTATAGCAGGTGTGAAAAGCAGTATGTCTCACTCGGTAGCAAAATTATTTCCGTCTTGGGCGTGAACACTTGAATCCCTCGCTACGCTCAAGATTCTACTTTAGAATCCCTCGCTACGCTCGGGATTCTATTGTAGAATCTTTCGCTTCACTCAGGATTCAATATACCGCCCTCGCCCTAAATATATCATTTTGCTCCCTTGAGACACAATCTACTATTCTTTCTTTCTTGATAGTATGGTGGCATGATCTAATGTTTTTTTTTTGTTTATTAAATCTCTTACAACTATCTTTACAGGACAAGCCTAATGCGACAGATCCACTTTAAATGTATTAAAACTATTATCTATTTACTTAAACTAGAACCCAAAATGCATATAGAGGCATTTGTTTGTCATGCGTATTTTTTTTTTTACAGGTTCATGGAGAACTTTGGATTTCCCAACGTTCTGGGGTGTGTTTTCGGGACTCACGTTGCTATCTATTGCCCCTACGAGCAAAGGACAAAATACCTCAACGGTAAAGGCTACTACTCCATCAATGCCCTCGTGGTAAGTTTATCGGTACAGTGACGCGGTGTCGACTGTACCTTTACATTTTTGTTGCAAAGTCGACCTTAGCGTATATGGTTAGAGGTTATATTATATATTATAGGTCGATGAGCTCACGTTAAAGACTAACTAACGGTCTTATTAATAAAAAAAACAAGATTTCTTAAAACGCCGATTAAAATAGTCTGTGGCGGAGATTTTACAAGGAAAAGAAGTAGCCACAGATTAAATAAACAGCCTCTCAGGAGTGCTTTAGAGAGGAACCGTGTTTTTTTTATAAATAAGGCCGTAACGGTCTTATTTATAAAAATACGATTCCTTAAAACGCCGATTAAAATAGTCTGTGGTGGAGATTTCACAAGGGAAAGTCGTAACCACAGATTAAATAAACTGCCTCTCAGGAGTGCTTTTGAGAGGAATCGTGTTTTTTTTATAAATAAGGCCGTAACGGTCTTGTTTATAAAAATAAGATTCCTTAAAACGCCGATTAAAATAGTCTGTGGTGGAGATTTTACAAGGAAAACTCGTGACCACAGATTAAATAAACTGCCTCTTAGGAATGCTTTAGTTAGAGGGATCGGGTTTTTTTTATAATGACTCTTAAAAATTATGGAAAGCATTATACTATTATACTTACATTAGCTGACCTCGCAAACGTTGTTTTGCCATATTAATTAGCCTACGACCTATTCTCAGACCTACCAAATATACACAAAAAATTTCACGAAAATCGGTGAAGCCGTCTCGGATGAGTTGGATGACAAACACTGACACGAGACGTTTTTATATTAGATAATGCCGATTTGCTCTGTGAAAAAATTGTTACAGTGCAATAAAATTATCCCGTGCATGTAATAAAAAAAAATTATAGAATAGTATATTTCATTACAAGTGTGGAAAGGCTGTCATTGCAAAGAGTTCCGACAAATGTCTAGCCGAGCCGAGGCGCAGCCGAAGGCGAGGGTTGACAGTCGGAACAAGTTGCAATGACGGTTCCGCACGTGTACTGAACGACTATTTTTAATACAGTTGCGAAAAAATTAAAAACTATTTGCTTTTTTCTCTTCTCTCCACAAAAAAATTCGTCGTATGTAGATATGTAGCGACGTTTTGACTTTTCCGGTAAAATGTTCTCCGAAGCATTTTGTGCAATTATACTGCGTTCCGGTGGTTATTTAAAAAAAAAAACTAGGGTCGAAATTACTCATTTTGTGCAACAAACAACTAAACTCGCAAAGAAAATTTCTGAAAAATGGCGCCAACCGTAGAATATAATCGGAATTTTTTTTTCTTCACCCTTTCTGGTAGGCAAAGGGAACTATGCCCATACAGCCAAGTCTTCAGTAGAATTTTTTTATTGATATGAAATGAAAATGAAATTTAATGAGTTGAAGAAATGAAACCTAACCAAACTCATTCAATCAAATCATTAAATCCGATATTGAAACAAATTAGTAGCTTCTTTTTAGAAATATACGTATTTGCATGAATCATAAAAACTTCTATGAATTTTTTTAGTAAAAACTTCATGGTTGGTTTTTCTTTTTAATAGACATTATTTTGACAGTTGGGAAAGAGAACGCACGAGTTCGGGAAAGGTAAAAAAAAAGCACGAGTATGTAATAGCCCACATCCCGAACGCTATACGTCCCTGCAATACGCCACTTTTTGAGCAACTGTATTAAAAAATATTTTCTGTCGCTTGAAATTGATAAAAATTGATTGTCACCACTTTGAAATAAAGTTCATGAGCAGCCTATATAAGCCCCACTGTAGGGCACAGGCCTTCTCTCAGAGAGAGTATGGGCTTAATCACCACGCGTGCCCACCGCGGATTGGCGATTTCAAGCGCCGAGGCATGCGCATAGCTCAGACAATAATGTTTCCTCACGATGTTTTCTTCCACCGTTAGCGAGTGGTATTGCTACTATAGCTTCACAAATGTACATAACTTAGGAAACAAAGTCATAGGTACATGCCCGCACTGGGAATCGAACCTGGGTTTCTCGCTTCCGAGTCCAATGTTCTACCCATTGGGCTACCACCACTACAAAGTTAAACGGTCTTACACGACTCCTCTAAAACACTTCTCAGAGGCAGTTTAAATAATCTGTGGTTACGTGTTTCCCTTTACCATATAGGTACTTTAAAATTCTGGAAAGCACTACAATTAATGACTAACGTAAATTAATAGCATTTCACTCTGTGACAAAATAGTGACACTGCAATCATAATCCTATGCCCCAAATAAATTTGAAAAGAAAATAATTTATCTAATATATAAAAATGTCTGTCCATGTGGCGCCGGATTTTAAGAATAGAGTCACTCCATTTCCTTCCGTGGATGTCGTAGAAGGCGACTAAGGAAATCCATTACCAGGAGACGGGCAGCAGCGTCTTCCTGAGATTCCAACCGCATACTGCGATCGCCAACCCGCCTGCCAAGCGTGGCGATTATGGCAAAACCCCTCATGGTTAGGAAAACCATGAGGGAGGCCTATGTCCTGCAGTGGGCGTCAAATGGCTGATGATGATGATAAAAATCTCGTGTCACAGTGTTTGTTATCATTTCTCCGAAACGGCTTCACCGATTTTTTGGAATTATTTTGTCTATATTTGGTAGGTCTGAGAATAAGTCCTAAGCTAATTATTAGCGTTTGCCGAGTCAGGTATCTTCTCTACAAATGAATAAACATCTCTAAAATAGATACAAGAATGTAGCCGCGCAGACTGAATTATGAGACATTGCCGCACTGGCTAAATAAGACAAATTGGCATAGAGACTAAATAGGACATAACTGAGAATAGTACATTATGATACAAGTGTGGTATGTTGGTCATTACACTCGAGTCGGTTTTTAAGCCTGAGCCGAAGGCGAAGGCTTAATGGAGACGAGAAGTGTAATGACTAATGCTCACGTGTTTCATACGACGTTTTTCAACACACTTGCGAGGAAAAGTAAATAAAAAAACAACACAAACGAAATGCAATACTGTGAATAAACTTAACAAACAGAAACCCATTTAAAAGATGGCGGCCGTAATTTTATTTTTTCGCGCGCTCAGCGCTGCATGCGCGCGCAAGTCTGAGATAAGGGCACCGGCAAAGTAGCTAATCAGCCACATATTTATAAATTTTGAAATTGGTTATTTATAGGTAAAAATACACCGTCAAAATATAAATACCAACAAGCTAACAAGCAGTTTCATGAAATTCTTTAATTATTTATCACATTTTGAATTTAATTTTATATTTACGCAAATAACTACTTAGATGTTTTCGAAACATTAATACTTCTTGCTAATATTTAAAAAGATATGTAATGAAAAGGCACTAGTGCGATAATGTAATGTAAAAGGCACGGCATGGGTAATATTCTGCATTATCAGTGTAAATACGCTGTAATAAGACCTACTTTACGAGCAGGTGTGTTGAAAAAGTTTTTTTTAGTTTTTCAAATTAAATGAAGTTTTATTTTATTTTATAGGTAAACCAACAGGTTACAATAAGTTACAGCTATAAAAATTACTTGGCTACAGTCTTGTATCTTGTATTACAGATATGTGACAGCAGTCTTCGGATACTGTACATTGATTCATCATTTGGGGGGTCCGCTCAAGACTCATTCGTTTGGGACCACAGTCGCGTCAAAGACATACTACAAAAACTCCACGAGGACGGCGAACGCTGCTGGCTTCTGGGTAAGTAAGATAAGATAAGAATATTCTTTATTGTACCAGGAAAAACACAAACATGAATTATGTTTACAAAAATGCAGTACAATTGGCGGCCTTATTGCTTATAGCAATCTCTTCCAGGCAACCGACGATGGAGATTGAGATGGAGTAGATACTAATTTAATCCTCAAAACACAACATAAATTCCTGCCTGCTGCCCGGAGGGGCTGACGAATCTCTTTCACTTAATAATCAACATTCATTAGTGAAAGTGAAAATTAAAGTGAACTACGATTATTGCCAAAAACACACTTTAATATTGTTGTAATAATCGTTCGTAGTCTTTGCTTATACAGGATAGAAACTTAATTTTACATTAAAATTTACGTTGAATTTTTCCACTCCGTAACTTTGTACAGAAAGTTACGCCACGTGGACTTTTCTTTGAAAAAAAAACTTGATGGGGCATTTCATCTAAACCACTCGTCTGCCGCGACACAGATCTGTGTCCAACTTAGTACCCTCACGGAATGGAACGTATAGTTGGGCCACCTATACGTTCCATTCCGTGAGGGCAGTTCAGGAGTTAAATCTTGTGTATGAATTCACTTTTTTTTTGTCAATGTAAGAAAATTGCACGCTCACAACTCAACTCGCTGACGTCACACATCCAACAATCACGTCATCGTTGTCACTAGTTCAAACATCCAATCAAAATTCATCGGAAAAGTCAGATTGTACTACTGTAACGCCCGGCGCACAACTTGTTGGGGATGCCTTTTGATGCCTCTTTCCCTTCCCAGGCGACTCTGGCTACGCTCCACAGCCGTGGCTGCTGCCGCCGATCGCTGAGGCAGCCCCGAACACCTCGGAAGAGCATTACAACAAATGTCACAGCGCCGTGAGAAGCACCGTGGACCGCTGCGTACGAACACTGAAAGCCCGTTGGCGCTGCCTGCTGGCGCAGCGTGTGTTGCACTACCATTCCGCGAAGGCCGGAAAGATTATAAACGCCTGCGCTGTGCTGCATAACATAGCCAACGCGCACGGTATCCCAGTCCCGGAACTCAAAGGGGAAGACTTCCAGGCGGACCGGGAGCGTCAGGTCCGACCGGCCGCGGCGGAACCGCGGTCCGTGTACGATTGGCGGCCGATCGACCGAGTGGTGCAAGAGTTGTGGATGCAGCATCAGTGAAGACCGCAGTAGAAGGACGGAGGGCGTCCTCCCCGTATGAAGTTCTAAACACCATTCGATATTCAGAATTTTGTTACTTTTTAGGGTTCCGTAACCAAAGGGTAAACGCGGGACCCTATTTCTAAGACTTCGCTGTCCGTCCGTCCGTCCGTCCGTCTGTCTGTCACCAGGCTGTATCTCAAGAACCGTGATAGCTAGAGAGTTGAAATTTTTACAGATTATGTATTGCCGCTATAACAACAAGTACTAAAGACAAAATAAAATAATTATTTAAGGGGGTGAGGGGGGGGGGTCCCATACAACAAACGTGATTTTTTTTGCTGTCTTTTATCTTTGTGTCTAATGTTGTATAAATAATGGTACGGAAGCTGTTAATGGACAACGCGTGCGACGCTTCGTAAGGGTTTAGTTAGTGTATAAGTGAAATTATGATAAATCGTCATTGTGTAACATACCTGAGCAATGAAAACAATATAGGTATATGGTGTATGTGGATTATGTACGTATCCCGTTTTAGAAGACTACCAAACCGAATAAGATTTTTAGTTGTAAACATTTCACCTAAAACGGTACAGTAGTTAAGAGTCGAAAGGTGACATTACTTGTAATTTTCGTGAGCGAACAAACATGTTACAGATTTATTAATTTATTAATTTACTAGTAATATTTGGTAAACTTTGTAATACATAAAAATAATTGAAATTTCTGTTTTATTAACATATACAACAATGAATCTAATTGAATTACATTGCAATTTTGGGGTTTTAATTATTATAATTTTCTATCATGAAAAAATAAAAAAAAATTACAAATTAATTATACTATTCCTATTTCATGCGTCATTTAAAATAATTATGCACACTGTTCACATAAAATAAAAAAATACATTTTCCTTCATAATAATTTCATTATTGTTTGTGTAACCCATTTGCGGGTGGAGGCCTCCTCCATCTCATGCCATGCTATTCGATCCTGGGCGAGCCTGGTCTTGGTGCAGCCGGCTGGGGCTGTCTACTTTGTCGTCACACCAGCACGCCTTGTTCTTGCCACGGGGCGGATGCGGTCGCGGGGTTATCAATGGAGAATGATTATGAGCTCTGCGAATCAGAGCGAAACCTGCCCGGGCATTCGACGCTAGTCGCGCGTTCTCAATGACAAAAGTCGCGACTTTCCAGTAGATTAACTGTCAAATCTCGGCATTTTAGCGCCACAGAACGCTCGTGCCATCGTACTACAACGGACTCTTCCTGTTGGAGGCGCGGGGAATTTAAAGTATTATGTTCTAATTATTGGGATATTCAGTAAAAAGATGTTGTCTGTTGAAGTGTTAGGAGAAAAGAAAAGAATATGTACATAAATAAAAAAATTAAACATACAGAACACGTCAGTATAAAGAGTTTAACTTAAAAAATAGGTAGTCTACAATAACGAGATTAGTATTCACTATCTACAAAAAGCAAGTGAGTGAATCAGGAATTTAGTTAATAATGCGTAGTGCGTACGAAGGTTTTAGGCGCGAGACACACAGATGGAACGTGGGGCGAGGGCGCGGTAAGATGCATAGAGTCAAAGACCAAGAGCGACCGCAGAGCAAGGACAGTGGTCTGTGACTCTATACATCTTAGTACCGCGCCCTCGCCCCACGGCATTGGCATAGAGACATGGGCCTCCCCCAAGGCACGCCACTTCCTTCTGTCCTCGACCACACTCAGCCAGCCACCGCCAGCAATCTGCTTCAGATCGTCGGTCCGGCGAGCTGGTGGGGGTCCTACGCTGTGAGCATTTTTTATTTCTTTTAATTTCATCTCATCTTATTTACTTATCTAGTAATCCACGGGCTCTTAAATTCTTTAAATTCATTGTAGGTACTCACAAGGCCAAATTATAGGTTTACATGCATTTACAGTCTATGAAAAAACTAACTTTGACAGATATTTGTATAATTTGTAGTCGGTGGCAAATTTCATGACCAGCACCGACCATTTTGGGCACCGACTCCAAATTATACTTCTGCAAAACCTAAATGTATACATTCTTAAAATTATTTAAATTATTTCTAACTTTTTAGTGCTGTAGTGTTTCGAAGTCTGTTTTTATTTTTTACAAGCTGTGCCCGCGACTCCGTTCGCGTACATTTCGATTTTTACGAAGCATTTGTATGGGGGCCACGTCTTATCATAACTGGAGCTAGAATTTAAATAGCCTATCCTGTGTCCCAGATGTCTATATGTTTTTATACCAAATTTCATCAAATTCGGATAATTGGTTTAAGAGTTATGGAGGAACATACATACATACACACATACAGAAAAAAATTCTAAAAATCGTGAAAATGTTTCAGTATCATATATTGAGCCTATAAACACAATATCTCTGAAAACAAACTAACTTACTCCATGACCGACCCTTACAGATTTATTATTAGTATAGATTTAATATTTTTTAGAATTAATTTACGATATACTAGGTATATTATAGTGTCCTAGTGTAGGACGTCCTCAGACTCGGTGGAGCGATGATCTTCGCAGGGCGGCTGGCAAGAGCTGGATGAGAGTAGCCGAGGACCGTGCTAGGAGAGGCCTTTGTCCAGCAGTGGACAAGCGTAGGCTGATGATGATGATACTTTATTATGAGTCGTAGAGAACAAAAGCCTTCATCACGATTATTGTTGACAGATGTATGATAGACCTATTGTAAAACACTGGATCTGGATGCTAATGCAGTGGTAGCCCACTAAACTATTACCTACTACATTTATTTATTGTAAGTAGCTACTTGCTAACATACATAAGCAGCCTATATAGGAGTACGTCCCACTGTAAGGCACAGGCCTTCTCAGGGAGAGTATGGGCTTGATCACCACGCGTGCCCACCGCAGATTGGCGATTTCAAGCGCTGAGGTATGTGAATAGCTCAGACACTCAAGTTTCCTCACGATGTTTTCCTTCACCGTTAGCGAGTGGTATTGCTACTATAACTTCACAATGTGAATAACTTAGAAAACAAAGTCATAGGTACATGGCCGCTCTGGGGATCGAACCTGGGTGTCTCGCTTCCGAGTCCAATGTTCTACCTACTAGGCTACCACCGCTCTTGTTATTTACTGATTAGCTTTGGATAGGTAACCTTATCTGAGCTTATCTTAAGCTCTCCATCAAACTCTTCCGTTTTCCGTGAGTCCAATGACTACGACGCGCATTTGTGATGTAACTCTATTCAGACTGCTTACGCTTTATTTTGTTACAGATATGCGACACGAATCTACGGATACTGCACATTGATGCAACATTCGGGGGAATCGTGACTGACGCCTACGTATGGAACCAGTCTCCAATCAAAGACCACATGGCCGAGCTTCACAAAAATGGCGAACGGTGTTGGCTTGTAGGTAAATATTCATGCTTTCGAACCTGGCTGAACTGACGGCGACCGGTGGCTCCGCTTGTTCCTATTAGTCCCCTCTAGTCCTGTCCCCCGGGGTGACAGCTGGGCATTGTCTTCCCGGGTGAAAATTCGTGCCATCTGTTCCCTTGGAGACTGCACGAATTCTCACCTCGGGGGGCAGGGCTAGAGGAGACTAATGGGGACAATCGGTGACAACTGAGAAACAGACTTCCAAGTTCCCCTCTATTCAGCGTCCAAAGGGCACAGACGGCACGAATTGTCACCCGGGTGACAACCGGGAAGACAATTCCCAGCTGTCACCCCGGGGGACAGGGCTACGGGGGAACTACCGGGTGGCTCGGGGAAGTGAAGTGATAAGCGTCTCTGTAATTTTACAGTGATAGTGAAAAACATAGATGTCTAACTAGCGCAAAAAAATGACCCCACGTTCAATTGTGGGCAGGCGGGCGGGGCTCGTCAATTGTCAATCGTCAAGATTTATGGCTCGAGCATCTTATGGTCGGCGCCGGCGAACTCACTTGTTCTTTGACTTGTTCACGCACATCGAACGACAGAAACTTAAACATTTATCATAAAAGAAAACATTTTTCAACGTTACCATAGGTACTTCCTATCGCTTTAAATTTGTATTCAGTTTCGAACCAACGGTCGCAAATCACGAACATTTACAAATATCTTATACAAGTATATTGTTAAATTAACTTTATAATAACGACAAGAATATTCCCTCAAAATACGGCTAACGATTTCAAAATCACGCTGTACTTTTTTTTAACTTCTGGTTGTTACTTCACAGGCGATTCCAGTTACCCCCAACAGCCCTGGCTGCTCGCGCCGGCCGCCGATGCAGCCCCGAACTCGCCTGAGGCTCTTTACAACAATTGCCACAGTAGAGCGTGAAGAATATGGCGGAGCGTTGCATTTTACCTATGAAGGCTCGTTGGCAAGTTCTAGTTCGACTGGAGATTTCCGCACTTAGCCTCATAGTTGGGCCATTGTACGTAGGAAGTGCTGAGGTATGTAAATACCTTAGACATTATGGTTTCCTCACGATGTTTTCCTTCACCGTTAGCGAGTGGTATTGCTACTATAACTTCACAAATGTACGTAACTTAGAAAACAAAGTCATTGGTACAAGCCGGGATTCGAACCCACCACCTCCCGAATGAGAAGCCGGCGGCTCGTTGGCAATGCTTGTTGTCACATCGCTCGCTTCGCTACACTCCAGATAACATAGCGAACGCCCATAATATTCCAGTCCCGGAACTCAAAGAGGAGGAGATGCAGGAGGACAGGGCACGTCAGGTCCACGTGACGTCGTATGGACGGGGGATTGTTTACGATTGGATTCCGCTCAAGGAAGTGGCACAACAGTCGTGGGACTGAACGCCAGTGAGAAAGGGGCGACGACTTTCGATGGTTCAACTTTGAACAATAACTGTAACGGAAATATCTGTTACCGAACGAATCTTTTTTTTTCCGGATTTTATATTGTATTGTACGTACAATAAAGTATGATCTTTTAGCCAGTGGGTTGGCCGTGAGGTGTTGGTTGCGGTGGAGTGTGTTGAAGGAGGTAAAGAAGGACAGTTCGGAAGATATAAAGGTTTACTTGACACACTGTAGTTAGGTTTACACACAGAACAACACGAGAAGAACAAGAAGAAAACCTCAAACCATGAAGATTCTATGTCAATTCAAAGAACCTATTGCAATAAAACGGCAATTTCATACTTTAACCCCTATTAGAAAAAGATTTGTCTTGTAAGTGTGTAATATATGTATAGTAGTGAGACTAGTGAGGCTACAATCTTTTGTGTAAAAACTTTTAACGTTCGGTTTGGTTTATTACAATTGTATCCTATTATATGAAATGTTAGCTGAAACTGTTGTTTGAGGCATAATTGTGTCAAACGCTACTATTTACTTCACAATAATAGTTAGAGGACACAAACCAATCAGTCATCCTTACGATATTTACTAAGAAACATCAAAAACTTACCGAATACTTACTCATTGTTTTGTACTTCACAGATTAATAGTTATAACAATATTGGATAAACATTGTTTAATTTTACACACAATTTTTTTTTCTGTCCGCAAGATGGGTAACTTGTAAAGCTTTGTTTTACAAATTATTTAGGACCTTATACTTAATCCGCGTAAGCTTGAAACAAAAATCTGATGTGCACCTTAAGAGAGTCTGAACATGTCTGTCTGTGAATGAATATAAGCTGTAGCTTATTTTTTAAGCAAAAATAAAAGGAATGCAATTATATTACGTTAATTTATTAAACTGAACAAAATGTTACACTTAGGCATATCTTACCTATTTATTACTAAATAAAATTGGCAGCAGCTCAACCTTTACATTTTATTTGCAATCGTGTCGCATGTAAAGCAACTGGATGAAGTGCACACATGTGAAGGTTGGTGTGCTGTCGACTGTACAAAGAATTTTACACATTTTTTTCGTATTTTGTAACTTAGCATCCATCACTAATATAAATTACAAATCACATGGAAATCTTTGAAAACAATTATCTGGGGAAATAGTATAAATATCTATCCACACTACACCAACCCCGGGATATGCAAATAGCACTTTTCAGTTAGACAGTTGACCTGTATAAAATTTAATAAACATATGTTCATAAACATTAAAGTGTAACCTGTATAAATGTCTAACTGTATAAGGATGAAACCTGCATAAAATTTAATAAACTCACGTTCATAAATGTAACTTGTATAAATATCCAACTGTATTAGGATGAAAGTATATATAGGTAGTGCATTAGTTTTTAATGTTGAAAATATAGGAATTGGTGTTTGGGTTTCTGATTGTAAACTAAATTTGCATTTCTGGATACTCATCCCCCTGGGCCTATTTCATAGAACTACAATTCATGGTTTACTATGTCAGTTTGCTGTACATTGCAAAGTCAATTACTTACCCCACAGATTATTGAGTAAGTAGACTCTGTTATGTACATCGAATGCTATAAACTATGAATTTCAGTTTTATGAAACGCTACCCAGGGGACAAAATAAGAAATAGATCATAGTACATTTAATTTTGAGGTTGAGATTTTGAGTAGAGCCCTGAACGCCGCGTTACGAGTACTGAAGACCAGCGCTGGAGTATCATATCTCCAGCTTATGCTGAGTCCAAGTCATTTTGCTATTGCCACAGGCTCAGTACTCACATTGGACAAGGCATTGCTGTGTATCTCATTTGTTAATGTTTTTTTGTAATAATGATTCACTGTGCTTTGTATGTGTTCTTACTACTGTATTATTATTTTTATTGCTTGTGTGTAAATGCAAATAAATAATTCATCTATCTATTTACAGACATGCACAGATGCAATCCTTAAACCTATATCGTAAGTGGGCCTCAAGAGAGTATTTTTAAAAGCTAAGGCGCGGAGCACACTGCTCTGGCGTTTGGCTCTGGCATGCCAGACATGCCATGGCGCGGACATCATTCTGTTTCAAAATACCGTACCAAACACACGGTCATAATTTAAACACACTCAACGGCCTTTCGTCGGACGTGGTATAGCACTCCACTTTCGCGCCCGCGCCCGATTGCAGTCAGTTCCAGGTCACTTCGCAGTCACTTCCTTCGCTTCACGCCTTTTAACAGTCATGCACGTGCCATGCCTGCGCTATGTCCGCGCCAGGTCCTTGCTATGATGCCAGATCAGTGGGCTCTGCGCCTAAGCCAGAGAAGCCAAGCTATATATTTGTTTCGACGGAATTAAGGTGCTTTGGTATAATCTTTTAATCTCTATCTCAAAGTTGCAGGCAAAATATAATGAGTTGGGAAACTATACAAAACAATCTTTGTATACTTAGAGGTTAGAGACAACAATAAAATGTCATAGAGGACAGGCTTCATACGCTCTTATAAAAACATGATTCCTTAAAAGATACCTCATAGCAGCACAGCAGTTAAAATAGTCCTTGATAAAGAGAAAGACGTAACCACAGATTATTTAAATTGTCTCTGAAGAGTTTTACGAATCATGTTTACATAAATAACATTGGTAGTCTATCATTATATCTATAAAGATTATTTTAGATAGAAATTGTTGCCCCTGCACGGTCCTGGCTCAGTATACTGTGGAGAAACCTTCATTACTACATAAATTTCCAAATGGTCCATATTATATTTTCTTACTTTTTTTTAATCGATTACTGCTCCCCTTTGGCCGACCCCTTTTCCTTACTTCTGGTACAAGATTTTTCAATTGAGGAATATTTTCTTCTTCATCATCGATGTCAACCAAATATTCTTGCTCTAAATATTCATCCTCCGGTAAAAAATCATTATCTAAATAGTCTTCTTCTAAGTAAACTTCAGATGCTTCAGTCTGATCTGCGCCTTCCTCAATTATCGTTTGACCATTTTCTTCCTCTGTTGCTTCCAAAACGTCTTCTTGTTCATGTTCTTCTTGCTCATCTTTTATATCGTCATTTTGCCAATTATTTTGGGGTTTTGGACATTTCCCTTTGCTTGTAAGTGACGGATGAATGTTCACATGAATATGCACTCGCAGTTGCTTGCAATCATTGGGCAGTTCAACTAATTGTTCAGTTTCTGCAATCTCTGTCGGTGTCTGCACTTGTTGCCCGTTTTCGGTATCTGTATTCTCCTTAGTAGATAGATTTATTTCTCCGTCAAATTCTTTGCCTTCAGACCAAAGTGTTATAATACTTTTAAGCAACTCAATTCGTTTGTGGAAAATTGGCATTGATACTTGGCTGCATAACGCAGCCATTTTACTGCAATGCTGATCCACAATACTAAACTTTCTTTGAGTACATAATGTATGTGCTTCAGAATTCTTTTTTATGACATTTATAGGTTTCACTTCTGTCAATTTGGCTCTTCGCTTTGACAATGACGAGAAAGCAGTCTCCGACGAGCTGTGGTTGTGTTTGTCCTTTATTTGAGCCACTATTAGATATTTTTTGCATTTACTTAGACGCAAGAAGATCAAGGCCGGGCAATCCTGCCTGAGGGTAGAAGTTTTTCTTAAAGAATGGATATTTTTTGATATAAAAGATCGGCCCCCTTTAACGCAAGCTAGTTTGAGATAATAATATTTGAGATCATAATTAGATTGATGCACAGATTCAGGAAATCTCTTCCCCTGGGTGACCAATGTCCGAGCGTCTCTGATCCAGAATTCATTCGAAACACTTTTTTTATAAACTGCTAAGGCCTGTTCGAACTCCTCGTACGATGAAAATTTATCTCCCACTTTCATTTTTCTTCAATAAAACAAGGAAAAGCACGCAAAACCGCTGCTGGGAAACAACACGAAGACGAAAAGAAAAACAAAATCCGCCAAATATCAACAATATCCAAAACGATTTGAGTCCACCAAACCTCAACAACTCAAACTACTCACTCTGTGATACAAACTGTCAAGCTATCGTCACAGACAAAAAAATATCGTCGTTGGCAGTGTTGCCAAAGCTACTCAGGAAATTCCCGTATTCCCCAGAGGTCGCGGGTTCAAGTTTGCGATAATCGCCACGCTTGGCAGACGGGTTAGCGATCGCAGTATGCGGTTGGAATTTCAGAAAGACCCTGCTGCCCGTCTCCGGTAATTGATTTCCTTAGTCGCCTTCTACAACATCCAAGGAGCGAAATGGAGTATTATTATTACTAATTACTAATAATTATAATATAGTTACAACCCAACCTACAGAACATAGGCCTTCCTCATGATTTTCCAAGCTTCTCGTTCTTTTGCTGCCCGCATCCAGCGACTTTCTGCCACCGTAACCAGGTCGTCAGACTATCTGGTGGGTGGCCTACCCACACTGCGACGTCCAGTATAATATTAATTATAGGTATTATGTAATTGTAATGTTTATCAAAGTGTGCCCTGATTTAGGGCTGGAACCAGCACTGCATGCTCTCGATAGAGTTCGTCAGTTACAACCAATCCGATCTGGCTACAAAATAGAAATACTTGAATTTTCACTCACACTAGTGACTTGGCGCCATAAAACTTGACTGCCTTACCTTTTGTATAAAACCAAACATCGGTAACGCTGTCACTTACTATCGGCCAATCAACATTCACGTCACACATGGTGCACAGAATGAACCAATCACAGTGATTTAGTCTGCAACACATCTTGTGCTCATTTCATTGGTAAAGACAAATCTCGAGGACAGGGGCCGTTTCGAGTGTGAATTTTATAGAGAGAAATACTTCTATGTTTTTTTTATTCGTAGGTGGTAGTCGCTTTAAAATCGCCAATTAAGTTAGGATTCCTTTCAGTCTTGGGGATTTCCACAAGCTGGCAGCCCCAGTACCCGGCGACGTCGCTCGCTGCCTGACAAGACTTATTTTTTTATAGCTGCTCTACACGTGGGCCAACAAACAGCAAATAAGCCATTTTAGGACAGCAGCTGCGTTCAACATTTCTTCTGAGCTGCTAACCCAATGATGAGGAGATAGAATTGTAGAGCATGCTCGTAACTTCTTGTAAATATGCGAACGCAACGCACCCATAGAGGTTGAAGGCAGTTGTTGATATTCAACTTGGCAACTTTTCTAGTTTTCATAAATGTCAAAGAAAGAAAGTAAACAATTTCACATGTGTTAGTTAGTGTCACCACAGAGAATATAATCTACGTGTCACAGAGTAATTTTTTATGTTAGTGTTTCAGTGTTTCAGTTTTTAGACTTTTTAGTGCTTCGATCGATTACCACATAGAGTATCTTTTGTTACATTACCTTAAAAATGCTGCTGGAAGACCACAATTTCGATATATTTGTTGCTAGTAAAATAGGCTCTTTCAAACGTAAGTAAATTCATATTATTCAATCTAACGTCAGCATTTGTAAGACGCCTTTTTAAACCCCAATAACGTTAAATTTCAGTGCAAATTATGTATCGTTTACATACTATAATTAGTTAATTAGTTGGTTTTATCCTCAAGTTATCAATTTCTACGATTTACTGATAGGACTTTTAGGTTATGTTATTTATGATACTTTTATTTGGTCCACAAAAAAGCTATTGGCTATTTGTCTCACGATCACATATTATTGACTGTCCCGTTGGTCGGGCAGTATCACGTCTCATTACCCTGCCGGAGGTATTGTTTTTTATTCCCCCTTTGGTTTGGGGGCTGCCATACATTTGCATTTGCTGCCATAGTCTGAGTGTATTTCCATGTTTGTGATATCCTTGCCTGGTTACCATAGCACAGGGACCAGTGATTGTGTGTTGTGGGGAAGTCATTATTATAATACTAGCTGTTCCAGCAAACTTTGTACGGCCACAGAATCCGTTTATACGATTCTTGCACAACGCCATCTATTTTTAATACAAAACATTCACTCGCACAACACCATCTATTTTAAGCTTAAAATAAATATTGTCCTGCGGGAACGCATTATGGGGATATCACATAATGCTATGTCTCAATTCAGGTATTTGTCTATCTGACGCCAAGTTTCATGTTAATCCGTCCAGCCATTATTGCATGATTGGGTAACAAACATCCAAACATATTCACATTAATAATATTAGTAGGATTGCAATCTAAATTGTATGACCGAGAGTCAATCAGCAGTCCAATAAGATAAGATAAGATAAGATAGCCTTTTATTTCTCTTTACACCTTAATACATCAAAATACAATTTTACATGCACATGCACTTCTTCGTACCTACTATTTAAATAATACAATTTATTCCTATTTCCTTTTTGTTACATTATTTTGATTTCTCCAATTAACACATTTCACATCAATTAAGTTAATATATATTCTAATCATGTTAAATATTTAAATAATCCAGATATATTCGAATAATTTCAATATTAAATTTCTATAACATTTCAACATAAATAATCATGTTCACATTTCTCAGTTTTACATTTGTAACTACATTACTTCTCCTAGGAACTCCGAAGGCGACTTGCAACCTTTTGTTTTTATTTTTAAGAGCGCCCTCATTGGGCATAGGCCTCCTGCAGCTGTGTCCATATTTCTCTTTCGTGAGCCAATTTTATCCACTCTGGGCCTGCAATTGATTTAATGTCGTCTTCCCATCGCATGTACGGGCGTCCACGTCTTCTGTGACCTCCTTCTGGGCCTTTCCATTCTGTCACTTTTAATGTCCATCTATCATCTTTTAGTCTGGCTAAATGACCCGCCCATTTCCATTTCATAGTTTTAATATATTTTGCTACGTCTGTGCAGCAGCAGTCCAATACCTTTTGTTTATTCATGGACCAGGTTTGTACCCTAAAATGTGTTAAATTTCTTCTGTCTTTTCTTTCTTAAACATTACTTAGAATATTTTACCTTGCCATATTCCATGGGGATATTGCTGGATACCGTAATACAGGCTTTACGCCTAGCTCGGTAACAGAGGCTAATCTGTATATTTATATATATTGTAATATGTTTGGTCAATAAACTAAGTGATGTTTCCACAAGTGTTTCTTAATCATCTATTTCAAACCAAGTTTCACATCTATCTATCTATCCCGCCCATAAACAGAGCCCACTGCTAGGCATGGGGCTTTTCTGTCACTCCAATCCTGTCGGTCCCCTAACAATCACATGCATTGCTTTCTGACGGCTTTATTAATGTAACAGACCCATCTGGTCACTGGTTTGCCTGCTTATTGTTTACTCAACCTAAGCCACCTTTCTGTGACCGCCATTGTTCACTGACCGTCCTGCCCTCTGACACATCCCCTGCCCTGCTAATAGTCTTTTTATTAACTACGTCCACATAGCATTTTTTTTGTGGAGCAACATTTTACAAAAGTTACTATGATTATAGTGGTGCAAAATTTTGGTCCACAAAATGATGAACGCCTATGTATGTCTGATTACCGTTTTCACATTTTCGAAACTTTACCTCCAGTAGATTTGAAGGAAACAGGCTGTGACAGACATGTCGTTACTCATCTTTACTTTGCAAGTTTTGCGTACTTATTTATTTTCTCTATTTAAATCTAGACATAAAATACCACACGGACAGTACGAGGAACAACAAGAAATGCATAGAGAACCTGGTTGACATTAAGACCCTTCAGAAAGATGACACCATCACCTGCATGACGTGGGGAAATGAGGAACAGAATGAGATCATTCTTGGAAGAAGAAACCAACAGGTAGGCATACGTAGATGTTTTAACTATTTGGCTCAGTTTGCATTATGAAGCAAGTTCTGTGGTATTCATCATCATCATCAGCCATAGGCCTCCTTCGTGGTTTTCATAACCATGAGGGGTTTTGCTATAATCGCCACGCTTGGCAGGCGGGTTGGCGATCGCAGTATGTGGTTGGAATCTCAGGAAGACGCTGCTGCCCGTCTCCTGCTAATTGATTTACTTAGTCGCCTTCTACGACATCCACGGAAGGAAATGGAGTGACGCTGTTCTTAATCCGGCGCCACACGGAACTGTGGTATTAGTTAATCTAAAAATATGTAAAGTAAATAGTGCACGGTAATTGCCCTACTAGGTTCTAAGTGAGTACCTAAAAGTAGAAAATTCGTTTCGTTTTCAAGCATGGACATGTAGGGCTGCCACATGTGTTAAAGCAAAATCGACAAAATTTTGTAGAAAATATGAAAAAGCAACGAATTTGAGAATGCATTTAACAAAATTAACATTTTATTTAAATGCGAAAACTGAACAGACGAAGAATATAATCATACAAAAATAGAAGCATAAATAATTTTATTGTTTTATTTTACCTAGGTTTTCATATGATTTCTATGGTATAAAAGCAATGTCACTCCAATCTAAGTTAAGACTTAAGTTCCCCATTGTAGATGCGAATAACTGCTCGATCCCTGATTTCTTTATTTAATTTCAGGTTCAGACGTACAACACAACGCAGGCCGCGTTCACTCGGACAGTCACGGCGGACTACGGCAAGGGCGAAGTGGTCGGGGTGGGCCGGTGCAGGCGGCGGCTCATCACCGCTCTGGCCTCCGGTGTCGTCAAGATATGGTCCAAGAAGGAGGAGACGCTACTGGAGACCGGGGCTGAACTGGATAGGTTGCGGAGCTGCGGTGATGATGACACCTTGTTTGCGACTGGTAGGTTTTTACCGTGTGGCGCCGGATTACGAATAGCGCCAAATAGCACAAATAGGGCAGCAACGTCTTCCTGAGATTCCAACTACATACTGCGGTCGCCAACCCGCCTGCCAAGCGTGGCGATTATGGCAAAACCCTTCATGGCTAGGAAAACCATGAGGGAGCCCTGTGTCCTGCAGTGGACGTCAAATGGCTGATGATGATGAGGTTTTTAGGGTTCCGTACCCGAAGAGTGTCAAACGGGATCCTGTTTAAGACTTCACTGTCTGTCTGTCTGTCTGTCTCACCGTCTGTCCCTCTGTCTGTCTGTCACCAGGCTGTATCTCATGAACCGTGATAGCTAGGCAGTCGAAATTTTCACAGATGATATATTTCTGTTGCGGCTATAACGACAAATGCTAGAAACGGAATAAAATAGATATTTAAAGGTGGCTCCCGTACAACAAACGTTGTTTAAAGACAGCGCTCGCCATCTAGCGGCTATCTATGTAACCTGCACAGCGCCGATGTCATGTAGTTAAATGTCAATGTTAAACGCTTCTTGTTGGTTTCTATAGATGGCGGTGTTCTCAAATTCGATCTTTGTCTAATGTTGTATAGATAATGTCACGGAACCCTTCGTGCGCGAGTCCTACTCGCACTTGGTCGGTTTTTTGTGTTTCATGCCTAAACGGTGCATAGGGTACCGTTTGCACCCATAAGCATAATAAATATGCTTATGACGTCATCTATCGACGACAGCTATATTCTTTTCTTTTTGGTTGAAGTCTCATGAGTGCGGGACGTAACTGTGGGGCAGCTTTCACGACCAACGTTCTTCACTCGGTCCGAATGTATGGCTGCTTGTAGGTCCTCCTCCGTAGTAGCTTCACTGACCTATACATAAGCAGCCTATATAGGGCACAGGCCTCTTCTAAAAACGGCAAAAGAATTACGATTGTTGTATGGGAGCCCTCCCTTAATATTTATTTTATTCTGTTTTTAGTATTTGTTGTTATGGCGCCAACAAAAACACATCATCTGTGAAAATTTCAACTGCCTAGCTACCACGGTTCATGAGATACAGCCTGGTGACTGAGAGACAGACAAACAGACAGCCGGACAGACACACATACGGACAGTGACGTCTTAGTAATAGGGTCCCGTTTGGCACCCTTCGGATACGGAACCCTAAAAACAATACTGAATTTGCGGTGTGCCTCTTGAATATCTCGATTTCCTAACTGTGTATCTTCAACACAAAACTTTTGCGGAACTCTAACACTGCGGATTCTTGCCACTCCTCATGTACTTCCACCGGGTTGACTGGTAGAAAATGCCATTAGCATTAAGTCCGCCTTTTGTACAGTTTCTTTTGTGCAGCAGTCAGGATGGTAAAGGTGCTGGGCAAGCATACTCCCATCTAAAAAACAATGTCCCAGGCACTGTAGCGTCCGATTGGTCCCTTCACCCATCTAGTATGATTGAAGGTGCCACTGGACGCTGCATAAATCATCTCATGACGTAGAACAAAGGCCAAAGTTTTGTTTTTGTGCAATAAAGAGTTAATAAAATTAATAACACGCTCTTAGTCTAGTGTCAAGCCTTGTACGTTAAAGGTGGACAAGAGAACGAGCTGAAAGTCTGGCGAGTTGGCGAGCCGGAGACCGTCTTCCATGCCAAGAACCTGCCCCAGGACTGGCTGCAGCTGCGGCAGCCGGTCTGGGTGTCCGACCTTTGTTTCCTGCCGGGAGAGGGTGGCAGAGTGCTCGCTGTGTGCTCGAGATATGGCTACGTCAGGTGTGTGGCTGTGGGTAGATAGATAAGAAATCTGTTTGCGCTTTGAGACACACACATAAAGCATAACACAAATAGTTTAATACCATAAAATTAGACCAATTTACAATTATAATTTATACCATAGATTTAAGATGATTTGAGAAAAGATGGTCCGAGTAGACCTTTTTCTCCACTGCAAATCCGGCCTCAAGGCTAACATTGCACATCGAACACGATAACGTCGAGAGTAGAGGAACCCATCTTGTTATTAAAATTATTTGTTGCACTTATAAACTTGAAAGTACAAAGACGAACTTAACGCTAAAAGCATTATCTTCCAGTTAACTTTAGTTGATCCCCTTCCTCTCTCTCTCTTTTTCTCTTTCTCCCACTCACTCTCACTCTTTTACTCTTCCTCACTCACTCACACTTACTCACTCAATCCCTTCTCATTCTTACTCACTCATTCATTCACTCTTACTCACGCTTACTCATTCGCTCTCACTCACCGTAGCTCACTCAGGCTTACTCATTCACTCTCACTCACTTACGCTTACTCATTATCGATCACTCACTCACGCTTAATCATTAACTCTCACTCACTCACGCTTACTCATTCACTCTCACTAACTCACGCTTACTCATTCACTCTCACTCGTCGTCACTCACTCACGCTTATTCATTCACTCGCGCTCACTCACGCTTACTCATTCACTCGCACTCACTCACAATAACTCATTCACTCTCACTCACTCACTCCCTCATTCATATTAGCACCCTCCCTCCTTCCGTACGTAATGGTTTGGTTATGATTCCAGGCTCTACGACACTCGTGCGCAGCGGAGGCCCGTGTGCAATGTCGTGTTCCAAAAGATGGCGGCCACATGCATCACGCCCAGTTTTGATGAAAAGTAAGTGCCGAGGTGTTTCTTCTGCTTTCAGGGCCTCTCCACTAGTGACATTACCAGTCGCTCCAGGAAAATCTCGTGAGGAAACCTTGTCTGAGGTATTTACATGCCTCAGCGCTTGCTACGTACAATGGCCCAACTATGAGGCTAAGTGCGGAAATCTTAGGTCTAACTAATTTCCGCTATTGGATATTCCTCTGTATATTCCTCTCTTGTCTTTTCCAAGCGAAATAGGTCTTCGATGCTGGCAACTTTAGTACATTCTCTAAATGAATGTCCGTAAGCCATGATTTTCTTTTGCTGCCGGCGCGCGCCTCGTCCTAACATCTTAAGTTGAATTCTGATTTGTGGACTTAATGAAACTAATATATATATTTAAATATATATATATTTTAATATTAAAACACTCCTACAAATTAAATTCTCTTCCCCTTTAACCAAGACGATTTAAATTTAAACTGCAATTGAAGAGTACTGGCAACTCGAATCGGTCCTGTTTTGGACGACTACTTCCAAGTCATAAAATAGGCATAAAAGACAATTTTAATATTTTATTATAAAATTATATAATCCGCGTGGCGCCAGATTAAGAATAGCGTCACTCCATTTCCTTCCGTGGATGTCTTAGAAGGCGACTAAGGAAATAAATTCATAGGAGACGGGCAGCAGCGTCTTCCTGAGATTCCAACCGCATACTGCGATCGCCAACCCGCCTGCCAAGCGTGGCGATTATGGCAAAACCCCTCGTGGTTATGAAAACCACGAAGGAGGCCTATGTCCTGCAGTGGGCGTCAAATGGCTGATGATGATTATACAATATTATTTTAGACGTAAGCATTATTATATAAGCTTAATTAAAAACTAATTTTATACATATTATGCACATTCATAACAAAATAATATTGAAAATATGAAAGCTTTCTTTGTTGTTAACGGTTTCTGAAGATATGTTTTTCAGGCTATCCATTTTTTACGCCACACATACAGGGTCTGGCGTCTTTACGCCCGACAGCGAATATTTATGATATGCCTGCTTCTATAAATCAGACATAAAAATATCCGCTATTTAAAAGTTATTATAAATATCGAATTAATTATAAACCCGAAACCGGCGTGCGTGCATGCAACGACTAATGCTAAAGTCGTTTGTCAGGATCGTGGCAAGTGGCATTCCCTGGTCTCTGCTTACCTCTCTGGGACACAGGCGTGAGTTTATGTGTGTATGGGTATGTACGTAATTATAAATATCTGATATTTTGTCCGAAAGCGGTGGTAGCCTAGTGGGTAGAACATTGGACTCAGAAGCGGGAGACCCAGGTTCGATTCCCAGTGCGGCCATGTACCTATGACTTTGTTTTCTAAGTTATGTACATTTGTGAATTTATAGCAGCAATACCACTCGCTAACCGTGAAGGAAAACATCGTGAGGAAACCTGAGTGTCTGAGCTATTCATATAGCTCAGCGCTTGAAATCGCCAATCCGCGGTGGGCACGCGTGGTGATTAAGCCCATACTCTCTCCCTGAGAGAAGGCCTGTGCCCTACAGTGGGATGTATATAGGCTGCTTAGGTATGATATTTCGTCAGCCCTGCTCCATAATTAATACTTTGTTATATCGCAGGCAAGTTATGGTGGGTTTCGGGCGCGGGCAGCTCCACCAAGTGGACCTGCGCGCCAAGGGACACCCCGACAAAGGCTACAAGGGATGCGCAGGCGCAGTGACCGCCATCGATCTTATCAAGGTAAGGTTTTTTAGGGTTCCGTATCAGAAGGGTGCCGAACGGGACCCTATTACTAAGACTTCACTGTCCGTCTGTCTGTCAGTCTGTCCGTCCGTCTGCCTGTCTGTCGGTCTGTCTGTCACCAGGCTGTATCTAATGAACCGTGATAGCTAGACAGTTGAAATTTTCACAGATGATGTATTGATGATGCCGCTATAACAACAAATACTATAAACACAATAAATGATATTATAGTAGTTTATGCAACTGTCATATAATGAAGGGTATTAAAACACGAGTGTGAGTTTATGAAACGAGCGCAGCGAGTTTCATAATAGTAACGAGTGTTTTAATACCCGTGTTATATGCAGTTGCATACACTACTTTATCTTCACTAATGCAATTAAAAATTAAATTCACGCGTACGTGTATAATCACAGTGATTTTGCCGCCATTAAAATTTAACCAATGAGAGCGCAGCTGCGCGCTTCAATAAAACGCGACCAACCTGATTGGCCCTGCAATCAAGTTGGTCGCGTTTTATTGATGTTATAATGAGATTTTACGATATCGATGTGAATATTATACCATCATGTGAAATTGCTTAAATTGAGTGTTTTGTTGTCTGCGCTATAACAGTAGTAATTATAATTCAAGTATTGAAAACATAAGTAGAATGTTACAACATTAGTGTAGATAAAATAAATTACTAATATTCACGGATGTCCTGTATTTCGGTGAATCCTACTAATATTATAAATGTGAAAGTTTGTTTGTTTGGATGTTTGTTACTCAATCGCGCAATAACGGCTGAACGGATTTACATGAAACTCGGCGTACAGATAGACAAAGATCTGAATTGAGACATAGCATACTTGATATCCCGGTAATGCGCTCCCGCGGGATAATATTTATTTTAAATTTAAAAAAGGTGGCGTTGTGCGAGCGAACGTTGTGTTATAATAATAGATGGCGTTGTGCAAGAATCGTATAAATTTTATCGTATTTTCATGTATCTTTATAATGTATGGTGTGCAATAAATAGTATTAATCTAATCTAATCTAAACGGATCCTGTGGCGGTACGAAGTTCGCCGGGACAGCTAGTAAGTGAATAAACAGTGACGTCATAATCATAAGCAGCCTATATACGTCCCACTGTAGGGCACAGGCCTTCTCTCAGAGAGAAAGTATGGGCTTAATCACCACGCGTGCCCACCGCGGATTGGCGATTTCAAGCGCTGAGGTATGTGAATAGCTCAGACACCCAGGTTTCCTCACGATGTTTTCCTTCACCGTTAGCGAGTGGTATTGCTACTATAACTTCAGAAATGTACATAACTTAGAAAGAAAAGTCATAGGTACATGCCCGCACTGGGAATCGAACCTGGGTCTCCCGCTTCCGTGTCCAATGTTCAGTCATTCAGTGACGTACTTCCATGCAATGACGTACTTCCGGTTTGGAACTCAGATACTTTTTTACTTATTTTCTCGAAAATGAAATGAAACAGAACTCTTTTTTTATCAGGCAATGCCCACTGCTTATATGGAGGATGTTGCAAAAACCCCCACACTTTTAGCTATGAGGATTTTGTTGAACCGTCCACATCGGGTCAGTCTAATAAGGACAGCGATGACGGAATTTATGTGGGTACTTTTATTTTATTTCATTAGGGTAAACAAACAATTTTACAATGAGTGGTAAACAGCAGGTTAGGAAATATTTTAAGTAATTGTACAACTGGCAACGCTTACCACGAGTTGCAGAAAAATAAAAGAAAGGTTTCAGAGACAGACAACTTTTGGATTATTACTAAGTCATTAAAACTAATAAGATATCAATCTTATTACTTTAATAACGAAATTAAACCTGGGGTGTGACTACATAAGTCCACCACTGTATGTCGTTGTCTGATTCGGCCTACTCCGAACTGTCAAATACATACATATTTTGACACTGGAGTCTAGACGACTGAGTCGTAACCCGATAGAGTGGAAAGTTATGTGATGCAAGGGCTAAAATGTACTAAGTGCGAGTAGCATTGTGAAGGATGGCGCAGTGGCCCTGGATGGACGGATTGATTGATTGATGGATGGACGGACGGACGGACGGATGAAGTGCCCCTCACCATATCCTAAGCGATTATATTCGTCTATGTGTCAAATTAGTATGGAATTTGACAGTTAGATGATCGGAATCACTCAGGATTTGGTGCGCATAATTAGGTCACTGGATAGACAGATCGATTGATCAATTTATTGATAGACTGAAGACTGAATGAATTTATTGTGCTATAACAGACGACCTCGTGGCGCAGTGTCCCGGGTTCGAATCCCGGCTGGGGACAAGAAAAGAAAAACCCCCAGGTCTCCAAGACCTTGTTTACATGTTTGTGATGTCGTTATTTCTGGTTCGCACGACACAGGGTATCCTAGTGTGGGGCCAGAAGCAATGTATGTGCCTGTATGTAAATGTTTATGTTACGAGTATGTTATGTTTACATTCAGCGGTTGTGGTGGTTTTAATTATACTAGCTGAACGGTGTTCTCATACACAAAACAATTAATAAAAATCGGTGAAGCCGTTTCGGAAGAGTTCCATAACAAACACTGTGACGTGAGATTTTTTTACATATTAGATTAATCACCTAGCAAATAGTTATTTCTCAACATGCTTGGAAATTTGAGCATTATTTCGACAACCTTCTTCGAGATAAATCGAAATAGCAGCGAGCGGCCGGAGAAAGTTATATGAAAATTGATAACTGTCGTGTTTTGCGGCCAAATAAATTACATACTAAACTCATATCTGTCGTGTTATTTAAAAAAAATGGAACGATCTTTTACTCCGAACAATTACAACCAAGGAGATAACTTATCAGAGGTTTCATTTAAATTTCGAACTGGCTTGCGATAGAAAGCTGAAAGAAAGAAAGAAACTTTAACGCGGCAAAAAATATTGTTGTTCGTTCGTGGTTCCTCTGATTTTGAAAGTTTATTGAATTTAACAGAATGAGTTCAAGTGATGAAAATGACTGCGATGAACTTATTTTAACGCCACCTGAAATTCAGGAGGCGGCAAGAGCCGTAATAGAAAACTTGTTACCGTCAAAATCGAAAGAAAAATATTTTCAAATAAAAAGTTCTGCCTTAGTACTACTTAGTTTTAATGTCCGCGCATTGTTTGAGAAAAATCATATACGAGCCTTGGCCACAACTAGGCATTGATGGGATCACGTATCCACGTTCGTCCGTGAATGCCTCTTTTGCTGGCCGCTACATTAATGTGCTAATAATTTCATTATTATTAAGTATCATTGTTTATTTATGTTTCAAGGCACGGAGACAAGTGGTGGCGGTGAGCTTGGACAGGCACGCCCGCGTTTGGGACTATGGAAGCAAAGAGTTGCAGTATAAGGTCTGTATACTTCTGTGAGCCTACATTGTTTCATTGCTGGGCGTAGTACTCCTCTAGACACTCTTGTGCCTTCTGCCATACGCTACAAGTTCCAGTTCTAGTTAGACCTGACATTTCCGCACTTAGCCTCGTGGTTGGGCCATTTTACGTAGCAAGCGCTAAGGCATGTAAATATCTCAGGTTTCGTAGGGTTTCCTCACGATGTTTTCCTTCACCGTTATCGTGTGGTACTGCTACCTCAACTTCACAAATGTTACATATATTTAGAAAATTGGTACTTGTCAGGTTCAAACCTCCGCTCCGCTACAAGCCAGAGGTTAAATGAGAGATAATGCTGTTAGCATTAAGTTCGCCTTTGTACTTTTTATAACAATATGTTATATCTTATATGATTTAAGTACACCTACCTACCCATCCTAAGGTTGTCTGGAAGAGATCGCTATAAGACCGCCAGTTGTATACTATGTAATTTAGATATTTAAGATTTTTCGTGTATGTATGTATTTTTATAATGTATGGTTTGCAATAAAGAGTATTCATCATCATCATCAACCCACTATGTCCCCACCAAGGGGCACGGGTCTCTTCCCTGAGGAAGGTATAGGCCACACTCCACCACGGGGGCCAAGTCCGGATTGGTGGAGGAATAAAAAGTATTAATCTAATCTAATAAGATATTATAATAAATAACTTCCACATATCACAATCACTTGTCCTGGTACCAAACCTGTGATATGGTATCCAGACAAGGACTGAGGCCCTTTGCACAAATGCACGGCGGTCCCCAGAGGGATTCGAACCCACGACATCCGTCATGGTAATCAGACGTGATGCCGCTGGACCAACGAGACAATGAATTTGAACCCTCGTTCACAGCAATACCTAACCTCGAAGCTGACGTCAGTCCTGGTGCAAAACGCCTCGTCCACCCCACTGGCTCGTCTCGACGCCTCCGAGGTCAAAGACGAGGTTGAGGTCAAAGAGGAGGATGACCTCGACGCGCTGTTTGAAGGCATGGACACTGTCAGGTTGGTTGTTCAATTCCGCGTCCACATAACGCAAAATAACGTCAACGCGCCTAGACTAAGGCCGCTTATACACGGGCGGTCGTCGACATGTCAGCGTCGACAAATTTTTACTTACTTACTGTACCAAATGTCAAAATAGTTTACAGCGGCGTTGTATTGGGGAATGACAAACTAGACCTTGTAGAAGACTCTGTATTTCTAGGTATCACGATTGATGCAAAGCTTCAATGGGGTCCTCATATAGACATATTGGCCAATAGGCTTAGTTCTGCAGCATATGCAGTCAAAAGAATCCGGGAACTAACTGACGTCGCAACTGCTAGGCTTGTTTATTTTAGTTACTTCCACAGAATTATGTCCTATGCTATACTACTGTGGGGTCGGGCAGCAGACATTGAGACCATCTTTGTCTTACAGAAGAAAGCGATCAGATTCATTCATAAGCTAGGCAGTAGGGATTCGCTAAGACATTTCTTTAAAGAAACTAACGTCCTGACAGTTGCTAGTCAGTATATCTTTGAGAATATTAATATTAATTAAATGCAAATTCCTCGTCTTCCCCCCAGGGGAACATCTTACAGAGGACCACGAGTCCGAAGGGGAAAGTTTCTGTGTTACTTAGAATAAAAATTTTGACTGACTTCGACTTCGAACATCCGCGTCAGCGCATCGACGGCTACCGTCGGCGCCTTGACGGCTGCAGTTGGCACACGTGCCGCCCATGTATAAGCGCCCTAATGGGGTGGATAGGAGGACTTTAAGGGGCTCCATAGAGTAACACTAGCGCCACCATGACAAAAGAATTATATCTGTCTTACAGATCGTATTTGCAAAGTCTCAATGATGTCAATACCCACAACCGAGAACCTACGATCAGAGACCTTGGACTAGATAGCATTTATGCCTAAAACTGCCGTTTTTGGCGCTAATCCTATCTAGTCTTGGGTTTTTTGCCTTAAGCCATGGGTCCTAAAAATCACTATGGACATGATTAAGAGATTGCACCGACAATTATTGGAAATACGATCTGTAAAAAAGGTATGATTTTTTTTCTTGAGTAGCACTAGTGTTAACTCTATGGAGCCCCTTAAAGTATTTGTGTGTGTATAGCTGAATGGAGGTCCTAGTTTTCTTCAAACTATTTCCATACTTCGTTGGGTCTGTATTTTTTCGACGTCTGTGATTGAAGATTGACATCCAGAATGTAAATTCTTTACGTTGAAATTTTTTTTATTGGCGATTTCCGGTTTCTCTTTATATCACAGAAGCGGTGTGTCGTAGCGTAAGAAAATATTTTGCACAAAAGCTCACGAAATTCTCTTTACACTTTTATCGAATTCCTAACTGTTTTCAATTACTTTTGCAGTGAGAAACCCAGAAAGAAGAAGCATGCTGCGGAAGAACCAACTACAACAACAAAGAAGGCAAAGCCTTCTACGGTAGGCAGCACAGAAGTAGACCTGGTGAAGTCCGACGAAGAAGTAGACACAGAAGATGCCATCAAGAAGTTGCTCAAGAGCACAGAAAAGAAGAAGAAACGAATGGAAAAGAAGAAAAAAGAGAAACGAGCAAAGAGTCTGTACTTTAATGCTTAAAATAAATGTTAATATTGCACAAAATGTTGCTTCATTTGGACGCCCGTAGAACGCCTACCCACTTACGAACTGAGGCAGAGTGATGATATTGGCTAGATGAGAATGACTGAGTACAAAGGAGTGGTGTACCTTTGCCCAGCCGTGGGCAACACAGAGAAATGGGCAATATACAGTCGGATTGCTTGATTTAATCGCACTTGAATTCGCTCACTGCTGTACTAACCTCGTACACTACCAAGGTTTCTCGTACACTAACAAGCTGGTGGTTTTTTTTTGTATGCACTTTGGTCAATTGACGGTTGTTAACAGTGGATTAACGGCCTGTTAGTGTACGAGAAACTGCGGGAGGCACTTCGCCTCTTATAAGTCTTCAACCGCGCGCCTGTTCCATCGTGTGGAAACTAAAATCGAGCCGCTTGTTGTAAATGTGTTTATTTATTTATTAGACACAACCAACAGTGTTCTGTGATGTACCTACACAGATGTGAGTATATATGACACGCACGTAATCCTTTGATAGCTTAGAAAAAATGTATTAGGTACAAGTAATAATGGTGGAAATGACGATCAACGAATCAAGTAATATCTGGTGTCTGTTCGTACCTGATGTTATACTATTTTACTCGTAAACCCAATTCATACTCACTGTCAATGCGTAATCCCGAAATTCAGATTTCTATACTTACTTTATAGTTGTGTGAAAAGCACCTATGTACTCATGCCCACCAAACTAGACAGCGATCGTGTGGATGCGCCGTGTGACATGACAACACGACATCAGCGCCACGCATCAACCAAAATCGAAACTAATTTTAATCGCCATTTTTGTGATGGCGGATATTTATAGATCGTAGGGTGTTGTTACTTTTCAAGTAAATAAATGCAGTAATAATGGAGGAAACGAAAGTTATTTACTACATAGACGACGAAGAAACGCCGTATTTAGTGAAAATCCCCATAGCGCCCGAAAAAGTGACATTGCTAGATTTTAAAAACCAATTGAACAGGCCCAACTACAAGTTTTTCTTCAAGTCCATGGACGATGATTTCGGTGTAGTAAAAGAGGAAATTGTCGACGACAACGCTCACTTGCCTTGTTTCAACGGTCGTGTGGTGTCGTGGCTTGTGTCTGCCGAAGGATCGAACCCTTCAGACGGTGCTTCTCAGTGTACGGACAGTAATGTTGGTAAGGGAAAAACTGCCAACCATGGGGCTCCTTCAGCGCCCCTTACGCGGGACAACTGTACTGACACCGACAGTACGATCAGCTCTAGGCCTGGGCACAGAGCCTCCTGCGACAAATACAAATACAGAGGCCTCAGGATCAACGGACACTCCAAATACACGAACCACGGCTTAGAATACGAAACGGCTTCCGTCTTGAGCTCAGATTTAGACTCCACTAGCCTCTTCGACAGTCAATCGGAGATAACTACCACCACAGGGCGCCATACAAACGCCTCTGTCGACCGAGCACTGACAGAATGCAGCAGCGTGTCCCACCTTCAAGTCAGCTCTCGGAAGAGGCCGCAGAGACGGAGAAAAAGGCCGCAGGTCATGTCCAGGACATCTTCATACTCATCTATAACTGATTCGACCATGTCCATGCATATAATTACGGTGACACTGAACATGGATACAGTGAATTTCCTTGGTATCTCCATTGTGGGTCAGTCTAATAAGGGTGGCGATGGTGGGATCTATGTGGGCAGTATTATGAAGGGTGGTGCGGTGGCTCTGGATGGACGGATAGAGCCTGGCGATATGATTTTGCAGGTTTGTTTATTCATTAAGGTTAAGGTTCGAACATGTGGAGAGGATGAAGGAAGAAAGATTGACGAAACAAATATATCGAGTGAATGTGGGTAGAAGGGCCGGTTCTTCGACCAAATCGCAAAGGGCAGGATAAAAAGTACCCGAAACCAGTGTGCGTGCATGCAATGACTTATGAGTGTTGAGGAAGGGAAAGTGATCTGGATGGATTGTGGCAAGTAGCATTCCCTGGTCTCTGCCTACCCCTCTGGGATACAGGCGGGAGTTTGTGTATGTATGTATGTTTATTTATTAATTTTATGTGGCACAAGCTCATCAGTCCCTTCTCATCCAAATGTGTGTCCTATGCACTGCAGTGTCTGAAGTGTCACTTTAGATTAGATTAGATTAATACTCCTTATTGTGGACTATACATTATAAAGATACATGGAAAATCCTAAATATCTAAGTATACAACTGCCGGTTTAACACTAAAAGCAATCTCTTCCAGACAACGTTAGAATGGATAGGACTGTCACTTTACCTATTTAATGTAGATAGAAGTTGTCACTAACATAGATGTAAAATGTAATTATTTACATAACAAGGATATTACAAGGAGAAATACTACCATAACACGGCAAGCTTATCTCTAAGAGATCTGCGGCAAGTATTTTTTGCCTGGATTAATGGTACATATTGATTCAAGTTATAGTTGACAACTATTGAAATACTGGCAAAATAGCATTTCTTTGTATTTTTGTAGATAGACTAGATTTCTAGAACAGGCAAGAAATAAACAACTACCTATTAGGTAACCATCTAAATTTATGTACAAACATTTGCAATTTGTTATGCAATATAAACCATGCATATCAATTTTAAAGAGCTCACTTGTCTTCATTATTATGATCAACTCTTATGTTTAAAGCAAAAAGGTGTTAAGTTGCATCCAGAGAATCCTTAATGGGACACCATTGAAACTGGATTCACTTACCAACCACACAGGATGTGGTAATAGCTTGACACAAAAGTGACAGTAATGTATCAAATGGCTGTAGACCATCCTGCCTTGTCTCTTCTATTGGGGAAGAAAGAGACAGCTTGGCCTTAGTGTCATATTACTTTTGGGATGTGTGAGAATGTTTAGTTTTAAGGTTCCAGAAAGAAACGGGGTTATGAGAGGCTAGATTAATGATGACCATAATTTTGTGGAATGTTTCTGTAAAGGCTTTAAAAACCTGTTAATTAAAGAAAGGGACTGGACAACCATTTGCTTTTCGCTTTTACGATAATACCATCCGTATGTTGTGAGAGAGACAAATACTTATGAGGTAAGTAGAGGTGTAGGCAGAGACCAGGGACTGCCACTTGCCACGATCCTAACAGATCACTTTCACTTCCTCAATATTCATTAGTCGTTGCATGAATGCACGCCGGTTTCGGGTACTTTGTATCCAAATACTTATTCAATAAATAATAATAACCATTATAATTTACCTAATAAAGAGTAATAAATAATCATGATGAGGCCTGTTCAATGTATAACTAGATAGTCATTCAGTCCCTTCCTTATTCTACCAGAGATAGATAGGATAACTGATTTATTTTCACAAGACACACACACATACAAAAAGCATTACATAAGTCACGAAGTAATGGCATAGTGTAAACATTGACAAGATAGAAGCATAGGTACATAAATCATGGAAACATGACACACCTGACACATTATACGGTACAGCAAGTACCTATAAAAACATAAAAACGTGTGTGTGGCAAATGCAAATGGGTTTCGACTCAGCATGTGCCGAAAATTTACAGAGCTATATATTTTGATAGATAATCTACAGACTAACAAAAAAAAGTCATAAATAACATAGAGTCCCGAAGTGCAATGTTCTTGAGAAATAAAAATGCTAACTTAATGGGATCTTATTGAAAAATTCCTGCAAACTGATGGTCACCACTATTCCAAAATGTTCATAATCCTGTTAGCTAAAGCCACACTTTTAGAGTATTTGTTTGCCTACAGCTTCATTTGCATGAGATTCAGTAAAAAGTAGCTGAGGTCTCCATCTTGTACAATTATGTATACTGTGTTATAACCATAATCCAAATAGTTGAGTCAAAGAAAAATTATACTATTCAAAATATTTCAAGTAGGGATGCACCGACTGTTCGCCGACCAGTCGGTTAAGCCGACTAGTCGGCCATATTTGCAGTCGGCGACTGGTCGGCGAACAGTCGGCCAAAACTGCCGACGGATTAGGGTAACTGAAATACGTATTTATTTTAACTGTTATGTACTTAATCGTTTATTAGTTTGTACCATATTAAAGATATTCCACTTCTAAGATACTCTTCTTACGAGATCAGATCAGTCATAAAATTATATATGTATAAAAGTAATCAACAGTCAAACCCTAGATCTAAGCTGGCCTCTATGCTCTCAGGCTTAATCATAACGAATTTAATCAGTCTTATTTATAAGTCTCGATTAGGAATCTGAAAGATCTTATCTACTAAAACATTATATATAAACAAAAAATCATGTCGCGACGTGATCACGAGCGTTGCCGAGGTCACCCGAACTCCCCCGAAAACAATGTCGGCCCGGCCGACATATCGGCCGACATGTCGGCTAATTTGTAGCCGACTGGTCGGCCTGTCGGCCAGTCGGCCAAAGTCACAGTCGGCCCATCTCTAATTTCAAGTTGTACTTAGGGTACAAAAGTAAAACCTCTTTCAAGATCTACATGCATTGAATTTCAGAAAAAAACTCCAAACTTACTCTCTTTTGCGAATTGTCACTATACCTACTCTGGAATAAAAAATGCTAAGATGCCATCACAAACAGTTTGACTCAAATGTCAATGAAGATTTACAAGCAATAAATAACTCATTGTCACAAGTTGAGTGAGTCTTTTCAAATGACTTCCCATTTGTAGCCAAACACAATGGTACTTTGATGTTTCGACCTTATTCTACCTGGTTAAGGTTGTCACTTAAGAATGTGAGTGCTTGGAAAAAATAATGGGGAACTTGCCTCAAACTTAGGGTTGTGTGTGTGGCATTGTATTTACACCATAGAAAAGCGCAAAAAATAAAACTATAAAAATATTCTTCTATTGGGGTTTTACAGTGTGTCGAAAGTGCAAAAAATCAAATTATGTATCTACTCTAATGATAAAAACATACTAGATTTTTTTTTATTGAGTTCTGGAGTTTTTAAAATAATAACATCATTGTTCTACGAGATAATTAAAATACTGATAAACGCTTCATTATGCATTATAAAGCATAATGAAGCATTTATCAATATTACGAGCACGTTATGATGTCTTAGTTTAAGCTCGATTTGTATGGGATTATCGATTTATATGATTGTACCACGTGACTAAACTCACTTTTCGACAGGTTATGAAATGTATTAGTTGTAGGGAAAAAATTAACCTCAATTATTTATCTTTTAACATCTCATTGGATTTGAATGAGATTAAAAAAATTTTTATGCAAGGGTTCCATCGTCACTAATGTTATCGAAGATGTCGTCTAATGAATGTTGAGGAAGCGAAAGTGATCTGTCACGATCGTGGCACGTGGCAGTCTCTATTCTCTGCTTACCCCTCTGTGATATAGGCGTGAGTTTATGTATGTATGTATTTTATTGAAGACGTTTGGAATTTTATTAATTTGAAACAAAGCAGAAACACTGTAGCCAATACCCATTGGATTAGAATTTTTAGATACTTGGATGAATCTTTTACAGGTAGACTCAAGATGAGAAGGAAGTCATTATGAGGAAACCTGTTCTGCTCCGCATGTAAAGACCTCAGCAAATTTACTATGTACTTCTCAGCAAATTACATTTACCAGCTGTGACATTGTCATGACTTAACAATAGGTGATTGATTGGTGGTGTCCCTAAAGCTGTGGTAGCGGAGCGATAGAACGCCGGCTTCTCATTCGGGAGGTCGTGGGTTCGAATCCCGGCATGTACTTTGTATTCTAAGTCACGTACATTTGTGAAGTTATAGTAGCATGACCACTCGCTAACGATGAATGAAAACATCATGAGGGAACCCTCGTGTCTGAGGCATTCACATACCTTGGCATTTCGACTGGAGATTTCCGCACTTAGCCTCACAGTTAGGCCATTGTACGTAGCAAGTGCGGAAATCTCCAGTCGAACTAGAACTGATGGTATCCTCTTCTTTGGTGAGACTGCTGTGGAATGTATATCGAACTGTCATAATAAACTCGTATAATAGCGTGGCGGTGGTAGCGCGGTCGGTAGAAGGCTTGCCTCACATTCAGGAGGTCGTGGGTTCGAACCCCGGCGCATGTACCAATGCCTTTGTTTACTAAGATACATACATTTGCAAATTTTTAGTAGCAATGCCACTTGCTAACGGTGAAGGAAAACGTCGTGAGGAAATTGAGGGCCTGAGGTGTTTACTTACCTCAGCGCTTAAAGTCGCCAATCAGCGGTGGGCACGCGTGGTGATTAGGCCACACTCTCATTAAAAAATATAATAAAAAAATTATGTCTATGTCTGAACTACGAATACTAATTTATACCTATTGGTACCATAAATAAATTTCTGTAGTAAGTAAAAGTAAAATTAAAATAAGTGATAGAATAAATAGATGATTTTTTGTAATTTTTTCTCTTTCATTAGTGAGCTTTATTTGCCTTCTCCCGCTCTCTGTTCTATAATTCAGAACCTCTCTTAGGATGGCTGGAAGAAATTTCTTTTGAAATAAGTCCGCCTTTGTACAATTACACTTACCTGTTATTTAACTTTTTTTTTTTAACTTTTGTGCAATAAAGCGTAACAAACAAACATACGAATTGAAGTTTTAAAAAAAACGCGGCCCTAAGTTTGCCACCAGCCGTGATCCTGACAAACATTTAATATCCTTACCCAATTTTTCAGGTGAACGATGTGAACTTCGAGGACATGAGCAACGACGAGGCGGTGCGAGTCCTGAGGGAGGTGGTCCAGCAGCCTGGCCCTATCAAGCTGGTGGTGGCTAAGTGCTGGGACCCCAACCCCAAGGGCTACTTCACCATACCGCGCACCGAGCCCGTCCGCCCCATTGACCCTGGTGAGTACGCCCCTTTAATCCTGGTGAGAACGCCCCATCGATCCCGTTAAGAACGCCCCATTGACCCCGGTCAGCACGCCCCATCCACCCCAGTCAGACCACATATCGGCAAGCGCAGCGTAGGACGACCAGCCACAAGATGGATAGACGACCTCATCCAAGTGGCAGGAAGGCGCTGGATGTAGGCCGCTTCCAACCGGTCTTTTTGGAAATCCATGGAGGAGGCCTATGTCCAGCAGTGGACTTCTCGTGGCTGAATGATGTGTAGGCAGATGAAACATTACAAATTATATAATTTATAATGTTTTATGTGTATGAGATAACTTAAATATTGATAAACGCTTCACACTTCGACTCAGAATGGCGACTGACGCGTTGTGACGTCATAGTTTAAGCCCGATTTCTGAGTAGTGTTAGTAGACCTTAGTGTGTCAAAACAAAGGTGTAAACCAATGTGTGTTACCAGTGATGACTTATGAATGTGAGACCTGGTCGCTGACTATGGACCTCATGAGAAGGCTCATCATCAGCCACTTGACGCCCACTGCAGGACACAGGCCTCCTTCGTGGTTTTCAAAACCATGGGGGGTTTTGCCGTAATCGCCACGCTTGGCAGGCGGGTGTGCGATCGCAGTAGGCGGTTGGAATCTCAGGAAGACGCTGCTGCCCGTCTCCTGGTAATTTATTTCCTTAGTCGCCTTCTACGACATCCACGGAAGGAAATGGAGTGACGCTATTCTTAATCCGGCGCCACACGGAATGAAGAATGAGAAGGCTCAAGGTCGCCCAACGAGCCATGGAGAGAGCTATGTTAGGAGTTTCACTGCGTGATCAAATCAGAAATTAGGAGATCCGCAGAAAAATAAAATGCACGCGTGAAAACGTGATGCTGACTCTGTACATACAGACTTTGCTCTACATTTCTAAACATTGTATTCATCAACCCGTAGATACTAAAAGTCGCGTCTGAATACGACCTTTCATCTTGCAATCTTAAATGTTGATAGCAGCTATCAGTTACTACAAGGCGCAAAAAAATTGAATGAATCATTATTCTCTGAGAGAGATAACCTTCCGTATCTGACCCCAAACAAATGCATACTTTGTATTTTATTTACGCCTGGTTATAATAGTTTTTTTAGACGGGATAGCTAACAAAGTGTTTACGGAAACTCCTCGTTATCTTAGTATTACCGAGTGACAGGTTCACCGTCCAAATTAAACTTGGTTTATCGCTAACTGGCAAAAGTTGGCACGCTCCGCGAGATGGTGCACATGGGCGATTATTCAAAATTTATCCAACTCACGTACATTGAAATTAAAACACAATTGGGAGAAAACAACTAGGAACTAACTGCCGGGAAGACGGCAGGTGGACCAGGGCAGTAACGGAGTGGCGGCCGAGAGCCGGGCGGCGGCAACAGCCCGATGGTCGGACGTGGCCAGGTCGGCACCCCTGCAGATCCCCCGGGCGCCCGCCTGTGGATGCGAAAGGCGAGAGACCGCGAAAGATGGCGTGATGGGGAAAAGGCCTATACACAAAAAATCAAAAATGTTTTTTTTTTAATTTTTTTGAACTCAATCACTGGATTGAGAAAACGCCCGTTAGAACAAAAATTGATCAAAATTTTTGTTATAACGTACGTTTTCCCCCTTTAAATGTTCATTTTATTCTGTTTTTAGTATTTGTTGTTATAGCGGCAACAGAAATACATCATCTGTGAAAATTACAACTGTCTTACTATCACGGTTTATGAGATAGAGCTTGGTGACAGACGGACGGTCGGACGGACGGACGGCGGAGTCTTAATAATAGGGTCCTTTAACCCTTTGGGCACGGAACTCTAAAAACATCTACTTTATGATACATTTTTGCAAAAAGTTAAGATCATCATCATCGGCCTACGCTTGTCCACTGCTGGACATAGGCCTCTCCTATAGCACGCCACTGAGCACGGTCCTCGGCTACTCTCATCCAGCTCATCTCATCCTCGGACACGGTGGAGCGATGATCTTCGCAGGGCGGCTGGCAAGAGCTGGATTAGAGTTAACATCATCCATCTCAATGATGATGATTGGTATTTTTAGAACCTACTGCCACGAACCTAATTAGCTTAGGCGCTAGTTACCTCCGGGGTGCCCCTTAACGCTACTAAGCTTAGCGATTAAGAAGGCGATTCTTTATATGCTTAATTCCAGTTGGTTGTGTCAATAAAATATAAATAAATAAATAAGTGGCAAGACAATAACGTAGCGGTGGTAGCGCGGTCGGTAGGAGGCTTGCCTCACATTCAGGAGGTCGTGGGTTCGAACCCCGGCGCTTGTACCGATGCCTTTTTCTAAGTTATGTACATTTGTTAAGTTATAGTAGCAATACCACTTGCTTACTGTGAAGAAAAACATCGTGAGGAAACTTGAGTGTCAGCTATTCACATACCTCGGCGCTTGAAATCGCCAATCCGCGGTGGGCACGCGTGGTGATTAAGCCCATACTCTCTCCCTGAGAAGATGCCTGTGCCCTACAGTGCGACGTATGTATGTAAGACTATGCGGAACGCAACTTCAAGTAAGGACTTTGTCAAAAAAAACAAAAAAAACTACAAAAAAAACAAAACGATAGCACCACACTAAAGGTTACGTAGTAGTCATGGAGTCTAGCGACAATGACCCATCGTGGATTGGCAATTTCAAGCGCTGAGTTAAGTGAACACCTAAGACGCTCAGGTTTCCTTACGCTGTTTTCCTTCCAGACCTAAGTCTAACAAAACACGTCGCTCTTTCGCAGGCGCGTGGGTGGCACATACGCAGGCCCTCCGAGAGGCGTACCCGCCGCCTCCCCCCTCGCTCTCCGCGCTGCCCGTCTCCTCCGTCTCCTCCCGCGCCAGCGACGCTAGCACGCTGCCGGCGGGAGGGGAGCCGCTGTCTGTGAGCTGCGATTGTGCGTTGGTTGTGCGCGCTATGCTGCGCCCTGACTCGGGTAAGATTCAACTGAAGACAGATACTGAAGGATTAGAACCAACGTTACATAACAAAAAGTGCAGCAAAAGCAGCTGGCTGAAAGCAGTGGGACGATCCCACTTCTGATATCAGATGTGGGATGCACCGTGATATCAGAAGTGGGATAGACCGATTCCAACAATTGGTAACAAGGAGATGGTATTATGAATGATGATAGATTGGCATAGGGCCAAGTCTACTCCGTCTGAAATTGCTGCTACGGTCCATCTACAACTGAATTAATTGTGGATACCAAGGTATGGAATCAAACGCACTTAAACGCACTCGAACTTCTGATGCAACAGATTGTTTACATAACTTGAAATTGTAATATGAAAGTTGATAAATGAAATGAGTTTATTTCCATGAAATTTCGTACGAGTACATATGGTGGTCAGATAAGTATTTGGCTCTACACATTTCACCTTTCTAGGAATGCAAAGTTTGTTATATTCTAACATTGTAAATATAACAATGTCAGATTACAACATCTCACAATAACGTAGTTTAAATTATATGTATTTTCAATAAGGTTATACAATTTAATACTATTTACATTATTATTTTTATTACGTAGTTAACGGCTAGTCCAACGAGGCAGGATAGAAGAACTGGCGTGCCTTGGAGGAGGCCTGTGTCCAGCAGTGGACAATTAGATAGATAGATAGATAGAATATTCTTTTCTTAAACATGCGCGGAAATATTGTCATTACTTTTGAATAAAGAACACGCGAAGTATCATATTACGTAGACTGAAAAACCAAAATCACTTCCCGGCGCGTTCTTTGAATTTGGAACGAAGAGCGCGCCGGTAATGTTGTATGAAACGGTGTGCTGTTTGAATTTAGAACTCTTTCATCTATCGTACACATTGCGTTCTCGTGGCTGTATAGCCACAGATGCGTTTACCTTTCGGCACAAACTGTAAGATAAAAATTGGCGGTAAAGCGGAGTTCGTTGTTATTTTGTTAATAAAATAATTAAAATGAGTTCCGATGATTCTGAAAGTGAAAATGAAATGAACATTGACTGCACTCCACCAGATTTAAGATCGGAAGCTAAATTAGCGATGGAAAACCTGCTTCCAGCAAAATCAAAAGAAAATTTTATTATGTAAAAGGCCCCTTTTTAATTCCTTGCATTTTTTGAGAATAGCACTATATATGCCCCGGCCGAAATGGCAATTGCCTGTCTCGTACGTATCAAACTCATACTCGAACTGCAATTGCCTATTTCGCTGCCTTTGCAATAATGTACTATTATTGTATGTACACCAGAAATTACATATGAGAATAGGGACTGATTGATTAATGGGGAACTTGCGTCTAACTTAGATTGGAGTGACATTGCTTTAATACCATATAAGACATATAAAAAGTTAAGAAAAAATACAAAATAAAACCAAAAAATATTTTTTCGTGGTTTTCGGGTTCACATAAATAGCGAAAAATATAGTTACTCTAATAATAAAACAAATATTAGCTTTAGTGTTCTTGTTGAATCCTAAACGTTCTTCTTATAAGGTTGTAGATGCATAAAAACTCAAATATCGACAAACGCTTCATACACTATAAGGCGTTACGTGCAAGATGTTACGGCACAGTTTGAGCCTAATTTGTATAGCGTTTTTTTGTACCAAGTGACTAGAATGACTTTTCGACGGGTTATATTATGACAAGTTTTAGTCGTAGAGAAAAAAAATACCACATTTATTTATCTTTTAACACAGCCTAACCAATGTGATCAAAACATTTTTTGTGCAAGTTATCCATTACACCGTGTGGCGTCGGATTAAGAATAGCGTCACTCCATTACCTTCTGTGGATGTCGTAGAAGGCGACTAAGGAAATCAATTACCAGGAGACGGGCAGCAGCGTCTTCCTGAGATTCCAACCGCATACTGCGATCGCCAACCCGCCTGCCAAGCGTGGCGATTATGGCAAAACCCCTCATGGTTATGAAAACCACGAAGGAGGCCTGTGTCCTGCAGTGGGCGTCAAATGGCTGATGATGATGATGATCCATTTTTCCGCAGGTCTCGAGATCCGCGACCGTATGTGGCTGAAGATCACGATCCCGAACGCGTTCATCGGCGCGGACGTGGTGGACTGGATCCACCAGCACGTGGCCGGCATACAGGACCGCCGCGACGCCAGGAAGTATGCCGCGCATATGCTAAAGGTATGCGCTCGATTCGATGCTTGCATAACACGAACGGTTGCCCGTCTACCTCCCTTCAGTTCCGCTCCGGATTGAGCATTTTATGGCCGGCATTCAGAACCGCCGCGACGCCAGGAAGTATGCTGCGCATATGCTCAAGGTATGCGCTCGATTGGATGAGTGCGAAACACAAGCGGTTGCGTATCTACTTTAAATTAGCTCCGCCCCGTGTTGACCAGTTTATGACCGGCATATGGGACCGCCGCGACGCCAGAAAGTATGCCGCGCAAATCAAATCATTTACTTTGTGTAACATAGGTGAAATTCATGTAGGTGTTAAAAGCTATTTAAGCGCATATGGTCAAGGTAAGCGCTCGATTGAATACGTTCATAACACAAGAGGTTGCGCGTCTACTTCTCTTTAGGTCCGCTCGGGGCTGAGATTAGATTAGAACACTTCATTGTACACAGCAGAAAACAAAATCCATTAAAAGGTTTACATGTTTGAGCGTTTTATGGCCGGCATACAGGACCGCCGCGACGCCACGAAGTATGCCGCGCATATGCTCAAGGTGTGCGCTCGATTGGATGAATTTAGTACACAGGCGTTTCCGCGTTTTCGGAAACGCTTTGGCTCTAAGGGGCCTGAAAAATTCACAAATGTAACGTGAAAACCAGGTCGTTGGTACATGCCAAGACTCGAACCCGCAAACTCCCAAATGTGAGGCAAGCGTTCTACCTGACCGCGCTACCTCCGCTCGTCAATGCTACTTCTGCAATGTCTTCTTTAAGAACATTTTGGACCACATAAACTGAGTTGAATTGAATTCTTCACAAGTCAGTGATAGATATCATTATCACGAATATATATCAGAAACCTGGGGTCGGACTCTTGCGACAAAAGTTCTAGTATGTGATTCCGCAATTAAGTTAATAATATACGTCAGGTTCCCTAAATCCGTGGTACCTATCATGATATCTACTTAACAAACATAAGCAGCCTTTATACGTCGCACTGTAGGGCAGAGGCCTTCTCACAGGGAGAGAGTATGGGCTTAATCACCACGCGTGCCCACCGCGGATTGGCTATTTCAAGCGCTGAGCTCTCAGGCACTCAGGTTTCCTCACGATGTTTTCTTTCACAGTTAGCGAGTCGTATTGCTACTATAACTTCACAAATCCGATTCCCAGTGCGGGCATGTACCTACCGAAACTACCGATTTGTTTTCTAAGTTATGTACATTCGTGAAGTTATAGTAGCAATACTACTCGCTAATAGTGAAGGAAAACATCGTGAGGAAACCTTTCACTTTTTATCAAGTTGGCCGCCTTACGCACGCACGCCAGTTTTGGGTCGTAAGCAGCCTATATACCTAAGCCCCACTGTAGAGCACAGGCCTTCTCTCAGGGAGAGAGTATGGGCTTAATCACCTCGCGTGCCCACCGCGGATTGGCGATTTCAAGCGCTGAGGTATGTTTACACCTCAGATACTCAGGTTTCCTCACGATGGTTTCCTTCACCGTTAGCGAGTGGTATTGCTACTATAACTTCACAAATGTACATAACTTAGAAAACAAAGTCATACATGCCCGCACTGGAAATCGAACCTGGGTCTCTCGCTTCCGAGTCCAATGTTCTACCCACTAGGCTACCACCGCTGTTCGTGTTCATCATATCTATGTCACGGATATATATCATGGATATACACCGTAACTGAGAATCAATCATCATCATGATCATCATCATCAGCCATTTCACGCGCACTGCAGGACATAGGCCTCCCATGTGGTTTTCTAAGCTTCCCGGTCTTGTGCCGCCCGCATTCAGTGACTTCCCGCCATCGAATACCTGATGATAATCCCAATGTGTCTCCTTCCAGTCGGGCTACATAAGGCATACGGTAAACAAGATCACGTTCTCGGAGCAATGCTACTACGTAGCGGGCGAACTGTGCGCGGAACTGGCTTCGCTGCGTCTGCGCGCGCCCGACGCCGACAGTCTTCTGAGCGACGCCCTACCGCCTCTGCCTAATCCCAAGTGAGTGTTGAGTATTCCCTGGATCATTAGGAAGGATTTCTCCAAAGAAACCATGTCTGAAATATCGCTGGTTTAGGATATAATATAGGTTCAATACTTGTGGATCTCATTAGGACATTTAAAAGTTCAAAACTTCTGGATCTCACTTCTGATGATACTATATCTTCGCTGCGTCTGCGCGCGCCCGATGCCGATAGTCTTCTGAGCGACGCCCTACCGCCTCTACCTAATCCCAAGTGAATGTTGAGTATTCCCTGGATCATTCGGAAGGATTTCTCCAAAGAAACCATGACTGAAATATCGCTGGCTTAGAATATAATATAGGTTCAAAACTTGGGGATCGCACTTCTGATGATGATGATCTTTGCTGTGTCAACGCGCGTCCGACGCCGATAGTCTTCTCAGCGACGCCCTACCGCCTCTACCTACACCCAAGTGAGTGTTGAGTATTCCCTGGATCATTCGGAAGCATTTCTCCAAAGAAACCTTAGGACATTTTTTACATAGGTTTAGGACATTTAAAAGTTCAAAACTTCTGGATCTCACTTCTAATGATCTTCGCTGCGTCTGTGCACGCCCGACGCCGATAGTCTTCTCAGCGACGCCCTACCGCCTCTGCCTAATCCCAAGTGAGTGTTGAGTATTCCCTTGATCATCGGGAAGGATTCTTCCAAGGAAACCTAACCCCTAAGTGAGTGATGCGTGTTGCCTAGATCACTAGGGGTAAGTCTGCATTCCCTAGATCATTACGAACATTACCTCCGAAGTAATCATGTTTGAAAAATCTCTGGCTCATGAGATATATGGGTTCAAACTTCTGGATCCCACTTCTGATACTGTATCCTTGCTATATCTGCGCGCAAGCCACTTTAACTAACGCCAAGTGAGTGTTCGATCGTTAGGAAGAATTGCTCCAAGGAAACCATGACTACAATGTCGCTTCTTATATCTAAAATCTGCTTAGGGCATTGCTGCCATCCCTAGTGAGTGTTACGAATTCCCTAGATCAGTAGAAACAACTCTTCCGAAATATGTCTGAGAAATATCCGGCTTGAGGAAACTTCTGGACCCCATTTCTGATGCCACGAGATGATGCCAGGTCTTAGAATAATTATGTAACCTCTTTGAAAAGACTAAGTACATTTTTTCTTCAAAATAAACATAAACATTTACATACAGGCACATACATTGGTTCTGGCCCCACACTAGGATACCCTGTGTCGTGGGAACCAGAAACAACGACATCACAAACATGTAAACATCCAAGACCTGGGGTTTTTTTTGTTCCCAGCCGGGATTCGAACCCGGGACCTCTCGCATGGTATGCAGATGCACTACCACTGCGCCACGAGGTCATGTGATCTAGATTTTGAAATGATTACCTAGTTTAGCTTGTAACGTTAATTAAGTCGCAGTTTCTGTGCAACTTTGAATGAAAAAAAAAATTGTTTTGATTTGATTTGGAACCATTTGAAGTTACAATGCAAACGTTCGTGCTTCCAGCACGATGGGTCCCGGGTGTATGCCGTACGCCGGCTCATACGGGTACCAGCCCATCCCCTTCAAGTACACCTCGTGTCCCACCTCTGAGCACACCATCTACGGGTGAGTCCGGATTCAGCATCACGCCACGAACTGACCTATGGGGTCTCGGTTCGACCATTTCTCAATGTCCTAGTTCTAGTTAGACCTGTGATTTCTGCACTTAGCCTCAGTTTCTGAAAGAGTGTTCAAATGTAACAAGAGATTAATCTAAGATTAATTCAAAATACCGGCACGTGATTGGCTGAAATTAGCTTGACGTGAGATTAACATGAGATTAACATTTGATCGCTCTTCTAGAAACCGAGCGTTAGCCTCTTAGCACTTAGTTGGGCCATTGTAAGTAGCAAGCGCTAAGCTATGTAAATACCTCAGACACTAGGTTTTCCTTACGACGTTTTCCTTAATTTTTAGCAGAGTCAAAGTAATAGGGTCAGTAACGGGTTAGTACCCTTTGGGTAAGGGACGCTATTGCTAAAACTCTGCTGTCCGTCCGTCCGTCCGTCCGTCTGTCACCAGGCTGTATCTCATGAACCGTGATAGCTAGGCAGTTGAAATTTTCACAGATGATGTATTTTTGTTGCCGCTATAATAACAAATACTAAAAACATAATAAAATAAATATTTAAGGGGTGCTCCCATATAACAAACTTATTTTTGTGCCGTTTTTTTGCTCAATATTAATAACGGTAACAGGTAGACGCTTGAAATATTCACCGAATATTCAGTTCTATATTCGCTTCAAAAATAAATAATTAAATTAAAATCAAATAAATGTTTAAGGGGGGCTCCCATACAACAAACGTGATATTTTGCCGTTTTTTCTCGATCTTTGTGTCTAATGTTGTATAGATAATGGTACGGAACCCTTCGTAAGCGAGTCCAACTCGCACTTGGCCGGTTTTTTTATTTACTTACGTTTTAACGCAGTTTGAATTTTTTCGCCAAACTGCGTGGCAACGTCTAGTAATCCGTCATGCGTCATTCGTCAATTTAATAATTGTAATAAAATGAGTACTACAGCTGAGGCTTTGCTTAAAATCACGGACATTTTAAACATATTTATGTTTTCCTATACTTAGGCCGACTCGTACCACTTCTTAAATGTTCAGTTCAGTTCAGTTCAATAGTTTATTGCCATAAATTACAGTCATAGAGATGGTATGATATAAAAAAATATTGCACTGTGTAATTTTACTGTATAACAGCATAGCAAAAATTATTAATTAACTTAATGTTGCTTGTGTGCTTGTTTTGTTTCTGTGATGTATCTTGTTGGTATAATAAATGTCTTTCTTCTTCTTCTTCTTCTTCTTCTTCTTAATAATTCTCTGATATAAAATAATTTTAAAAACACACAAGCCTAGGTATTCATTTACAATTGTCATAAAATTCATCCAAATTATAGGTGTCACTTAAGTCGCCGTTTAAATCGACGTTTGTATTGGTGCGTACAGGTCGGTGACGCGTAACATGCGACGTATCATGCAACGAAAGAATTTGCCGTACACATTGGCGCAATGTATCGTGAAAGGTCGATTCTCATAGTTCGGACGTGTTGCGCGTGCGAGCTGCGCATTTGACGCGCACGCTCCGAGCATCACAAGCAGGGCCGGATTTAGGGGAGGGCGGGCGTTGCTACTGCCCTGGGGCCTCCACAAGGAAAGGGCCCCCACAAAAGGCTAATATGTACTATCATTAAACGCCAATCTTTTATGAGTACTTATAACGTCTGTTTTTTTTTTCTAATTAAAAAAAAAAAAATTCGTCGTATTCATTGCAGTTTTTGTTTCGTATTTTTTATTTGGGAATTTTTAGGGGCTTCCGCTCCCTCGTTGCCCTAGGGCCTCCAGACCTCAAAATCCGGCTCCGGTCTCAAGTCGCGCGCGGAGCGATCCGTGATTCGTCGGTTTTTTCGACGAACACAAAGGGCCGCGCAGTGTGCGCGGACGGTTGTTCGGAAATCTGCACGAGCACGCAACGAACATGGAGGCACAAGAGGATACTGCTGCGTGGAGTGATGAAAATTATGCTTCGTGTGATTCGGTTTTGTGGAGTGACGCGCAGGACGAAACGAACACGTGAAGACGGGGCCGTGTTCGAGGCGGAATTGCGGAAACAACAGACGTGCGCAGAGAATGCGCGTTTCGAGCGTCTATGCTCGCAGCGAACATGAAATGGAAGGCAGAATGTTGCATTGCATGTTACGTTTCACCAATCTGTACGCACCATTAGAAGAGTTTCAGTTAAATGCTGTTTAAGCCACATCTAAGAAAGTGGTGCAGGTCCGTCTTAAGTGTTTGGATAAAGAAAAGTTGCTTCCAAAATTGTTAATTTTAGTAGTGGAATTATTCGTCTCTGCACATTCTACCTTTCTGGGCACGCACAAATTGTTGTTACAAGTAGTTCAACTTATTTTCAACTTTCATATAAGTTTCTCAGGTTTCCTCACGATGTTTTTCGCCACTTATGCCTTGTAATGCAAATTTGCAGGTACAACCGCGAAGAAAGTGTCCTGTCCGGTAGTGGAGGCTCCAGCGCCGGCTCCGACCATCTCACCGCCAAAGAGCATACCGCAGGTAACAATTTTAATTTTATTTTTTTTTATTTTATTCATTGTTCATTCATTCTTTGTTTTATGTGTAACATATTTCTTTCTTGTGTACAATAAAGTATAACATATAACATATTTTACAAAGTCCACAGCACAAAGTTACAAAAGACAGGTAATTAATGTAAACAAAACATAGGCCAATTACGGATGAAAAAAATTTTAAAACTAATCTTATTTACAAAGCACATTTTTAGAAATTGAACAGCCAGGCATAAACAAATAAAAAAGCAAAACTAAAGTAAATCATGCAAAGTTTGACGCGCGTGTGTGTGTGTGTCTACCAACCAACAATCAACTGACAGTCTAAGGGCCGGTTTCTGAATTGAGAATTTCACTAAGTAAATACTTAAGTAACGTTCTGTCACGCTCTTTTCTGAGAAATTCGAAGAGACAGCGCTACAGTTTACTATTTACTTAGCGAAATTCTCAATTCAGAAGTTGGCCCTTATTATAAATTGTCGATTATGAGAGGAATGGGGATTGTTCATTTTTTTTACCCCTATTTTTTATTCCAGATATCGAAAATATAGACTAATTTAAGATACCAAATTGAATATTTTTAAAATTTTTGCTACCATAATTTTTTTATTAATTATTTAAAAATTCTAAGAGTTTGGTAAGGATGACGTCATTGATGGCATTATGTTGCGTTTTTCATGCATAAACAGTAAGTAATCTGTGCTTAAATACGTTGACGTTTAACGTCAGACTCACCTCTACTGTCAAGTTGACAGTTGTTTAAGTTTTTTTTATTCTATGGCAATGGATCTAGGCCGAATGATGACGATAGTGACGTCATTGAAGTGCAAATGAAGGTTATACAGTTTTTGCGATAAATACTAATAATCCGTCATTATTTTACTTAAATAAATCGATAGAAGTGATCAGTAACCCTATTCCTCGAAATGGTTTTCACTAAACGACAATATAAAAAAAATTAACAATCCCCATTCCTGTTATAAAACCCGTGTTTTATCCGCTTTAAGGGGCTATCGCCACCGAGGAAAAACAGTCGTATCAATTTTTGCAGATCGAATTTTCAAAAAGTGTCTGCACAATCTCTCAGTCATGTTAATAGTGACTTTTAGGACCCAGGGCTGTGAACCTAAGGCCGAAAACCTAGGGCTAGATAGCAGATGAAGCGGCCGTTTTCGGCGTAAATGCTATCTAGATTCGTTATCCCAGGTTCGTGATCCTAGGTTCTTTGTCGTGGGTTCCTAATATTACTGAACTTAACGTGATTGAGAGATTTTACAGACACTTTTTGTAAATACGAAAGAAGATGTTTGTTTTGTTCATTGGTGGCGCTAGATAGACCGCTGGATCCCCTCAACAGTGTTTTAGGGGGATAATTTTTTTTATAAATAAGACTATATTTCTTCAATGTCAACAAAGCTAATCAGATTTATTCACATCAACTTCAAACCACTAAAAAGTGCCTACTGAGAGGTCCTTGCACAAGCGTTGGCATAGGAACTGGGAGACGATTGTGCTAATGTGCTATTTACTACGATTCAGAAAGTGAATTCCTGATTACTGCTGGTTAGTATCAGTCAGATTTGTCAAAAAAGAACGAGACAGAAACACAATTAATTATTTACTTAGTGAAAGTCCCAGCTTAGAAGCCCTCTATCATGTCACCTTCAGGGTAGAAAATGCCATTAGCATTAAGTGCACCTTTTGTACACTATCCTTAGTGCAATAAAGAGTTAATTCGTCGCCGATCTCCCTCTAACATGGTTGAGACTGGCGATGGCTGACCCCTGCGTTATGCTCGTGAACGGGTGCCGTCCGTATGTCTGGCCGCAGCGTTGGTGTTTTCCTACTTTTGTAAGAGTGAAATCAGAAATCAAAAGTCAATTTCGACGTAAAGAATTTATATTCTGTTTGTTGGATGTCAATGTACTGTGTTAGCCGCTCCCTTTGGGCCGTATTTATTTTTTATTTAACACAAAACAGACATTAGCCAGCACATCATCAAGACAACATCAATTACTATGTAAAATCTAAACTAATATCCAAAACATGTGTACACATCATGATCACAGTCTACGACATTAAACTTGAACGAGTCACTCAGCTAACACATTATTATGTGTTTTTATTATTCAATCAAGGCTTGATCAAGCTCAATCAAGCCAGAAAGCAAACAAACAAAACAATCATTAAAAAGAAGATAAGAAGAAGGAGGCGGCTATTTTTTCGGGCTGGATAAACTTTTCCGAAATTCCGACTTTAACAATCCTATACGCGGATTAAATATGTCTATATTGTTATTGATTTTAGTTATTTCATTGTATGAGCGACACATTCTTGTTATGGGATTGAAGTAAGAGATATTGTTTTTATAAGTATCTAATGTAAAAGTATTTCGGGAGCGAACCGAGCGTTTAACTAATTTTGTGTTGAGATTAAATGCTGCCAGCAGTGATGGTGAGCCAATAGACGAGTTGGCTGTATTAGACGAATTTGTAGTGGCGATGGCTGAGCCCTGCGTCATGCTCGTGAACGGGTGCCGTTCGTGTGTCTGGCCGCAGCATTCATGTTTTGTAATCCTTCTTCTGTAAGAAAATTAACTAATGTCTTAGCTTTTAGAGTTATTGATGGCGATCATGGAATCTTATTATACCGGCTCTGATGTATTAAGTTTAAGATGATTTGAGAAAAGGTGATCAGAGTGGAGTTATTTTTCCCGCTGCCTTTTTCTCCGCTACAAATACGGCCCCAACTAACAGTGTACATTGACATTCAAAGAACAGAATGTAAATTCTTTACGTTGAAATAAATTTCTTATTTCTGAATTAATAATACAATATGACGGTAATCAAACGTGTTACCGTTTGAACGAGTTAATCAATCCTCAATTCTTAGTTTCATACCTGGGTTATCCTGGGTCAGAGATTGACTACCAACACTGTGGTCGTGGGTTCGATCCCCACTCGAGGTCGCCATGCTTGATTTGTACCAATGGCCTCCGTCTGGGTGTGTTTGTGATATCCTTGCCTGTTGACCGTAGCACAGGGTATCCTAGTTTGGGAACAGGATCGGTGATTGTGTTGTGTGTAAGTCATTATTGTTATGGAACGAATGCCCAAGAGCTGCTCTAAAAAAAATCATAAAACTTACCTACCTTTCCAAAACTTTTTATTTCACATACTTTTACATTTAACTCGCAATCTTTATTGGATGTTTGTAATTGAAAAGAAACTCCATCAACAATCCCAGCATAAACTGAACTGTAGTGTAGATGACGATGATAAAAATTCTCCTAGAAATCAGAAGTGCTTTAAGAAGACATTTATTTAATGATTGTTATGACGTTGGTATTTACTGCAGTGCTCTGGCCTTACCGCACTCAGAAGAGGCTAGGGCACTGCTTAAAGTAGTGGCATTTGGTCTTAAAGTTAGGAAAAGTGTGATCATGTAAATACTTAGTTGGTAAGGTGTTAGTAATTATAGTGAGGTGGTAGACATACACAAAGACCCGCTACATAAAATTAAATATGTTTTGAGCCACAGTCCCTAATCAGAGATTCCCCGCACGTATCGATATTTTTGTTTATTCTTCTCTCTTTTTACTCAGTTGCAACTTTTATATCAATAACATGATTTTTGTTTTAATTACTTAAGCACATAAAATTGTCTACATAACTTAGCAACTAATAAAGCATGCTGTGTTTCACTATAATTAGTTAAGGTACCTTAATCAATTTTATTCTTACCTTGAGTTTGATGTATCTATCAGTACTATTAACTGTTGTGGAACCAAATAAATAAAATAAAATAAATAATTAATAAGCATCATTTGGGTGACATGGTCACATTGTGTACCAAACCCTAAAATAAAGATATATAAAAAAAGAAAAATCAGAAATCGAGAATTTATTTCAACGTAAACAATTTACATTCTGTTTGCTGAATGTCAATGTACTTACTATGTTACTATTGTCGCGAACTCCTTGCGGTTTCCTAGGTTTTTTAAAAAGAAAAATTGTTCTTGTACGATAGATTGAGCTGTCACGTAGTTTTCTCTGGCTGCCCATGTATTTTAAGTTAATAAAATCATAATATCACGGGGATTTCTACAATTTTATTTTGATCATTCATACAGTCCATTAGGTTCCGTCGATTTCACTATGTTAGCCCCACCATCGTTCCAGTGACCCGCGACACTGAGAACAAGTCGGCGTCGAGTGGGTCCGGCGCTTCGGTCCCCGACGGCGGCGGCGGCGGCGCGCGCCGTTCGCACTCCAGCGGATCGGACCGACCCGTGCTGTTTCTGTAACGGTGAGTGCTGACCCGAAGAACTGATAACCGATGGGGTAGACGAGTTCTTGAGTGGAGACCGCGGATCGGTAAACTTAGTGTGGGACGTCCTCCGACTCGGTGGAGCGAAGACGTTCGCAGGGCGGCTGGTAAGGGCTGGATGAGAGTAGCCGAGGACCGAGCTCAGTGGCGTGCAATGGGAGAGGCTTACGTCCAGCAGTGGACAAGCGTAGGCCGATGATGATGTGTGCTCTTATTCAGTCCCCGGCGGGGACGGCGGCGGTGCGCGGCACTTGCATTCTAGTGGTTCGGACCGGCCCGTGCTGTTTCTGTAACGGTGAGTGCTGTCATTCAGTCCCCGACGGGGACGGCGGGGTGTTTGCACTCCAGCGGATCGGACAAGCCCGCGCTGTTTCTGTAACGGTGAGTGCTGTCATTCAGTCCCCGACGGGGACGGCGGGCTGTTTGCACTTCAGCGGATCGGACAAGCCTGCGCTGTTTCTGTAACGGTGAGTGCTGTCATTCAATTCGCGACGGGGAAGGCGGGGGGCGTTGCACTCCAGCGGATGGGATCGGCCGGTCTTGTGTCTGTAACGGTGAGTGCTCTCTCTGTCACTCGGTCCCCGACGGGGACGGTGGGGCGTTCGCTCTGCAGCCGCACGGACCGACCCGTGCTGTTTCTGTGACGGTGAGTGCTCTCTCTCTCTCTCTCTCTCTCTCTCTTTCACTTGTCCCCGACGGGGACGGCGGGGCGCTCTCACTCCAAAGGCTAGGACCGGTTCGTCCTGTTCTCTCATCGTCACTGCAGGACATAGGCCTCCCTCATGGTGTTCCAAGTTTCCCAGTCTTGTGCCGCCCGCATCCGGCGACCCCGTTTTCTCACCAACTCAGATCTCCTGCTCTACAACCTGGCAGATTTGCACATTAAACTAGACAGATTGATTGTGGAGAGGATGAAGGAAGAAACATTGACAAAACAAATATATCGAGCGAATGTGGGTGGGATGGCCGGTAAGGGACGACCCTTACGGACATACTTCGACTAAATAGGGTATGTCTTAGCAAAGGGCATATTAAGAAGTACCCGAACCCGGCGTGCGTGCATGCAACGACTAATGAATGTCGAGGAAGCGAAGGTGATCTGTCAGGATCGGGGCAAGTGGCAGTCCCTGGTCTCTGCCTACCCCTCTAGGATTCAGGCGTGAGTTTATGTGTGTATGTACTATAGATTTAACATTAAACTCCCTTAAGCGACGAATTGTTTTGTATACTAAAACCCTGACACACGATTCTCCTTTTTCCGAACAGTACAAAGATGTGAACGCCACACACTGCTACAATATGCTGCCAAAAAACGCGTGAGTTTGAATATTTGACTTCTACTGTGTAAGAAAAAAATCGTGCTTGGGACTTCCTGCTGCTGACTTAAACTGTTCTGACCACGAGGCCGGGGTGGTATCTACGACATGGTTTGTTGTTTTATAAAGTGATAGTGGCAATCGATCAATCACGGCAATGGCTGTTTTCTACAGTGTTTTTAGTCTGCTAAGGGCCATTTTTTTAATAGTCAGATGAAACTTAACTATCACTGTCTAAATCATACGACACGACAGTGACGACATGAGTTTTATTCTCCAATTAAGTTTTATCTGACTATTGAAAAATCCGGTCTAAATAGCATTGCAATGCCATACAAATGGGAGAACGTTCGAAGACGTTTTAAAAAAGGACATCCGGGGAAAATGACGTTCAAGGAAAAGTACATTATGGGAAATCAAAGTCCACGAAAAAAGACATTCAGGGAAGTAGACCTAACTGGAGTAGATTCAACTGGATATTAATAACAATAACTTCCACAAAACACATGTTTCTTGTAGGGAAACCTTATAGGTGTGCTAGCTGACCGGCCATATTAATTAGCCTACGACCTATTGTCAGACCTACCAAATATACACAATTTTTTTTTAATAACAATTGGTGAAGCCGTTTCGGAGGAGTTCGATAACAAACACTGTGACACGAGAATGTTATGTATTAGATAATAATAACTTTCGAACAACACAAATCACTTGTCCTGGTCTCAAACTACGACACCTGTGGTAACCAGGTAAGGCATCACAAACATCGAAATACACCCAGACTGAGGTCATTTGTACAAATGTACGGCGGTCCCCAGTGGGAATCGGACACACGACCACCGGCATGGTAATCAGACGTGATACCGCTAGCAGCCAATATATTCCGGTAATAGGAGCAGTGGCGTAACTGTAGGGTGGCAGGGCTGGCAAAACGCCACGGGCCCCAGACCTGACGGGGCCCCCGACCTGAGGGGACCCCCGACCTGAGGGGGCCCCCGAACTACGAGGCTGCGAGCTCAGAAGTAACTTTACATTGTTAACAAAAATTTATAACAATTATAATGTTTATATATGAGTACTTTAAATCAATTAAAGTTGGGCCATATGTACTACAACTAAAAACCGTATAGTGACGCCACTGAATAGGAGAGACAAGATTAATTCTCCCATTTGTATAATATTGCAATGCGATTGTTCGTTTGGCTAATAAAAATAGTGTGCTATGTCACACTAGTGAATAATCACGTGTATAGTAGACTGGGGCCTGCTCACACTACAAAGGATGCGCGAAAGATGCGTCTCGGCGCGCGCGTAATCCTTTGGCAGCTAGAATGGTACAACGCGAATCGTTTTTAGCGCGTCGCACAAACCCGTGCGGTGTGGACGGGACTTTACGAATCAATTGGCAAGGTGCGACCATTGTAACAACAACCCTCTGTTTCTCGCGCAGTAACAATCTGTTAGGCGCACGAGAAACCGGGGGTGTGCCCTGGTGTGATCTCGAAATTTAAAAGTTAATATTAAGGACCCTTGAGGAGCAATTCCCGTACAAAAGTAGTTTGATTTTAATTCACAAACGACACGCTGGATCTCAATGACACTATACCAATATTTTTAGAGGACACAAATCAAGGATTGTTGTGTATAAGGCTACAATTGCTCCTTGAGGGGGCGCCTTAAATCAGGTTTCTTAAGAAAACTACAAAGACTGGCTGGTTTCTGAATTGAGATCTTAACTTTAAGTTGCTACTTAAGTAACAACCGTTCTATCTCTTAATATTTATCGGCAAACATATGTAATTACTTAGAAATGGAAAACATACTTTCTTATACCATTGCCGAAATTCTCAAAACAGAAACTGGTCGTAAGAGTCACCTTGCCACGAAAATTAAGTTGCAAAATAATTGGGAGTGATACAGGTCATTGTATGTAATATATAAATTTATAGATTATAAACGCATTTGACATAGATTTCATAATTATTATAAAAAGCGAAAGCATTGCATGTAAATAAATGCATTCAGAATTATTATAAAAAGCGAAAAATGTGGAAGTTCATACTTTATACAAATACTATTATTTTAAGTCGTAGAAACAGCGAAAATTTTATAATCATGTGTCTGTTTTTTTACAAACTTTGTTGCCCGGCATTCTTCTATATTTAATTTCATTCAGCCTTGGTTTACATGTTGACAAACCGATGACAGAAATCGTTAAAATACTAGAAGAAACCGACGTGCGTGCATGCAACGACTAATGAATGTTGATGAAGCGAAAGTGATCTGTCAGGATCGTGGCAAGTGGCAGTCCCTGGTCTCTGCCTACCCATCTGGAATACAGGCGTAAGTTTATGTATGTATGTACTGGAAGCAATCAATGTCGATCAAATGACAACAATAATAAGTGCATACATATTGATTCTACTCAGTCTGGGTGTATTTCCATGTTTGTGATGTCCTTGACTGGTTACCATATCACAGGGTGTCCTAGTGTGGGACGAGGACAAGTGTTTGTGTTGTATGGTTTAGTGTTCTTGAAAATTTCTTTGTTAGACCAAAGCCGAATGAAACGAAATATACTGAATTTTGGTTGTGAATTTAGCTCTCTTACGTTGTGAAGATTTATTTGCCCTTACGAGTTGTTTACGCTTGTCTTACTTATTGTCGTTTTTTTTATAGACTTACAGAGAGATTTGACAGCTCAAATTTATTTTTTAATTTCTAATACATTTCCCATAAGAAAAAAAAATATCCCTACGACACGCACAGTTTTTAAGAAATAAGCCTAAAAATACCGAAAAGTAGAACTTTCTTTGTGCCCCAAATAGATTATAAACTGTCGATAATTCGATAGGATTAAGAAGGCAACGTTATCGCGAAATTAGACGTTCAGACTTAAAAAAAATCAATTACCTTAAAACGCCCCATAAACGCAGTGTAAATAGTCTGTCGTAAAGTCTTTTCCATTCGCGGGTCGTGGGTTCGAATACCGGCATGTACCAGTGACTTTGTTTTCTAAGTTGCATACATTTGTGAAGAACTAGATGGGTGAAAAGACCCCTCGGACGCTGAGTACCGGGGGCATTGTTTTTTAAGATGGAGTAGGCTTGCCCAGCACCTATACCAACCTGACAGCTTAGTCGGCAAAGACCACAGAAAAGACAAGTCATACATGCGGAGCCAACCAAGCTGCAGGTTGCCTCACGATGTTTTCCTTCACAGTTAGCGTGTGGTATTGCTACTACATATTCGCAGATTTGAAAATAAACAAACTCATAGGTACATGCCCGCACTGGGAATCGAACCTGGGTCACTCGCTTCCGAGTCCATTATTCTACCCAATGGGCTACCACTCGCTACCGGTGAAGGAAAACATATTGAGGAAACCTGAGTGTCTTCAGTGTTCTCAGCGCTTGAAATGGCCAAAGACACGGTGGGCACGCGTGGTGATTAAGCCCATACTCTCTTTCTCTGAGAGAAGGCCTGTGCCCTGCAGTAGGACGTATATTGGCTGCATGAAAACATAACCGGACACGATACCGGCGTGCGTGCATGCAACGACTAATGAATGTTGAAGAAGCGAAAGCGATCTGTCAGGATCGTCGCAAGTGGCAGTCCCTGTTCTCTGCCTACCCCTCTGGGATACAGGCGTGTTTTTATGTATCATCATCATCATCAGCCATTTAACGCCCACTGCAGGACATAGGCCTCCTTCGTAGTTTTTATAACCATGAGGGGTTTTGCCATAATCGCCACGCTTGGCAGGCGGGTTGGCGATCGCAGTATGCGGTTGGAATCTCAGGAAGACGCTGCTGCCCGTCTCCTGGTAATTTATTTCCTTAGTCGCCTTCTACGACATCCACGGAAGGAAATGTAGTGACGCTATTCTTAATCCGGCGCCACACGGTCACCCGGCGCCATGTATGTTTGTGTAATTCGTTCCCCTGTGAAGTCTCTACCACAGACTATTTATAAGGCGTTTATGGAGCGTTTTAAGGAAACGTATTTTTTTTTTTAAATAAAACCGTTTATGTAAGGAAGTCTATCACCAACCACAAGTCACTTGTACGAGTTTATTATTGCTTAAAAGATTGTATTATTTGACATTTTGCCGCACGTATTTGTAATATAGTTCATGATTCATTTTTGTATCACGGAAAAATATACTGGGTGTCTCGTAAAAAACGGAAAAACCGAAAACTGTATCTTCAGAATGATATATTTGACCAGTTCCAATAAGAACATTTTTTTTTTATTTATCCTTTCCGCACAACACAATCCACCCCACTTGACCTGGTCCCAAACTAGGATACCCTGTGCTATGGTAACCAGCTAAGGACTTGACAAACATGAAAATAATCCCAGACCGAGACCGTTTGTGCAAATCGAGTACGGCGGTATCCAGTGGGAATCGAACGCACGACTTCTGTTTTGGCAGTCACGTGTTTTCACGTGTGTATTTTAGTTACTGAAGAATCGCTTTTCCGAGTATCCATTACTTACGTCACACCCTGAATATTGTACATATTTTGGAATTGACATTTTCACTGTAGTGCCATTTTTCATTTATTTTGTGATGTATACATTCGAGTCTTTTTAAGGCAACGACTTTATCACAGTGAACGCTTTACTTTTCTTATTAATTAATTTATCATTATGACACTATTATAGAAATAATAACCTAGGGAGAGTAAAATTGCCAATTATTAGTTTTACGGGAAATGCCATAAAGTAGTTTACGAGTCCTTTTTTTTTCGTCTATTAATTATTTTTCGTCAAAAATTATGATAAGTTACTTTTAATCGGCGACTTGTATAAATAGGTTTAGCTTGTAAATAGGCTCGTGTAATTAGTATTGGAAAACAAAAGCAAATATCGCTAGCATGTAAAATTGTATTCATAATTATAATTAATAAACTCTAATACGAGTATGTTACGTTTATATTTTAATCGCCGACGTGATACCAGACCGGAGTACGATGAAAATACGAAACAAAATGTACATGATAATATTGATATTCAACGTTTAGATTGTTTATTATCAATTTTATATAATGGCCGATATTTTTATGCATTGGTTTAAAAGTTTCACTTACTTTTATTAACGTCGGGATTAACGTTAAACCAATTTATAAAATGTGCAGTGCTTTACGAAACGAAAGTTTAAGTTGTAGAATGTACAATATTATTTGTAGGTACAATCGCTAGTATCAAATGAAGCTTAAGGAAAAGATTTAGTAATTTATAATTATTATGTTATTGGGTTTATTTAAAACAAAATTATTATCGCTTAGGTATTTATCATTAGAGTAATCTAAAAAAAAATAGGGCACATTGAAAAAAACGGCAGTTTTCAAAAGAAATGTATACGTAGAATGTCTATTATGATATGATCGACAAAAAATGTAAATTTCATATTGCAAAATGTCACATGTCAAAAAAATACTATTTTTGTTTTCTCATCGAAATAGTATGAAAATGAGTGTATTAGAAGAAAATTAAGTCGTAATAGTATACACAGCTAAACAGACCGAGGATTACGATGTCTTCCACGTGTGACAGATTCAATTTTTTATGCGATCTCAATGAAAAAACAAAAATCGTATTTTTTAACTTGTGACATATTGCAATATGAACGACGTAATATTAATCGCAACAAACATTATGAGGGTCATTTTATATTACCTAAACGTAATAATGTTAATGAAAATTACGTTTAGATTTAATAATAACGTAATTAGGATCCATGTGATCTTTTCGGGAAAATAAAAGTAAATGTAATTAACATGATGTAGTAATCGCCAAAATAAAATAAAAAAAAATTCCCTCTTTTAGTCGCCATATTTAAAACAGGTGCGTAATTTTTTTATTATGTAGTAAAGAAACAAAACAAAGTTTTTGTAAACGACATAATCATAGAATGCCATTATTGTAATGTAATTAATTATTTTTAAATTATTTACAAGTTGTATAATTAAATATACGTGTAGGACTGTGTATCTATTTATAATTTAACTCCTAGACGTTTTCGTTGATAAAAATACTCAATAATAATGATTTTATTTATAACGGTCACATTTCTTAAGCATTTATTGTTATTCGTCTATAAGAACTACGTTATTTCGAATTTTTTACAAAACTTTTTGGAAACGGAAGCGTTGCCAAAACTCGTGGATTGATCAGGCCGTAGAGTCTAATACACACATCGTTTTTCAATGGAAAACGAGATCATAAGCGCGGCAATTGTTGTTATTTGCCTCTATCTGGTAGTCTACAATACGATAGCAGTACAATGCCATTCCAATGGTATAACCAGCGCAAATTAAACGGGCATCTCTCGCGAAGAAGATCGAATCGCGCGAGGCGCTGAGTTAAGTTGCCCGGGACATACCATTGGAATGCGATTAGTTAGTAGACTACGCATATCAATGAAACAACTATTGCCGTACTATTGTGACTATTGAACAACTATTCATTTTAAGAGACTCGCCCCCGGGTCTTGTGTCATTTGTATGTGAAAAGAAAATTTTCTATATTTTCTTGTCTAAGTTAGGTCGCATTTCACAATGTCTTCAAATTGGTAGCAAAATTGTCACATTTTTTTTCCCTCATCCCCGTTTTGGAAAATATGAACCATCGGATAGAGGTATGCCACACATAATAAAAAACATTAAGGTAACTTAGCATTAAGTTTAACATAGTGCGTTATGGTTGGACCACCCTTTATTGACGCGTAGAATCCCCTCTTTATGGGACAACTCGGACATGGGAATAGAAAAAATCAATAACCTCCTCAGTCGTGACCTTGAAAATAACAATTGAAAACCATTGTTATTTTCAAGGTCAGGACTGAGGAGGATAAGTATGTAACGGGAAATATGTTTCATATTTACCAATATGCAGCCACGCTTAATAAAGTAATACACCCCGTATATGCGAACATGAATGTATCAAGATATCGTGAAATCGGCTCCTAATTTTCTATTTATGACAGTGTGAAATAAATTTTAATTAAATTTGACACAAAGTAAACAGTTGTTGTCATAGTGGCAGCTAAACATATACAAAGTAGACCTAAGTTACAATGTTTGTGTATAAGTTATCTATTACTTGACTTTTTGTGTATATTTAATTTTATTTGTGGACAAATTAATTACATTTTAATTACCGGACGCTAGTTAGACGACTTTTACAACAATGTGTAATTTTTTAATGAATAAATAGCATTTTGTATGTAATTTATAACTGTTTTTTATTGTGTATTGTGTCCCATATTCAGCTGTAGTCTTCTAGGTATCAAGATTGTGCCCGCAACTAGCATGCTAGTAAAATGCATTTTGTGTCGAGCACGCGAAAGAAGTTTGCTAATAGATCTCAGCCTTCTGTCAAAATCTTTGAGTGTTTTGCATTTTATGATGTAGTTTTTGTTTGAGCAAATCAGCTAACGCTAACTGTTAAGAAAAACATCGTGAGGAAACCCGCGGCTTGGTTAGCTCCGCACGCATTGACTTTTCTTTCCCGTGGACTAGGCCGACTACGCTGTCGGGATGGTATAGGAGCTGGGCAAGCTTACTCCATCTAAAAAACAATGTCCGAAGCACTGCAGCGTTAGAGTGGTCCCTTCATCCATCTAGTGTGAGTGAGGATGCCATTGGACGTTGTATAAATCATCTGTTTACGCAGATGCAAAGCTTAGTTCAATTTTGTTTAACCAAGAGACTCGAATAGCTCGAGAGAGGCCGAAAAAACTTTAGCGGTTTTATTAACCGACTTCAAAAAGGGAGGAGGTTTTCAATCGTCTGAATCTTTTATTTTTGTGTTTTATAAAACACGATTTCTCTAAACACTCCTCAGAGGCAGTTCGAATAATCTGTAATCTGTGTCTTTCCCTTCGCCACAGACTATTTAAACTGACTTGGGAAGTATTTTTAGGAATCGCCTTTTTGTAAATAAATAAGACTGTTAAATTTGTATTTATTAATAATTTACCGATTCATCCATTCAAACTTGGACGTTTACGAGTATAATTGCGAAAATTTGAGTGGTTGGATGTTTGCTACGCAATCACGGAAGAACGGATCTGGGTGAAATTTCTCACAAAGATAGATTTCAGTCTGAAATAGCACATAGGCTACTTTGTCACCCGGAAATATCCACAAAACAGCTAGTGGAATGTATAGGAAGATAATTATGTGTATCAACACGATCACTTGTCGTAGTCCCAAACAAAGATACCCTGTGCTATGATAACCAGATAATCACAAACATACAATACCAGTAGGTACCTGGCATGCTAGCCCCTAGTATACCAGCATTGGCACGTAAATCACGGCCATAAGAATGGTCGCTAGTTAGATTCATGTCAGGTGCAGAAACAATGGAAGATACGCGCACATTAGGGCAAAAAGGAAGCCGTGAAGTATGCATTGGGTTTCCAAAACATTGCTGATAACACACAATTCTCCTGTTCTGTGCGGATAGTCGCGCTCGAAAGTGATTTGCCAGTGCTGCTGGATAATATCCAGATAATATGATTATCGAAATATGCTCAGAGGTCTACTTACGCGCACCAAATCCTGATAGAATCCTGACGTTTGCGATACCGATTAGTTAGACGCTTGGTATTTTTTGGGATTTGGAGGATTGGCGTATCAAGGACTATTTTTCAGGGAGAGAAATGTTGGGTTACAGGCTAACCCTAGCATCAGGGCCGTAGCCAGGGGTACGCCGCAGCCCCCAAAAGCCTGACTGTCCTAGACAAAAGACGGTTATGATCAGCAATAACTCTTTTAAGAAAATTAATTGGACACCGAAATTACACATTAAACAGGAGAAATTTTCAAATTCATCAGCAGATTTGACCTAATCAATCCCATTTGTATTTTGAAAAAAGTTTTATGAGTCTGACCTACCTCGGTACCTACTCTCGATGGAAAATTGCTCAACTTGCCTTACAATTGAGTTTAGCCAAAATAAAATATGAGAAACTACCTAGATAAAAGTACCCGAAACCGGCGTGCGTGCATGCAACGACTAATGAATGTTGAGGAAGCGAAAGTGATCTGTCAGGATCGTAGCAAGTGGCACTCCCTGGTCTCTGCCTACCCCTCTGGGATACAGGCGTGAGTTTATGTTTTATGTAAACTACCTAGATCTAGTGGACATCTTAAAGTGGAAAGAAATGAACCGAAATATATAATTATACAACCACTCAATTTGACTGTACGTTAGCATTTTTCCCATCGTTTGCCAACCAGATTCATTCGCCCATCAATTCCTTACGTCGCCCGTGCACAATGCAGCCGCTCCTGAGTTCCCTAATGCTTTTACTGAGCGCCCTCTCAATCCCAGTGCTGAGCGAATTCGATGCGGGGAGCGAAACCACAATTATCGTGAGCGATTCGAGCGAAGAAGCTGTAAAAACGAAAACTAAAAGCTTGCACGTGAAACCGACAAATATAGAAGTGAAACGGATATTACCGTCACGTTTGAAGATAGAGGACGTCTTTCCGGAGGAGTGTCCGACTGAGGGGATGTCCACGGAAGCTGTGCTCTTCTGCAGAGCGAGAGTGGCTTGGGAGAGGAGCGTAAACCGTCTATTCCCGAAGACGACAGATGTTAGGAAGTTCGAGAAACTGACGCAGACAACGAAGCGCAGGAAATCGAACGAGAAACGAGTGCTAAAAAAGGCCGATGGCAACGAGGAAGATTGCCTGATTCATCGCAGAACAGAACAGCGCCCATATCCTCATCGTTGTTATGGCCGCGGTAACTTCACCTGGGAGGGCTTCGCCAACCAATGGCAGATGATTCGAGGCGATCTGATGTATACCTTTGACTTTGTCCTCTACGACAAGAACAGTACGCACAGGAAGGAAAATCAGCTCTGGTATCTGATCTCTTATCTGAAAGAGTTGGCGTCTAATGTCGATAATCCTATAGATTTAGTTGAGGCCGTCAAGGTGCGAAGGACGTTGAAGAGTAGCAATGAGACCGAGAGAAGGAATAAGCTGCTGAAGAGGAACTTTAAGGCTTTAAGTGACAGGGTCGAGAGGTTGGAGACACTTGTACGGCATACGAATGGTTTTAAATCTTGAACTAAGCCAACGCGAGCGTCAAAACTAGCTCGGGCAGTACCTACCTGAGTAAGGCGAAAAGTTCTTTATTATTAATAACAACGGTTACAGGCAGAAATTGTTTACTGTCACCACGCTGGGTCTAAAGCTTGTGGCCTTCTATGTTGTTTAATAATGAGTGGCGCATATTTATTTAATGGTATATATAATGCTTAAGGCAATTTTAAGTAAAATTGAGTGGCTTCAAAATGTTTACAGGTCTGTCAAGTCGTACCAATCTCCGCTCATATTTTTTTCATTAAAAAAATCAAATTTCAATACGCAAAACGTTATTTTTATTTTCGAGCTAAAACTTTCGTATTACGAGTATGTCATTATTTTTGACGCGAGCTCCGTCTCTACTCACCATCGTTAACCTCTGCGAATCAGAGTGGTCGGACTCGTCCGACAAAAAGCAAGTAAATGAATCCGGAATTAAGTTAATAATATTGATAATATTATTAAGACGCAGAGTTCGCCGGCAAAACAACGTCTATGAGTTTACTTCACTTTCATATATATATTTACCTACTATAAATTATTTACATTATAATTATTTATTTATTCCATTGTACCTTTATTTCGCACAAAAACTTTACAGAGATCACAATACTCTTGAGTATATACAACTCTCACACGAGTTGTTGAGCACCCACTTTATTATACTCCATTATTGTATCTACTTTTTTCTTTTCTCAACAAACGCGACTAACCCGCAGTGTTGCCGCGACAGAGTATCAGCCATACCTGTGTACTTCTCTTTGGTATCAGCGTTGTGCACCTCGGTGCACCTGTGACATATGCTGAGTCGTCACCATTTTAGAGGCTCAATACTTCAAACCCAGGCGTGAAAACGTAAAAAATCAAATCTTCTTTAGTTTTAAAATGTACTATGTAAAAGTAATCTTTGTATTTATACCTAAGCGTTTTTTCCTTTTTTGTATCTTGTATCTCAATGTTTATGTTGTGTTTTCAGTGTTGTGTTGTTAAATAAAATGTTTTATCTATCTTATCTATCTATCTGATATTGTCTCACAGAGACAAGCTCGGCTTTGTACATGTGTTTTCTTATGTCATATTACCTATAGGTACTGTGTTTTTCGTGTGCAATAAAGTATATAATAATAAAATAATAACGAAGAAGAAGACAGAGGTCCTTAACACCTTCAAAAACCGGAAGGTGGACATATAATGCGTAACACCAAGTACCTACAGTCTCCTTCAACTTGTCATTTAAGGCAACTCCAGGAAGAAGGAGACTTGGGAGACCAAAGAAGATATCATGACTTCACAAATTACGACAGTAGTCTGAACCAGTTCCTTTTTCAAACTATAACTTTTGAAAGCACTACACACTAATATTAACTTCATTCCGGATTAACATCAAACTCCGCGGCGGGCGTGCGCGGGAGTCCGCCGCACAGTCACAGACGAGCAACCGACGACGCGAGCTCCGTCTCTACTCACTATGATTAAGCTCTGCCAATCAGAGCGAAACTTGGTCGGACTCTTCCGATAAAAAACTAAGTAAATCCGGGTTCCTTGTTTATACTGGCAGACTCGAAAAGCAAGATGGCCGAATTGGTTGCCGTTCTCCGATGGGAGACGGCACATAAAAAAGAGGAAGAGCAACGAAAATATTATCGACATGTTGACGTGATGCATGGACTGGTCACATATGCCGAGGAACCGACGGTCGATGGGGTGCAAAGGTTCTCGAGTGGAGACCACGAGCTGGCAAGCGCAGCGTAGGACGCCCACCAGCTCGCTGGACCGACGATTTGAGGCAGATTGCTCGCAGCGGCTATATGAGGATGGCCGAGGATAGAAGGAAGTGGCGTGCCTTGGGGGGGGGGGGGGGGGTGGCTATGTCCAGCAGTGGACGCGTATGGGCCGATTGATTGATTGGCGTGATGTGTGTGACTATGCTCACTAAAACCCAGCAATTTTAAAATATTATGTGCCATACATAATGCGTCCTTAACTCCGTCGTTGTGTACACGTATTTCTCGTTATTTATTGCATAAAATCGGATACCTAGATCATTGTCCTATTTAAAAGAATGCATATTCCTAAGATGGTCCATTCTACGCAACGCACGCTTCACTCGGCGCTTACAAATTAAAAAAAGATATAAAAAAGTCATGCACCCTGTACAATGTAGTTTTTGTTTAAAACAAGTGAGGGCCTTATACTCTGGCGCAGATAAAAAACAAAAAAAAAACGGCCAAGTGCGAGACACGCGCATAATGGGTTCCGTACCGTTACCTATACAACATTAGACAAAGATCTAGACAAGATAGATTAGGTACATTGAGAACAGCGCCATCTAGAGAAATCAGCAAGAAGCGTTTAACATTGACATCGACGCTGTGAAGCTCACATAGATGGCCGCTAGATGGCGAGTGCTGTCTTTAGACAACGTTTGTTGTATATGGGAACCCCCTTAAATATTTATTTTATTCCGTTTTTAGTAGGTAGGTATGTGTTGTTATAGCGGCAACAGAAATACATCATCTGTGATTAACTGTCTAGCTATCACGGTTCATGAGATACAGCCTGGTGAGAGACAGACAGACGAACAGTAGTCTTAGTAATAGGGTCCCTTACCCCTTTGGGTACAGAACCCTAATAAGCTTCTGTTTTGTTGCAAAAAAACCTGTCTTGATTGCGTCCGCTGTTCCCAGAACTGTTTATTATTAGTGAACTTAGTTTTTTCCCACACATGTACTTACTTGTTTACTGACTCATCTAATAAGCAGATCCAAATTGGCAGTCTCTTTGTCTCTTAAAATTGTGTAATTTTCATGTTTCATGAAATCTGTTATCTACCGGTTTCGAACTGTTTCAGTGTTATAGTTTAAATACCTAGCCTGGAAAAGTTTTTCTTCTTACCACCGACTAATTAAACAGGATTTGAAGAGTGTTTTAAGGAGTCGTGTTTTTATAAATAAGACTGTTTTTAAGCATTGCCTAAAACCACAAAATTGTGGTTTTAAGCAATGCTGCGTTTACCAAACAGGGATAATTATCACAAGCATTTAAAACGGGTATTAAACGATCAGTAATATTACGGTTTTGTAATGCAATAAAATATTTTTTATGTATTTAGTTTAATCTTTTCTACACACGTGGGTGGTTTGAGAGCCGTAGTGATATTAATTAAATTTTCCTTTTATAAGTTGGTCGCAGGTTGAAGTGGAGCTGGGCAGGGCATGTCAGTAGAATGCACCCGGATAGGTGGGCGAGACTTGCCACTGAGTGGGTGCCACAAGGCGGTCGTCGCAGGAGAGGCAGGCCAAGAAGACGTTGGCGAGACGACCTCGACCGACACATGCCGGAGTGGCCTGAGGTGGCACAAGACAGAAACATCTGGTCTGAGTTGGGGGAGGCCTTTGCCCAGCAGTGGGACACAAACGAGGCTACGTAAAAAAAAAAAGTTGGTCGCCCATTCCTCGTTAACTTGTAAAGCCCACTTAGCCGAAACCCTTAATTTTTTCACGTTTCTACAATCAACCATTTAGCGAGGAGAGCGGGGGAGGATGGACGAAAGAAACAGGCGGAAGAAAAAGGTGCTCTAAACGTAATAATTTCGAATTTCATCTTTTTTAGGTAACTAAAAATGCTATCTACGTTGACTAAAATGGCCTTACGTACTTATAAGAACACGATTCCTTCAAACAGTCCTCAGGAGCTGTTTATTTTAATCTTTGTTTGGGTATCTACTGTAATGCAATATTTATTAATACCCGGCGCTCGCACCAAAATGTAACGCTCTACTTTATTAAAACCCAGTTTAAGGGAAAATATATTATTTTTTTATTACTCTCTTTTCATCGATTTCCTAGCCTAGCTGGGGATCGACTGGCATCTAAAACAAAACGTAACGATTCTCTTCAAAATATGACTAGAAGGCTCTGCTAGCCAGCTTCTATAAAGAGCAAGGATAAAGAGGAATCGTTACAGTACCTACCTACGTCTTTTCCTCGTAAAATCTCCACCACAAACAATTTTAATCGGCATTTATCGAGTGTTTTAGGGTATGATCGGAAATGAATTCAAACTGAGCTGCAAAATAATCAAATTGAGGAGCAGAAAATTCTAAATTGATTAGTTTCCAAATTGTTACATTTAGGAAATGCAATCTCGTGACATTTTTTTATTTTATTTTATTGGGACAATGGGGCTCAGGAGAGATCTCGCGAGTATATGAATAACAATACCATGAGATCTCGCAAGATTGGCAGTTTTGTGTGTTTATTCTCGCAAATAATCACAATATTTGAATAAATTAGGAAAAAAATAAGAAGAATTATAGGTATTATGAAATAAACCTTTATTTTTACGATTGATTTCAATAAACTTTTATGTATTTAACATTGTTTGACGTACCTATCTATCTTTTTTTTTATAAATTTTATGTAGTAAACTTTGACGTATCCAATCAAATAGATAAAAAATGAAACAAACAACCAGTCTTCTCTTCTAATATCAAACAAAAGTCTTTTAAGAATAAAACAGTATAATTTTATAACAAAACAACAAGAAGTCAAAAATTAAAATGAAACTCATTAACTACGTTAAGTTGACTATTACACTAAGATATTATTATCAATTATAAAAAACTATGCCTACTCAGAGATCTATTAGAAATTGGAGATTAATTAACAAAATATACCAATCAAATGAAAGGCTTGTTCAGTTCACATAACGACTTCTTATTTTGCTGGCCAGATAACCAGATCATGGGCCTAATTACGCGCACTAAATCCTGAGTGATTCCAATCGTGTAACTGTCAAATTACATACTAATTTGACAGACGATTGGAATCACTTAGGATTTGATGCGCGTAATATAGGAGCATGTCTGCTAAGCTGTTTTACAATCAAGTTACAACTTTATATCTTTTCCAATCAATCAATCGATCAATACATTTATTTGTCCAAACATAGGTATTGTGCTTGTGGTATCCAAGTTCTTGCTTTATGTATATTTGCAGAGTATCAGTTTTAGTAGGTGATCTTTTAAAAAGTTTCACCAATTTCGTAACTTTCTCAAAAATACCCGCATAATATTCTGCATCTACGTCTACTTACAGTCTGTGTTTATGCTCGAGTGCAATATCGTTAAACTCGCGAGATCTCGCCCATTTTTCGGCCGAGATCAATTTCAATAAATAAGGCAGAGATCTCGCGAAAACGAGACCTCGCGAGAATGAGATTGCATTCCCTAGTTACATTGTACAAATTAATTAATTTGCTTACCATATTAACATGAACTCATTTTTTTTATTTGCTGACCACGTTTCGCTGCTCATTTATTTTGCTGGTTAAATAATTATTTGCTAGGCGAATAAACTTTTTTAAATTTTTTGTTACATTATTAAATACATATGTTTCGTTTGAAAACACCTAAACTGAGGCCATCTACTTCTACCAAAATACACTGCTGCGGGAACCGAACCCACAACAGCTGTGCTATTCAGCACGTACCTTACCACTAAACCAAAGATAAGATAAACGCCTTAATTGATCAAGCACGTTGTGTACAACTGATAATCACGAAATAATCTATGCAAACAGGCCTTAGACATTACTTGATTAAAATTGTGACCAGATTACGGTAACAGATTATATTAAGGTAACACGAGCCTGCTTCTACATTACACGCACCAAATCCAAAGGTTACGCCTACTTAGCCGTGATAATTTTCCTTTTAAGTTCGTTATATGTTGTGCCTGAATTTTTTTACGTTTCTACAATCATCCGTTTAGCCATGAGATTGACGCCCTGCTAGGACAAAAGTTTGCGCTTAATATTTCGCAAACGGAACCCTACACCTAGATAGAGATGGGTAATGGCCCAGGTTATAATCCACTGGTGAGTTATTACCTATAATCCAGTTTTGACCCAGTTATGCACCCGTTATAACCCATTATGGCGGTTCATAATGATTTCGTTCAATAGTAATACGGAATACGTCGAATAATGTGCAAGACGTTGTATCGTTATGAAATTGTGCACGCAAAAATATACAGGAAATTCTCCACACAATAGAATATTAGGGATTTCACTTCGATGTTTAGTTTTTATCTCTTGCGCTCGCACTATACTTAGGGCCAGTGTCCTAAATGGAGTTTAAGTCGAGATTTTGACAGTTCGTCCATGCATTATCTGTCAAATGCTCGACTTAAACTCTAGTTTGCGAGATCTGCAAGTGGCCCTAAGTACCTAAGTACATTTAAACCTAAGCATTGCAGGCAATGCATCTCATAGCATTGCAGGCAATGCATCGTATATCAAGCAAGCCACACTTTATGATCCTTTGCGCCGGAAATCCCCGGGCGTGAGCGACATCATCGATCTCGCTCGCACTTGCGCCGTGTACAATGCGTACGGCACAGCCAGCACTCACTCCAGTACTTTGTTGTTTAGAGTGCGCACGAGCGTTTTTTGGTATAATATTTATTGTTTCGTGTTTTTTTTTATTGAACCGGCATTGTTTATTGTTACTGTGATCGCTGCTTACCGAATGACCTTGGCCTGAATACTGACTGAACTTCCAACGCGATATTTAATGCACTTTTTCATTGTGTAAAGAAGTCAGTCACTCACTGCAGTTCCTGATGAAGTGATGATGCATGCCTGTGTTGAATGCATCTGGCGTTTTACTTAAATATTTCTGGATTATTTATAAAGTATAGATGCAGAGTCATTATTAGGACTACATGATCTGAAAATATTTCATTCATGCGTGTCACTTAGTCCAAATCTTACAACGTGTCACTTAGGTTAAATCTTCCATTTTTAGGGTTCCGCAGTCCGACAAGGAACCCTTATAGTTTCGCCATGTCCGTCTGTCTGTCCGTCCGCGGCCTAGCGCAAAGACCGATGGTACTAGAAAGCTGTAATTTGGTATGTGTATACATGTTTATCACGTCGACAAAGTTAAATAATTAAATGTCAGAATTTTTTTTCCGTACCTCCCATAACATGAAAAGGGGGGGGCTGATTTTTTTCTTCTCTACCCCATCGTGTGGGGCATCGTTTATTAAAGAGTTTACTAAGATTAGGCATTACAATAATTAAGGCATTCATTTACGAAATATTTAGCTTTTACCTGTGTCCCCCCCTCTAAAATCTAAACCTTTGCATTTAAAAATCTGAAAAAAATCACGATAGTAACAAATATAATAAATTTAAAAGAAAAATTATCACAGCTTACTAGGCTTTACAGGTTAACGAGTAATGGTCGATTACATTAGTGGGATTACATTGTGATTATGTTAGGTAATAGGTAATAAATCTTTGTAATAACTAGATGTATGTGGAACCCTAAGCTACGCGTGGCCCGACACGCTTTTATTTGTACTTTTATTCAAAGAAAACATAGTATTTTGAAAGTGTATGCAGTTCATTAAAACCTAAAAATACTTCAGTGGTGCAAAAATAAATCACTATGGCACTATAATGTCAAGCAAAACTCCCGATTACCCAAAGCATATTTTTTTAGTTGTAATTTGTTCTTGTTAAATCGTATCGCTCCTGTCTTTCATTTTGACCCACCAAAAAAGTAGTTAATGGGATAAAACTGGTCGATAACGTTATAACCCGGATTAAAACTGGTTTATAACTACTGGGTTATAACCCAAGTGGCATTCGGGGTTCTATATAAGATGTCTAGTTGTTCACATGTACTCCATAAGCTGTTTAAGTCAGCTGTATAAGAACTGTATAGCTTGCTATAATGCTCTTATAAAACCAGTTTGGGCACAAATTAGACAGCTTTAAGTTCACTATGGCTGTACATTAGCAGTATAATAGCATTATAATAGCAGTTTAAGTAGTAACATCGGACTTAAGGCTGACTTACGGCACTATATGGGACGCAGTGTGAACCATACAACGTACATGAGTGTAATAAAGAGTAACAAGTGGCTAAATACACAGCCTTCAGAGTTATAAAATCCGACAAAAGTTACTCCAGTGCTACCTAAAATTCACGTGTGTCCTAAATTATTTCTTATTTTATTAACATTAGTTTTATTGGTTTTGTGTGTGCCATTCAGAAAGCGGATCAATTGGATAAAAAATTTTGATAACATGTTTTAAATACTTAATAATGTTAAAGCCTATGGGAATGCAACTTAATCGTGAAATGTATACATATTTACAGCTAAAATATTCACGCACCTCTGTAAAAAAGCGATATTCATTTTAAAATATTTAAAACTGGCTGAGAGGAAATCTACAATTTTCAGTTTTTGATATTATATTGGCATTATAATATTATACTAGGTACAGTCATTAATTATAACATGAAACCAAAACTCTGCGTACTATCTGCGTATTTTGTGATAAATCTGCATGATAAATTTGGAGATTTATTTGGTAAATATTTTAGGTTACGTAGAACAAAATGGTGGAAATGAAATACAGCTATGTGAACTGTTATAACTCCAATTTAATGCGGTGAGCGTATATATAGGTTCACATGTGTTCTGTTAGAATGCTGTTATCTATATGAAGTCCCACATTTGTACCACTACAGAGCCAATGTCTATAAATTTATTCTAATGTGAACTTATGTACAGCTTTAACATGTAGTTCAGGTCAATTGTGTATCATCGTTTAATTCTTTCAATATACTGAAATTTTAGAGATCCGCAACAATAATTATTGTCCGTTAAATCGCCTAGCCCAGGTACTAAGTCAAGTATGAATACCTAAAGTACAAATTTTGTAACAAACTAACAAAAATCACTTTTTGTTTTCGTGTGAGACACACAGTTTGGTGTCAGAGTATTTACACTTACAAAAAACACTACTCTGTTCAAGGAGGTATTTAAAAGAATGTAAACAAACTAGATAAAGAGGGACAACATTATGCCCTGCGACAGACAAGGACAGAAAATAATAGTTGTCACTCAGCCATAGGAACAAACACTGTTTACAATCTTTTACACCTGTCAGCACCGTAAGCGCCGAGTCGGCATGTGTAATAGTGTAACCATATTTTGCAGAATTTATCAGATAAATAACTGTTAGTCCTGTTACTTATGTGATAAATAACTGTTATTTCTGATATTTATCTGTTAAAATTCTGTAAAATACGGTTACACTAGCAGACTTGGCGCGTACGGCGCTGACAGCAAATAACAGTAGTACTTGTGTACAAATAAACTGCTATTGATGTTAATGGACAACACATATAGTCCTTTTAACAGCCTACAGTGCACATGCGAACCATTTAAACACTTCTGTACAGATAGTAAAAGAAGGTTATTTTAATGATCACAAACAAGTCCTACTACAGCTACTAGCTGTATAACAGTCAAAAACAAGTAAACATAACAGCGTTTGGCTTTATAAATGACCACGTGTGTTCTATTAAAATGCTAGCTCTATATCATCGTACAAGTAGGCCGTTAAACAGCGGTTGCCGTATCTCTACCCTCCTATAATGCTCTTAGTCAGACGGCTGACTAAAGGATAGTTGTTAGAGTATTATAACACCAACAATCGTATAAAAGTATAACTCAACACTCCTATAAGTCCCTTAGACAGATATAGGCGTTATTAATCGCAATAATGCAGCTTATACATCACGAGTGAACTGTAATAATGCTTCAAGTACACCTGGGAACTAAATGTGTACTCTTAAATGGAGTAAAATGCTATTTGGGAATCCACTACCCATCTCTACACCTAGATCTCAATTTATCAAAGAGATTACATCACACTAAACGGGTCCTAGAGTTATATTTTGACCTCTGTGAGACTTAAACCTTATGGCCGCACAGGCGAAACCGTGAAAAACACGTAGGTAATCGCCGATGTCTCGCTGAAAAAGCGTCGTCGAGGTCTGAAATATTTTGTAAAGCCTAGATCGGAATTTTTCAAAGAGATTACAGTACACCATACGAGGTTCAAGGTCCCTGGTTTATATTTAAAGGTAGACTTCCGTGCATCGCGGCCGATCGCAGCCGCGCGCGACTGATCGTACGTGCGGCTGATGCGGCAATAGTAATTGTATGAAAATGTATGGCGCTGTTTCCATAGTCAGACGACAAAAACGGCGCCATACATTTTCATACAATAAATAACTATTGTCGCATCAGCCGCGCGCGTCAGTCGCACGCGATCTATCGCGCGCGGCTGCGATCGGCCGCGATGCACTATGAGTTTAAAATCCCCTGGCAGCGCAGACGAAACGGCGAAAAACACGCAATCGCCGGTATCTCATTGAAAAAGCGTCTTAGAGAACTCTTTTGGTGTAGTGTAATCTCTTTTTTTCTATATTTTTTCAAATTCAATCCGTTCTTTACCCGACTTGAAATTTTCAAGTCTCTGTAACTCAATGGTCTCTGCAACGTTTACTTTTAAAGAGCTCCGTGGCCGCGCAGCAGTCCGCGTTTTGATGACGCGGCCACGTTCAAACCCTCATCTACAAATTCAATTTCGGGAATCGACTTTGACAAATTTTTACAAAATCTTGGCATATAACTTTTTTTTAAAATACGCCGCGGCCGAGCAGTCGAGACGCACACGATTTTGTTTGATGATTAGATTGTATTGGGTCGGTACCTTCCTGTTAGATTATGACCTTGAAAGGAACCACTGCTTTGGTTGCCCGATCGGGTCCTTTAGAATCCTACAACCAACCTTCCGTCATGTATGATAGCCAGAATCATAATCCAATCAACAGCTTTAATCCTATAGCGAGAGATTAGGTTCAAATAAACAATTAGCCAAGGATTACGTGAATTATTGGAGAATTACATTGTTTCCTAGTGTTAGATTACTTAGGTAAGTACGTTAGTACGTACTTACACATATACAGGGTGTAACAAAACGCGCCATATATATATCTGAAAATGACAATAATAACAACTTAGGTACTATGGGGAAAAGAATATGACTCCTATACATACATGCTGTTTCATACATTTTAATATTTTTGCTACTTTGAATCTTCATAGTTTCTCCCGCTCACTCTTTCAGATAGATCTTGCAGTCTGTAATGCAGGATATCGAGATAATTCGAACAGATTTGCATTTTACTTATAATCTATCATCGATGCACGTCTATAATCCGTAAACTCATCTTAGATCACTCCGTAAAATAATCTATTGTTGACGTGAATTCCATTGGTGCAAATCATAGTAGGTACCTACGGCATCCTTCTGAGATTCGAACACAAGACCTGTAGCAGAGGTCTTCTTCTCGACTCGCCCGAAGGGCGAGGCGGGGAGGCGGCTTCTGGGCATTGGCCCATCTGCGCGGGAGCATCGCCGTCCGTTAAGACGGACGGGTCCTGGGCGGTGGAGCTCGGCTCCGGTGGTCGGGTCCGGGGTCTTCGAAGATCTTCCGTCGCCGGCGAGATCAAGCACTGCCGGGTGGGACTCCGTTGGGAGAAGCCCAGCAGGCGATGCTCAGCCGGCGACTCTTCGGTGTCTTGTCTGGGTCGTCTTCACGCCGCCGGCGAGGTCGAGCCCGACTGGCGGCCCCAGGGAGCGGGCCAGCGGGCGCCCATCAGCCGGCGGCGCCAGGGTAGAAGGTCCGAGGGGGGTGGCGGCCGCGGTGACGTCACTCGAGGAGCAGCGTCCGCGGCAGCCCGGCTTCTCGTCCCCGTCCTCGTCCCCAGAGGGCCCCCGCGCGTTAAGCGCAGAGGTCTGCCATCCCTCTGAGGATGATGGGGACGGGGTTGTGGCCATCCTGGATGGCCACCAGGACCTCTTGGAGGACCTTGATGGCCATCGTGAGGACTTTGTCCTTCCCGTCTTGGGTTTCCGGGGCTCTCTCTCGCTTCGCCTTCTTCCCCTGGGTCGGGGCGGCGACCGCTGGTAGAGAGGCCCCGAGGGCCACGGGCGCGGGCTGCCGCGCTCGATTGGGTTGAGGCTGCTCCTCCGGCGTGGCGATCTTCTTGCCCCTCTTCCGCCGGCGACGGCGAGGGGGCTTTGGGGCGTCCGGGTGGTTGGCGGCCGCCATCAGCGACCCGGCTGCATCTTTATCCCCGGTGTCAACTCGGGGAGGGGGAGGGGGCTCCGCGACGGCGGTGGTGCGCGCCGTGGTGCCCGCCCTCTTGTTCCGCGTTTCCTTTCGGAGCACGGGACACTCCGTGCTGTTCGCCGTGTGTGCGCCATGGCAGTTGGCGCACGTCGGCGGGTCCTCCAGAGGGCGGCGGCAGCTCCGGGCGGCGTGTTCCTCGCCGCACCGCACGCAGGCTAACCGCCTGTGGCATTGGTGCGACGAGTGCCGGAACTGTTGGCACCGGTGACACTGCGCGGGTCCCCTCTTCCCGCGCCAGGCTTCGATCCGCACCCCCGGCATGTTGAGGAGTTCGCACACCTCATATATACCGGGGGTGGGGCTGGGGGTCCTCTCCACCTGGGCGAAGAAAATGCAGCCAGGTCTTCCGTGTCTTGCATGGATGGGCCGCACGTATTCCACGCCGAAGCCACGTTTCTTCAAGTCCTCCATTATCGCCTCCGGGGCCGTGTTGACCGGCAGCCCTCTAATGGCCACCTTCAGGCTCCGTTCGGCGGGCAGCGAGTAAGAGAACCAGGAGATCCGGGACGATTTCTCCAGCTCTGTAAGGTAGCGCTGGATCGCCCGGTACTCCTGGTCCGACTTCGGCAGAAAGCGAACGCCCTTGCCGAACGGGCGTGCGTTGGGAGCGTGGCCGAGAATTGCCCTCATCGCCTTGAAGTGGAGGGTCCAGTCCGGCAGGTTCTCAACCACTAGCGGCGGGTATCTCGGCTGCTTCGCAGGCGATGGGGCAGCTGCCGGTGGGGGCAGCGGAGGCGAGTTGGCGGCTCGTGGAGCGGGCTTCGGCGGGCTGGCGGCAGCGGCGGCGGCGGCGTAGCTGGGAGCAGCCGCCGCGGTCGTGTCCATCGGCGAGGGCACGTCCAGCGGCGGCATGCTCCATACCGGCGGGCAGGCAGTGGGCTGCGTGGGCGGCCCTGGGGTCGGAGACGGCGTGCGGGAGGCGGTGGGCTCGGCAGTCCTTGGCGGCGTCACGTCGATGCGCGGGGCCGGCGTGCGGATCGCGGCCGAGCGTGACGCCGCGGAAGGGGGCGGTGCGACGCTGGGGCGCTTCGCCTTCTTCTCAGCCCAAGCGCGTGCCTCAGCGAGGGCGCGCGGCGAGTTGAGGGGCGGGATCGGGTGGTCGTAGGTGGCGCGGCGGCTGGGTCCGGGGGCAGGGTCCTCCGGTCGCGGCGGCGCGGCGGGCGCTGGGGTCGGCTTCGCCGGCGGCAGGGGGGAAGGGCCAACCAGCGTGGCGCAAGCCTCCGCGGTGGCCCTGTCCTCGACCCTGATCCGCTGACGAATGCCCAGCGGCTTGGCGGTGGGCCTCGTGGGCCTCCTGGCTGGTGGGTGGGCAGGCGGCGGCGGCATGGCAGCGGCGGTAACAGAATGCTGTTACCGCCGGTGGCGATGGGCAGGTGCCTGAGGCGGGCGGCAGTATGGGTGGGGCACCGGCGCGACCAAAAATAGCGGCAGTCGTAGGTGAGTTGGTCCGGGCGCGGGCGCACACGATGTGAGCGCGGTGGGTACCAAACAATCCCACAAGACCTGTAGTGGACGCCGAGACGGGTTAGGTGAAATTAGGTTCGCACTTAGCTGTAGGCTGAACGAGGCCTTTTTATATTGTATAAATGTAGCGAACCCCTAAATGTGTTAGTCTAAGTTAGGTTCGCAGATAGTTGTATGCTGAACGAGGGCCTTTAAATATTATGTAACATTTGTAAATATGGTGCAATACCAGTGGAAAATTCCACAAACATCTGTGATTGGTCGAACGGCTGGCCCGAATAGTATATAAGCCGGAACATTCACTGCATTAGCATGAGCTTTCAGTTAGCTACTACACCACCCTGAACCTGGAAGAAATAAACAGCTATCAAGAACCACTGGAAGTTTGCATCACCACCTATACAGTCCACACCCCACTTAGTCTGGTCCTTCGAGCCGGATCCGAACGAGAACCACCTTCTGCACCTGAACGCGGACCTGGAGCAGCCCCCAAGCGGCCCTCGAACCTGGGCCTGGAGCTGCACCCACTTAGTCTGGTCCTTCGAGCGCCGGATCCGAACGAGAGAACCACCTTCTGCACCTGAACGCGGACCTGGAGCAGCCCCCAAGCGGCCCTCGAACTTGGGCCTGGAGCTGCACCCACTTAGTGGTCTTCCGAGCGCCGGATCCGAACGAGAACCACCTTCTGCACCTGAACGCGGACCTGGAGCAGCCCCCAAGCGGCCCTCGAACCTGGGCCTGGAGCTGCACCTACATAGTGGTCTTCCGAGCGCCGGATCCGAACGAGAGAACCACCCTTCTGCACCTGAACGCGGACCTGGAGCAGCCCCCAAGCGGCCCTCGAACCTGGGCCTGGAGCTGCACCTACATAGTGGTCTTCCGAGCGCCGGATCTGAACGAGAACCTTCGGCACTGGACCCGCTTCTGGAGCAGGCATCAAACGGCCCTCGAACCTGGGCTTGGCGCTGCACCTGAAGCGGAGCGGTCCCTGAACCCGCACCTGGAGCAGGCATCAAACGGCCCTCGAACCTGGGCTTGGCGCTGCACCTGAAGCGGAGCGGACCTGAACCTGCACCTGGAGCAGTCATCAACCGGCCCTCGAACCTGGGCTTGGACTGCACCTGGAGCAGATTGGACCTGGAGCAGCTCGCGATCGGCCATCGAACCTGGGCCTGGAGCTGCACCTGGAAAAACTGTAAGTGAACCTAAATCTAAATCTGAAGCTGCACCTGGAGCAGTCATCAACCGGCCCTCGAACCTGGGCTTGGACTGCACCTGGAGCAGATTAGACCTGGAGCAGCCCCCGATCGGCCCTCGAACCTGGGCCTGGAGCTGCACCTGGAAGAACTGAACGTGGACCTGATCGGCCCCTGATCGGCCCTCGAACCTGGGCTTGGAGCCGCATCTGACCACTGAACCAGGACCTGGACCACCTGGACTTGGACCTGGACGACCTGGACTTGGACCTGGACGACCTGGACTTGGACCTGGACGACCTGGACTTGGACCTGGACGACCTGGACTTGGACCTGGAAGACCTGGACTTGGACCTGGAAGACCTGGACTTGGACCTGGAAGACCTGGACTTGGACCTGGAAGACCTGGACTTGGACCTGGAAGACCTGGACTTGGACCTGGAAGACCTGGACTTTCACCTGGAAAACTTGGACTTCGACCTGGAAAACTTAGAGCTAAATCTGTGACCTGTAACCTTTGTATATCATTGTAATACTGTCTTTTGTAATTTTGAATTAAACGAATCACCCTTTTTGTCTTTTAATATAAGTAATTTAGAGCAAAGAAGAAAGAAGATCGAGTCCGTGAAGTCCGGGCTCAAAGAAAAAGGAAGAACCCGCTTCGAACTAGGTACCGTCGCAACTCCCACGACCATTCTTACAAAATGGTTGTCACTCGGAGCATGGGAGACCCTGCGGAGGACATCGAACGGGAACAAATGGAGGCTGAACAAGCGCGTCAAGAAGCACTCCGCGTCGAGATAGAGCGCCGGAGGAGGCTGCAAGCTGAACCGCCGGCATCACCGTCGCTGACAATGCCCCCGACTGAAGACCGCGCAACCACTACCGGCGTGACTAACACCTCAACTAACGTTGGTGCTACGTCACTACTCGCCAGGGAACGTGAACGAACGTGCGCTATATCACCGGCAGCGTCAGTGAGATCTACGGCAAGCGTTGTTACACGAAAGCGCCGCGCAGAGCTAGAGGCCGCCGAACAACTCGCGGCCTTAAAAGAGCAGCAGCTCCAACAGCAACAACAGCTCCAACAACAGCTCCAACAACAGCTCCAACACCAGCAACAGCAACAGCTCCAAATCCAAACGGACTTAATACAGAAGAGGCTCGCAGTCGAGATGTCAGTCATCGAGGATGAAACAGACCAACCCCCTGTACATCCTGCACCTTCACCGGCAGAACAACGCCAGAAGGTAGATGAATGGCTGCGAACAAACCCTCTGAACGCACCACGAACTGAGAGCGGCGCTCAACCACACGAGCGCCAAGAATCACGAACTCTGCGTTTCGAAGAAACACCGAGACGCAGCAGATCTCCCACACCCACCAGAACAAGGGGTGGGATGGAGCGACTGGCAACGGCGCTTGAGAAGATGGCCAGACCACGAGTTCGCCATACGGAACTACCGACGTTCTCGGGGTCACCGAACGAATGGCTACCCTTCCAAGCGGCTATGCGAGACTCCACGAAACTCTACGACATCCCGTCGATTGAGAATCTACTTCGACTAAGAACTGCCTTGAAGGGAGGTGCACGGGATGCAGTAGCGACGCTTCTCTACACAGCGTCTGATCCCGAGGCCATCATGAAAACACTGGAGCAGTGCTACGGACGACCAGAGGTCATGGTCGAACAAGCCCTCGCAGACATCAAGAAACTGCCTCGATTTGGGACATTGGCCAGCGAAATGAACACCTTCGCGGTCAAAATTCAGAACATAACCTGCGTCTTGAAGAACATAGACAGACGCGGTTATCTCTACAACCCGATGCTGGCGCGAGAGGTGCTTGACAAAGTCAGTCCGCACACCAGGTCTCGATGGTGCGACTACGCCGAAGATGTCGACGTCACCTCAGACCCCGAGATCGTCGTTCTGTCTCGCTTCCTCATGCGCGAGGCAGACCGGGCACTGAAGCACGCATACACGGCGACTTCTAGCGCCGCAACGCCTGCCAAGAAAGAGCAACGGCCCGTCGTAGCCCCGAAGAAGTCAAGCGCCATCTACACCGTCGTGGAAACAAGCGAGGAGATCGACCGATGCCCGAAATGCGAACAAGTTCACACGCTACCTCTGTGTTCGAGCTTCAAGAAACTCACCATCGGCCAACGCTGGGACTTCGTACGAGAGAAAAGTATATGCTTCAGATGCATCAAAAGCAAGCATCAGCGAAGGTCCTGCAAAGCTAAGCCCTGCGGTGTGAACAACTGTCATCGCCCACATCATCCGATGCTGCATCAAGATCCACCTGCAGCACCGATGCCGTCTGAAGCAGTACTGTCGGTAGCAACCACTAACGCTACCGACTCACGATCTGTGCTGCTGAAGGTGTGCCCAGTTGTCATCGTCGGACCACGGGGGGAGATGAGCACATACGCACTGCTGGACGAAGGCGCTACCATAACGCTCATCGACGAGGACTTGGCGCATAGCATCGGAGCAGATGGGCCACCACGCCCACTGAACCTACAAGGCGTCAACATGTCCCAGCAAGAAGGAGAGAGCAAGATGGTTACCGTGCAAATGAGAGGTAAGCACAATAGCGCGCTACACGAGCTACGAGCGCGCACGATTAAGAACTTAAGGCTTCATCAACAATCCATTCCGGAGACACTGCTGAAGCATGAGCATCTTCAAGATCTGCTGCAAAGCGAGGTGTGCTACGAACGAGCACGTCCAGGCATCTTGGTGGGGACCGACCACTGGGAGCACATTGTCTCACGCGAGTTACGTGTCGGCAGGCCAAATGAACCGGCTGCCTCAAAGACAGAACTCGGTTGGGTGATTCATGGGACCTTGCCAAGCAGCGTGATCTACAAGAACGAGAACGTACTGCACGTCTACGCGCCCGAACGGCGCACCGAACCTGATCTAGACGAGCAGAACGAGCAAAACGATCGCAGCCTTCATGAACTACTCGAGGCACACTTTCGTATAGATGCTCTCGGCGTTGCCCTCAAACCAAGGGTGAACAGCGCTGATCAACGAGCAACCTTGATTGTCGAACAGACAATAAGGAAGATCGACAGTGGCTATGAAGTCGGATTGCCATGGCGAAACGACGACACGAACATGCCACCGAACTACAACCAAGCCTTCCGTCGACTGCGGAAGATCGAACAAAAGATGGACGCCGACCCTGACTTCGCTCAAGAGTACACCAAGCAGATAGAGAACCTGCTGGAAAAAGGTTATGCGGCACCATGCGACGGCTCCGAGCAAACAAGTGCCGTCCGCTGGTTCCTGCCTCACTTCGCCGTGCAAAATCCCAACAAACCGGGAAAAACACGGCTGGTGTTCGATGCGGCAGCCAAAAGTCACGGTGTGAGCCTTAACGATCATCTGCTAGAGGGACCGGACCTGCTTCAGTCACTGCAGGGGATCCTGTTCCGGTTCCGAGAAAAACGGATTGCTATCACCGCCGACGTACAGGAGATGTTCTTACGCATTAAGATCCGGGCTGAAGATCAACCCGCGCAGCAATTCCTATGGAGAGGAGATAACAGAACCGACCCACCTCGCCTCTACAAGATGAAGAGCCTGATCTTCGGTGCAGCGAGCTCCCCGTTCATAGCTCACTACGTGCGCAACCACAACGCACACCAGCATGCGCAAACTCATCCGCGCGCGCTGGAGGCCATCACGCAGAACCATTACATGGATGATCTGGTGGCGAGCTATGACGGCGAAGAGGAAGCGAGATGCAGCATCGAGGAGATCCGAGCAGTGCACGCCGCTGCTGGATTCACACTGCGAGGATGGAGCGCAAACTGTGGGGAAGTTCTGCTCGACGTTCCAGCCGATCTACATGCGACAACTCCTGTACAACTGGGGGGAGAAGAGCTGAGCAACAAGATACTGGGGCTCTTCTGGAACAACGAACGAGACGAACTGGGCTTTAACACGTCCATGAACCGAGTCTCGGCTGAGGTGCGCTCACACTCACGCGCACCCACCAAACGAGAAGCACTCAGCGCGGTCATGTCTATCTACGACCCGCTGGGGTTGCTGAGCCACTACACCATAAGGGCGAAGATCATCCTGCAGAGCCTGTGGCGTCTCAAGATGCCATGGGACGAACCGATACCTGCAGAAGAAGACGAACTGTTCACCTGGTGGCTACAGCAACTCGCTGAGATCGCCCGCCTGCGTCTGAACCGCTCCTACGTGCTTGGCACCTACGAGCGCATAGAGTTGCACGTGCTATGTGACGCAAGCGAGCAGGCCTACGCAACCGTGGCCTACTGGAGAATCCTGAATTGCGATGGGAGCCTCCGAGTCACTCTGGTGGCAGCTAAAGCCAAGGTGGCACCACGCCAAACGCAGACTATCCCTCGCCTTGAGCTTCAAGCCGCTGTCATCGGAGCCCGACTGGCGGAAACAATAAGGAAGGAACATCGCATCGAGATCTCCAGAACGATCTACTGGACTGACTCGACGACCGTGGTGCACTGGATCAACCACGACTCGCGCCGATACACTCCTTTCGTTGCGCATCGGCTCGGCGAAATCGCAGAGCTCACACACAAGGACGAGTGGCGATGGCTGCCGACCGAAGAGAACGTGGCTGATGACGCCACAAGACTCACTCAAACACCAATCAGTGAGAACGACCGGTGGTTCCGCGGGCCACGCTTCTTACTTGAACCAGAAGATCAATGGCCCGCACGAAGGTCAGTCGGCGAGGAAGAATACGAGCAAGAGGTCCTCCACACAAGCGAAGACACTGCAAGGGACGACGACTGGTTGCCTGATCCTGCTCGGTTCTCCAAGTATGAGACGCTGGTGCGAACCACCGCCCGTGTGCTGGCATTTACTGACATATGCCGGCGCAGAGCCACTCGAATGGAGCACCAGCACATCAAACGTGCCGAGCGAACACTCATACAAAGGGCCCAAAAGGAGAGCTTCGATGCCGAGCTGAAAAAGATCGAGGCTGGTCGCCCTATCACAAAAGGCAGTCGTCTCTACAAACTGGACCCATTTCTGGAAGAAGGCGTCCTCCGAGTCCGCGGCCGCATAGAAGCTGCGACCGCGCCAACCGAGACGAAGCGACCCATCATCCTGGACGGCCGTCACCACCTGACGAAACTCCTCGTGCTACGTGAACACTGTGCCGCTGGACACGCCAACCGAGAACGCGTGACGAACGACCTGCGACAGCGCTACTGGGTCATACACCTACGGCCTTCAGTACGCGCCGTGGAGCACAGCTGCGCCCTCTGCCGAGTGCGGCGTGCCAGACCACGAACGCCGGCCACTGGAGACTTGCCAAGGGCCCGCCTAGATCCCTTCCACCGTCCATTCACCAACTGCGGAGTCGATTACTTCGGCCCAATGATGGTGAAAGTAGGACGGCGACGCGAGAAACGGTGGGGCGCGCTCTTTACATGCCTCACCACGCGCGCTGTGCACCTAGAACTGGTCACATCACTCTCAACGGATGCGGCAATAATGGCACTACGGAGAATGGCGGCGCGCCGGGGATGGCCACGTCTGATGTACTCAGACAATGGCACCAACTTCAAAGGAGCAGACCTAGAACTAAGAACCGCCTATGCTGAATGGGCACCCGCCCTACACGACGAAGCGCTGTTTCATCGGATGGAGTGGCGGTTCATACCGCCGGGAGCACCGAACCAGGGAGGAGCCTGGGAGCGGCTGGTGCGCTCTGTCAAAACGGCGCTGAAGGCGACGCTCCAAGAACGAGAACCAGCCGAAGACGTCCTGCGGACTCTACTGACCGAGGCCGAGTTCTCAGTAAACGCGCGACCACTAACCCACGTGAGTGTGAGCCCTCTCGATCCTGAGGCGCTCACACCAAACCACTTCCTCTTGGGATCCTCTACGGGTCTACCAACCACGGGCCCATGTGACGAGGCAGATCGGCGAACCTGGCGCGCTAGCCAGGCACTCGCAGACCTCTTCTGGAAGAGATGGGTGCGCGAGTATCTCCCAACTTTGGTACCTCGCGGCGAGCCAAACAAGAAGGTGCAACCTCTTGAAAGCGGCGACGTGGTGGTAATCATTGACCACACCCTGCCTCGGAACACCTGGCCGATGGGCATCATCGAGCGCACCTATCCGGGCCCAGACGGCGGAGTACGAGTGGCGGACGTCCGAACGAAGACAGGAGTCTTCAAACGTCCTACGAGCCGACTCGTCGTCCTAGAAAAGGAGGCTACGCGTGCTGCGCCGGGGGGAGGAATGTAGTGGACGCCGAGACGGGTTAGGTGAAATTAGGTTCGCACTTAGCTGTAGGCTGAACGAGGCCTTTTTATATTGTATAAATGTAGCGAACCCCTAAATGTGTTAGTCTAAGTTAGGTTCGCAGATAGTTGTATGCTGAACGAGGGCCTTTAAATATTATGTAACATTTGTAAATATGGTGCAATACCAGTGGAAAATTCCACAAACATCTGTGATTGGTCGAACGGCTGGCCCGAATAGTATATAAGCCGGAACATTCACTGCATTAGCATGAGCTTTCAGTTAGCTACTACACCACCCTGAACCTGGAAGAAATAAACAGCTATCAAGAACCACTGGAAGTTTGCATCACCACCTATACAGTCCACACCCCACTTAAGACCTGTGAGCCTTCGTAAGCAAACAAAATTTCTTGACTAATACCTATTAATACATTGTATATGTCAAATTCGTCTCGTCCATTCAAAGCAATTTCACGTGCGTTTGTCGTGGCATTCTGAAAGAATAATACCGTGACCAAAAAAAATATTGTTTGTTTTATATCGATATGCGTCAATAGAAAACTGCATAGTGGATCCAAAGTGAAAAGGGTTGTTTTAATCATCAATATATATTTTTTTACAATGGAACCAACGATAAAATCGCGAACATTTCATTTGGTCTCATAATAAAAGTAGTTTTTATTAATGAGTGGAATACTTCTTAATTTAACGGACCGGACCTGTGAATAGATAAGATAAACCATTGAAAAATAAAAAAAGAGATTAAATAGTAAAAATATATTTTATAATTTAATACTTGGGTATTAAAATTTTGAGTACATTTTTCTTAAAATAACAAATTATCACCTACGTAGATAGAACCTAGCTTAAGAACATTTTTATACATTATTGTTACTACATACAGGGTGTATCAAAAATCCTTTAAACTTCCCGACAAGTAAAGCTTCTCGTTTTTTCGCATCAATACGATCAAAAAATTGTTCGTATTGATGCGAAAAACGAAAACTTCCATGACAAAAACATCGAAAAAGCAATTAAATATGCGCTGTCTCTACATTTTGATGTCGCAGGTCGCAGCTTGCGTTTGCAGCAGTCATTTGTTTTGCGTATGACCTATGTACGTATCTGACGTCGTTATGAAGACGCATACGTCCAACAGTGGGCAAACAAATGCTGAAGAAGAAGAGAAGAAGAACTGTTTTGTGATTTCGAAGTCATTCTCATACAAAAGTTGTTAGTGTTGCATTACAAGACAAAGCCTTTTTTTTTCAAGAAAGTAAGTGGATTTCGATACACTGCGTATACTCGCCTATTTATACATTATGCTTAATACTTTTTTCGAGGAATAATTAAAAATATCGTACTTAATATAAATTGTGACGTAGGAACAAAATACAAAAAATTAATATATCGAGACACTCGTTCATTCAATTCATTTATTCCGTTTTGTAATATATTAAAAACAACAATTGCGTAACCAATAATTGACTAAATTATTAGACAGACAAATTGATTCGCTACTACTAGGCCATAAGAAAAGCAGACAGCTGCTATAGGCATTTGTAATTTGTTATTTCTGAGTACTTGAGGTTTTTTTATTATTTGCATAGTTGTTGCCTTTCGTTAAATACTTAACCTACTGAAATATAAAATCAATAATAAATTATTAATACAAAAGATGCCTCGGATCTAATACATACTTAAGAATAACATGCCTATGTAAAAAAAATATTTATTTTATAATTAATTTATAACCATTTATTTTAAGCCCCAAAATTTAAAAGATACGATAGTTTTTTTTTTCGTTAGTGGCTTGGCTCTTATTAGTGGGGCACCCTGTATTTTACAATTTCCACACAAATTATTGCACACGTTCCACCCTATATCTTTACAATTTACAATCGAAACTGTTTTAATCCTACTTGATATTATAATTTATTATTATACAATTCAAGTAATTATTGTTGTACGAGGGTTGGGTGGTCTCGCCATGTACACATTTTTTTGTAAATTTCATGTTTTATGTATGTCTTTTATGTGTGCAATAAAGTATAAGTAAGCTCGCCTTTGAAAGAAATTGTTTTTGTAGTGCAATAAAGAATTTTTCAATTCAATTGCGTGAACGCGTCGATTTTGTTTCATTTGAAGCTTACTGTAAGTTTACTGTGTAATTATTAGTATCTTTTTGTAAGCAAGACGTGTTGATTCTGTAAATGCATTGTATTACAATGGTAATTGCGTGAACGCGTCGATTCCGTTTCATTGCCGCTTCATGTCTGCGCGCGCGCACGAATCAAATCTTCTATGCATCAACGGCATGAGGAAACCCGACTAGAAATAGTGTCCAAAAACAGCAGTGATTGTTACACTTTCGTTCTATTCAAAAATGAGACTTGGGCCCCTGTTATCTCATGCCATTGATGCATAGAAGATTGATTCGTGCGCGCGCGCAGACCCAAGCGGCAATGTAACGAAATCGACGCGTTCATGCAATTATCATTGTAACACGTCTTGCTTACAAAAAGATACTTAATTACACAGTAAACTTACAGTAAGCTTCAGTTGAAACGAAATCGACGCGTTCATGCAATTGAATTGAAAAATTCTTTATTGTACTAATAAAAAAATTGCGTACAAAGGCGAGCTTAATACTAGGTAGTTGTTAGCTGTGTTAACTTCCTGTATTTTTATCTTGCTTCTTTTCTTTTAAATAAATACTGGTGGCTAGTTTATAGTCATTGTAATATAAAGTATCGTTTTGCTTACAAAAAGATACTTACTTATACATTAAACTTACGGTAAGCTTCATTGCTTTGACATATTGTAACATTTTAGTTTACCTGTAAAGAAACAAATTTACCATTAGTTACATTCAGCCATGACCAAGTATGCAACATGTCATTGAATAAACAAATAGCGATCTTATTTTTTACTAAAAACACAAAAGTTACAACAAAATGCAATACAAAGGGAAACAAATCCAATACAAAGTACACCCGCAGGTTTCGTCATAGTAAAATTAATTACAAAAAATACATAGGGCCAGTTTCTGAATTGAGAATTTAGCTAAGTAAATAGTTAACTGTAGTGCTGTCTCTTCGAATTTCTCAGAAAAGAGCGTGACAGAACGTTACTTAAGTATTTAATTTGTGAAAACTAATTCGTAAAAAAAAATCAGAGGCTGCATAAAAAAAATTATAAAAAGTAAAATCTAAATGTCATAATAATCTACACAACACAATCACTTGTCCTGGCCTCAAACAAGGACACCCTGTGATATGGTAACCAGGCAAGGACATCACAAACATGGACGAACACCCACACTGAGGTGCAAAGTGCAAATTCAGTTTTTTCAGTTTTTAATAATAAAAAAAAAAACTTAAAAAACTCAATTTGCACTTTGGTTCATACAGATGGCCTTAGTCTGGGTGTTCGTCCATGTTTGTGATGTCCTTGCCTGGCACGGCGGCCCCGAGCAGGAAGCGAAACCACGACGTATGTCAAAAGATTTATCGCTAGAGCTACAAGGCAGTCGATTAATGGGGTCCACGGGGTAACACTAGCGCCACCGAAAAAAAAAAAAAAAAACTTTTTTTTTACAGAGCGAATTTGCAACAAGTGTCAGGACAATCTCTCAATCATGTTGACAGCGATTTTTGGGACCCACGACAAAGAACCTAGGATCACGAACCTGGGACTAGATAGCATTTATGCCAAAAAGAAGAAGAAGAAGAAGAATAAACTTTATTTGACAACATTACAAAGAATTACATACAGTAGGCACATAAGCCAATATCCTTACAAAGAATTACAAACAATAGGTGCATAATTAAGTTAGTAAACCATAGGACACATCTGGCGAAGTACCTGTACCTAAGTACCTACATTCATGTAGGTTTGAGTCATGTAGGTCTAAGTTTCAACTTAGACACACAAAGTTGCCAAAAATGGGCCAGTCTCAGCATGACGCCAAAGCAGGGCTTTGGCGCTGGTTTTCAGACCGAACCATGAATGAAAAAGATGACTTGTTTTACAAATATGTTTATTTTGCAATGACTGGTGTCCAATAGAGTTTAAACTATATAATTCTGAAGTTTCTATTATAGCTGAGTACATTTTAATTTCAGTTAAGTTCGGCCGTCTCTGGCGTTAACGCTATCTAGTCCTAGGTTTTTCGCCTTAGGTTCAGGGCCATGGGTCCTAAAAATCACTATTAACATGATTGAGAGATTGTACTGACACTTTTTGCTAATTTGATCTGAAAAAAAAAGATATGATTTTTTTCCTCGGTGGTGCTAGTGTGACCCTCTTATAATAATAAGCTGCCTTTACGAGCTTTACTTTTACGAGCAGGGCACAGGCCTCTCAGACGGAGAGTATGGGCTCAATCACCACAGTGGCGTAGCATGGGGGGGGGGGAGCGGAGGGTGCGGTCCGCACCAGGCGGCACTTTGCCGGGGGCGGCGCTGCGGAGGTGGCAGTTAGAAAAAAAAATTAAAATTTAAAAAAAAAAAAAAAAAAAATTCTTTCAGTGTTTTTTTCGTCTTTTTTTTATGTTACCAAATACCCAGGTACCTATGTAGGTTCTATGCATGGGTGATGCAAGCGCAAGGTTTTGAATGATACTCGTGCGCAAAAGAGCGTTCGTGAAGTAGGCGATTTCTCCATTATTCTATTACGTTTTCTCTGTAATTTTTCTGTGATATTCTACCTATGTCAAAAAATGTTAATTTCACTTTTCAATTCAATAAATCATTCAATAAAACTAATAAAAGTACTCTTTTTACCATGCCCAAATTTTTTATAATGGATTACAAAAATAAGAGGGCGGCAAATTTGGAATCCGCACCGGGTACTAGTGACCTATGCTACGCCACTGAATCACCACGCATGCCCACAGACTCTGAGGGTTCCTCAAGCGGTAGAACGCTGGCCTCACATTCAAGAGGTCCTTGGTTCGATACCCGGAACAATGTTTGTTTTGTTTTCTTTTGTTTTCAAAGCTACGTACATTTGTGAATTTGTAGAAGCAATATCACTCGCTCACTGTGAAGGAAAATGTCGTGAGGAATCCTGAGTCAATAAGTAAAAACTTTTTTTTTTGCTTATTGGCAGTATTAGCATAATATTAGATGGAATCTAATCAGATGATCAAACCCCGTGCATTAGTTAATTCGTGAATTTGTTAATCGAACTTTGTTTTCTAAATTACGTAGATTTGCGTGCGTGCATACAGTCGTTGCACGTGTTAATGTTGTGGAAGCGAAAGTAATCTGTCAGAACCGTGGCAATTGGCAGTCTCTGGTCTCTGCCTACCCCTCTGGGATACAGGCGTGAGTTTATGTATGTATGTTTGTTTGTTTGTATGTATTGTGAATTTGTTGTAGCAATACCACTCGCTAACGTGAAGGAAAACATCGTGAGGAAACCAGAGTGTCTGAGGTGTTCACATAATATATCAGCGCTAGAAATTGCCAATCCGCGGTGGGCACGCGTGGTGATTGAGCCCATTACTCTCTCTCTCAGAGAGAAGGCCTGTGCCCTACAGTGGGACGCAATAGGCTGCATTATACAAATAAGTTGCGATTAGCTAACGTGAGTGAAACCATATTACTTATTAGGCACACTATAGTATTTACTACACGAATTAAAAATTACATGGCAGTTAACGTTATTGCACGGAGCATTATGACCATCGTAAAATCGCCGTAATCTCCACGTTATTTGAACTAAGTATTATCGGTTTCCGTCGTGGAGACATACAGAGATAACGTTGTGTTAAAATTGTTTGTTTCTACGGTCGTTTGTCACTTACGGGACGATTAATTGGGCAAAGCATAAAGCGTTTTCCTAAAGCACCAGCGACTTCCAACGCAACTTCAGCGTAACGATGCAAACTAAAATAAACAATAACTTCCACACAACACAATCATTTGTCCTGGTCCCAAACTAGGATACCCTGCGCTATGGTGACCAGGCAAGGCGCCCACAACAAACATGGAAATACACCCAGCCTGAGGCCGTTCGTACAAATCAAGCACGGCGGCCTCCAGTGGGAATCGAACCCATCCAGTAAACCTTAAATACTTTAGAGACTATAATACTAGCCAAAAAACAGCCCGGCCACGTCACGGGAACGAGCTGTTTTGCACCTGCATTGCCGTCGATCACTTCATACTGCGGTCATAATAACACGTATTCTGAGAAAATTTCAACTGTTCCCCTAATACGGTTCAAGAAAAAAAGCCCTTCGAAGATGAGACAAATAGAAGCATCCCCCAAAATGTAAAAATAAAAAAATAAAAACGGCCAAGTGCGAGTCGGACTCGCGCACGAAGGGTTCCGCGCCATTGTCTATACAAAATTAGACAAAGATCTAATTTGAGAACAGCGCCATCTATAGAAACCAACAAGAAGCGTTTAACATTGACATTTAACGACATGACATCGGCACTGTTAAGGTAACATAGATGGCCGCTAGATGGCGAGCGCTGTCTTTAAACAACGTTTGTTGTATGGGAGACCCCTTAAAAATTTATTTTATTCTGTTTTTAGTATTTGTTGTTATAGCGGCAACAGAAATACATCATCTGTGAAAATTTCAACTGCCTAGCTACCACGGTTCATGAGATACAGCCTGGTGACAGATAGACAGACAGACGGACAGTGAAGTCTTAGCAATAGGGTCCCGTTTAGCACCCTTCGGGTACGGAACCCTAAAAAGGGCACAAGAAACATTTTTTTTGTTCAGCAAAATCTCTGTAGATCCTGTGATCGACAGTCAATCCCCGAACCTTGATTCTCAGAAATGTATAAGGTAAAAGCTCAAATAATTATTGTAGGTATGAAATTCTTTAAACATCTCATCGATGATGCATCTCGCACGCTCAAAACGACGAACGGCCTTCATCCAAGGCTCGAGGAATCGAAGGCTAATTTAGCTCTTATGGTACACGGAATAGAGTGTCAAATAACACAGCAAATCTCGCAAGCCGCTAAGTGTACAAAGGCCACCATATAGTGGGCATCGTGAAGCTTTCCGGTCACGTATTTTATCTATTAATTAGTATTGTCAGCAGGTCAAGGCAAGTTTTTTAAGTTTTAAATGTAATCTCTGTGTACATTAAAAATAAAGAATATTCTATCAACAGCAAGCACGCAAACATGACAAAGCTTGTAATAAATGTGACTTAGGGCTAGCGATTATGCCAATTAAACATATACAAAGCGTTTTAGGACTCTACTTGTAAGAAAACTAAGACATTTTAGGCAGTACCTGCTTATATAGAATCAGCTTAGATAGAAATATAACATTATAACATGCAGACATAAGAATTAGATGTTTTATCGTAACCTTCAAGCTATATTTACGTCTAAACTCGAAATGACTGGCTAGGTTAACGCCTAACTGCCAAACAATTGTTTTGAGATAATCCTTGACATAAAACTTACGTATAGGTCGAGTGAACCTATCAGAGCTAGCGCATCCTCCCCGAAGTCCCCCCCCCCCTCCCTCTCCTGGCTAAACGGTTGATTGTAGAAACGTGAACAAATTCAGGGTAGTAGCACATATAATGAGCTTGTGGCGAGCACATGTCAATAGAGATGGGTAATGGCCCAGGTTATAAACCACTGGTAAGTTATAATCCAGTTTTGACCCAGTTATGCACCCGTTATAACCCATTATGGCGGTTCATAATGATTTCGTTCAATTTATAGTAATACGGAATACCTACGTCGAATAATGTGCACGGCGTCGTAGTTGTAAGCTGCATATATCGTTGTGAAATTATGCACGCAAAAATATACAGGAAATTATCCATACAATACCATATTAGGTTGGGATTCCACTTCGATGTTTAGTTTTTATCTCTTGCGCTCGCATTGTACTAAGGGCCAGTGTCCTAAATGGAGTTTAAGTCGAGATTTTGACAGTTCGTGCATTATCTGTCAAATGCTTGACTTAAACTCTAGTTTGCGAGATCTGCAAGGTGGCCCTAAGTACCTAAGTACATTTAAACCTAAGCATTGCAGGCAATGCATCTCATAAAGTATATCAAGCAAGCCCCACTTTTATGATCCTTTGCGCCGGAAATCCCCGGGCGTGAGCGAGTGGGACAACGACATCGTCAATCTCGCTCGCACTTGCGCCGTGCACAATGCGTACGGCACAGCACTCACTCCAGTACTTTGTTGCTTAGAATGCGCACGAGCGTTTTTTTGGTATAATTTCGTGTTTTTTTTTTAATCGAACCGGCATTGTTTATTGTTACTGTGATCACTGTTTACCTGAATGACCTTGGCCTGAATGCTGACTGAACTTCCAACGCGATATTTTATGCACTTTTTCATTGTGTAAAGGATTCAGTCACTCACTGCAGTTCCTGATGAAGTGATGATGCCCGCCTGTGTTGAATGCACTTGGCGTTTTACTTAAATATTTCTGGATTATTTAGAAAGTATAGATGCAGAATCATTATTAGGACTACATTATCTGAAAATATTTCACGGGCACTTAGTGCAGCGTGTCACTTAGTCCAAATCTTACGACATGCTACTTAGGTTAAATCTTTATTTTTAGGGTTCCGCAGTCCGACATGGAACCCTTATAGTTTCGCCATGTCCGCCTGTCTGTCTGTCTGTCTGTCCGTCCGTCCGCGGCCTAGCGCAAAGACCGGTGGTACTTGTCTGTCTGTCTGTCTGTCTGTCTGTCCGTCCGTCCGCGGCCTAGCGCAAAGACCGGTGGTGCTAGAAAGCTGTAATTTGGTATGTGTATACATATTTATCACGCCGACAAAGTTAAATAATAAAATGTCAGAAAGTTTTTTTTTAATGTACCTCCCCTAACATGAAAAGGGGGGGGGGCTGATTTTTTTTCTTCTCTAGCCCACCGTGTGGGCAATCGTTGGGTAGCTATTTTAAAAATATTGGGAGTTTACTAAGATCATTTTACAATTGAGGCATCCATTTTCGAAATATTTAGCTTGTACCTGTACCCCCCTCTACAATCTAAACCTTTGCATTTAAAAATCTAAAAAAAATCACGATAGTAGCAAATATAATAAATTTAAAAGAAAAATTATCACAGCTGACTAGGCTTTACAGGTTTACAGGTCGATTACATTAATGGGATTAGTAAAAAAGCCTCCTATTTTGTTTGATAGCTGAATTTTGTGATTATGTTAGGTAATAGGTTGTAATAACTAGATGTCTGTGGAACCCTAAGCTACGCGTGGCCCGACACGCTTCTATTTGTACTTTTATTCATAGAAAACATAGTATTTTAAAAGTGTATGCAGTTCATTAAAACTTAAAAATACTTTAGTGGTGCAAAAATAAATCACTATGGCACTATAATGTCAAGCAAAACTCCCGATTACCCAAAGCATATTTGTTTAGTTGTAATTTGTTCTTGTTAAATCGTATCTCTCCTGTCTTTCATTTTGACCCACCAAAAAAGTAGTTAATGGGATAAAACTGGTCGATAACGTTATAACCCGGATTAAAACTGGATTATAACTACTGGGTTATAATCCACTACCCATCTCTACATGTCAACTCTGCGCGCGCACTATAAACTCCAACATTCCTACATCGCGCAAGCAAAATGTTTCTCATGACATACCATCAATATAACGTCCGACGAACATCAGTCGGACCGGCCGTCCCCAGGCATACGATCTGCCTGGCGGGAAATTTCCCTTTATAGTGGAAGAGCACGATCACCCGCTCTTCTCTATAAGCTTGAAAGGAAAACTATCACGGCTGAGTAGGCTTTACAAATCAACGAGTAATAGGCGACCAACTTGTAAAAGGAAAACTTCGTACAAAATCCATTGAAAATTACGTTGATTAAGATGTTAGTCTGTAAAGTTAGTCTGTAAAGCAGATAAAAACCCCCTTTCTACGGAACCCTACGCTGCGCGTGTCCCGACACGCACTTGGCCGGTTTTTGGAAGTCTGTTAATATTGTATGGGATTTCTCCTCCTGTACCTTATTGAGAGTATAATTATGCAAACGGTATTGAGTGCCATGCGTCAATGTTCAGTACATCCGCAGAAAGGATAATAAATAGAATGACGTCATACGTAACAGATGTTAGGAGATTAATATAATACATATCAGACATGCATTATCAGGCCCATCTACAAAACAAATGTGAAATGATGCAGCTGTTTAATTTCTCTACATGAATGCCAATTAGTAACAGCCAAACAAACACTGTTCACTGGACGAGGTAGCGTGCGAAAAGATAAATTGATATTGATGTACTTTATGCTGAGCGTTGGTAGCCTAGTGGGTAGAACATCGGACTCGGAAGCGAGAGACCCAGGTTCGATCCCCAGTGCGGGCATGTACCCATGACTTGGTTTTCTAAGTTATGTACATTTGTGAAGTTATAGTAGCAATACAACTCGCTAACGGTGAAGGAAACCATCGTGAGGAAACCTGAGTGTCTGATTTATTCACATACCTCAGCGCCTGAAATCGCCAATCCGCAGTGGGCACGCGCGGTGATCAAGCCCATACTCTCTCCCTGAGAGAAGGCCTGTGCCCTACAGTGGGGCTTAGGTATACAGGGCGTCCCAAAATTATGGGCCGTGAAGGGAAAGTACCTTAAATATCGTAGATAGGGTATTTTGCTGAAAGAAGACTTTATGTTATTTTTAAAAGTTAGTAATTCTGCATTTAAAGATTTTCTAAAAGTTACTTGCCTCGTCTGGGAATCGAACCGACTTAGATGTAAAAAAAACTCCCCTATTTTTATGATGCCAATCGAAAGAATGGCCAAAAACTAATAACTCTTCTTAAGATTTTCTAAATGAATGTTTTCCTACTTGGATTGGTACGAATGGACCGATTCGATGGCCGGCCAGATCCTCAGACCTTACACCATTAGATTTCTTCTTTTAGAGATATGTGAAAGATATGCTATACAAAAAGCGATACGAGAACCTGGGCGACTTACAAACAGAATTGTGCCATATCATATCGAGTATTCACCATAAAAAGATAAGAAAATGAACTGGCAGCGGACTCATTAAAATATTGGCGATTTGCGTAAGACAAGAGGGATCACATTTTGAGCATTTAATTAATTAATTTACAAAATAATACCTACGGCATTGACTACGGCAGTTTCCTGTATGTTTTTAATTTGATGAAAATTATTAATTTCACGCTGTTCCTTTCTTTTAAAATACTATGTTACTTAAGAAGAGTTATTAGTTTTTGGCCATTCTTTCGATTGACATCATAAAAGTAGGGGTGTTTTTTTTTTAAATTTAAGTCGGTTCGATTCCCAGACGAGGCAAGTATTTTTTAGAAAATCTTTGAATGCAGAATTACTAACTTTTAAAAATAACGTAAAGTCTTCTTTCAGCAAAATACCCTATCTACGATATTTAAGGTACTTTCCCTTCATGTCCCATAACTTTGGGACGCCCTGTATAGGCTGCTTACGATCCAAAACTGGCGTGCGTACGTAAGGCGGCCAACTGCCAATGGTTGTTACAAATAAATAAAATTTTTACTTTTTACTTTACTTTACTTTACTTGATAAAAAGTAAAAGGTTTCCTCACGATGTTTTCCTTCACTATTAGCGAGTAGTATTGCTACTATAACTTCACAAATGTACATAACTTAGAAAACAAATCGGTAGTTTCGGTAGGTACATGCCCGCACTGGGAATCGGAGCTGGGTCTCTCGCTTCCGAGTCAAATGTTCTACCCACTAAGGTACCACCGCTTTACTAGGCTACCACCGCTGTACTAGGATACCACCACTGTACTAGGATACCACCGCTGTACTAAAATACCACCGCTGTGCCGCCATTTGCAGTTATTATTATTATTAGGTACGGAACTAATATTTTCTTTACACAAAGACGTACTTAGCTACTACATACGGTAATGGATGTTTTAGCACAATAAGAAAAATAATTAAATCAACTGAAATGAGCTTAGGCGCGAGACACACAGATGGGACGTGGGGTGAGGGCGCGGTAAGATGTATAGAGTCACAGACCACAGTCCTTGCGCCGCGGTCGCTCTTGGTCCCGTCCCACGTCCGTCCCATCTGTGTGTCTCGCGCCTCAGCTCGTTTCTTGCAAGTAAGTTTTCAGTTTGGATGTTGTATTGCCAACCGGTTTAGCAGCTAAGCAGCGGTATTCAAGCTGTCAGTCCATTGAACTGTTGAATCACAGACCAGCAATCTGCAGATTAATTATTCATCTCATCTCATTTAATGATTAATTAGTTTTACAAAACCGGCGTGCGTGCATAAATACAACGACTAATGAATGTTGAGGAAGCGACAGTGATCTGTCAGGATCGTGGCAAGTGGCAGTCCCTGGTATTTATCTACCCCTCTGGGATACAGGCGTGAGTATATGTACGTATGTACCTATGTAGTTTTACACTAGGTTTCACTCACAATTGGGTATTTGACAAAATATCAAATGAGTTACTTTTAAGGCGGAATTTTGTATGAAAATACTGGCTTATGACGTCACATTTCAGAGCACTCGTTTTATATTTAATCTATATAAAATTTGTAATAACTAGTAATTGACTAAGGGCCAATTTTTCAATAGTCAGATAAAACTTAACCAGAGAATAAATTGCATGCTATCACTGTCTAAGTCATACGATAAGACAGTGACAACATCAGTTTTGTTCTCCAGTTATGTTTTATCTGACTATTGAAAAATCCGGTCTAAAAGAGATACATTTTTCAAGGTATTATGTAATTTATTGTTGATCGTGTCAAATACCGAATTCCACTTACTTAATTATAACAACTTTTATTCTGTGTTCGACCGAGGATCCGGGGCGCATTGCTGGCGGAGGCTGGATGTGGATGGCCGAGAGGACAGAAAGAGGTGGCGTGCCTTGGGGGAGGCCTATTTCCAGCAGTGGACGAATAAGGTGGTGGTTAATTGATTTACGCTTTACGCGCTCTACCAATTTTGCAGCCTCCAGAGAATCATTGCACGTAGAAGAACTCGGACTCGAACTCGAACTGGAGCGGTAGCCTAGTGGGTAGAACATTGGACTCGGAAGCGAGAGACTCAGGTTCGATTCCCAGTGCAGGCATGTACGGGCACTTTGTTTTCTAAGTTATGTACATTTGTGAAGTTATAGCAGCAATACGACTCGCTAACTGTGAAGGAAAACATAGTGAGGAAACCTGTGTCTGGGCTATTCACATACCTCAGCGCTTGAAATCGCCAATCCGCGGTGGACACGCGAGGTGATAAAGCCCATACTCTCTCTCTCTGAGAGAAGTCCCCTGTGCCCCACAGTATATAGGCTGCTTATGTAATCGGAAGTAATTAATTTTTAGTTTTGGTTTTTCTGCTCACTAACCAAACTGTACATAATATTGTGCCTACTAATTAAATAGATCAATGTTATCTGAAATAAATAAATAGTATTATTATTACATAACTAATGTGTTCACTTACCAACTTATCTTAAGGTTGTGGTTTGCAGCCTTTTGCTCGTAAGCTGCCTGTCCTTGATAGCCGTTTCCCGATGGTCTGGACGTGGAACCCCATGTTCAGGAGCTCCTCGTGATTCAGGATCTTCCTCCCATCAAATATGTACGCCGGCTTCATCATAACTTCATATATCTTTTTGAAGTCAAGCTCTTTGAATTCATCCCACTCGGTACACAGGATTATAGCATGGGCGCCGCTAACAGCTGAGAAAGCAGAATTGTGTACTGTGACATTTTTTCTTACTCTCCCTGGGTCAGATGTCACTTGGGGATGCTCCAACTCAAAGAAAATTTGGTCCGTTTCCACTTTTGGGTCGTAAATATGCAATTTAGCACCTTCGTCTATTAGAGTTGTTGATACATAGATGGCTGGAGATTCCCTTGTGTCTCCGGTGTTCTTTTTGAATGAGAAACCGAGAATCGCTATGTTCTTGTCGGATACCGTGTTGAATAAGGATTCAATGACTTTTCGTGTGAAACGGGTTTTCTGGTAATCGTTTAAGTCCACGACTTGCTGCCAGTACGCTGCTACTTCAGGTAAATTCAGGCATTCACACAGATAGATGAGGTTTAAGATGTCTTTTTGAAAGCAACTGCCTCCGAATCCAATTGATGCTTCTAGGAACTTAGGGCCAATGCGCGAGTCTTTGCCGACCGCACGAGCCACCTCAGAGACATCAGCACCTGTCATTTCACAGACAGCCGACAGAGAATTGATACTGGAGATTCTCTGAGCTAGTAGAGCATTGGCAGCCAGCTTAGACAGCTCCGAACTCCAAGTGTTAGTTGTGAGGATGTTTTTCGCTGGGATCCAGTGTTGATACACCCAGCAGAGCTCCTGTACGGCCTTCTGACCCTCAGGGGTGTCCTCACCACCGATTAATACCCTCTCCGACTCCAGAAGGTCCACGATTGCGCTGCCTTCAGCTAAAAACTCAGGATTGGACAAGATCTGGTACTCAACACCCGGTTTAGTGTTAGCACGGAGGATTTTCATGATAATCTCAGCTGCTTTGACAGGCACTGTGCTTTTCTCTACCACGATTTTGTTACTGGTGGTCAGCTCAGCTATCATACGCGCTGCGCCCTCTATGTACTTGAGATCGGCCGCCCTGCCTTTGCCGTTACCGAATGTTTTCGTAGGCGTGTTCACAGATATAAAAATCAAGTCCGCCTCTTGGATACTGTTTGCTATGTCCGTTGAGAAGAATAGATTCTTACCGCGGCACTTCTGCACTACCTCGTCGAGACCGGGCTCGTAAATCGGTAGCTTGTCGGAATTCCACTGGGCGATTCTTATTGCGTTCTTGTCGCACACGGTCACTTGGATATCGGGACATTTGAGCGCTATCACGCTGCATGTGGGCCCACCGACATACCCGGCGCCGATGCAGCATATTTTCTCAATCACCATTTCGCTAACTGCACACGAAAACACGAGTGGACTGGATTCGGTGAAACTCGCTATCGAAGTAATCCACTTATAGGTAATCAGTTAGAATTATAACGGCTGCTGCAGTGCAATCTCAATAGCACGCGTTATTATTTGATAAATAATATTTTAAATTTTAAATATTTTATTTCCTGCTTAACTTCAAAAGTTACTGCATTTTTATGACTGCGCCTGTGCGTTAGTAGAGGTTCTAACAGCAGCAGTGCCTTGGAAATTGCATAAAGGCTGTTAGGAGTTACGGTGATTTTAATATAAAAATTACTACGCGAGACAGCAACGTATTTCACTGTAAAAAGTACGCCGCACAAAACTTAACTGAATTACTATGGTGTGGGCACAGAACACAATCTACGGTACGGTTCAGGTGGGTGGGTGCTTGTCGGTTGACGGTCGGTCGTGAAACGTGAAGTGATCAGTGTTGCCAGATGTCGGCCGGCCAATGTCGCCAAAATTTAGAAAAACAGTCGCCCAAAAATCGCCTGTTCTTATAGCCCAAATCGCCTAAATTTTCAGTCGTAGCCCAAAATCACCAGAATAAAATGACAATTTTTTTAACTGTGGCGCTGGTAGTTTTGTACGCACCTGTTTTTTTAAATTCTCATAATTAATTTTAAAAATGTGAAAATATCTTGTTAAATTATAATTACAGGTCCGCTTTTAATATTCAGTGAACCCTTACAAAACCACGTCAAACAAAAAAACACAAAAAATCAATTAACAAAAACACTATTGCACAAGTAATACATTAATAACTTATTGATAAAAAGCGATAGTTTCTATTATTTTAAGTAAGGAAAAGTAAATTAATTATAGCTTGTTTTGACTTATTATTATTGGATCTGTGTTATCTGAATAAAGAAGTTAAATTAATTGGTTCTGAATTCCCAAGTAGCACAAAAGTCGTCAAAAAAAATTTTTATAGCCTTAGCCTAGTCGCAGATTGCAATTTTTGGTCGCCAATTCATCTTCGGAGATAGCCCAAATGACGAGAAACTGCCTCATCTGGCCACACTGGAAGTGATGACAGAAAAGTCCATTGACCTTGGTGTTTTGAGAAAGGGAGAATGTCATCACAGCTGTGCGAGTGGTGTATTGCAATCGATCGATTGTGTTAAATTGGTTACAATAATAATATTTTATTTCAGATATATCAAGATCCAAATACAAAATAATACGTCCTTAGAACACATTAGATAAAAAAAAAACCGGCCAAATGCAAGTCGGACTCGCGCACGAAGGATTCCGTACCATTATCTACACAACATTAGACACAAAGATCGAGAAAATACGGCAAAAAATCACGATTGTTGTATGGGAGCTTACATATTTATTTTATTTTTATTTCATTATTTATTTTAAAGCAAATATATAACTAAACATTCTGTGAATATTTGAAGCGTCTACCTGTTGACGTCATTAATATCGAGCAAAAAATGGCAATGAAATTACGTTTGTTATAAGGGAGCATCAATATTTATTTTATTCTATTTTTAGTAAGTATTTGTTGTTATAGAGGCAACAGAAATACATCATCTGTAAAATTTTCAACAGCCTGGTGACAGACAGACAGACATACAAACGGACAGTGAAGTCTTAGTAATAGGGTTTGACACCCTATTACTAAGACTTCATCTTCCTTTTGGCACCCTTCGGGTACGGAATCCTAAAAAAGATAATTTGTTCAAAGTACAAACATAATTCACTTATATTATATGGTATATTGGTTTATTGGTATGCGTTGTAATAGTTGCTTGGTATTCAAAGTAAGCTACAAACCTGTGTTATGAAATACCAGCACCTTCTTTTAAATAGTATTTACAAAATTATTGTGGGTTGGTCGCAACTTACGGACGATAAAAATATGACTTGAGGAAAATAATATAACTTAATTAAAAACCTAAGGCTACTGAAGCTAAGAACCTAATGTGGCTTAAAGACATTTAACTAAAATTCTCCATACAAAAGTCGATTTAATTGGCGACTTAAGTGATATTTAAGAAGTGATGCAAGTAGTCCTAAGCAAAACTTTTCTGACAGCGATTAAACATTTTTTTTACATGTTGCCTTTGGTTTTGTAGATTGGCTTAAATAATAGGCAGATGATACTAGAAGCACATACATTAGTTTGAGATTTATTACTCTAAAATACAGTTTTCGCACTTTTCAGAATAAAGAATAGAGGAGCACCAAGAGACAGAAGAGACAAGGTCATTAATTCATTTTATAGGTACAAATATTGTGTGTGTGTGAGTTGAGAGAAAGAATCGCTTCAGCTCATAGGATAATGACTGGTTGGTCATCAGTACTACTTCGGAAGTATTTTTTATGATGTTAGGACATCACTTTAGAACGCAGGATATTGATATCATATTCAAATCGATCGATTGTGTTAATAAGGTTGTACCACTCCCCTATGAAATACTAATCACTATAGTTTTTGACGTTATCGTTGATGTTTGTCGGAACAATATACACAACAAGTATTCATTGAAAATGCCTGATACTTTTCATATTTGCTAACATTATCTAAAGAAAATATAGTTTTTTTTTTACTTTCACAAGAAAGTCTCCGTATAAAATATTTTTACGACTTTTGATGATTATTAATTAAGTCACTCACGAACTCACCTTACCTTACTTTATAAATGCTCTCTGTCCCGTTTGGCGTTTCGTCTTATTTTCTCTGTGCTGGGTTTCGTCCGCCCATTCGATTTTGAAGACGCTGTATTGATTGTAATCCGAAATAAATAGTTATATGTACAATAATGGTTATTTGTCGGACTTGCTTATCGGCTGAAAACCTCTGCAATATTTTTGAGAAGTTTAACTCAACACAAATAAACTCGGCTACCGGAATAACTGTGAGAAAAATTCGAATATTTATTTGCGTTCTTTTACCTTTCCTTTATCTTTTCCTAGGAAAAACCTTGTGATGCAAAAAAATCTCTTATGTTTATGCCAGTGATAATAAACCCGATGTACCTCTCGAAGCGCATTTGTATGCACGTGCACCTATCACATTTTCATGTTTACATATTTTACTTGTGCATTATAAATTCAATGGCTTTATTAATATGTGCAAGTTAATGCTAAAGAACATTTTATAAAACATTTAAATAAGAACAGTAATAACAGTAATGTGGTTCTGAACTCGACTATATTTGTTTAGTAAGGATCACCATTATACACCACATTGTTTTTATTTACTAAGCACACAAAACATATTATTAACCAGTACATAATCAACATTAATTAATATTATGGACAATCCAGGCCTCCAAGACGTTGTTTTGGCTGCTGCGACCTGTGTAACTCTGAACATTTGAAGTAAGTATGTATGTGTATATTTCAGGTGCAAGAAAATGATGGATTGCCACAGATGATTTGCAAATCATGCAAAAATATGCTAACGAGTGCGTTAAAATTGCGAGAGCAAAGCTTGTATGCAGAAAGAGTACTTTTAGAAGAGCTCAACTCATGTATAAAGCAAGAAAACTTACATAGAGATGAAAGCACAGACTCCGAGAGTGTGATTGCAAACTTTAGACAAACAAACAGTCTCAGAACAAAAAGAAAAACCAAGATAAAATTCAATCAAAAGAGCAATTTCATTACTACAAATAGCACACCCTCAAAACGTAATATGTGTAAGAATGAAAATGTAAAGTCTTGTTTCAAAAGAAATGTCAAATGCAGTACCTTCATCAAAGATAGAGACCAAAATTTAAAAATGGATATCAAAATCGAAAACTCTTCTGAACTGAGTGATTTACAAGATCAAACTCCCAATGGCGATTCTTACGACAATTTCTTACAAGAAATCGCTCAACTACCAAATCCTAAAGACACATCAAGTTTAAACGAACAAGAAGAACTGAAGCAAATGTACAAAATCATTGACCAAGAGCTAGAAAGATCTAAGACAAAATACAAGTCCAAAATCAACCTAAAAGAAGTCCTAAACAAGGATGATATCTTAAACTTCCTCAGCCCTGACTTGAAATGTCTGTTAACAGATAATTCAGTCGACAAGTCGCAAGAAACTGAGCAGACATTAAAAAGACCTTACACAAAATCTCATAACAAAACAAAGTTGGCTAAGTTGTGGGCTTTGGCTGTCAAACCTATAGACCGGAGCAAGCTAGTCCAGTGCAGTGTGTGTCCGAAGCTGTTCAAGTACAAGTATTTTCTCCGTCATGCGAGCACACACTTGGACAGGGAGTTCACTTGTGAGGTGGGCGCTCCTGTATCCTCAACCTAAGGCGCTGTTATGGGAGCGCATGAATAGGTATTATGCTGTAGGTACAGCTCATAGAGAGACGTCCGCTTCGATTGCAGTCTAATGGATTGTGACTGGCCGAGTTTTTTTTTTTTTTTTTTAGCCCTAAAAAGGGCACCCTCCGGAGGACACGGGGGAGGGAGGTGGTGAATGCTCATGCATAACAGCACGGGCCCGGCCGTGCTGCCAATGTGGGACTCACAAGAAGTGTGCCTACCCACTAAACACCACCTGGGGCTGGTTTTGGTCCTAAGGAGCTTTGTAAAAAAAAATATCCTTCATTCCTTCGTTCTTCATCAAATTGAGTTTTATTATTAACGCAACGTTGTCCCCTTCAACCATTTGTCGAAGCACTAGTACTGAAGGAAAGCAATGAAAATATTGCGACCAATTACAGCACTGCCTACACAGGCGCCCCCGCGTGGCCGTTAAAGAAAACTGCCGAAGTTATAAATATAGGTCGAGCTAACTCTTTGCCAGTCACAATATATTAGACTGCAATCGAAGCGGACGAGTGTCTCAATGAGCTGTAGGTATTATTTATGCGCTCCCATAGTTATAAATATAGGTCGAGCTAACTCTTTGCCAGTCACAATATATTAGACTGCAATCGAAGCGGACGAGTGTCTCAATGAGCTGTAGGTATTATTTATGCGCTCCCATAGTTTTAACTTCCGAATTGTTCATTTATTACGATTTTTAACAGACTTAAAAAAGGGGGAGGTTAAGCGTTAATTCTTTTTTCTTAGAAAGTACACCTCAAGCAAGAGTGGTCCCATAAACATTTGGTCTGTTGATAAGATACATTATAAAATCATCAAACGCTTCATACATACATACGTTCATACATAGACTCACGCCTGTATCCAAGAGGGGTAGGCAGAGACCAGGAATTGCCACTTGCCACGATCCTGACGGATCACTTCCGCTTCCTCAACATTCATTAGTCGTTGCATGCTCGCACGCCGGTTTCGGGTACTTTTTATCTTGCCCTTTGCTAATACATCGCCTATTCGGTCGAAGTATGTCCGCCTGGGACGTCCCTTTCCGGCCTTTCCACCCACATTCGCTCGATATATTTGTTTCGTCAATCTTTCTTCCTTCATCCTTTCCACATGTCCAAACCAGCGCAACATTTCTTTCTCAATTCTAGTCACTACATCCTCTTTCAGTCCTCAACGTTCTCTAATCAAACTATTGTGTATCCTGTCATTCAAAGTAACACCAGACATACTTCAAACGCTTCAATTTGCAAAGACTTTTGTACAATGTATGGGTAAATTATTTTTTACCATGTCAACCGAGTCGATGACCATCTTTGCGTTGGACAGGAGTTATGTATCAGAAGGATGGTTTTAAAAACCTATTTAGAGGCTAACCCATGCCGGTACTTGAACCCGCGACCTCTGGCTAACTGTGCCAGCGCTCTCCCAACTGAGCGAATGGGCAAGTGCAGGCATCGGCGAAATTTCAAACCTCTACGTCGCTGCCTGCACGTAATAAGAGAAGTTTTTTGGCCTCTAAATAGTTTTTTTTAAATTGTCCTCAGCACGGATTAATGCAAAAAAAAGAATATAATCAGAAGGATGGTTTTATATAAATTTTGTCAAGATGTTGTGATGGGATCTATGACGAAGACAATCTCCAATTCTTATGAGCACATAAATTACTGCCAGGGTATCATATATGTGCTTGTTCCCGACTGCGGCAGAGCCCAAAAAGAGGGTAGTGTATGGCTCGTACGTATGTCCGATTCTATGTTCCTGTATCTGCTTACCAATAGTCAATTTTTTTGTGCGTGTTTTTCTTCCAGTCAGTTTTTTTCTTTTATTAAATATCAGTTTTTGCCTGTAGGTGTGTGGCAGCAAGTTCGTCCACGTGTACGCACTGCGATACCACCAGCAGCGCAAGCACGGCGCGGTGCGTAAACATGCGTGCGCGCAGTGCGACTACACCGCGGTACAGAAGGAGGAGTTGTTGGTGAGTGTAGCTAAAGATAAAGATAGATTTATTTGGGAAACATAGGTACAACAGAGTTGAGATATTACAATTATGTATATCTATGTCTTGCCCATAAGGCGTACAAATTTTGGTGCAAAACTATAGTGATTCTAAGCCCCGCCCCGTAGACAATTTTTTTTTAACTGACTTAAAATAAATCAGTCCTTATATTTTAACGATTTCGTTAAAATATAAGGGCTGGTTTATTTTAAGTGATTTATTTTAAGCTCAGCGTAGGAAAACATCGCGAGGAAACCTGAGTGTCTGAGGTGTTCACATACCTACCGTTTCTGTTCAGTGTGCATTTGGAAGGTTTTTTTTCTTTATCATCCTTGTTAATAAATCGACGGTCAAATATGCCGAGGAATCGATGGTCGATTGGATGCAAAGGCCGGAGACCACTCGCCCACCAGCTCGCTGGACCGACGATCTGAGGCAGATTGCTGGCATTGGCTGGATGAGGCAGGCCGTGGAGCAAGGAAGTGGCCTGCCTTGGGGAGGCCCATGTCCAGCAGCGGGCGTCAAATGGCTGATGATGTTGACGATGATTCGGCAGAACCATGAGAATCGCGTCCACACCGGACTCCGTCCCTTCATCTGCGACGCGTGCGGCGACGGGTTCAGTCAGCGACGGACACTGGTGCAGCATATGAGGAAACACTACGGCGTCAAACGACACAGGGTGAGTTCTATGCAGACAAGATGTAAAAAAGTATTTAGCTCTCTTTGGAGAGGGCATGTTAAAAGATTTACAACCGCGATACAAACCTAATTATCATATTAAAAAACAGGACTAGTGCGAGTCGGACTCGCCCACCGATGGTTCCGTACAAATTTGTAGGAACTTTGTATAAGAAGTATTATAAGTAGTTCAGGAATCGCAGTTTTCTCCGAGTTTTTCCCGAATTTCAAAGACAATTTTTTTATGATTTAATTACAAAAGATTTACAACCGCGATACAAACCTAATTATCATATTAAAAACAGGACTAGTGCGAGTTGGACTCGCCCACCGATGGTTCCGTACAAACTTGTAGGAACTTTGTATAAGAAGTAACATAAGTAGTTCAGGAATCGCAGTCTTCTCCGAGTTTTTCCCGAATTTCAAAGAAAATTTTTTTGTGATTTAATTACAAAAGATTTACAACCGCGATACAAACCTAATTATCATATTAAAAAACAAAACTAGTGCGAGTCGGACTCGCCCACCGATGGTTCCGTACAAATTTGTAGGAACTTTGTATAAGAAGTGACATAAGTAGTTCAGGAATCGCAGTTTTCTCCGAGTTTTTCCCGAATTTCAAAGAAAAAATTTTTGTGATTTAATTACAAAAGATTTACAACCGCGATACAAACCTAATTATCATATTAAAAAACAGGACTAGTGCGAGTCGGACACGCCCACCGAAGGTTCCGTACAAATTTGTAGGAACTTTGTATAAGAAGTATTTATTATAAGTAGTTCAGGAATCGCAGTTTTCTCCGAGTTTTTCCCGAATTTCAAAGACAATTTTTTTATGATTTAATTACAATGTACCAGCTTGATCTCGAGATCATTAGTGGTGATGTATTTTTTATTTTTAAGGATTTTTTGTGAATATTTGAAATATGGCTGCCCAATTCCGATACGCAATAAAGAGTCGTCTAGTCCAATATGATGTCTTTCACAGTGCGAGTTCTGCGACAAACTGTTCGCGTCGATGAGCCAACTCGGAGCGCACCGCAAGCAGTACCATCTCATGCGCTACACGTTTCTATGCTACCTGTGTTCCTACCAGTAAGCCCATCATACCTTTAACAACTAAACATACAATTTAATGTAAAAAAAAAACGAAAAAAAAACTAAACACTTAATATGATTGATACAATGCAAAAAAAATTATAATATTAAAATGATTACTGCAATGGATTCCAAGACTGCTGCTATAGCAGTCGCAGGAATCCACCACACCTCCAATTAATATGCATCAGTATTTCATAGTGCGATGCATGCTCCACGTACGTTTTGCTATAAGTTTCTTAGCGAGGTCTAAGTTTCTATAAGTCTTACCCCCAGTTTCTCGTACACTAACAAGCTGTTAATCTACTATTAACAGCTGTCAATTGACCAAAGTGTATACAAAAAAAAACCACTGACAGCTGTTAACAGTAGATCAGTAGATTAACAGCTTGTTAGTGTACGAGAAACCGGGGTTAAGTTTTGTATCAGAAGAAATGTAGCACACTGTTGCTATAGGTGAAAGCCTGTAATTGGCTCAATAACTAGTTATGTAAGTCGCATAATATATTGTTTATCAGCTGTCGGTTTACCATAGATAACAAATAAATACCCATCTGCCATTCCCAGTCTGATGAGGGGTCGATGAGACAGTACGACCACTCTGGAGTGAGGTAAAGATGTGGCCGTTGACACAACTCCATCGATCATATCCATCTGCCGCTCCGCAATCGAACCGCAAACCCAGAAAAATTAAAATATCTCATCGAAATAGAAATAGAAATAGAAATAGAAAATGTTTATTTGTCTTCAATATAGTAAGGCACAATAATCACTTATACTATAAAGCAATGATGACAGTTTAGTGAGTAATTTATTTAAAAGCATTTTAATTAGGTATGAAGACAAAAAGGTCTGTACCTCGGCTAGTAATTAATGTGCACCAGTGTGCAATTAGTTGCCGATTTTCAGGCAAGGCCTTTCCTTAAACTAAGTTATACCTCATCGACCACCCGTGGACGCAAAGGCTTTTTGAGTTGGCACTTAGTTCATCATTCCCATCTGCCACCACCCACTGCATCGCCACTGGGAGCGAATGATGCGTGTTTTCGATAAAAAGTATGTTAGATAATGTTTATTTTCTTCACGTGGGAATATGTTGAGTCAACGGCCAGGTGATACGCGTCTGCAGCGCGGTGGGAGTTTTCGCGGCGATGCGCCCATGATCTGGGGGCACGGCAGTGCCCCCGCCAAGTCGAGCAAAAAAGCGGCACGACCGTACCATGCTTTTCTCGAAGCAGTTCAGGCCATTTTCGACCCCCTATAACTTCGTTGAGGATAAAACTAGAATCCTGAATTTTCAGTAACCAAGCAGGCATTGTATAAACACGGTATATTTCAAATTTCATTAAATTTGAACCAGTAGTGTAAGAATTATAACTATTTAAACTTTCCTAATTTTGTCACTCACTCACTCACTGACTGACTGACTGACTGACTGTCACCAAAACTCTGAGGCACTTCTAGCAGACATAGAGGCTTCAAATTTAGAATACAATGTTAAGTGTATGATCATCATCATCATCATCAGGCATTTGACGCCTCCCTCATGGTTTTCTAACCATGAAGGGTTTTGCCATAATAAAAGGTTTAGTGTATAAATCGAGGAAAAATCTAGACATACCAACTGCATAAATAACTTTGTCATCATCATCATCATCATCAGCCATTTGACGCCTACTGCAGGACATAAGCTTCCCTCATGGTTTTCCAAGCTTCCCGGTCTTGTGCCGCCCGCATCCAGCGACTCCCCGTCACCGTAACCAGGTCGTCAGACCATCAATAACTTTGTAATCCCATATAAACATATACAATGTAATTTAATATAATACGTATTATTTGTGAGATACATTGTATTTTCATGCGATGCCAAATGAATCTATTTATTTACCTAAAACATTAAAGATTTTTAATATTGATATTGTCACTATAAGATGTTGTGAGCTAATTTCGTAATAACTTGAGACAGAAGGACCCTACTGAATAAATTAACCGACTTGGTACTAACTACATGGATCTCACAACTTTTTACGGTAGAAGAACTGAGTCGCGAGACTTGGATTTTTTACCAGTTATGTTTTTAATGGCATCCTTTTGTCCGAACAGAAGCCAAATCATGCGCACCGAATCCTGTCGGAATCCTGTCGTTTGCGATAGCAATTAGTATAAAATTTGACAGTTAGACTATTAGACTCGTTCAGGTTTTTGGCGCGCATAATATAGGAGCTGGTCATAGAGTATTTGTGAGATAATAGGGACCTTTGCTTTGCAGGTCAACCGACCGGCATACAGTGCGGCGCCACCTACTGAGGGTACACGGTATCGCGCGGCACGAGCAGCAAGCTATAAGGCTGCTTAAAGAGAAGAGATAAAAAAGACCGAGAGACTCAAACTCTTATTTGCGAATACATATCAGGTCATACAAGTTGCAGAGATCTTAATTGCAATAATGTAAATGTATTCTACCACGTGGCAGTAGTATGCAAAATTGTTGATTTAGTTACAAATTATTTACAACAATACCTTCACAAAATTAATAAATTGTCAGTTACATGTGATACTATTAAATTAAATTGATGTGTCATCCTACATTCGTGTCTTGTCCGCTAGATACTCATTAACAGTGTAGTAGGCCTTTGTCTCTCAAGTTGTTTAATCATATTAGGGGTTAAAGTATGAAATTGCCGTTTTATTGCAATAGGTTCTTTGAATTGACATAGAATCTTCATGGTTTGAGGTTTTCGAATGAAACTTTTTTCAAATGGTTTCTATGATGTTCTTTTTTTAAAAAATGTGAAACATTTGAATATCGACTTTCAATTGTTTTTGTTATTCAATTTAGACAAGAAAGATGGATACTGCGAAAATTCGAGTAATTTTTGAATACAAGTTTCATTCGAAAACCTCAAACCATGAAGATTCTATGTCAATTCAAAGAACCTATTGCAATAAAACGGCAATTTCATACTTTAACCCCTATTATTTTGAGACCAAGCCGAGGCTGTTAAGAGAAGACATGACTGGAGATTAGTTACAGGAGAAGACATAGGCTGAAGACCTGGGCTGTGTTTCAGCAGAGCCTGCTCATTAATCTGTGGGCTTTCCAGTACCTACATTAATTGTCAAATTCTGACATTTTACTATAATGCCCATGCTGCTAATGGGAAAAGATAGACTAATGAAGACCGGAGGGAGACGGAGTGCTTTGATATCAATTACAAGAGAAGAGATTTATTGACGAACAAAGATAAAGAGATACTGGAGATTAGCTTGAGTGGTGGAGATAGACTGTAGACCAGAGGGAGAAAGATGTGTAGCAGACTTGAAAGAGACATGATATAGAATGAAGATCAGCTGTCTATCAGCTGTTTCCGAGGTCCAATCAATCAGGCTGCTCAAAGAGATATAAAGACTGAGGAAGAAGTGATAGAGTGATGCAGAGGTAGTATAGATAGTGATGAAGTAGGTGGCGCCGGATTAAGCTCCGTGTGGCGCCGGATTAAGATCCGTGTGGCGCCAGATTAAGAATAGCGTCACTCAATTTCCTTCCGTGGATGTCGTAGAAGGCGACTAAGAAATCAATTAGCAGGAGACGGGCAGCAGCGTCTTCCTGAGATTCCAACCGCATACTGCGATCGCCAACCCGCCTGCCGAGGGTGGCGATTATGGCGAAATCCCTCATAGTTATGAAAACCACGAAGGAGGCCTATGTCCTGCAGTGGGCGTCAAATGGCTGATGATGATGATGAGGTGGGATAGACTTGACACTAGCTCAGTCTGTCCTGAGAGAAAAAGAGAAACCTGATCAAGGAGAAGAGATATTTCGGAGACGAGCCAGAGGAAGGAAAGAGAATGATGGTCAATGGGAATCATGGCTTTGACCCAAAACCCATAAAATGTGACCAGCGAGGGGAGAGAAAGAGAACGACGGTCTTGGATTGATGGAACTCGAGTTTTATTTTATTTTCGAGAATGATCGAACTCGAAAACTCGAGTTCCGCTACTCGGAGTGCTATACGAGTATATCGTAAGTTCGCCAAAAAGATGTCTTGTGGCGTCGAAACAAAACAAATCTCACTAATAACTTAACAGTGCTTAACCGAAATATTAAACCCTAAATTTTTGAGTAGGGCTTCCCCTTCCTCCCGGCTAAACGGTTGTAGAAACGTGAAAATTTTCAGGGCAGTAGCTCATATAAGAAGTTAAAAGGAAAACTATCACGGCTAACTAGGTTTTACAATTTTAAAACCCATTTAGAGGCTAAAAATTCCACCCATGCCGGGACTTGAACCCGCGACCTCTGGCTAACCGTGCCAGCGCTCTCCCAACTGAGCTAATGTGTAAGTGCAGGCATCGGCGAAATTTCGAACCTCTTTATAGGTTTTACATGTTAAAGACTAATAGGCGACCAACTCATCAAAGGAAAACATTACTTTGATGAAGTTGTTAGTTCTGTAAAGCAGATAAAACCTCCTCTTTCTACGGAACCCTACACGTACTTGGCCGGTTTTTTTTTCATGACTAACAATTTGTTAGCGGTCGATTAACCGGGGGTTAGTGCGGAAATCTCAGGTCTAACAAATCACTGAAGCCTAGAAACTTGAAAAGCCGTTGGTATCAGGAACTTGTTGATTGCACTCATGGGATCTTGTTAGGTAGGTAGGCACTCTTACCAACCTATAAATTAGATTTGAGAAAAGATGGTCAGAGTGTCAGAGTGGAGTTTTTTTCTCCACTACAACTCGACCCTAAGACAGCAGCTAACATTGTAACTTGACATTTACGGAAGTGTGGAAAGTAGGGTGCTTTCAGCTTCTTACCAAATTAATAAAGTGTTGTAATTTGGATTATAATAAAAGATGAATTTACCGAAAATGGAAGATGTATATTTCGACCTTTTAATAGCGAACACAGTACACCGAGTAGAGAACAAAGGAATCACCACAGAGCACCAACTTAACAAATTAAAAGATTGATACCAACATAGAAATAATATGTTTTACATTGTTGCACTCTAACATAAAGCATCGAAGGTCAATGGCCAAATAGATTATATTTACGGTTCACAAAAGCCAAAAGAAATTAAATAAACACCAAACCAAAATATCGGATTAAATTATTGATCTAACAAGTCATGTCACAGAGTAGGTATCCGAGAGATAGTAACTAAACAGCTCTAAGTATTCTGTGGCGTCTAGATATATACTAATAATAATGTTTGAGCATAGCGTGTCTGTTTGTACCTACATTCTAATATTTTATTATATTTACACAAATACGCACGCCACACATTCAACAAACAGAAATGTGAATTCTTTACGTTGAAATAAATTTTTGACTTCTGATTGATTATCGTCGAATGGAGTCTTGGGGAAAACATACTTGGAAAAGAAAAGCCAGTACATTGAAGTTGTCATATAATTTGTAAATAATCATAACTTACTGCGGACCCAGACGCGGGCATCTCTTGTGGTTCCAAACTATTACTTATTCCGCTTACTATAAGACATATAATAGCGTGAGGTTCACATAAATAATAACAATTATTAACCCATTACCATTGAAATAAAAAATAATTCACTTAAATACTTCCAGTGTTCTAGGTTCTAGCAAATTAAAGCTATCAGTATTTATAATGGAGTTTATTATTTATAAATTTACAATATCTACATACTTATTGCTATAATAATACCGAATACTTATAGTCCTTTTTATAAAAACACGATTCTTTAAAACACTCCTCAGATGCAGTTTATAAGGTTTTACAATAACCATTATTCTAGTTTTTATTCCAACCTTAGGGCCATATTGCACTATACCAGAGCCCCCATTTCATAGAACTACAATTCACGGTTTACTATGACAAATCTATGTGAATTGAATAGCCGATTAAGACTAATTGGACCGTGTTACGCAGAAACATTTCAACCCACAATACGAAACTTGCCAGAAAAAGTTTTTTCTTATGTGCACTGATTTTTTTCCAAGTTTTTGTTCACACGTCTTTAATATTATAGTGATTACCAATAAAAAACATAAACAATACAATTTAGAAATAAAATATCTAAATTATATAAAAATTTCATGTCACAGTGTTTGTTATCGTACTCCTCCGAAACGGCTTCACAGATTTTTATGAAATGTTTTGTGTATATTTGGTAGGTCTGAGAATAGGTCGCAGGCTAATTTATATGGCAAAACAAAGTTTGCCTCGTCAGCTAGTAATTTACAATATTATGTATAAAAAAGCGTTTTTGTAGATATTTATATTGTGAGTTGAAAATTTGGAATGTTTCTGCGTATCACGGTCCAATTGTACTAAGCGGCTACGCAATGTATACCAAATCGCCATAATAAACTATCCGTTGTAGTTTTACGTAACGCGGCCAAGTTCCTCTAAACGTACATTTATTTGGTTACGTATGTTTCTGCCGTAAACTTGTTTCCGTTTTGCTCCCGATTAATTTAATTACGGCTAGAATACAACGACGACGGGCACGATATTTTAGCCCAGGGTTTCTCTAACTTATTGCTCCACAGGACCCTGTTAAAATTTCTAGATGACAGCGAACCCCTAACCCACACAAGCGCAAGTAACAATAAATAAAACCAATGAAATTTTGAGATTTTGAGAAATCTTGTTCAAGCCATTAATTACAGGAGTTCACTCACAAAATTGAACTAAAACATCGTAATAAAAAAAAGAAACGTTGGCCTTCATAAAATCCATAAAATCTGAAAACTGCGTAACGTTTACATAATAAATAACAACTTCCACACAACAAAATAACTTTTCAATAGTCATATTAGTAGAGTGATGGTTATTTCATTGACACTATCGGTAGTCTCGTGACCAATCGCATTCCAATGGTATAACCCGCGCAACGTAACTTCGCGAGAGATGCCTATTTAATTTGCGCGGATTATACCACTGGAATAACATTGCACTGCTATTAACTAAGTAAAGCGTTTATTGAGACCATTAACTAAACATATACAATAAATTCCACACAAATCAATAAATTCTGGTCTCTGCCTACCTGTGTTTATGTATGTATGTATGTATTATTGCTCTTTTTTATCGATTCCCTAGCCTAGCTGGGGATCGACTGACTTCTAAAACAAAACGTAACGGATTCCCTTCAAAATATTCAAAATAAGACGAGAAGGCTCTGCCAGCCAGCTACTATAAAGAGGAATCGTTACAGTACGTATAAATTCCGCCTAGGTAGTTTGTTGGCAGAATTGCTCTTTATTTGAACTACATTATTATCTTAACAATTTTACTTTATCTATATATATATTTTTAATTGAAACTTTCGTAAGCACTACACTTTATTACTTTACGCTTTATTAGTGACTGAGCATATTACAAGTAAATGAAACTGCAATAATATTTTCAACTCAAAAAGCGAGATTCCAGATTAATTTACTCGTAGCCTTACGAGTAAGCGAATCCGGAATGACATTCATGACTTAATGAGGTGAATTATTTGATAGACATAGATGAATTAACATGAATGAAACATTATAAAAAAAAAACATTAACAAATGAGACACACAGCAATGCCTCATCCAGTTTCAGTACTGAGGGTGTGGCAACAGCAATATGGCTCTGACTCAGCATAAGCTGAAGATATGATACTCCAGCGCTAGTATTCCGTCAGTACCCGTAACGCGGGACAGGGCTCGGAGAGATGGCACGAACCAATTCAAAAATATTTATCGAATAATTCCAAAACTAACAACATTTATAATGAATATATAAATTAAAAAACTTAGAGTAGGTAATATATAGTAGGTATACAGGAAAATAAGGGAAAATACCTGTTCCCGCCACTACTCCTTAGCACGGCCCTCCAGAAGGAAAGTCCGCAATCTCTCTTTGTACCTACACCATTTTCCTTCTTCCGATCTCTGTGACATTGGCAGTGTCTAGCAATATTGGAAGCAGGTACCGCCTTGTTCTTTCCCCATAATAATTGTTTATTGCTCCGCAAATAACAGCTATTGTCGTGCTTATATCCGTTTCGGTGCCCTTTCCCAAATTGTCCCTCAGTTGCAAATTGTCCTTTTCCCAAATTGGCCCTCAGTTGCAAATTATCCCTCAGTTGCAAATTGTCCCTCAGTTGCAAATTGTCCCTTTCCCAAATTGTCCCTCAGTTGCAAATTGTCCCTTTCCCATATTGTCCCTTCTCCAAAATATAAAATTGTGAAATCGAAATGTAAGTACATAATTAATAACTTATGATTTTTTTTATATTGCACGTATAGTAAAAAAAAAAAAAACTTATAATTGAACAAATGTGTCGTAAATAAATTATTATTCAATACAACAATATTCATAAAAAAAATTTGCAAAAATCGTTAATAAGTTATTAATTATATTTCGATTGCAAGATTTCCTATTTCGTAGAAGGACAATATGGAAAAGGGACAATTAGCACCGAAACGCTTACATCATTTTATTGAAAACTGTGTTTATTAGACTCTAGGGCGTTCTCAAACTAGGATACACAAACATGGAAATTAAATAATTGTAATAGCTCTTAAGAAAATTCCAAAGGCCCATTCATAACCCACAGTCTATATACCACGTAATACTTGTTTATACTGCATTAATTTTGGGGCGTTTGAAAGACATAGCAAAACGTGCCTGACAATAGCTATCGAATGCAATAGTTTGTTTTTTTAAAAACGCACTTTTCAATAATATCTCGACACAAACTCGAATCTATTAGAACCATTAGTAGCCAGCCAGAGCGGTGCGTGCGCGCCGCGGGTCCGCGGCATATAAATGTTAGACGGTGAGGCGGTACTAATTGAATCGTGTGATTTTATAACAACACAAGTCACATGTGTATTTAAAATAACACTTGTCCACTTTTTTTTTATTAAATTATTTACACTTACCTATTGATTTACATTAGAAAAAAAAATTAATAATTTTTAAATAATAATCGCGATTAGACCCGTTCAATATATAACTATGTAAGAGCATCGCGAGTCATTAAAAATACTCTTGTAATACTTGTTTGGCAAAGGGTAGAAATCCTTTGATAAATAAAAAGTAAAGGTGTTATTTTATAAAAACACGACTTCTCTAAAAGTACTCCTCAAATGCAGTTTTCACACTCTGTGGTACTCCTTTTTTTTACCACAGACTCTTTAAAGTGCACATGAGGAGTGTTCTAAAGAATAAATAAGTAACTTTAACACTGGGTAGCCAACACAATGTACTTAAATACTAGAAATAAACATAAACTTTCGTTCCCAAGATTTATGAGTAGGCTGGCAAAGATTAATACTGCCAGCCTACTCTTCGCTATACAAGATCCCTGAAGATACATTAGATTAGATTAATTTATCTTCCTAATACATCCTGTATGGGGCATTGTATACGTTCCTGCGTATTTCGGTAAGATCCCTGAACATAAAATATATTAAGCTTGCCAGAAACGCAGTTCAAAGTATGTGTAAAGCACACTTTGTGCCAAAAGGGCTACTATAACATTGAAGATTATTTAGATGACAAAGATGTCTGGAATTAAAGCCAGTGCAATGCACGAGTTAATGGTTTTAGAATTATTATGTCATCATGTCCCACTGTAGGGCACAGGCCTTCTCTCAGGGAGAGAGTAAGGGCTTAATCACCACGCGTGCCCACCGCGGATTGGCGATTTCAAGCGCTGAGGTATGTGAATGGGTCAGACACTCAGGTTTCCTCACGATGTTTTCCTTCACATTTAGCAAGTGGTATTGCTACTATAACTTCACAAATGTACATAACTTAGAAAACGAAGTCATAGGTACATGCCCGCACTGGGAATCGAACGTGGGTCTCTCGCATCCGAGTCCGAATGTTCTACCCACTAGGCTACCACCGCTCCTAATTATGTAAAGTCTGTTAATTAAGGAACATATTTGAAAAGACTAAGTTTGAAGTTTTTTTTTCCATTTTTTTTCCAAAATCTAGATGATTTTGACTCCTAGTTTTACTTGTAACGTTCATTAAGTCACAGTTTGTGTGCTATTTTGAATAAAAGCATTTTGATTTGATTTGAATCCTGTTTTTACAAATAAGACTCTTTGTTTGTACTAATTTTTGCCAAACCACACGTTAATAAAATATAACGAATGCTACTATTTAAAACTTAGCTTTTTCACGACGTCTTCAGGTTTCCTCAGATGTTTCGTGGTCGTTTCGCCGTATAGAGACCTGAAATGTACAAGAGAACTTAAGAACGCGCCTCACCAAGCGATTCCGGAGGTTGGGGTAACACTTCTCGAGCAAGCGTTCCCGGACAAGGGCTTTGAAAGAATTCCGAGAGGGGGCTTGACGGATATTGTCAGGGAGGGCGTTCCGAAGACGAACGCCTGAGACAGCAATTCCCATACAGACGTAGTTTGGTTGTAATTTACTAAATCATCATCAGCCATTTGACGCCCACTGCAGGACATAGGCCTCCTTCGTGGTTTTCATAACCATGAGGGGTTTTGCCCAAACAAACGACATCATCATCAACCCATTATGTCTCCACCGAGGGGCACGGGTCTCTTCCCTGAGGAAGGTATAGGCCATACTCCACCACGGGGGCCAAGTCCGGATTGGTGGAGGCTTGTAGACTAGTGGCTCGTCTACTGTCAGAAGTTGTCAAGCCGCCTCTGACTTGGCTTAACGACTGCCATCTATCGACGGCAGCCGGCACCAACAGCTTAACGTGCCTTGCGAAGGAAAAATGCCACGGCGACCCATCCATGCACTGAACGCGCCCTGTGTTGCTTAACCTTCGTGATCGTTTAAGATCACTCAGGCAGCCGGGGCTACGAGCGATTCACGAGCGAACAAACGACATGCTGGGTCGAAATGAAATTTTGCCAATATGTACGTTTAAGTGTGTTTCCAATTCTAAGCACGATCAAACCTCGATGTGTGTCCTCAAAATGTATTGACAAGTCATTGTTCCATTAAAAAAATTGCGTACCTTATGAAAAAGGTGAGTTCCCCTAATTTTGAAATCTGTGATCTAGTAGAGGAACTACTGCAAATATTACATATTAATGGAATGTGACCGTAATATAGACAAGAGAGTCCGTATCATAAAATCACTGCAACTGAACATATTAAACATAAACATTTACATACAGGCACATACATTGCTTCTGGTCCCACACTAGGCTGTGTCGTGGGAACCAGAAACAACGACATCACAAACATGTAAACATCCAAGACCATATTAGATGTAGGCATACTCGAGAGGTCCTGCAGTGGGCGTCAAATGGCTGATGATGATGATATTCGAGAGCATCCTCGCTGAACCTTTGTGAAGGGCAGCTAGAATGTTGTACACTTTTGTGTAATTTTAAGAATTTATTTATATTGCAGTATTTGGCAAAGCCCTTCACGGTTATGAAAACCACGAAGGAGGCCTATGTCCTGCAGTGGGCGTCAAGTGGCTGATGATGATTTAGTATAAGAAACGATGGGATTTTCATCGTCACTTGCAGTGTCAAAAAATCCTTAATAAATAAAGATAAAAAAAAACGTATTGGCAGTTTCGTTGCGATCCAGCATGCCGTTTGTGAATAAAAACCAAATTACGTTTGTATGGGAATTGCTGTCTCAGGCGTTCGTCTTTGGAACGCCCTCCCTGACAAAATACGTAAAGCTCCCTCTTGGAATTCTTTCAAAGCCGGGAACACTCCCCTCACCTCCCTTAGCCCCTCTTCATAATAAGGGTCTTTCAGTTGTGTAGGTACTCTACTATTAATTTTTCGTTTGTATGATAAATAACATATACGTATTCCCTTGCTCTTTATAGTGTGTAGATATAATATGTATTTTGTAGTATTATATATGGTTATATTCTTATATTTTAATATATTATATTGTATTATATGTCATTGTGTAAGTCTATATTAATGTGTAAATTGATTTAATAACACTTTACACAAGTAAGTTTTTAAATAAATTTTTTGAACGCCTACCAACTCTTTCCTCTACCTCCTGCGGTTGACTGGTAGAAAATTATTACGGCATTAAGTCCGCCGCAGTGCACGACTGTTTTAAATGTAAGCGCATAAAAGTATCAATAAATACGACTTACTCCTCGCGTCTCTCCTTGAAGAATTTGATGGGAGCTTGCTTGTCGCGCGGTATGCCGTGGACCTTCGTCAGATGATCCTTCACTTTAGTAGACTTCGATACTCTGTAAGTAGAACAGTAGCCTTTGATACTCTGTAGTAGAATAGTACAATATCGTAGATTTTGATACTCTTAAGTAGAACAGTACAATATCGTAGACTTTGATACTCTGTAAGTAGAACAAAACAATATCGTAGATTTTGATACTCTGTAGTAGAACAGTACAATATCGTAGACTTTGATACTCTGTAAGTAGAACAAAACAATATCGTAGATTTTGATACTCTGTAGTAGAACAGTACAATATCGTAGACTTTGATACTCTGTAAGTAGAACAAAACAATATCGTAGATTTTGATACTCTGTAGTAGAACAGTACAATATCGTAGAATTTGATACTCTGTAAGTAGAACAAAACAATATCGTAGATTTTGATACTCTGTAGTAGAACAGTACAATATCGTAGACTTTGATACTCTGTAAGTAGAAGAGGACAATGTCTGTAGCACGGAGTATAAACCAGCGATACGCTTCTTTAAGATAGCTAGGCTTTGGATACAATTCGTATTCTTAAGCAGCCTATATACGTCCCACTGTAGGGCACAGGCCTTCTCTTATCTCGGACACTCAGGTTTCCTCACGATGTTTCCCTTCACAGTTAGCGAGTGGTATTGCTACTATAACTTCACAAATGTACGTAGCTTAGGAAACAAAGTCATAGGCACATGGCCGCACTGGGAATCGAACCTGGGTCTCTCGCCTCCGAGTCCAATGTTCTACCCACTAGGCTACCACCGCAAAAAATATACAATTTTCCTTATAATATAATAAACTACTTGTAATATCTTTCACCTGGTTGTGCAATAAAGGGTTTTTCAACACACCTGCTCGTAAAGTAGGTCTTATTACAGCGTATTTACACTGATAATGCAGAATATTACCCATGCCGTGCCTTTTACATTACATTATCGCACTAGTGCCTTTTCATTACATATCTTTTTAAATATTAGCAAGAAGTATTAATGTTTCGAAAACAGCTAAGTAGTTATTTGCGTAAATATAAAATTAAATTCAAAATGTGATAAATAATTAAAGAATTTCATGAAACTGCTTGTTTTAGCATTTTTAAGCAAACACTACAATAATTAATGTAAACCTAATAATTAACATAAAATTTATGAATAGGTTAGCAACCTCATTATATCTAGATGGCCATGCATTGCAGCCATCTTTGATGGATGCGCGCGCACAAGAATATGTACTGTTTTGAATTTTACCGCCATACATAACACGAATCACGCACGAAAAATACGCCATCTTTTAAATGGGTTTCTGTTTGTTAAGTTTATTCACAGTATTGCATTTCGTTAGTGTTGTTTTTTTATTTACTTTTCCTCGCAAGTGTGTTGAAAAACGTCGTATGAAACACGTGAGCATTGGTCATTACCACAGAACACAAAAATAAGGAGAAGTGTTATTATGGCCCGTTTGCTAGAAAACCGATGTCGCCACTTACTCACACAGCTACAGTTTCCTTATAATCTGTATTTGATTACAACATAAACAACCGGCTCACGATTCGCTGTTAACACAAATGAAACAGCCAATGAGAAGAGCAGCACAACATTAGGGATGGGAACGAAAAAGTACATTATCGATTATACTTTAAAAAAATTGTACATCGTACAAAAATTTTTTTGTACATTATGTCGATTTTTTTCTTGCCATCTATACCGTCTATACCTAAATAGTAACTAATTATTTCTTTATGTCGCGTAGTCTGTAACTACTTTATTTCGTTGAAGTAATCCTTTGCAAAAGGCTGCCTAAGGTTTTATTTTTACAGGCTTTGCCTACCAATGTGTTAATTCCTAAATATGTCAGTTTTGTTCATACCTACCTATCGTATAATTCGTGAATTCTGTTTCATCGTAAATTCTAATCATACAAATATTCTAAATGTCAAAGTTTAGAGACCATTTGCTGATAAATGTTAGGCTTGAATTATACAGAAACTGCGTAGGTATGTAAGGTTAAGGGACAGCGCAAGCATCTTGCCGCTTAAAAACGTTTTTATACCTACAAAATGTAGGTATGAAAACCTACATAGGCGACGAAACGACGTTGGCTGTGCCGCGCCGCTTGAATATAATTCAAAACATATCGCCTACGTAATTTTTGTTTGAAGCGGCAAGATGCCTGCGTTTTGCCTTCACCTTCCGCGTGTTTTTGTATAGCGCACACTTTAAAAAATCTAGAACTACGTATTTTAACTCGAGAATTAATGAGCGTGACTGTAGATGTTTCTGAGTTTAGATTGAAATTTTTATTGCCTTGGTGGGTGATAACTGTGATGGGAACATAAAAAATATTCTTAATAATATCACATAAATAATAATATTTTTACTAACTTGTGAAAAATACATTAGGTAGTAAGAACTCAAAGAAACTTGTGAAACATAAACTTAAAGAAACTTTCAAAACACATTTACATTAAAAAGATAACATCATCGTACGACTGAGATCCTGCAGAGAATATTTTAATGTCCCCTAAAATGTAAATATTTATTTAGAACTTGACACTTATTGACATGGTTCAATGTTTTGCGTGATTTCTTTTTTCGGGGTTTTTCTTCAATTGACATAAATCTACCAGTTTCTGAGACTTCAGCAACTCGTTGTTGTATCTAAAATACAAAAAGTATGCATTTGTAAAAAATCTAATATTTTTTTCTTTAATTATTTACAGGGGTCTTTGACATTCGCAGTATTCTTTGACAGAAAAAATATTTATTTAGAACTTGACACTTATTGACATGGTTCAATGTTTTGCGTGATTTCTTTTTTCGGGGTTTTTCTTCAATTGACATAAATCTACCAGTTTCTGAGACTTCAGCAACTCGTTGTTGTATCTAAAATACAAAAAGTATGCATTTGTAAAAAATCTAATATTTTTTTCTTTAATTATTTACAGGGGTCTTTGACATTCGCAGTATTCTTTGACAGAAAAATATCCGTTACAAGGGGATCTAAAATAGTAAATAAATTATGAAAATATTAAAAGCATTACCTGGTCACCTGTTATTTCTTCAGGAACGCATGTTTCAACAGTAACAATATCCTAAACTTTCTAATACGGATTTAAAATATTAAATAAATTATGAAATTATTGAAAACACTTCATTTACTTTATTTTAAATTAATCGAATTTCATTTATAAGATTATTTAGAACCCCTCTTTAGCATCTGGAAACATTTCTCCGTAAAATGGATGGAGCAACCGGTATTTGATTTGAGAGGAAGCCAGTTAGGCCCTCTCCCTGTATTTTCAATCCATTTATCCTTCCTATTAGGGTCTTTGGGAAACCTGAAATTAAACCTTTATTAAAAACTTTTTGAAATACGTGGTCAAAACTAAGCCTGTTCATATTACAAAATCTGCAACTAAAATAAAAGCTTCCTTAGCAACTGAAGTCCACGTGGACGGAGTCGCGGACAATAGCTACCTAGTCGTACATTATAATTGGTTCTAGTAATTTTGGAAGTCTGGACGAACGAGTGTAAATGCGACGAAAGTATTGATACTTAATCAGTCTGCAAAGAAAGCAACTACCCCATCACTATGACTCCCGCTGACACCTACTGGTGACTTTGACAGTTCACGGCAAATACATGCGGCCGTACCACGAAACATCGCATACAACAATAGTCAGTTTCGCGAGACGGTCCATTGCGGGCCTGCTTTTCCAAGTTAGAAAACCTTTACGAAAATTCTACATAAAAACAGCAATGGAGTAAACCCGACGATATAAATACGTCTTATTTATGTTCTTAGTACTGGAGTGCATATTGCACAGGAAAATTATTATAATTATGATTTTTCGTAGTTTAAAGATTGATATAGTGAGTAAAATAGGCTTACCGGTGAAAAGACACTGCACTGTTATTTGAATAGCATGTATCACAGCGATTTCTGTAGCTAATCAGGCATTTTTCACATATGTTACGGCGATAGCGGGCGCGAGGCGATTGACGGCCATATTTAAAAGTTTCGCCGAGGTTAGCCCAACCGGGCTAACGTTGATCGACAGTGCCACGCCCATAAGGCACTTCTCCTTCTTTTTGTGTTCTGAGGTCATTACACTTCTCGTCTCCATTAAGCCTTCGCCTTCGGCTCAGGCTTAAAAACCGACTCGAGTGTAATGACCAACATACCACACTTGTATCATAATGTACTATTCTATCTATCTATCTAATTACAGACACCTACCGAGTTAAAAGAAAAATCCTGTGAAATTTAAATATAAGGGTTGTTGGTTATTATTTATTTCAGTTTTTTGCCATAGATTTTCGCATGTACTCACTGGTAGGGGCAGTGGTCGCAGTAGAACGTGTAGCGCATTATGTGATATCGGTTGTAGTGGGCAGTCAGTTGACCTTGGGATTTGAACATGTTGGAGCAGCGATCGCACTGTGGAGCAGGAGGAAACAGTTTTCATATTAATTTTAAAATATTTTATCTACACTCATATCATAATCTTCAAATTAAGAATTCAAAAGTAAACACATATTGGCAGGCTTTAAACAATACATAACTTTAAAGAATATAAAAAAAAAAGTGTAATATAAAGTTACATTAAAGGTCAGATTTTTCACTTTATATTACAGTTATTTTTTTTAAAGTGTTGCTGTGATCACGGAACAAAACTTAAGTTTTTTTTTAATGTCAAAAGTTGACTCTATAAAGAACCTAATTTCATTTTAGTGGTACCAAAAGTGCAACTAAAAATACCTAAAATTGCGCGCGCAAAACTGAGTGCAGACGATTGAATGTCAAGATACTTGCGCCATTTTTTTTCAAAAATTTCATTATGAGTGTAGATAAAGTAGTGTATGAGACTGCACATAACTTGGTATTAAAACACTCGCGAATGCTATTAAAAAACTCGCCAAGGCTCGTTTTTTAAAATCTCGCTCGTGTTTTAATAACCCTCATTATGTGACAGTCACATAAACTACTATAATCGCCGCTAAGGGGTCATTCATAAAGCGCGTCACACTAATTTCGTAACCTTTTGACCCCACCCCCGTCCTTGTCTGTTGGTCACAAGACCCCCTCCCTAGTGTGACGTCAAATATTTGCAACTTTACATCTAGAAATTATTTAATTAAAACAGCAGTGACGTGTTTTATCTCATTTCAATTATTATTAATAAATTATGTTGATTATATTAATATTATCGACATCACAACAATCGTTTGAAAACAATAAATATTAATTATATTGGAGCGGTGGTAGGCTAAGTTCGATTCCCAGTGCGGGCATGTACCTATGACTTTGCAATACCTACCACTACCGCTCGCAATACCACTAGCTAACAGTGAAGGAAAACATCGTGAGGAAACCTGAGTGTCTGAGCTCTTCACATACCTCAGCGTTTGAAATCGCCAATCCACAGTGGGCGAGCGTTGTGATTAAGCCCATAGTCTCTGAGAAGGCCTGTGCCCTACAGTGGGAAATGATATATAGGCTGCTTATGATGATATTTTTGAAATGTGACGTCACGAAACTTAGGACAACTCCCACCCCTTGTCACTCAATCCCCCCCCCCTCCCTTAAGGTGTGACGTACTTTATGGATGGTTGGTCTCTAAACTCGAAAAAAAAAATGGACCACGGGCCTAATTTTGCGCACCATATCCTGAGCAATTCCAATCGTCTAACTGTCAAATTCCATACTAATTTGACAGTTAGACGTTTGGAATCACTCAGGATTGGGTGAGCGTAATATAGGGGCTGTTCAGAGATGTCTCAGGATTTGATCGACAAATCTAACAATAGATGTCGCTGTAGTTATTAAGCTCAGTAGGAAATCGGTGACGAAAAGCGTTTTTCTTACTTTTTTTGTTTCTATTCATACCTACTTCGGTTTCAAATCACCTCGTCTCACGGGATAAATGATAAATGAATTATTATGATTATTTCAGCTATATCAGACGACTCACATTACATTATGAATTTAAATTTCTTTCATTCTCGTTCCAACAATCGTTGGATCCGTTCACTAATGAATTCAAGACGGCCGTTCTGTATTTATACATTTTACGGGTTAACTTAACTACCTTCAATCGTGATATTATGAAACGTATGACATAATATATGATATGAGCATCGCGAGTCATAAAACAAAACTATTCTGTATTTAGACCTTTCATTCCATTGTTGTTTGAAATGGTCACCCCTGCTGTTATGTTGAATAAAAATGGTTGAGTTTGATTTCCAATGAAAGAAGATTATAATCTGATAATGGAAAAAAGGGCAAATGTTAATTTCCGTACAAGATTTTCAGTGAGTGCACAGTTCACTCAGCTTGCTCGCTCTATTAACCGTCTGGCCTTATTTATAAAGCGATTAGACAGCAAATTAACTGATAATAGTGCGTTACCTGATACTTTTTCTCTGCAAAATGCACCTTCATATGCGCGACGAGGCAGCGGCGCTGGTAGAAGGACTCCGAGCACAGGTCACAGATAAATGGCTTCTCGCCAGTGTGCACGCGCCTTACGTGGTTCTGGGGACGCGAAGAATTGTCACTCACAGATAGTTCTAAAATTACCAAGCCTTATGTGGTTCTGGGGACGTCAAGAATTGTCATTCTTAGATGATTCCAAAATAAGCAAGCCTTATGTGGTTCTCGGGAAGTAGAGTTTATATTTACAGATGGTTCTAAAACTTGGAAGCCTTATGTGTTTCTTGAGACACGAAGAATTGTCACTCACAGACGGTTCTAAAATTACCAAGCTTTGTGGTTCTGGGGACGTCAAGAATTGTTATTCTTTGATGATTATAAAATTAGCAAGCCTTATGTGGTTCTCGGGTAGTAGAGTTGTCATTTACAGATGGTTCTAAAATTAGCAAGCCTTATGTGGTTCTGGGGACGTCAAGAGTTGTCACAGATGGTAACTCAGACATCAGCTACCCCTTATTCAGACATCAGCTAACCGTTAATCCGACGGCAGTTACCTGTAACTCAGACATCAGCTACATGTAACTCAGACGGCAGCAATCTGCAACCCAGACGACAAGTTACCTGTAACTGAGACGGCAGTTAACTGCAACTGAGACGGCAGTTACCTGTACCTCACATGGCAGTAACCTGTAACTCAGCCGGCATGTACCAGTAACTCAAACGGTAATTACCTGTAACTGAGGTGGCAGTTACCTGTAACTCTGCCGACAGCACGCTCCTGTAGTCACACTGCGTGCACGCAAAGTTCTTGGTGGCGCCGTGCTTACGCTGGTGGTGGTCGGCGAGGTTTTTCTTGCTCATCAGCTTAAGGCCGCATACCTGGAGAGGTAGGACGTATTTTAAGGCCGTTCAGACGGAATTGCTCCCTGTGATGCGAATGGACCTTCCGTGTCTGTTTAGCAGCATATATGCGACCCGCGAAGGCTGCTAATTGTATTGAAGGCCGGTAAATTAATATAGTTATACTCTCGTAGACCACAATTGTCACAAGTATATGATTTTATTTTAATAATTAATAATGGTTGAATTTGCGAAAGAGCGGATCCATAATGCGTTTTGTTGACTATTTGTTGGTTTGTCAAGCTAATATGATGTTTAATACAACAGGATTTACTTAACAATCCGACAATAGGCTTAGTTATATGCAACAGAACCCTGAAGCAAGCTGCCTTTCCCTTTGCAGTAGGTACTACCAAAGTCAAGAAATTAATAATAGGGGTTAAGATAATTATGTATGATTGACATAGAGGATTAGCAAACAACTTATTAGACAGTCAGTATTGCTTCCTTTATGCAAAAGTTGAATGGATATACATGGTTACATAACGGGTAACCTTGTAACTGTCAAGGTTTGACCGTATATCAATGTCGTAGCATATCATAGAATTGACCATATCATGATGTGGTTAGCCATATCACGAAATGTGTCCTTTTCATGAAAAGGCCAAGTCAAACTGGCCGTATCATGAAATGGCTTAGCCAGATCAATGAGCGACCGACGTTTGACGATTTGAATAGCGAAATGCATGACTATTTCATGATGCGGCCAAACGTTAGCGGCCATATCGTAAAATACTTCCATTATCTACCGTTGGAGGCGCTGATGTTAGTTTGTTGTGTATTTCTACCATGGAGGCGACAGAAAATATTTCTAGTGACGGCAATATTCCAAAATGAGGAAAGTAGTTCAGCAATCTCATTTTGTTGTAATCATTGTACCGCATTGTATTTTACGAGTGATAAAATATAAACTGTTGCTTCTTTTACTGGTATTTTCTTCAACCTATAAGGTTCAAATGCACCAAAACACTAAATACGTTAGGCATCTTCAATCTACATATTTTTCAGGTCAATGCAGTAAATATGTCAAACTTAAGTCAGGTTGGTGCATGGAAAAGTCATGGGTAGGTACCCTACATTATGATATGGCAAAACGTAGATTGCCATATCGTCAAACGTTGATGCTTAAACGATACGGCCAGTTTGACTTGGCCTTTTTATGAAAAGGACACATTTCGTGATATGGCTAACCACAATATGATATGGCACAATCTACGATATGGCTACGACATCAATATTGTATCACTAAATCGCTTACCTCACACGTAAACTCTGGCTCAAAATGCGTAGAAGCATGTTTTGTGAAGCAGAGATACTTCGTGAACTTATGGCAAATCTTACATTGCACTCTTTCGTTTCTCTGAAACGGTTCAACAGCTAACGACCAGAATGTTTTCAGTCTTTCAGCGCTCCATCGGGGATTTTGCCTCTTTTTGAACAACAAATCTTTAGGAGATTTTGACGTTTTGTCCTTTATGTCTAAGATATCTATTTTTGTGTCGATTATATTGTAAATCTTATCTATGTGTATGGTGGATGATTTGAGCCTTTTCTGTAGTGGCTTTTTATCATCTTCTTTTTTTAAATGTTTAATTAATTCGTCTTCTAACGAGTCAGTTTTGATTTTGGGTTTTGTTTTTGTAACATCATCTATCAATTCGATTTTACTGTCTATGATATTGTATATTTGTAGTAAATCATCTTTTGGCGATGTTTTATTCAAAGGTTGTAGTTTTTCTTGGGCGTCTATGTTATTTATGATTTTTTGTATGTTATCATCTATAGAGGGGTCGTTAGGTATCATACTTGCAATGTTATGCAAAATGCTCAAACTATCAGTATTATTATTTGATACTGGAGTTAGTAAGTCAATTGTATTTCTATCTATGTTATAAGTTGAGGTCTCTGGAATTATTTTAGTAAAACATTTTGTTTTACGCTTCTTTGTTATAGCTTTCTTTGCTTTACAATTCTTTTTTGTAGTGGTTGACTTAGATAAGTCAGAAAATATACAGTTTCCATATGCTACTTTAGTTTTGTCATCATAATCTTGAAAATCACAATCATTATTATCACTATAATCATACTCCTGTTTGATTTTTACGTCAGTTTTTTCTTTTTTTGTCACCAGTTTCCGTTTTGAGTAGTGGAATCCATTTTGGATGAGCATTTTTTCTGCGTATGCACTGGTCTCACGCAGTTTAACCGCCAAATCAATAAGTTTGGAGCATTGTTTGCATATTTTTTGTGGTAATCCATCATTTGGCGATATCTGGAAAAAAGAATGTAATTAGTACGTTATGTTTTCATGATTTGTCCTATGGGTTAGAATAAAACTCTGCTCGGGACCTAATTTTGATACAACAAGAGACACTACAGTTATTTATTACTTAGTACATATTATAGTATTTAAACACTGATTCAAATCTGCGATGATGACGGTTTGAGTATTATCAAACGAGTTCAGAAACGGAAATTTCAACATTTACGTCAATTTTTTGATTGAAGCTCAACATTTTGAGCATACAATCAAAATTTGATTAAATGATCAATATTTGATCAACAGAAACGTAATTTTGCAAAGTTCATACTTAAGTACGGTTTGAGATGCTTTCATCGTTGAATTCTCAGTTGTGAAATCGGCTGTTAGTGTCTATCATTAAGCTGCTTTTAAATATTATTAATTAAGCAGGGGATTATTGGGGTTCTGCATGATAGCGCCAGTCGCGCATTTTGTGACAATAAAATGTCGCAATGTGACAAATAGTGTGTCTGCAACGTCTACTTTTGAGCTTGAGTCAACGAGCCTATTTAGCAGAGCTAGAATCCATGACCCAAAGTTATGTTCTTTCCATGTTTTGTTGGCAAACTTTAAGTTTCTGAAGGTCCTTTGTCAGTGACCATGTTTGGCAAGCATATGTCAGACAGGGCAGAACACAGATCTCGTAATTATATACTTTGGATTTCACTAGCATTGATATCTCTTTGGTCTTGATTACCTCTTTTAGCAACCTGTATCTGTTCCAAGGAGGTAATTTTATTCTTTGTTCGATTTCTTTGGCCATTTGTTTGCTTGGAGCTATCTCCATGCTTCGCTGGTTCTATGTGCCTCAAAAATTTGGTATTAAGATCATTTGCATCTTATTGAATACATTCTAAACGATGTCTTAAGTCTATTGGACATATTTATAAAAAAAACTATTCCTAAAAACACCTCAGATAACGTTTAATAGTCTGTGGTAAAGATAAAATGTAACCACATATTATTAAAACTGGGTCTGAGGAGTGTTTTAGTGCAGTTTATAAATAACACCATAAGGCTATCCAGCTGCAATTTTGCTGCAGCTATAAACATAAATAGATCATCAAATTTTGCATGTGCCTCCTGAATTATCTCTCAAACTCCCTGAGAGAAGGCCTGTGCCCTACAGTGGGACGTATAAAGGCTGCTTATGCTTCTGAATTAATGTATACTTACAATTTTGATTTGCATGTGCGTCATAAATTAATGTATATTTACAGTTTTATTTGCATGCACCTTCTGTATTAATGTATATTAAGAGTTTTATGAACATGTGCCTTTTGAATTAACATATGTTTATTTATTTATCTATATTAGGAACATAAACATAATATTCGTACAATAGTATTACAACTAGTATTTGCACCAATTATACATGTTCACAGCTTTCGCTAAGCCGAAAAAATCAAAACTTAAAATTCGGAAAAAGAAAGTGAAATTGCCTTTTTTAAATACAACTGTCAAGAGAGAGTTGAAGCCAGTATATAAGAGGATATACAGCCACTTAAGAGACCATCTTAAGAGTGCATTAGTGGATTTTTTCATAAATAAGAATGTTAGTACAATTTATAAAAATTACATATTAATTATATCTAGATCTAATATTTTTGCATGCCCGATAGGGTCCACTGTAAAATCTCTATGTATACATATGTAAACTCACGCCTGTGTCCCAGAGGGGTAGGCACAGACCAGGGACTGCCACCTGCCACAATCCTGCACTTTCGCTTCCTTAACTTTAATTAGTGACGTAGTGACTAGAATTGAGAAAGGAATGTTGCGTTGGTTTGGACATGTGGAGGATGAAGAAGAAAGATTGACGAAAAAAATATATCGAGCGAATGTGGGTGGAAGGACCGGCACGGGATGACCCAGGTGGACATACTTCGACCAAATAAGGGATGTATTAGCAAAGGGCAAGATGAAAAGTACCCGAAACCGGCAAGTCCCTTTAGCCAACCCTGTAACTTTATTTTAAGCCCCAACATAGTTTTTACTTTATTGCATACATATAATTATACATAATCTCAATCCAGTATCCCTGAAGGATAGGCAGAGATAAGGGTTTGACACTTAACATGATTCCGAGAAATCTAAGGTTGATAATTTTCACACACAATGAATTGGTTTCAATAAAAATTGTGAGACGGCACTCAGAATGCGTGCATGTACCTATTATCTAAGTTATGTACATTTGTGAAGTTATAAAAGCAATACCACACGCTAACGGTGAAGGAAAACATCGTAAGGGAACCTGAGTCTGAGCTATTCACATACCTCAGAGCTTGAAATCTCCTCCGCGTTGCATGCGAGGTGATTATGCCCATACTCTCTCTATGAGAGAAGGCCTGTGCCTTACAGTGGGCCGTATATAGGCTGCTTATGAAAAATTGTGCCTCTGTTGATTGACTTCACACATGAATTTCCCAGGAAAAACTTACTTTCACACCAGTAACTGCGATCAGCTGTTCTTTTCTGCGATTTACGGCGGAATCTGGAAATATATCACTTAGGTCTTCGGCCGACAAGCAGGTTCGGCAAAGATTCATATTTTGATTGTTGTTTTTATGCAATATTTTCCAACATTTGACCTATTTATGTGAAAAAAACCATCGAAAAACACTGCCCTTGCTTTAGTTGCTTTATTTTCCACACAGACTACTCTTTGAATATAATATATTATCGATTGTATTATTTTTGACATTACAAATTATAATCGATAGATTATGATGAAACTGCTATCGATATATCCGATTACCTATCTCATCACTTCTAGTCATCTTGTGAAATAAATTAAAAAAATATATTGCTAGTTGCTTGCTGGCTTCGCTGGCTGTCAAAATTGTGATTTTTTGTTGTTTATTTTTGTAGAAATTGTTAATTAAAGGTTTTCGTGATACATATTGACTTCCTTTTAATGGATATCTGGACATCACTCAGACACACTAGCTATATTAGTACATACCTACCCATTAGCACATACAGAGAATTACGTGGCCGAAAAACCCACTGTCAAGTTCAACGTAGGTACTTGTGTCGATCTACTCGGCAGTTCCAACTTTACGGAACTATTGGATAAGTAAGTGTATGAATTTGATAAAAAAATTATGCAGTCCTTGTAATGTGAAATTATGTTTTATGTTAAGCAGAATGTCACATAAAAAATTTGTGAAGGAATTCCCAAAAAATCTAATAGGACATATTTTTTATTAAAATATGAAAAAAAAAAGTGATTATTATTATTATTTCAGGGCAGCAATATGGCAAAAGTCTACACAGAGTCTGAAAGAACGCTGATCCTCAATGTTTTAAAATATTTTGAGGAAGAGAAAAGAACTGGCACATTCTCACTCCCTGTGAAACAAGCCAAGGCACGGACAGCTGCAGCGACGGGCCTTTCTCAAGACACTATTCGCAGGATAAGGAACGAAGCTCACTTACCAGAGAATCCTAGTTCCTCTGTCAACAAGCAAAAACTCAACATAACTAGTGACGAAAACGGTCCACGGAAAAAACACCAGTCACTTTCCGAATCAGACATAACAAGTCTTGGAGAGATCGTCAATTCCTTCTTCACTTCACGCAATGAGTTGCCGACTTTGCCTAAGGTCTTCGATGTAGCAAAAAATAAACTTGGCTTTTCGGGTTCCAAAGAATCTCTCCGCACAATCTTGATCAACAGACTTGGCTGCGAGTTCAAGCGATGTAAGGAGACTAACCGTGTTATAATTCTTCCCAATTCAGAGAAAAGCAACGAGGAACTGGAATCACAGAGTAACAACTTACCAGTTCTAACGGCTGGAGTAGCTGACACTTTTGATGTCACGACCATGATACCGTTTGTCACTGCGGAACTTGGTGAAGATGACACAGCTATAAAATCTGAGAATGGAGAATCTCTTGCAAAGGAAGGAAGACAGACTTGATAAATCTGTTAAGCGCATTGCAGGTTGAATGTCATCAAATAAAGCTTTGAATTATTTCACCATCAAAGGAGAATGGACCTATCCGAGCTGAAAGGATCTACGTTGCCAAGGTCTTAGGAGGCTTCCAGGTTCGCCCGATGCGGTTTTTGAGCGAGCTAAAATTTGTTTCGTTCAGCCTGGGTAGGTGATGTTAACCTTAATTTGGGGAAATCACAAAATATGTAATATAAAAAATTTTAATGTTATTGTTAGTTTGTATGTTACCATTTTGCATCTCAACTGATTTGCGGCTGAATTGATTTGTCTTAACTGGTGCAGTCCGTGATTCTAGCTGCAATTAGCAAGAATACAATTAGAAGTCTCTATATGTCTCACTGCAGGGCACAACAATTCGCTCAGGGAGAGTATGGGCTTAATTACCACATATGCCCACTGCAAATTGGCAATTTCAAGTGCTGAAGTATGTCAGACACCGGTTTCCTCAATGTTTCATATATGAATGTATGATAGGAGCAAACTTAGGTACACAAAAAAAATAAAAACAAAACAATTTTTTTTCGAATGCCACGCACGCGAGTTAGTTTATTACAATTAAAATTTTATTTATACCTAAACTGTAAATTACACTTCATAGTCAATCTAAATACAGCCAAATTTAACAACAAATTCACCCGTCATTCTGGTCTGAATTCGGAAAGCTAATCAAACTGGCTCTCAAGCCAAACTCGCTCTTATGAAACACACAAGGGTCCGTAAGGGGTCATCCATAAAGTACGTCAGACTAATAATACCCCTCCCCCGTCCTTGTAACAGTTGGCCACATTTGTGAGATCCCCTCCCTAGTGTGACCCCACATTACATCTATTCCATTTGCAATGTTACATCTATGTTTCAAGGAATCGTGTTCTTGTAAAGACCGATTTTTTTTTAAATTGCTTTCCTCCGACTTTTATGTTTTCAAGACAAGTAGATTCTATAGGAAATAAACATTTTTTAAATCAATCTTGATGTGAGCCAACAGCCCCTATATTACGCTCACCAAATCCTGAGCGATTCCAATCGTCTAACTGTCAAGACGATTGGAATCGCTCAGGATTTGGTGCGCATAATTAGGCCACTGGCGTGTTGTATTGTTTTGACGTGAAACGTCTTTCAGTTCGGCAGTAGGACTAAGACCGCTTGCAACGAAAACACGTCGTCTCTGCGAGGGCTGTAACTCTGTAACTGCGTGTCGTGTGCAATTCGTTTATACATCGTCGAGTAGAGCAAAGTAGCCATTGCTCAGATCTTCTTGACTCGTGCCGCTGGATGGCGCCAGTGCCGCGTAACACATTGCGCAGTTTGGCCTACAAATTAGCGTTTTACAGACGTTTCACGTTAAACCAACGGCCGTGTAACCCGACACAGCCCCACCCGCTTTTTTTCTGCTACTCGTGCCTCTATATTTGACCGGAGGAACTGGGACGCTTAACCCTCTGGCAACCAAGAATCAATATAATCATTTAAGGCGAAGCGACCGCGTCCACGGCGGCTCGGTTTCTTAAAGCGACAATTATATTGGTAAAACCTATTTAGTGGCTAAAAATTCCACCCATGCCGTGACTTGAACCCGCGACCTCTGGGTAACCGTGCCAGTGCTCTCCCAACTGAGCTAATGGGCAAGTGCAGGCATCGGCGAAATTTCGAACTTCTTTACAAACTTTTCTGTATTACGTACAGGCAGCGACATCTGGCTGAAGTAATTTACATCACTTGCAGCTCCGAGCACCCACTTTGCAGTTAGGTTTTTATATCGGAATGATATCGCTGTACCTACATGATTATATTCTTTTTGTTGCACTAACCCCGTGTTGAGGACAAATTTCAAAAAAAGTTTAAAGACAATCTTTAGCCTCTAAATAGGTTTTTCAAATTGTTCTCAGCGCGGATTAGTGCAACAAAAAGAATATAATTATGTAGGTACAGCGATATCATTCCGATATAAAAACCTAACTGCAAAGTGGGTGCTCGGAGCTGCAAGTGATGTAAATTACTTCAGCCAGATGTCGCTGCCTGTACGTAATACAGAAAAGTTTGTAAAGAAGTTCGAAATTTCGCCGATGCCTGCACTTGCCCATTAGCTTACAATGAGCAGTCTTAAATATTGACAATAGTTACAAATGATATTTTAAAGGTATAAGGTTAGAGTAAACAGAATGCTACTGTAATAAATTAATAATATTAATTGGTTTCTGGTATGTTTGTAAATAAGTTTATTTTCGTTTACACAGGAGAACAAAGAAGGCTTAAGCCTGCTGTTACGTCTCATGCTGTCTCGCTCGCACAATCTAACACTTCCAGTGATTGTAAAAAAAAGAATACATTTAAATATTTTAAATACATTTTTGTTTGTCTTAGGTTTGAATAAATAAAATTTGTCAGTGAAAAACCAGGTACAGGTTAAGAAAAAATACGTCTCGAGTGTCTTTAATTTTATTATCTACTAGCTGTGCCCGCGACTCCGTTCGCGTACATTTCGATTTTTACGAAGCAGCATTTGTATGGGGGTCACGTCTTATCATAACTGGAGCTAGAATTTAAATAGCCTATCCTGTGTCCCAGATGTCTATATGTTTTTATACCAAATTTCATCAAATTCGGATAATTGGTTTAAGAGTTATGGAGGAACATACATACATACATACACACATACAGAAAAAAATTCTAAAAATCGTGAAATTAGTTTCAGTATCATATATTGAGCCTATAAACACAATATCTCTGAAAACAAACTAACTTACTCCATGACCGACCCTTACAGATTTATTATTAGTAATAATAGATCAAACCCTCAGATCACATTTATGAATATTACACTAATTTTGTTATTACAATAATTAAAAATGTCACAATGTGCGAACATGACAGCATGTCCGGTGTTACAGCAACCTTATTGTTTTTTAGTAAAAAACGCCACGATTTTGACACCTAGGTGTTCTGTAAAAAAAAAAACCTCTTCCACGTTTGCACAGATTATTATTATTATTATTTGTAGACGGGCAGGCAGTTGGAACAACTGATAACTGCCCGCATCCAGTTTCACTTGGTTATTTTTTTCTTTTGGTCAGTGATGTGTTTGTCCAGTAAGTTCTTGAATTTGTTGACGTTTGGTGCTGAAACCACTTCTTGTAGTAATTTGTTCCATCCATTCACTACTCTGTTAGATTAGGATTAGATTTAGTTTTTTTTTAGTTTCTATGAGCTAATTTTACTCACTATCAAGATTTTCGCCTTCTTGTTTCCTACTGATATTATTTTTTCGGTTCAAAAAATTATGAAAGTTAAATCGATGTGTTCGGTCTACGCTATCAAAATTACCTATAAGAACAGGGTGCTAATTCGGTATTTGACACGATCAACAATAAATTATTTCATATGCTAGATAAAAACAAAAATTACAAAATATCTCGGAAAATGTATCTCTTTTAGTCAATTACTAGTTATTACAATTTTTAATTAGATTAAACATAAAAAGAGTGCTCTGAAATGTGACGTCATAAGCCAGTATTTTCATACAAAATTCCGTTTTAAAAGTAACTCATTTAGTATTTTGTCAAATACCCAATTGTCTATCTTTTGAATCTATCGCGATCCCTTTCAAAGCTATTGATACCGATCATCTTCCCGAATGAAATCGGCGCTTGTCGTTCACTTTTAAACGTTTTGTTATTCCTTTCGGTCCGCTTTCAAAGGTATTCGTAGCTGTCATTTCGATACACAATAAATGTCAAATTTGCGTTCCATACTTTCAATTAAATAAAAACCGAATTCGAAACACTACAGCACTAAAAAGTTAGAAATAATTTAAATAATTAGAATTATTTATACGTGTATATTATCTATTGTAGAAATATAATTTGGAGCCGGTGCCCAAAATATATGTGCTGGTCTTGAAACTGTAAACCCTTATAACCATAATTTACCCTACTTAATTCGTTGCTTTAAAATTTGATGTTCTAAATTTCCATCTCCGAAAGTCTTCACCAGAACATCACCAAATTAACTTGGGACTACTTTTACCCTATTTTATTAAACATACGGATATTACTAAAGGATGGGCCCCATTAGGGCTTATTTACTGCTGTCCATTGAAGAGTTCCGTTCTCCATCTTTGAAAGTCTCCATCAGATCTTCACCAAATTAAAATGGGACCAATAGGACGTTATACCTGTTCGAACAAAAAAAGAGTTGTCGAAATCGGTTAAGATTTGACGGAGTTATGGAGGAACATAGCAAAAAAAAAAGCGCGTCGAATTGATAACCTCCTCCTTTTTTGAAGTCCGCTAAAAACGAGTCGCAAACCCTATCGCTTTCAATGGCAGCTGGTGTCAAATAAATGCAGTCTGATGATCGTCAGCACCATTCGAAAGTCAAATTAATAGTCTTGTGTGCAATAAAGTATAATAATAATAATAATAATAATAATAATAATAATAAAAGGGATCGCGATAGAATCAGAAGATCATTTTTCTATAAGACTATGCCCATTGTCGCTCTATGAAACGGGGGCCTTTTGTATATAAACTCGGCTATAAAATCTATCGATGACTCGTGAACTCGGCTATCCGTCGCCAAATTCCAGCTTCTATACTAAAGCTCTTCGGCCCCGGTTCCCAGTACGGCCCCGCTGTATGCGAGGTCCCAGTAATGTTCCACGCCGTGCTTCTGGAACACCTCGCGAGCCTGCTTTTCCGTTGGAACCACCTGCGGGTGGAAGAAATCAAAATGTCAAAAATCAATGTCGGACGGGCACAAACGTCCGGAATGTCTTTATAAATTCAGAACGAGAATAAAACTCTTATTTCTGTCTTTCTCTATCTAGTGACATTCTAACGACATCACAAACTCTTTCACTCATAAACATACACATTCTAGTGTCACAGGCCAATTTCCTCACTCATCAGTGACATTCTAGCATTGCAGGTTATTTCTCTCTTTATATTCTAGCGCAGCTTCGCAAACAGAAGAAAGAATTACAAATGATTTCTCATATCTAATGTTTTACAATAAGCTGTCTTATCGCTTTGAGCGATCTGTTCCAGGCAACCTATTTCTCTCAATGTTAAGTGATATTCTAACGCCACCGGCTAGCTCTCTTACTCTTTAGTGATATTTTGGCGCCGTTCCCCCACTCTCCCTCTGTTTGACTCTCTTTCTAGAAGAAACAAACGCCATCTCTCACCTTGAACTTGATCTCTCCGAAGGAGCGCCGCGCCGCCGTCCCCACCCAGACCAGTCGGCACTCGTTGGGCACTTCCGCTCCATCTTGATCCTTCACAGTGTCTTCTTCCCATTTAATACGCTGCAGCATCAGTCTGGTGAGATATCATGAGTCTTACATAACCAATAAGTAGCATAGCAGTGGCGAAGAAACCATATAAGCCATTTCCACCGGCTTCCATTTTGAAAATCCGACTCCCGTGAAATCCAAAGCTACACTCATAATGTCAGGCAATCCGTAAATTTTATCGGAACAACCCGGAATGATAACGGCTTTCCTCGGTCATAGTTGGATATAGAACACTTTATCGTACATAAAAATGGAAATCACACAGATATTTCTTAAGTATTTGTACATTTGTGAAGTCATAGTAGCAATACCACTCGCTAACGGTGAAGGAAAACATCGTGAGGAAACCTGAGTGTCTGAGCTATTCATAAACCTCAGCGCTTGAAATCGCCAATCCGCGGTGGGCACGCGTGGTGATTAAGCCCATACTCTCTATCTGAGAGAAGGCCTGTGCCCTACAGTGGGACGCATATAGGCTTTTTATATGTATATTTCTTAAGCTAAGACTACAGAGCTGTAGTGGCCGCTTTGTGCAATAACGCTCTGTCTCGCCAATGAATGGAAATGGAGTGACGCTATTATGCCACACGGAATATAGAAATACAAAATACAGATAATTTTCGGCACGTCACTGTCCGCTTTCACTCTAGTGTCTGGCTTCACTTAGGACTATTTATACAGTGTTACACCCAGCGTGGGCAGGCCCCCACCAGATGGTCCGACGACCTGGTTACGGTGGCGGGGAGTCGCTGGATGCGGGCGGCACAACACCGGGAAGCTTGGAAAACCATGAGGGAGGCCTATGTCCTGCATTGGGCGTCAAATGGCTGATGATACTGTGATACTGTGTTAAAGGGCATATTACCGCATATACTTGGCGTGTTGCTTGGGTCCACCCTCGGCCACCACGACGCAGCATCCCCTGTGCAATAGGACGCAACCGGTCATGTGCAGTTGCTTCGCGTTTCGCTCCACTTTGAACTTGGCCGAGGCGCACTCGAAGAGGTCTTTTATTCTGTCGGCAGTCGAGTTGTTATTTATTTTTTTGTAGCCTATATTCGTCCCACTGCAGGGCACAGGGCTTCTCTCAGAGAGAGAGAGAGAGTATGAAGAAGAAGAAGAAGAAGAAAGACATTTATTATACCAACAAGATACATCACAGAAAAAAAATAAGCAGATAAGTAACATAATATGCACAACAACAGAAAGAAAACTAAATACACAACAGACAATTCAATTCAATTCAATTCAAATATTTTTATTCATTGTAAAAACAGAATGTTTACTTAATGAACGTCAAAGTTGTTAGTTTCACAATTAATGGATTATGTGGAGAAGAAGCTAACAAAGAAACTCCACATTTATTCTTTTCAAAACACGTTTTAACTTAATTAACAGAGTTTTCAACTTAAAATATTAGTCATGAATGTGTTGAACACTAGTCACAATCGTCCTTTAAATAATATTAATCTACTGTTTAATGCCAAACATCTTTGTCTTCTAAATAATCCTTGATGTTATAGTAAGCCTTTTTGCACAGAATGTGCTTAACACATTTTTTAAATCGCGTTGGAGGTAACTCTAATATATCTTGAGGAATTTTGTTGTAGAACCTTATACAGTGCCCCATAAAGGATGTGTTAACTTTTGCAAGTCTAAATAGTGGAAATGACAATTTATGTTTATTTCTAGTATTAACATTATGGTGGCCACCAACATTTTCGAAGTCTTTGATATTTTTTCTAACGTACATAATATTTTCATAAATGTATTGACATGCAACTGTTAAGATATTGGTTTCTTTGAAGAAATCTCTTAGCGAATCCCTACTACCTAACTTGTAAATAAATCGGATGGCTCTCTTCTGTAAGATGAAGATCGTCTCAATGTCTGCTGCCCGACCCCACAGTAGTATGCCGTAGGACATAATACTATGGAAGTAACTAAAATAAACAAGCCTAGCAGTTGCAACGTCAGTGAGCTCTCTAATTCTTTAGACTGCATATGCTGCAGAACTAAGCCTGTGTGCTAGTTTTACAATATGAGGACCCCATTGCAATTTTGAATCGATTGTGATGCCTAGAAAAACGGTATCTTCTACAAATTCTAGTTTTTCTTTTCCGAGTACAATGTTGTTTTCAACTAATCTTACGTTTGGTAAGGTAAACTTTATACATTTTGTCTTTTTGGAATTTAGAAGCAGATTATTTGCCGTGAAACAATCCAACACACGCGAGAGAGCATCATTTGCATCGTCAAGATTATTTTCTTGTCTCTTAATTTTAAAAATAAGTGACGTGTCATCTGCAAATAATACTATCTCGGACATGTTTTGTACCATAAACGGCAAATCATTTACGTATACAAGGAAAAGGAACGGCCCCAAAATTGATCCCTGTGGTACTCCCATTTTTATTTGTGAACCTGTGGATTTTATACGATTTATGTCCGCTTTTTGAACCCTTCCTTTTAGATAAGATCTCATCAGTTGTAAACCTTTCCCCTTTACTCCGTAATGCTCTAGTTTTAGCAAAAGTGTCTCGTGGTCCACGCAATCAAATGCCTTTGACAAGTCACAAAAAACACCTATAGCATCCCTACGATCCTCCCATGCACTATAAATATGTTTAACTAGCAAGACACCAGCGTCCGTCGTCGACCGTCCCTGCGTGAAGCCGAACTGCTGGTTATGGAGAAGTTGATAATTATTAAAGTGCGTAAGTAGTTGAACTAAAACAATCTTTTCGAATATTTTGCTCAATACGGGTAGGATCGAGACTGGTCTGAAATTTGTGGGATCGTGTCTATCGCCACTTTTAAACAACGGAACGAGCCTACTGTATTTCATTAGGTCAGGGAATGTACCCTCACCTACACATTTGTTAAAAATTTTTGCTAAATGAGAAGCGAGGACATCTATTACTGAACTAACTATGATTACTGACATTCCCCACAAATCTTCCGTTTTTTTAAGATTTAATAGTTTAAACGCTTTAATTACGCTATGGGGATTAATGAAGTCGAACGAAAACTCGTAATCGCACGAGGGGACATTGTCTTTTAATAAACTTGCAGCAAGATCAGGAGACGAGTCTAAAGGAGCCGTAGTTTCAATTGGAACATTTGTAAAGAATTGTTCAAAGGCCGCAGCAATGTCCTCATTTGATGTTATTACTTTATCATCTATCTTTAGAGAAAATTCGCGATCCCCTGATTTGGCTTTACCAGTTTCCCTATTTATAATAGTCCAGATTGTTTTAGATTTATTTGAAGACTGGAGGATTTGTTTCTTGATATGTTCGCATTTAGCTTTGACAAAACGAATAAATAAAACAGGACCATAGATGTATGGGCTTAATTAGCACGCGTGCCCGCCGTACAGTTATTGATGTAGGTTTTTTTCAATGCACAATTCCTGAAGGATGACGGTTGAGTGAGTTTGTCATTTAAAACAACTTTGGCTCTACCACTTTTGGAAATGATTTGGTCAGTCAACCATTTTTGAAAAGGCTTTGTTTGATTCATACTGACTAAAAAACCTATGCTAGGTTAAACGGACATTTATTCGACCGTGTTACGCAGAAACGTTTTAACCCACAATACGTTACACAGATATTGGTCACTATAACATTAAACACGTCTGAATGAAAACACGGAAAAGCTTTTCTCTCGCAAGTTAGGTATTGTGGGTTGGAATGTTTCTGCGTAACACGGTCCACATTTACTGAAGGCCACGAGCGACATTTGTAAGGTGCGAATTTAAAACAAATATTTAAATCCTGATATTTACAAAAATATAAACATGTGAAAATAGTATAAATCAAAAGTTGTTCAAAACACATCTTTTCATCGGGGTCTTTCAGGTATCACGCATGGTAGAAATAATTATACATTGATTGAATGAATGAATGATTAATTGCCACAAACAAACATGCTTACATACAATAATAGAAAATAAAGAAGTGGCAATGACACTATTTCAGCGTTTGCCGTTTTTATATTAAAACATCGCTGCTTTTCAAATAGCACATCTACGCCAAATGAAGAAATCGTGCCATGCAGGTAGGGCTCACTTTACTTTACTCACCTATAGACGGCTACGTGGACCCCCATACTGGTATCTTCCCTAATTTTCCGGTCTATCTGTGGAAATAAAAGCATAATATGTTATTTCATAATACATAATATGTATATTCCGTGTGGCACCGGATTAAGAATAGCGTCGCTCAATTTCCTTCCGTGGATGTCGTAGAAGTCGACTAAGGAAATTAATTACCTGGAGACGGGCAGCAGCGTCTTTCTGAGATTCCAACCGCATACTGCGATCGCCAACCCGCCTGCCAAGCGTGGCGATTATGGCAAAACCCGTCATGGTAATAAAAACCACGAAGGAGGCCTATGTCCTGCAGTGGGCGTTAAACGGCTGATGACGATGATAATATTATTACATTCAACTTTTGTCCACGTGAGCTAACCCTTGTGGTGCGGCGGGAGCGGCAACTGGATGGACTGTGTTGGCGAACAATGGACGACACCAGGAGGGTGCTCGTTGGTAAGCGTTGGGGTGGACGTACCTGGATTTCACACCCGCAGATGACGAAGGACGATCACGGCAGCCTAGGTGGGCGCTTGGATTGTCTCGACCTCTTGTGTTCAAAAAGTAGATCAGGTTTCTTCGATATAAATGCGGCTCAAAACAATAAGGCGACTTTTCGCACTTGAATCCCGAACGTATGTCGTGCGTGTGTCAGTGTTATTTATCATGGTTGTCATTGTCACTTCGAATTTAGACAGTGTTTGACCAGGAGTCCTGCGCAAGTGCTGGCTGGATTGACCCGCTGAATCCACGGAGGGAGATACCAAAGTTTGCATCCACTCCTAAGCCTCCGCGAACCCCTCTCGCTGTTCGCCATATCGCATCCTTAATCCAATACCGTCACTTAACGAAAATCTCTAAATTTCTGGTTTTAATGCCATCTATTGCAAATATTAAAAAGTAACGCTGACTGCTAACCGCTGACTAGTTCACTTAAATTCCTATTTAAAACTGAAAACGAAGCATAATACAGAACTATATACATTTCTACACATTGAAAATCTTTAATAGCTTCTCCTGCACAATTTACATTTTTCGCTTAGTGCCAGTATTGGATCAAGGGTGCGATATGCTCGCAACTAACAGCCCGTGCCAGTTGCCACTCAGGCGTAAACACCTTGGTAGAATTCGAGAATTAATGTCTATCAAGTTTTTTGCTCATTGCGGATCATTCATTCATCTCGTTGAAGAAAAATAATTATAAGTAATTTTTAGTTCATTGACCTCCCTCCTATAATAAATAAACGTCCGCACAACACAATCACTTGTCCTGGTTCCCAACTAGGATACCCTGTGCTATGGTGAACAGGCAAGGACATCACAAACATGGAAATACACCCAGACTGAGGCCATTTGCACAAATGCACGGCGGCCCCCAGTGGGAATCGAATCCACGACCTCCGGCATGGTAATCAGACGCGATACCGCTCGACCAACGAGGCAGTCAGAATGAGAACTTTTCCATATTCGTAAGCGCGAACGCACTTTTTTTTTAGATGAGTCTTCTGCCGTTTAGCTGATCATAAAATTTGGCACAGACAGACAGACAGACGTTGTAAGCATAGCAATAAGTTTTCTATGAAACCCTAAATTAGATCCACTGAACAAGGCCCTTTCCCTTACCTTCTCCTTTGTGCGCGCGCGCCCTGTTCACTTTTGTAAGCGCGCACGCACTTGTAAGCGCGCACGGACTGTTGGCTTTTGTAAGCGCGCACGGACTGTTGGCTTTTGTAAGCGCGCACGGACTGTTGGCTTTTGTAAGCGCGCACGGACTGTTGGCTTTTGTAAGCGCGCACGGACTGTTGGCTTTTGTAAGCGCGCACGGACTGTTGGCTTTTGTAAGCGCGCGTATTTGAGTATTTCGTCGCTTAGCGATCCAGTTGCGTCCGAAAATAGATTCTCAAATCTATCTCTCTTACCTTCTCGGTACCAATCGCACTGTTGGCCTCAAGATAAACCTTACCTTTTCCTTCTTCTGATCTTTAGTCAGCGCCCGCGCACTGTTGGCCTCGAGATGGGTCTTCTGCCGCTTGGCGATCTGCTCGCGCACTTTAGCCTCGATGGCCGTAGGGTCTTGGACGGCCTCAGTGCCCAGGGCACGCATCAGGTTCGATATCCTGAAGGGAGAGGGCATTTAAGAAAAATTCTGGGAGTTAAGTAGTCAAGTAATAAAAATAACTACTAAAATAACTTCTACACACCACAATAACCTGTCCTGGTCCTAAACTAGGATACCCCGTGCAACGGCAACCAGGCAAGGACATCACAAACATGGAAATGCGCCCATACTGTGTACAAATGTATGGCGACCCCCAGTGGGAATCGAACCCATGACCTTCGGCATGGTAAACAGGCGTGATACCGTTAGGCCAACGAGGCAGTCAAAGTGAAAATGTTTTATTAATTAATTAGAACGCAGAAATTGCGACTTGATGAATGTAACACAATAACATCGGGGTCCATTTTAAGCAATATGTAGAGCTTTTTACTTTATCATCATCATCATTCAGCCAGAAGAAGTCCACTGCTGGACATAGGCCTCCTCCATGGATTTCCAAAAAGACCGGTTGGAAGCGGCCTGCATCCAGCGTCTTCCTGCCACTTGAATGACGTCATCTGTCCATCTTGTGGCTGGTCGTCCCACGCTGCGCTTGCCGATATGTGGTCTCTATGTTAATTTGATATTAATGACCTTCGAAATGTACGCATATGACGCTATGATGCAATGTAAAAAGATGCGGGTGGGGCTGTTTCGGGTAACATGGCCGTTGGTTTGACGGGAAATGTTAATTTTTAGCTCAAACCGCGCAATGTATTACGCAGCACTGGCGCCATCTAGAGTAGGTAACACACAAAGGAAGAATTTAGGATTAAAACAACTATACTCTGAGAGTTTCGGGGGGGCGGCTGGCTGGACACAGTCGTCCGCTCTTGGACGTTGCGCTATGTTGTAGTCGGCACAGATCTTTTTGGCGGTAACGTGAACATAGTCGCAGATCGTTTGCACATCGCTTACTGTCTTTACTGTATGTGTGAGTAATTGACTAATAGTAATTTACTACGTTAGCGATGTGCAACCGAACATGATCACGTTTGTGCCAAAAAGGTTCGTGCGGACTATACTTTGTTGCAAAAATGTTGACTCAGCGTTCCGAGTCTCTACAGTGGTACTACTGGAGTCGTTACAAGAAGTGAAATAAAGTTTGTTTAATATCTATTAAAACTAACATGAATTGTCTGTGTGTGTGTGTGTGTGTGTGTGTGTGTGTGTGCGTGCGTGCGTGCGTGCGTGCGTGCGTGCGTGCGTGCGTGCGTGCGTGCGTGCGTGCGTGCGTGCGTGCGTGCGTGCGTGCGTGCGTGCGTGCGTGCGTGCGTGCGTGCGTGCGTGCGTGCCACAGATCACCCCCAATAGATACCGAATGCAGGGCAAACGACGCGCACCACGCATAGGCGCTATAGCTCCTATAAGAAACGAAACTTGAATACGTTCCATCAGTCGGGACCAAGTATCAGACCCGCGCGTCGTGTGCAAGAATTAACATTCAAAAATTATTTTCCGATTAAAACTGAATTTTTCAATGCCGTTTTGTGCTGTGAAGTGGTGTGGGAAGTCTTCTAAGACTTCAAACTTCCAAAAAGATGGCATCACATTTCACCGGTAAGTAAAACTATCACGAAATATCTATATTAAGGCAGAGAAGCAAAGGTCAATATGCAGTGGTTTTTAATATTCAATAATTAGTAGAACTTGCGCTACGCGTTGATGTCTTTTCAAAAATTCTCTTTCACGCCTGAGGTAGTGTGTATTAACTGTCTTTTTCTAGCAAAATCATGTGTTGCTTAATAGGGTTGGAACCTTTCGCGCTCAAGTTTCTATCGATATTTTTACACAAATAATTTTGTGATTTTGCAAAGCAAACATTCATAGTTCCATTGTTGATTTAAAGTGACAGAATACGAAACATATTTGTATCCGTTGTTTAAGGTTTCCGCAATGCCCTGACAGAAAAAATAAATGGATAGCTGCAGTTCATCGTGACGAGGAATGGTTCCCCTCTAAAAACAGCGTAATATGCTCAAAACATTTTTGTGATGACAATTTCTTCCCATTGAAAAACCGGAGGCGGTTGATGGATACAGCAGTGCCGACTTTATACTTGCCTATTTTGGTATGTTACATGTTTTAGTCAGTATGTCTACTGAAGACTGTTTTTACATAGAGCATACTGTCTCGCTCGCAAACTAACATTTTTAGTGACTGTAATAAAATGAGGAATATTTTGTAATAAAGTGGTCTGAGGGTTTAATGCAAGATAATATATATATATATATATATATATATATATATATATATATATATATATATATATGTCGGGGGATGAGTAATCCTTTGTGTGTAAACGCCTGACCAGTGCTAATCTGTGATGGCTCAGACGGCTAACAGCTGTGCCTATACTCTATGAATCAGTAGTACGATTTCCCGCCATTATGGGGGTCATCGTCCGTGCCGCTGTGCACACTGATAATTAATAAAATATAATCAAAGAGACTGCGCTCGAACTAAATAACACTAGATTATCCGACAGCAGCGGTGGTATAGTGCCTACGACCTTCCCTTGAGGCTGATTTCAACGGGATTTTGCTGATCCAATTGGATTCACCCAATCGTGTTTGCTTGCCCATTCGTGGTATCCGCCATTGTCAAGTGCGGTTAAGTGAAAAAACGTGTAAACTAGTGGAAAAAGGAGGCTGAGGCTCCGTAAACAGTGTACAGTAAACCGACCGAACTGCGCGTTCGCATCCAGTTGGTTTGCAAGACGGGCCGAGGCAAAAGCGCCTGTCATGTCAATTCCCGGCAGCAAACGCGCCGGCTATCTTCTGGAAGATGGTGGGCTTTACGAGTTGGCTTGCCCGAGTCGAAAGGTTGAGTACCAAAACCTCTGAAGTTCAGGTATGTTCTGAACAATTACTCGTAAAACGTTCGTAAAGAGGCTGACAAGTTGTCGTACGAGGACATTGTTCACGTTATGACCTTTTACGAAGTCACTGAACACATTAAATCGTGTCTTCGTGAGGAATAATTAATATGAGGTACGTAAATACCATGACAAACCTGACTGGAATCCATGTAAATGTCTGCTTTTACTAGTGAGCCGGCCCGTGTCATATCAAAGACTATTGTTTATCTGCCTCTGCTCTGCTAAGACCTTAGCAAAGAATGTTTTCTTGTTGGTAAGTCAATACTATTGAATAAGATTGTGTTCAATCTTACTAAGCAAGTAACGGAGAGATAATTAAAAAGTAAGTTGCAGTCATGAGATTTAATAATTGGGACTATTTGTCAGTTGACAGTTAGAAAAGTATAAGAGGCTGACCATTTCACTTTGGTCACTTTATGATTTATTGACTTTGTTCAATTTGCACCACCCATTGCAGTACAAGTTTCCATCAAATCTCATATTTTCATAATCTTGGTCCCGGTTTCTCAGATAAGACTAATAGCTTAAGGCCTATTGGAATCAGGATGGACGAGCAAGTACTATTGTAGGGAACTTGTAGTACTATTTGTAAAAGGTCAATTCCACTAAAGTTCTTTGAGTGGAATTGAAGTTGTTATAAAATGGGATAAGTTGTGATTATTGAAGTATAATCTCCATTTTACTCTTGCTATAACACCACATGGGGTTGGTTTTAATTGTCTCTGCTACAATAGCTCCTACACATGGAGTGGGTTTTAACCGTCTGATAAGTAAGCTTTGCAGTGCGGATTAGACAGTCGGACAGGAACCTTGTTTAGTTGTTTATCTGTCTAGAGAACCTTGTGGTAGTTGTTTGTTTTCTAAATTTGATTACCTGCAATCTTCACAATGTATGTGGGAATCAATATGTTGAATACAGACTGCGAGTTAAGATTAAAATTGTATTGGAACAAAGATATTGATCTAGACTTTCTTGGCACATCTGTGGCTGGTGGATGGGTCTATGAACGAATTTAACATTGTTCTGGCTGGAACTTTTTATTTATAATTAAAATGTGGTTTAAATGCTCATTAATTTGAATAGTGTTTTGCTTGAGAAGTTTCTGAAACAGGTTTTTCTTCATATTATAAATAACACTGTTTAGAGGCCTTGTGGAGAAAACAAAAAGTATTTTAAAACAATCTTACTTTGAGAAGTGTTTCTACAAATTAAGTGAGGATCATTAACCCTTACAGGCTGCCACGCTAGCTTTTAGCTAGTTCATAATTTTGTTGCAGAGACAGTGATATATCTATTATGGTATAAAGTACAAAATTTATAATGTGGTTTGGTACAAACTACAAAAAAAAAAAACAAATTATCAAAGAGGATATTATTTTCTTTGTTTTGAAGTGGATATTCCAGACTCCTGATACCATCGTTATACATTTGACAGGTCTGATTGGCAACAAAAGGTATTGGTTAAGGTAGTGGTAAAAAGGTATTGATAGGTGGTAACCGGTAACTAAATGTGTGTGGACATTGAGAGTCACAAAAGTCAACAGTATGCTATAATTGTAACTTAATGTGGATAGTGTTAAGAGCTTATGGACTACCTATTCATGGTACCTTCACAAAGCAAAATGCAGCTGCAATATAGCTTCAAGAGTGTCTGAGAAAAGGAAAGTGTATTGTTGCGTTTGACACATTTGGGCAGAGTTGCTGTGTTTGTGCCACAATCTACAATATTAGCAATCATCCTCCTTGGTCCTAATATGCAAGATCATTGTTTTGAATTCCATTTGGAGTGTGTGACAACTGTGTGAAAAGTTTTTACTATCTGAAAAGTAACTTACCCTATCCTGGTTGTTGTATTACTGAGCCCTGACAAGAGTATCAAACTGCCATATGGCGATGCTTTTCCTTTTATGGAATGTGCTATGGGATGCAATTTCTTTTAAATTAGATTAATTTTAATTACTTAAAAAATCCAGGAATGCGGTTGAAGTTGTGGTGTATAATAATAATTCAAATACTAAAGAAATGTTTTATGATTTTGGTCAATTCTATTTTACAATGTGAGATTACAAGTGTATTTCTGAGTGTCTGTTCTATTTAGATATTCAGTTCAGTAAAGTTCGTAACAATTGGATTTAAAATGTTATTAAACAAGTACAGTCTGTTCGTAGTAGTATGATACATTGTATCAGTCTGTTCCATTTGAATATTCATTTAGTGAAGTCTGTCCTGATTGGATTTGCAATATGATATTCTACATCTAATAGTATATTACATTAATTGAATTTTACACAATGTTACATGGTACAGTCTGTAACAAACGTGTTACTATGTGTGGTCTATTGCATTTGGATATTCAGTTCAGTACTGAATACCTTATTATTGGGAGATGTTATTACTGTGCTTCTCACTACTGCTAATCACAGATTCTAGTTTTATTTACAGTATCCACTCCAGCCATAGTAGTATGACAAGAATATCCATAGCTCTCGTAAACATTGAGCTCAGAACTGTTACATGATACAGTCCAACCAAGCTCATCTACAATTTATTGGACTATTGTGCTATGGCTGCACCACATAAATCAGAAAGAAGAAAAGATTTGTCTATTACTGAATAATTAACTTTATTTTGTGTTAGTGAACCTATAAGTTGATTACCTAGTTAATTTGGTTTTGTGAATTAACTTGCAGTTAAATATTTAACAAAAATGGAGATGCAAAATTCATTGACCTTGTTAAGAATTCATACTTAACCGAAGGGTGAATACTTATTAAGATTCTGAATTGGTGAAAATGAAACTTCTAAAGATTGCATCTTAACTGAAGGAGCAAGACTTTAAAATCTGTGTTTTTGGACTTTTTGTCTTCTTGACATTGCATTATTATTATCTTTTGCCTCTTTAAAGTTGGTAGGAGGCGCATATGTTTTGTTGTTGTTTAGAAAAAGCTATCGACTTTCTTTTTCTGCATCTGACACTTAGTTTGCTATGTTTTGGGTCAGTTGGAAGCCAGTAACGCTTCGCTGAGTTTACTAACTGTGTTAGTTGGAAGCTTATAATGCTTCACTGTAAAAGTTGGAAGCCAAAAACACTTCGCTGATTTTACTACTTGTCACTGTTGGAAGCCAGTAACGCTTCGCTGTATGAATTATTACTGCTTACCCAGCTGAAACTGTTGGAAGCCAGTAACGCTTCACTGTGTGATTATGAATGCTTCTTACTATATTGAAACGGTTGGAAGCCTGTAACGCTTCGCTGTGTGACTTATGAGTACTGCTAACATGCTGAAACGGTTGGAAGCCGGTAACGCTTCGCTGTGTGACTTAAGAGAACTGTTTACCATGCTGAAACGGTTGGAAGCCAGCAACGCTTCGCTGTATGACTTATGAGTACTGCTAACATGCTGAAACGGTTGGAAGCCAGCAACGCTTCGCTGTATGACTTATGAGTACTGCTAACATGCTGAAACGGTTGGAAGCCGGTAACGCTTCGCTGTGTGACTTATGAGAACTGTTTACCATGCTGAAACGGTTGGAAGCCAGCAACGCTTCGCTGTATTACTTATGAGTACTTCTTAAGATATTGAAATGGTTGGAAGCCGGCAACGCTTCACTGTAAACTGTGACTACTACTTAAAATGTGGAAAGGGTTGAAACTTGGAAGCCGGCAACGCTTCGCTGTGTATTATGATTACTACTTAAATTGTTGGAATGGTTGGAAACCATTCACACGTTACCTCAGTTTTAATTGGAAGCAACTATGTTTCACTGTGCTTTTATATCTACTTTGAAAACCACGTCGACTTGGTTTGAATTTGTTGAAAGCTTTTATGCTTTGCTGTGGATCTTTATTCTCTGAAAACTTAATAACTGAATTGAGTTTTAACGTGAAAGCTCTTATGATTTGCTATGTCATGTCTTTGATTGTTGAAAACTTGATATCTGATTTGAGTTTAAACTTGGAAGTTCTTATGCTGACTGACTGCGTGTTTTATATGACGAAAATTGACGCTTGATTGGAGTCGGAAGCGGCTATGCTTCACTATGTGCTCTTATATGTTGAAAACTTAACAGCTTAACTTCTATGCTCTAACTGGTGTGTCGTTATGCTTGCATGCCTGCTATTTGTGGTTTTATACTGAGAATTCTGAGCTTTATTACACCTTAAAGCTGGATTGTATTTCACTCATCGGTATCAATGGATTTTATTATGGTTTGATGAGAGGAGAGTTCAACACGCGCGAGAACGCGCTTTTTGTCAGAATGGCCGTGTCGGGGGATGAGTAATCCTTTGTGTGTAAACGCCTGACCAGTGCTAATCTGTGATGGCTCAGACGGCTAACAGCTGTGCCTATACTCTATGAATCAGTAGTACGATTTCCCGCCATTATGGGGGTCATCGTCCGTGCCGCTGTGCACACTGATAATTAATAAAATATAATCAAAGAGACTGCGCTCGAACTAAATAACACTAGATTATCCGACATATATATATATGTTTAGCTATTATTTAAAATGTCCGTAATTTTACTACACATCAAACTCTCAGACCAAATTTATCAAAAGTACACAAATTTTATTAAAATCACCAAAAATCTTTGATTGTGCGAGCGTGACAGCATGCCGGACATAGCAGCCTTAAACGATAAAATGATTAAAATGTATACCTTAACATTTATAAGACATACATACTCGTATTTACAATACGTTAAAAACAGTTAACTGTCTCTTTCAGGCACATCAACCGTCTGCCGTTGACGTTCACCAAGAGACGAGGTCCAATACATTAGTAGCTAGGACATCGTCAGAAACATCGGTACGATAATTATATTTTTTTAAATCGTTTTTATTTTAGATTATACAAAATACATTTGCTTAATCTTAACTTGTATTTTCCTTCAGGTTTCGGTTTTCCAAGATGCGGAAAAACCATCTACATCTCAAAATGAAGAAAGCATATCTGGTACTCCAACAAGGAAAAGAAGGCGACACCTTACTCCCATAGCCGGAACTCCATCAGCCTATGATTCTCCTATCAAAAAGCGTCTCTGCAGGCGAGTTATTGAGTTACGGCACGGATTAGAGACTAAGAACTTACAGTTAAAAAAATTACGTGATTGCAACAAAAGATTGAAAAGAAAAATTATTTCTTTAAAAAGCTTGTTGTCTGAGTTGGAAAGCAAAAACTATTTAACTGCCGAAAACAACTTCTCCTTAGATTCTTTGGGATTTAGTTGCCAGGAAATTGTTCGCCGACAAATGATGAGAGAGAAATCAGGTAAGATTGTAAAAAAAAATACTCGCCACAATTAAGAGCATTTGCTTTGACTCTTAATTTTTATTCCACTAAGGCATATAACTACGTACGCAAAACCTTCAACACCTGTTTACCATCGGTAAAAACACTAGGAAAGTAGTACCAATCGGTCGATGGTCATCCCGGATTTACAAAGGAGGTCTTTCAGGCCTTGAAATTCAAGGCTGAACAATCAGAAACGCCGATTCATTGTTGCATTGTGTTTGACGAGATGAAGATTGAGAGTAAGGTCGAACAGTCGTATGGGTATGTTGATTTCGGAGGTAACATCAACATCGAATCAGATTGCAAAGACGAATGCACCGATGCATTAGTTTTTCTGGTTGTTCCGCTACATGGAAAGTGGAAAGTACCTATTGGGTATTTTTTAATAAAAAAAGTTAACGCGGATCAAAAACTGTTTTTGCTTACCGAAGCAATTAAGCTTTGCGATGAGGCTAAAGTTGTAGTTAAAGTACTGACGTTCGACGGTTGTCCTGCTAATTTAGCAATGGCCAAGAAATTGGGATGCAATCTAGACCCTGATAATTTGAAAACTGTTTTCAAAATTCAAGATAGCCAAATTGCCATCTTTCCGGATCCTGCCCACATGGTGAAATTGGTAAGAAATAGTTTCGAGCATTATAAAGAATTTCAGGATGTTGACGGCAACAGTATAAAGTGGAGTCACATTGAATCACTTCACAGGCTGCAAGAAGATGAAAAGTTTCACGCGGCCAATAAGTTACGGGCTGAGCATTTATCGTTTAAAAAAAATATTATGAAAGTCAAGCTTGCTACCCAAATATTTAGTAGAAGTGTAGCAGTAGCCCTTTTATTTTGCAAGAACACCTTGAAACTAAGTCAGTTCGAATAGAAGGGACGGCTAAAATGTTGTTAACTTTGAACGATTTATTCATCTTAGATTCCAAAGTTCATGCTTGATAAGAAAGATCATTTTCATTTCATTTTCATTTTCATTTCATTTTCATTTCATTTTCATTTCATTTTCATTTCATTTTCATTTCATTTTCATTTCATTTTCATTTTCATTTCATTTTCATTTCATTTTCATTCATTTTCATTTCATTTTCATTTCATTTTCATTTCATTTTCATTTCATTTTCATTTCATTTTCATTTCATTTTCATTTCATTTTCATTTCATTTTCATTTCATTTTCATTTCATTTTCATTTCATTTTCATTTCATTTTCATTTCATTTTCATTTCATTTTCATTTCATTTTCATTCATTTTCATTTCATTTTCATTTCATTTTCATTTCATTTTCATTTCATTTTCATTTCATTTTCATTTCATTTTCATTTCATTTTCATTTCATTTTCATTTCATTTTCATTTCATTTTCATTTCATTTTCATTTCATTTTCATTTCATTTTCATTTCATTTTCATTTCATTTTCATTTCATTTTCATTTCATTTTCATTTCATTTTCATTTCATTTTCATTTCATTTTCATTTCATTTTCATTTCATTTTCATTTCATTTTCATTTCATTTTCATTTCATTTTCATTTCATTTTCATTTCATTTTCATTTCATTTTCATTTCATTTTCATTTCATTTTCATTTCATTTTCATTTCATTTTCATTTCATTTTCATTTCATTTTCATTCATTTTCATTTCATTTTCATTTCATTTTCATTTCATTTTCATTTCATTTTCATTTCATTTTCATTTCATTTTCATTTCATTTTCATTTCATTTTCATTTCATTTTCATTTCATTTTCATTTCATTTTCATTTCATTTTCATTTCATTTTCATTTCATTTTCATTTCATTTTCATTTCATTTTCATTTCATTTTCATTTCATTTTCATTTCATTTTCATTTAATTTTCATTTCATTTTCATTTCATTTTCATTTCATTTTCATTTCATTTTCATTTCATTTTCATTTCATTTTCATTTCATTTTCATTCATTTTCATTTCATTTTCATTTCATTTTCATTTCATTTTCATTTCATTTTCATTTCATTTTCATTTCATTTTCATTTCATTTTCATTTCATTTTCATTTCATTTTCATTTCATTTTCATTTCATTTTCATTTCATTTTCATTTCATTTTCATTTCATTTTCATTTCATTTTCATTTCATTTTCATTTCATTTTCATTTAATTTTCATTTAATTTTCATTCATTTTCATTTCATTTTCATTTCATTTTCATTTCATTTTCATTTCATTTTCATTTCATTTTCATTTCATTTTCATTTCATTTTCATTTCATTTTCATTTCATTTTCATTTCATTTTCATTCATTTTCATTTCATTTTCATTTCATTTTCATTTCATTTTCATTTCATTTTCATTTCATTTTCATTTCATTTTCATTTCATTTTCATTTCATTTTCATTTCATTTTCATTTCATTTTCATTTCATTTTCATTTCATTTTCATTTCATTTTCATTTCATTTTCATTTCATTTTCATTTCATTTTCATTTCATTTTCATTTCATTTTCATTTCATTTTCATTTCATTTTCATTCATTTTCATTTCATTTTCATTTCATTTTCATTTCATTTTCATTTCATTTTCATTTCATTTTCATTTCATTTTCATTTTCATTTCATTTTCATTTCATTTTCATTTAATTTTCATTTAATTTTCATTTCATTTTCATTTCATTTTCATTTCATTTTCATTTCATTTTCATTTCATTTTCATTTCATTTTCATTTCATTTTCATTTCATTTTCATTTCATTTTCATTTCATTTTCATTTCATTTTCATTTCATTTTCATTTCATTTTCATTTCATTTTCATTTCATTTTCATTTCATTTTCATTTCATTTTCATTTCATTTTCATTTCATTTTCATTTCATTTTCATTTCATTTTCATTTCATTTTCATTTCATTTTCATTTCATTTTCATTTCATTTTCATTTTCATTTCACTTCATTATTTTATAACTTATACTTTTACGACAGTAGACATTGCGAATAATGTGTTAATATTTACTGTTAAGAAAGGTTATAAAACCCTATGAAAAAATTATAGACCCATCTCACTTTTGAGATGGGTCTATAATTTTTTGCACTGTTATTAATGTGTATTTTTTTGTATTATTATGTAAATAAACAGCTCAAGAAAATAAAATCGTATCCTTTATTAAATTTGTAGATTGGTGTTTACTTTCTAACATCACTTAATGCTGTACATATTGTTTCTAAGTCACAAGATCATTGATCCGCTGTCAATGACACTATGTGGGGAATTTGGGGCAGGCCATTTTGAATTTAGAACCACCGATATAGCCGAATCGAAAATGATCGAAATTTTAAATTTGACCGAAGTCGGCCGGTAATCAAAAAAGTTAGCTCATTCGTGAAATAGAATGCGTTAGAAATTAAAAAATCGGCTTCATAGGATTGCCGTAATTGATACATTTCCTACGCTTTTCTCATACATAATTTTTATGCAGCAGTTGTAGTTTCTGAGAAAACCTATAGATGGAGGAACAAATTCTCAATATAGGTATTTAGTACATATTTTCCATAGAAAATTGGTCTCTTTCAATCGTCAAAAACTCCGCCGCCATCTAGAAATGACAAATGTCCGATTTTTCTCAGATTACCTTGGTATCTCGGCCACACGATACCGTTTACAGCCTATCTCCAGCATGTACCGTTGCCTACCGACTTTTTTTTTGTTTTTGATAGCATCGATATTTTTTGACTAGGTATTCAGAATGGTTCGAATGCAATCTTAGCTAAGGCTCCAAATATGAGATTGTATTTATCGATAAGTTCTTTGAATCAAGTTTCCCATCACTATATTCTTAATACATTTTAGCGCGACCTTGAATTACCCAATCATACGCACGGTGCTACCCTCCCCGCACACCTTGCCTTCCTACAAATTCGGTGACCGTCGTCCAGTACAAAAGTCGCATCATGCGGTGATCTATTGGGGGTGATCTGTGGTGCGTGCGTGCGTGCGTGCGTGCGTGCGTGTGTGTGTGTGTGTGTGTGTGTGTAGGAGTGGGATATCATAGGAAAGAGATTTTAGGATTGACAAAAATTTAAATCGAAGACGGTTTAATTTTGAATTTGATACCTCAGCTTAGGCTCCGGCGGCGCTTCCAGGCCCAGCCGGACCTTTTCCTGCTCCTCCTTCCAGGCCTCCCGTCTGCTCTGACGCCGCAACTTCTTGCGCTCCTTCTTGGTGAGGAAAACCGGCATCAGGACTGGTTTCATGCTCTCCGCTGGAAAAAATGAAATGACATTTGTATCTATGTAATGTGACGATTTATACAGCGTCCAGTGGCACCTTCACTCACACGAGACGGGTGAACGGGTGAACGGGACCACTCGGACGCTGCAGTGCCTGGGACATTGTTTTTTAGATGGAGTAGGCTTGCTAACACACATTTTTATGTCATGTGCTCTAGTGTACAATAAAGAATATTCTTATCTTATCTTATCTTGCCCACCACCTATACCATACTGACAGCTTAGTTAGCCTAGCCCCCAGGAAAGACAAGTCAATACGTGCGGAGCCAACCGAGCCGCGGGTTTCGTCACGATGTTTCCTTCACCGTTAGCGTGTGGTATTGATGATACAAATTCGCAAATGTACGTAACTTTGAAAATAAACAAAGTCATAGGTACATGCCCGCACTGGGAATCGAACCCGGGTCTCCCGCTTCCGAGTCCATTGTTCTACCCACTGGGCTACCACCGCTGTGGTAGAAAAACACTTTAATAATAGAGCCTGTGTTGAAATCTGCAATAAAATATTATATATTTCAATGTAAAGAATTTACATTCGCTTTATTTAATGTCAATGTACAATGTAAGCAGCACTCGGCTCGAGATTGTAGTGGAGAAACAGGCAGCGGGGAAAAAAACTCCACTGTGAGCACCTTCTCTCAAAACATCTTAAACATAAGAAAACTTGCATCTACGTAATGAGACGATTTATACAGCGTCCAGTGGCACCTTCACTCGCACACATGGGTGAAGGGACCACTCGGACGGTGCAGTGCCTGGGACATTGTTTTTATCACACTGAAAACATCGTGAGGAAACCTGAGTGTCAAAGCCATTCACTGCGCTTGAAATCGTCAATCCGCGGTGGGCACGCGTGGTGATTAAGCCCATACTCTCTCCCTGAGAGAAGGCCTGTGCCCTATAGTGGGACCTATATGGGCTGCTTAATGTAAGTCGCCATTTAAGTCGACTTTTGTATGAAGAATTTCAGTTAAATGTTGTTTAACCACTCGTCTGCCGCGACACAGATCTGTGCCCCACTTAGTATAGACCACCTATACGTTCCAGTCCGCGATATTCTACAATAAGATCCCTGAGGATAGATAGATAGAGAACACTTTATTGCACAACCAGGTGAAGGATATAATAAGCTTGCCAGAAACGCGGTTCAAAAAATGTGTAAAGCACACTTTGTGCCAAAAAAGCTACTCTAACATTAAAGTTTAGATGACAAAGATGTCTGGAATTAAAGCCAGCTAAAAAAAGAATTAAATTGAAAAAGGAATTAAAGAGTTTCAGGTTTTAGAATATTCATATAAATTCTGTTCATTAAGGACTTAAAAGACTAAGTTTGGAGTTTGTTGTTCATTTTTTCTCCAAAATGATCTAGATTTTCCATACACTTAGTTTAACTTGTAACGTTCATTAAGTCGCAGTTTCTGTGCTACTTTGAATAAAACGTTTTTGATATGATTTGAAATTTAAGAAAGTCCAGTCGGCCTTAGTCGCATTTGCAACGCGCTACAGAAGCGATGCCAACGCGCTACAGCATCGCGACTGTATCGATGCAAACACGCGACCATGTCGGACGACATCGGGAGGAGAACGGAGGAAGGGTGCCGCGTGAGTAGTGCAACACAGACAGATCGAGAGTGCTGCTGTCCATCAGTCCACCGGAGTCCATCTTGCAACAGTGGCGATCGCGGGCAATTTTGTGCCGTTACTGAATCGCATTTGCATCGCGACAGAAGCGCGACGGTATCGCGTTTGAGGTGGGCGAGGGCACCCAGCTAGCGATCGCATCGCGACTGTATCGATGCCAACAGCATCGCTACAAAAAGTCGCCGTGAGCGAGGAGGGCACTTACCTGTCGGTCGCACTTGCTGCGGATGCTCCACCAACTCCGTAATGGCGTCCACGTTCAGGTTGTCAACAATATCGTCCGCTCCCGTGTTGCACGCGTCCACTCGGGCCTCGTGCGCCGCAGCGTCCGCGCCGCTTGTCGCCCCGCTTGACGCTCCGCTAGACGCCCCGCTTGTCGCCCGCGCCGCACGCTCGTCGGGCGTCATGAGGATCACGCTGTCCCACCTGTTGACCGTTTATTAATTTAGTGGTTTTGTAAAAAAATGGAGTGACAATACTACTCAGAGTTATGTCTGAAACGCGCAGTCTTGTTGCTGAAGTGTTCTAATCTAATCTAATGGAAATTTCTTCCAGACAACTTTATGATCGTAAGGTTTCCAAGAGAGAAGAGAGACGGGCAGTTGGTGCAAATACGAATAATACATGTAGGAACGAAACGTTGGATGACTGAGTGGAATGGAACATAGATGAACGAATGAAAGTGAAGACGGGTGCGAGTGAGAAGAAATGAGTGAAAGGGATAGATAATAAGATAAGATAAAAATATTCTTTATTGTGCACTAGAGAACATGACATAAAAATAAGATTTTTAATAAGATAATAAGATTTTTTCCAATGGTGTCTCTGACACGACCACAGTGTATGTAATATAAAGGTGGCAAAATTGAACGCTGCTGTTTCTGGAAGAAGCTTTCTTATGTCTCGCTGCCCTTAGTACCACATACATACTTAACTACATAATATATAACCTTAATTATTACCGGGTAATTATAACCTAATAATTATAACCTTGTAATAGCTGTTAGTCTTCCTAGAAACTAAAATAATAAATAAATAATGAACTTACATAAATCTAACTTAAGTAATTGTTATATGAATAAGTAAAGTTACAAAAAGTGTAACAGAAGAACATAACGAATATGATATGCCTACACGTACTGGGTGTCCTAAGAATAGTGTCAAGCGGAAATCCAGAGATAGAGCACCTCTAGGGGTACCCGAATCACCCCCATGTATGTTCCGCGATTTTTTGTAGTTTTTGAGTTATCATTTTTTTTTTCGTATTTTTTGTCCCACCTCGACCTACAAGACATTATTGGCCACAGAGCCATGAATTATTAAGATACATGCTTTATTGTTTTTTTCCCAAAATAGGTGAACCCACAATTGAGTTTGTGTCTGCAAGGCACACTTGCAGACACATACTCAATTGTAGGTCAATCTGATACAATAGCGCCATAAAAAAATAAAGAATCGCAAAGTTATAAAAACCTATTTAGAGGGTAAAAATTCCACCCATGCCGGTACTTGAACCCGCGACCTCTGGCTAACCGTGGCAGCGCTCTCCCAGCTGAGCTAATGGGCAAGCGCAGGCATCGGCGAAATTTTGAGCCTCTTTACAAACTTCTCTGTATTACGTACAGGCAGCGTAGCTCAGTTGGGATACGGTTAGCCAGAGGGCGGGGGTTCAAGTCTCGGCATGGGTGGAATTTTTAGCCTTAAGTTTTTCAAATTGTCCTCAGCACGGGTTGGTGCAACAAAAATGAATATAATTGCAAAGTCAGTTAAAATATTTAGTTATTTATAACTCAAAAACTAGGTACAAAAAGTCGTGGAACATACATGAGGGTGATTCGGGTACCCCTAGAGGTGCTCTATCTCTGGACTTCCGCTTGACACTATTTTTTGGGACACCCTGTACAGAAAGGAAAATTAAAAATATATTTATAAATACTCAGTTTAGAGAAAGATGCAGTTCTTTAGCCCAACCCATTATTGTTATGAACGAAAGAATGAATTAATGATAGAACGAATGACATAACACGATAACCTAGCTAAATAGCTAGCAGTGATTGTCACCCACCACTCAATGTCCGGTACCCTGGCCGAATGTGGCGCGTCTGAAGCCAGCAGCGCGAGTTTGGTGGCAGATGAGATGCCGGTCTTCCGCGCTATCTGGGATATCTCGTTCTGTAGTTTCTCCAGTTGTGCCTGGAGGTGTGAGAAAAAGAGACGTTAATTAATATTTACACGCAAATGCAAAGTTCGAACTAGCGTTCGATCAGTCGATCCATAAATCAATAGAGTCGGTCGGTCAGTAAATCAGTCGGTCAGTCAGTCAATCAGCCCGTATTCGAAGTGCTGCTTCTGACGTTGTGAATTCAAAGCTTTCTCGAGATTTTCAAAACGTACCTACTTGCGCAAAAAATATGCAGAAGGAGGTCTTTTGGCTTTTAGAACAGTCGCACAGACCTTGACCCGTAGCCGTTCAGCCGTTTGTCAAAACATGCCCGGCTCGTGGAACTCGAGGGCTCGTTTAGAATTTAAGGGAAGCGTACAAGCCTCAACTAATCTTACTTTGTATACAAAAATAGCAAGTTTCCCAATATTGTAGATATTCAAGGTGCAATTCCGCCGACAATTACGCCAGTTCCTTACCAACAATTATTCGTACAAAAATATGTAAAAACATTGAAACGTTTTCTTTTCCTTCTGACCAAACATTGTATCCTAGTCCACGTGTGCAATTTTTGAAGACATATTTATAATGTTGCAGGGAACTCAACTGAACTTGACACGTAGCCGCTTGGCCATCTTCGCTTCGAACTCACTGTGCATGTAAAGTTTTCTTGAGATTTTTGTACATAAAATACGCTGAAAACCCTTCGAAGTTAAGCGTTAAGGAATTTAAGGGCCGGTTTCTGAATTGTGAGTAAATACTTAAGTAACTTTGTGTTACGTTCTTTTCTGAGAAATTCGAAGAGACAGCACATTACGGCCATTATGGCCAGTTTCTGAATTGAGAATTTCGCTAAGTTAATGGTTAACCATAGTGCTGTCCCTTCGAATTTCTCAGAAAAGAGCGTGACAGAACGTTACTTAAGTATTTACTCAGTGAAATTCTCAACTCAGAAACCGGCCCTATGTGTCCTTACTAACCTTGACACGTAGCCGTTCCGCCATCTGCCGGAACTTGCCCGGCTCGTGAAACTTGAGGGCCCGTTTGAGCCGGGCCGGCGGCTTGGTGGGCACGCGCTCATCGAGCCACCTCGCGTCGCCGGCGATGGCCTCAGCGCTGGCCTGGCCCGTTAGCGTCGCGCGGAACTCCTCGCGACGCTTCGCGCGGATGTTCGCCTAGTGAGGAGGAAATACAATAGATTTTAGATGACAAACGATTACCTTCATAAGCAGCCTATATACGTCCCACTGTAGGACACAGGCCTTCTCCCAGAGAGAGAGTACGGGCTTAATCACCACGCGTGCCCACCGCGGATTGGGGATTTCAAGCGCTGAGTTATGTGAATAGCTCAGACACTCAGGTTTCCTCACGATGTTTTCCTTCACGGTTACCAATCGGTATTGCTACTATAACTTCACAAATGTACATAACTTAGAAAACCAAATCATAAGTACATGCCCGCGCTGGGAATCGAACCTGGGTCTCCCGCTTCCGAGTCCATTGTTTAACCCACCGCTTTTGACATTTATGTTATATTAACTGTGATCTGATATTGTTTATTTATCTTACACTAAGATCGGATTTTTCAATATTCAGATAAAACTTAACTGGCGAATAAAACTGATGTCATTGTCTCGTCGTATGATTTAGTCATTGATAGCATGCAAATTATTCTCCAGTTAAGTTTTATTTGACTGTTGAAAAATTTACCCTTATGCAAGCACTAACCTACATATTTCTAGTCCAGCAACACCAGGGTTAACTGGAAGATAATGCTGTTAGCATTAAGTTCGCCTTTGTACTGTTTTAATAGTGCCATAAAGAGTCTTATAAATAATAATAGATTAGATGAACACGTTATACAGGGCGTCCCAAAATTATGGGCCATGAAGGGAAAGTACCTTGAATATCGTAGATAGGGTATTTTACTGAAAGAAGACTTTATGTTATTTTTAAAACTTAGTAATTCTGCATTCAAAGATTTTCTAAAAATTACTTGCTTCGTCTGGGAATCGAACCGACTTAAGGTACTTTCCCTTCATGTCCCATAACTTTGGGACGCCCTGTATATGATTTACTGAAAAGCACTAAACCCTTTTTTACATGTGAAACGAAACGTTAGAAGGTTGAATGGAAGTCGCAGACTGATTCTCAAATTTAAAAGAAACAGCAAAATTCAAAATTCAAATAAAATTATTTACTGAGCTTATTAATTTGTGATTGTAGAATTGTATTCCTTTTGTTGCACTAATCCGTGCTGAGGACAATTAAAAAAGAATATAATCATGTAGGTACAGCGATATAATTCCGATGTAAACCTAACTGCAAAGTGGGTGCTCGGGGCTGCAAGTGATGTAAATTACTTCAGCTAGATGTCGCTGCCTGTACGTAATACAGAGAAGTTTGTAAAGAGGTTCGAAATTTCGCCGATGCCTGCACTTGCCTATTAGCTCAGTTGAGAGTGCGCTGGCACGGTTAGCCAGAGGTCGCGGGTTCAAATCCCGGCGTGGGTCGAACTTTTAGCCTCTAAATAGGTTTTAAAAATTGTAGAATTTGAAATTTCATTATTCCGCAGGAAATAAATCTGCACAAAGGCGAGCTTGATACTAAAAAATATTTTCTTCCAGCTAACAAAGGGTGATGCGGATAGAGGAAGGTATTATATTTACGAAGCTTATACCTTTAAAAAGGCATAAAACGCGTTCGTGACTATTGTCAGTGTCTCTTTACGACAGTGCCAAGTACGTAGTGTTTCTGAAAGCTCTCCGGTGAAACTCATTGTGGTTATTCTACTCTTGATTACTAACAAGTTTAATTATTAGAGCAATTTCGAAATATCGAATAAAATATCAGCTGATCCATCCATACATACAGGGTGTCCCAATAGTAGACAATTATTGGGCGATACCTCCGCTCAGTTAAAATATTGAAACGCTTTGGTATAATTTTACTGTTATGTTGCAATCTTTATGTAAATAAAATAAATACCAAATAAAAATATTGTATCCCAAAGTTAGTTAAAGTTCAAAAGTTTAGAAAATGTTGAGGACAGTTTTATTTTATTTTATTGAGGGGTGATTCGGGTACCCCTTAGGGTGCTCTATTACTGGAGTTCCGCTTGACACTATTTTTTGGGGCACCCTATATATAAACCCTCCGTGCAGGCCGTGGTGGCTAGAAGTTTTTTTTTATTTTTTATTTATTTTTTTTTACCTTTACATTTTTTTTTACATGTTTCGCCAAACTGCGGTGCAGTTTATTGGCGTTACGCTCCTATAATTTTTGGTTTACAATCAGTCTTTTACAGCTCTTAATATTTTAAGTATTTTAACTTGGCGGCAAGACGTCGCGCCACCGAGTAACACTAGCGCCACCGAGAAAAAAAAAAACTATAATATCTTTTATCTACACTCATATAATAATCTTCAAATTAAGAATTCAAAGGTAAACACATATTGACAGGCTTTAAGCAATACATAAACTTTAAAGAAAATAAAAAAAAAGTGTAATATAAAGTTACATTAAAGGTCAGATTTTTCACTTTATGTTACAGTTATTTTTTTTTAAGTGTTGCTGTGATCACGGAACAAAACTTAAGTTTTTTTTTAATGTCAAAAGTTGACTCTATAAAAAACCTAATTTCATTTTCGTGGTACCAAAAGTGCAACTAAAAATACCTAAAATTGCGCGCGCAAAACTGAGTGCAGACCTCAGAACACAAAAAGAAGGAGAAGTGCCATATGGGCGTGGCACTGTCGCTCAACGTTAGCCCGGTTGGGCTAACCTCGGCGAAACTTTTAAATATGGCCGTCAATCGCCTCGCGCCCGCTATCGCCGTAACATATGTGAAAAATGCCTGATTACCTACAGAAATCGCAGTGATACATGCTATTCAAATAACAGTGCAGTGTGTTTTCACCGGTAAGCCTATTTTACTCACTATATCCATCTTTAAACTACGAAAAATCATAATTATAATAATTTTCCTGTGCAATATGCATTCCAGTACTAAGAACATAAATGAGACGTATTTATATCGTCGGGTTTACTCCACTGCTGTTTTTATGTAGAATTTTCGTGGAGGTTTTCTAACATGGAAAAGCAAGCCCGCAATGGACCGTCTCGCGAAACTGACTATTGTTCTATGCGATGAATTGCGATGTTTCGTGGTACGGCCGCATGTATTTGCCGTGAACTGTCAAAGTCACAGTAGGTGTCAGCGGGAGTCATAGTGATGGGGTAGTTGCTTTCTTTCCAGACTGATTAAGTATCGATACTTCGTCGCATTTACACTCGTTCGTCCAGACTTCCAAAATTACTAGAACCAATTATATTGTACGACTAGGTAGCTATTGTCCGCGACTCCGTCCGCGTGGAATTCAGTTGCTAAGGAAGCTTCTACTTTAGTGGCAGATTTTGTCGTAATATAAACAGGCTTAGTTTTCACCACGTATTTCAAAAAGTTTTTAATAAAGATTTAATTTCAGGTTTCCCAAAGACCCTAATAGGAAGGATAAATGGATTGAAACTACAGGGAGATTGCTTAACTGGCTCCCTCTCAAATCAAATACCTGTTGCTCCATCCATTTTACGGAGAAATGTTTCCAGATGCTAAAGAGTGGAAAAAATATTAACGTGGGCAGGTCCTGCTTTGAAAATACCAGTAGGTAATAAGGAGTTCCATAAATGTTGAGGTACCAATATACCTAAAATCACGGCATAATTATATTTTACATGGTGTGGAATATTCGATTGTTACTTTATTCTGATTCTCTATTTCAGGTGACAATGGACGCAACGACGCATAACTCAGCAAAAGAAAGTGTTTCTAAAGAAACAAGTCAGGTGATGTGGTTATGGTACTAAATAATATTCTTATACTCTTTTATGAGCCTAAAATTCGATTAATTTAATATAAAGTAAATGAAGTGTTTTCAATAATTTAATAATTTATTTACTCTTTTAGATCCGTATTAGAAAGTTGCGGATATTGTTACTGTTGAAACATGCGTTCCTGAAGAAATAACAGGTGACCAGGTAATGTTTTTAATAATTTCATAATTTATTTACTATTTTAGATCCCCTTGGAAGTAACGGATATTTTTTTGTCGAAAAATGCTGCGAATGTCAAAGACCTCTGTAAATAATTGTCAGACATAGAGGAATGTCCATTCAATTGAACACATAATTTATCGGTCATATAGCGCCGCCACAGACTAGAAAATCGAAAAATCATATGAACAAAGTTGAAAATATAACATCGAGTTTTCAAAAGTCGTAAACCAAAGTTGTTGTAAATGACTTACTTTAATTGACGTGTTTCAGGAATTGTGTTAACTTAAAAATGGCCCTGTATAAATAAAAAAATATTAGATTTTTTACAAATGCATACTTTTTGTATTTTAGATACAGCAACGAGTTGCCGAAGGCCCAGAAACTGGTAGATTTATGTCGATTGAAGAAAAACCTCGAAAAAAGAAATCACGCAAAACATTGAACAATGTCAACAAGTGACAAGTTCTAAATAAATATTTACCTTTTAAGGGAACAGTAAAATATTCATTGCAGGATCTCAGTCGGATGATGATGTTATCTTTTTAATGTAAATGTGTTTCGAAAGTTTCTTAAAGTTTATGTTTCACAAGTTTCTTTTGGCCAGTTTCTGAATTGAGAATTTCGCTAAGTAAATGGTTAACTGTAGTACTATCTCTTCGAATTTTTCACAAAAGAGCGTGACAGAACGTTACTTATGTTTTTACTTAGTGAAATTCTCAATTCAGAAACCGGCCCTTTCAGTTCTTACTACCTAATGTATTTTTCACAAGTTAATAAAAATATTATTTATGTGATATTATTGAGAATGTTTTTTACGTACCCATCACATTTGTCACCCACCAAGGCAATGAAAATTTTAATCCAAACTCAGAAACATCTACAGTCACTGCTCATTAATTCACGAGTTAAAATAAGTAGTTCTAGATTTTTTAAGGTGTGCGCTATACAAAAACGCGCATAAGGTGAAGGCAAGGCCCAGGCATCTTGCCGCTTGAAACAAAAATTACGCAGGCGATATGTTTTGAATTATATTCAAGCGGCGCGGCACAGCCAACGTCGTTTCGTCGCCTTGCATACCTATATTTTGTAGGTAACTCAGCGAATGTTCTCTAAACTTTGTCATTTAGAATAATAAATTGTATAATTAGAATTTACGATGAAACGGAATTTACGAATTATACGATAGGTAGGTATGAACAAAACTGACATATTTAGGAATTAACACATTGGTAGGCAAAGCCTGTAAAAATAAAAGCTTAGGCAGCCTTTTGCAAAGGATTACTACAACGAAATAAAGTAGTTACAGACTACGCGACGTAGAGAAATAATTAGTTACTATTTAGGTATAGATGGCAAGAAAAAAATCGACATAATGTACAAAAAGTTTTTGTACGATGTACGATTTTTTTAAGTATAATCGATAATGTACTTTTCCGTCCCCATCACTAATGTTGTGCTGCTCTTCTCACTGGCTGTTTCATTTGTGTAAACAGCGAATAGTGAGCCGGTTGTTTATGTTGTAATCAAATAGAGATTATGAGGACAATGTAGCTGTGTGAGTAAGTGGCGACATCGGTTTTCTAGCAAACGGGCCATTATAACACTTCTCCTTATTTTTGTGTTCTGAGGTGCAGACGATTGAATGTCAAGATACTTTTGTCGAAATTGCGCCATTTTGTTTCAAAAATTTCATTATGAGTGTAGATAAAGTAGTGTATGAGACTGCACATAACATGGTATTAAAACACTCGCGAAAGCTATTCTCGCCAAGGCTCGTTTTTTAAAATCTCGCTCGTGTTTTAATAACCCTCATTATGTGACAGTCACATAAACTACTATTTTCACAGATCGAATTTGCAAAAAGCGTCAGTACAATCTCTCAATCATGTTAAAACTGACTTTTAGGACCCACGAATGGCCGTAAACCTAAGACAAAAAACTCAGGACTAGATAGCATTAACGCAAAAAAGCCGTTTTTCCAGGTTCCTTGTCGTGGGTCCTAAAATCACTATCAACATGATTGAGAGATCGTACGGACACTTTTTGCAAATTTGATCTGTAAAAAAAGTTTTTTTTTTATTGATTTTTTTTTCCTCATGACTTACCTTGAGCGTGGGTGCGACGTGGGTCAGCTGTACTCGCTTCCCGCTCTTGTCAATGGTCCTGCCTTCCCGGTCCAGAATAAGGGGCGCAGGGCCAGAGCCCGTGGTGGCTTGCAAGGCTCCACCTGGAATCGTCATCGTCATCATCGTCAGCCATTTGACGCCCAGTGCAGGACATAGGCCTCCTTCGTGGTTTCCATAACCATGAGCGGTTTTGCCATAATCGCCACGCTTGGCAGGCGGATTGGCGATCGCAGTATGCGGTTGGAATCTCAGGAAGACGCTGCTGCCCGTCTCCTGGTAATTTATTTCCTTAGTCGCCTTCTACGACATCCACGGAAGGAAATGGAGTGACGCTATTCTAAATCCGGCGCCACACGGAACATAAGCGAGTTACAAAAGCGTGTACTAAAGAAACTATACAAGGTGTCTGAAAACTATACAAACTACACAAAGTGGTACAAGTCTGCCTTAGGCTAGCAAAGGTTAATTTATGGGGCATTGTATATGTTTCGACAATAAGATCCCTGAAGATCCCCAAGAGGAAGTGGTGTAAATATATTTTTTGTTGAACCAGACCATAATGGTGTCTAACCAGACTGATGGAATTGACTGACGCCAGACTGAACGTGTAAACTCCGTCTAAGGCTCAGTACCTGCCAGTTGAGCGGTGATAGAGGAGCGCTAGAACGCCGGCTTCTCACTCGGTAGGTCGTGGGTTCGAATCCCAGCATGACTTTGTTTGTCTAACTTAAGTACAAGTTGGAAGTTGTAGTGGCAATACCACTCGCCAACTGTGAAGGGAAACATCTTGAGGAAACCCTAGTGTCTGAGGTATTTACATATCTTAGAGCTCGCTACGTCAATGGCCCAACCATGAGGTGAAGTGTGGAATTCTCAGGTGTAAGTAGAACTACAGCAACAAGGCAGTAGACTAAAAGGCTCAGTACCTGCCAGCTTCCGCTGAATCCTGGCCTGCAGTTCAGCGATCTTTCGTTGCTTCTCCAACTCCTCTTCACTGATTGGAGTCGGCGTTGCTGTCACAAAAACTCAAGATTAGATACCATTCAATGTTCACATTAAGTATCGGATATATAAAATCTCATGTCCCAGTGTCTATTATCGAACTGCTCCAAAATGGCTTCACCGATTTTTATTATGGCAAAACAACAACATCACTTTATAATACATCATAAAAAGTGATAAATTCAATATATCTGATATCAGCCAAAAAAACTCCTTAAATGATTATATTCTTTTTGTTGCACTAACCCAGGCTGAGGACAATTTTAAAAACCTAGTTTTAAAAGCTTAGTTTAGCTTTGTTTGTTTGTTGCAAAAAATACTATTAGTACTATAAATCTGTTATTTAAAGGAGACTGGACAACTATTATAGTTATTTTTTAACCTTTCTTAACCACCTGTCGTCAGGAGAAAATAAGAATTGAATACCATTGTTATTTTCCAATTCAGGACTGAAGAGGTTAAGTAAACGAATCTATACAATAGAGACCAGATTTGAAAAAAACTGAAATAGCTTTTAATTTTCTTGTTATCAAATAAAACAAAAAAAGATCTCTGCCAGTGTGTTACCAGATTTAGAGAAGAGATGCGGCGCGACGATATTTGAGGCAGAAAATTTTCCTTGCACTTGGCCTTTGATTTGCTCAGCAGCGGCTATGGCGGCCGATACCGGGCCTTCCCCGCCTTTCATGGCTAGCAAAGCCTTCTTGCGCTCTTCTATCTCCTTCTGAGCGTTCGCCATCATCAGCTGCAAAGAGGTTTTGTACAGATGAGTAAAAAGGTAAGACCATATCTCAGCTAAAAGAGGACGACTTGAAAGGAGGAAAAAGGTTGGTAATTGACAACAGTAAAGAGGTTTGTACCGATGAGTAAAAAGGTAAGCCAACAACTCAGCTAAAAGAGGTCGATTAACAGGAAAAATATTGGCAATTAACAGTAAAGAGGTTGAATAACATTTTCTATAGCATTTTAACGTGTCGCGCGCTCAAATGTCAAAAGTTGGCTTAGATTGGGCTCTCTTGCTGTGGCTGTATATGTTTGAACAATAGACTCTGAATAATAATACAATGCTATTCGTTTTTTTTTTATTTGGCGTATAATAAGTTTACCTAATAGGTCATAGGGGTAACTAGACCGAAAAATTTAGGACCGATTTTCTTGGACCAATAATAAAATAAGCTATCCACTAACCTTAATCCGATCAGCGCTGAGCCCTGCTATCTTGCTGCCAACAGTATTGCTGCCCTCGCGAAAGGTTGCCGACACATCCACTCCGTTCCCCAGAATAGGCTGTTTCTCCTTGTCTTTCCCGTTCTGCTCCTCTGTTTTAGTCTCTTTCTCCTCATGCCTATCTCTATCCCTCTCTTTTGTGTCTTTCGAGTCATGTTTGTCTTTAGACTCGTGTTTATCTTTAGAGTCATGCTTATCTTTGTCTGAGCGTGACTTCTTGGTTTCCTTTTCTCCCTTATCACGAGAAGAGTCACTTTCATGTTTCCGTTTCGTCGACGATGATTTTGACGTAGATACTAGCTCTTGTGCCAAAGCGATAATTTTATCGGCAAGTTTGCTCGCCTTTTTCGAGTCGATGTGAGAGGATATCTTGTCGATGATCTTCCGGCGTTCGTACCTAAAACGAATGTCTACATTGAGTATAGTATGGGGCGCTTGAAAGCTTTGCTTAACAATTATCTGTTGTAATTTAAGTGCAGTAAGTAGAACAAAAGGGGCCAAACCAAAGGCGCAGTGGTTGTGCATTAGAGTGAACAGGCCTCATATTCGAAATGTTGGCTTATGTTTGTCCACGTAATTGGTAGTTGATAGATAGATAATAATTTTATTTGTACTTTTTTAACACACACACACATCTTTGCATGTGCCACTGTCTGTGTTTCATAAATTAAGCAAATATATGAATTTGTAGCACCAATACAGTGTATAATATTGTGAGGACCCTGAGTGAGGTGTTCCCATACCTCATGCTTGAAATTGCTAATTTGGTATAGCCATGCATTGTTTAAGACCACTCTCTCTTTGAGATGATCTGTGCCCTGCAGTGGGACGTATATAGGCTGTCTGTGTTACGTAAAGAAAGAAAATACATTCGTCCAATAAAATACTAAACTTGTAACTAATAAATTCCAACCAACTTTAACTTTCTTGGAATACCTACTACTGAATTTTTGGTTGGCGAGGAAAGTTTAAAGAATCGACCAATATTCATTGAAATGAACTGGATGTTACTCTATACTGTGTGGGTGTCTGTTTCGAGAATGAAAGAAGATAATTCGATGCTTACCCGTTAGTCAAGCATGATGAAACAGTGGACAGAAGGGAACTGTCGGATTTGCCGATTGTCCTGTAAATGGCACGATCCAACGACGAACGGAGGTCTTCCACCTCCCGCCGCGACAGTTGCAGAGCCATCGCTTCAAGTAACACAACAAAATTCGTAATAAAGATGGAAAAATGCAACACGCAAATCAGGTTTGGAGGTTATGTTTCGTACTACCTTCGCTGGACGTCGTTAGGACCGTTTTCCTAGCTCACATTGGTGAAATTATGGTTTTAATGGATGGTGGAGAAAGTTCTACGTGAACGATTGCGATATTTTTGCAAATTCTTCGGATTTTTCGACGAACGCTTACTTGACGTAAACATAAACCACAACCAATAAACTTTTTTTTTTACTTGACGGTTATTTATTTTTCTATTGCTCCGCTCAAACTTAACCCTTAAAAACCTGATTTTTTGTTTTAAATCAGAAAAAATGTTTTTGTATACTGCTAAATATGTGCATTACAGGAAAAATAATTTAAAAAATCGCAAATGTTTTTTTACGGCATTATTTACAAAAAAACTAGTGGTATCAATTTAGATACTTCAGGCATTTAGACACGACTTTTTTTTATCCTTTATTATAATTATAAAGCTAAATCTAAATCTACATTATTTGTGGAAAAAGGCAAAACATTGGTTTTTTCTATTGCCACATATTGAAACCTTATATTTTATATAAATCCACGATGTCATCTTTCTCCAGTTTTGATATTGACACTTGTTCCGCGAGTTTGTGGAAATTTTTTCATGTCCTACACCATCACTCCTTACATTTGTGGAGGGCACCACTTTTACACCAGCTCGCGGTCTTTTTGGGTTTGCCTCTGTTGTATCTTCATTTCGACTTGTACTAGGCCGTCCTTTTTTACCTTCTAATCTGCTTTGTTATCGACAAAGGGTGTCTGCAAGCTCAGTTCTAAACTCCGCTAACTTCATCAAATTTTTCTGTGATTTTCCTTTCGAAATGCTCAATTTTTTGTACAAAATCCAAGAATTTATAACTGTCATGTCCAGCAGGTGGTAAACCAGCCTCATGGTCCACTTTCTAGACTTCATACGTTTGCGATACCATACTATATAACTGTCCATCAAATCAACACCGCCCATTGTGAGCAATATAATCTTTGATGTTTTTGGGGCATGGAACTTGGATATTTTTCTTCAATTTCTTGTCAAAGCGTGTGATAGCATTGACATAAGGCTCTTCCAGTACTTCCTCTTCGTCATCCAGATCTACCTCGAGTTCTCTTCGACTTTGATAATAATCTATTTCAGCTTCTTCTTCACTGTAATCGTCTTCCGAAATTTCATCATTTTCAAGTTGTTGCAAGAGCGATTCGACTTCTGCAGGCTTCATTTTGATATTATATCTGTAAAACTAACATAAAAAGCATTCAACCCCACACCTAAACAAGCAAAACAAGCGAAAAACAAGTAAAAGAGTAATTAAATATGCATCCTGCAATTTGAACATAAAACAGACTTTACGAAACCGGGAATGCCTGAAGTATCAAAAAAGTTACCCACAAATATTGCAACATTTTCTTTAGGCAACGCGTATTTTTGCTGTAAATAGACATAGAAAAGAGTAAATGAGACACTAACCTACTGCAAACTTATTTTTATCACAAGAAATTCGTCAAAATTATATTTATTTTCATCGAATAACTTTTCACTCGGTGGTTCGGACTCTTTGATTTCCGCGCCTAAAACGAAGTGTCAAATTTCATAAAGTTTTCACATGACGTTTTGTTTTTTTTAATCGCAAGTTGTTTGATATTAGGCAATGGAACTATCAAAACAGCCAAACCGAAAAAAAATAAAATTCATACGGTACATACACTTTGAAAAGTCTGGTTTCAAAAATGAAACTCTGGGTATTTAAGGGTTAAAAGGATTGTGTGCTCGTCAACTCACCCCCTACGACGACAGCTACGCCGCAAATAAAGTCAAAAACTCAACGTTTTGCACTTATTCACTGGTTAGCGTAAGCAGTGGTAATGGCGCTCACCCTAATAACTTGATAAAATCGGAACATAGGAACACATCACCTGTTCCAAACCCGGAGCCAAAGATAAGTACAGATAAGTTTTTGTAAACTCAGCTCGCAACATGAGACACTGAAGTGAATTTGTTTGCATTTTGGCGTTTTGCCCTTCTATCACGTAACTATCCACTCTATCGGGTTAACTATTTTAACGACCCCAAAGTGTCAAAATATGTAGTACATACTACTTTGACAGTTCGGAGTGGGCTAAATCAGACAACTCCATACAGTGGAGAACTTACGTGGTAGGGCTCCTGATCCAATTTTCAGCGATGTATTACAAAAACGATGTCTGGGAAGGGAAATTAAATTTTATAAAATATAAATTTTATAAAAATTATAGCACAATTATAATTTTTTGTTCCTTCAAATAAGATATAAGGTTGATCCATATTTACTTGTTATACGGTAACAAGTCAGATTGAGCGTCATTACCTCTTTGCCTGACTGGGATTATCCACAGTCAGGGGCAATGGAGCTCAAACCTGTTTTTTTTTATGTAAAGATCAACCCAGTTTCTGTTGAAATATTGATAACTAAATAGATCAACCTTATTTTAATACCCGTATTTTTAAAATTAAGCAATAGATTAAAAAAAATACAGCGTTTTTCCCTTAATTGAACGCCATTCACCCTTCTTATCCTAAGGCTTTTCCAAGGATTAATAATGCTGATAGATAGCGTTGGTGTAAGGAAGACGGAAGGCTATACAAGATGACTATTGATTGACTTGACACCTGAATCTTATTTCCTACATGAACCTAACGCGACGCGCAACCCTTTATTGTCTTTTAATACTCTGCGGTGTTCAGTGTTGCGTTCGATGCTGTTTGTCTACTCTGTGGTATCTTTGAGTTTTGACATTTCATGAAACCGCTTGTTTGTTGTCAATATTGTTCGTAAGTAAAAAATAAAGTGTTCGTAATTCATCAGCGAAAACGAGAAATCCACAAATAGCGTACTTAAATTCAACCCTCCAACTTTAAACCTATTTAACCTCGGCGGGCCGTCTCGTCCAAAACCAAACTGTAAAAACTACAAACTAAACGGGAGCATAACCTCAAAGTCATGTCTGACGATGAGGTGATAACGGTGAAGCGGAGCAAGCAATTGCACTATGGATCTCTGGAGGAGCAGGAGAAGGCCCGGCTGGCGGCGTTGGCAGCTGCCGCCCGCGAGGGGGCCGAGGACATTGGCGGGAAAGAGTTGGGAGACATACAGGTCTCATCGGGTCAGTTGTGTTTTGTTTACCTTAAATACTAACTTGGTAGACAATTGTACCATACCACGTAAGAGCAGACCTTGTCTTCCGTCGTTTGATACAATTCTTCACAAATAACTTTGAGCAAATGACTGAATGTATTGTATTTATTTCATCTTTTGGTACATTCCATACATTTAGACACGTCAATATATGAAATACATAATAATAATTGGTAGCCAAATGTTACAATTTCAAAGTATGCATGCACATAATAGTAATAGATTAATAAGATTTTGCATGGATGTGTTTCAAGGCCGTAGATGCGGATGGCAAAGGACCGTGAGAGATGGCATTTGGGGGGGAAAGACCTACGCCCAGTAGCGGGCAGCGGTGGTCAGATGATGACGACGATGATGATTTCGGGTCTCATAGGTGGGGATACAGGATGTCTTACAATTCTTCAGGCTTTAATTTAGTCAAATGAACAAATTATTAAAAAAATTGCATCAAAGAGCGATCATAAGCAGCCTATATACGTCCCACTGTAGGGCACAGGCCTTCTCTCAGAGAGAGAGTATGGGCTTAATCGCCACGTGTGCCCGCCGCGGATTGGCGATTTCAAGCGCTGAGGTATGTGAATAGCTCAGACACCCAGGTTTCCTCAGGATGTTTTCCTTCAACGCTAGTGAGTGGTATAGCTACTATAACTTCACAAATGTACATAACTTAAAAAGAAAAGAAGCGATAGACACATCAAACTCATTGTGAATTTATTTTTAAGTTATCTGTAAGCTATTATAAAATCTATCCTGATTTTGAACTCTTCTGGCTGGTACAAATCAGATCAAAGTATTTTATTCAATATAAAATAAACACAGAAGGGGTGCAAGAAAGAAGTATCTCTGAGAGATGTAACTTTGTGATATGAGTGATTTCCTCGCTGAATGTAAAGAAATCCGTCCGGCGCACCCTGGGCATCATCATCATCAGCCATTACGCCTACTGCAGGACATAGGCCTCTGTCATGGTTTTTCCTAACCATGAAGTGTTTTACCATAATCGCCATGCTTGGCAGGTGGGTTGGCGATCGCAGTATGCGGTTGAAATCTCAGGAAGATGCTGTTGCCTGTGTCCTGGTAATTTATTTCCTTAGGCGCCTTCTACAACAACCTTGTAATGACTTGGAGTGATGCTATTTTTAATCCAGCACCCTGGGCAGCCCGTCAGCAATCCTGGTCTGGCTAATCCTTTCACCACTGTGAACTGATACAATAAGAAGAAGACTAAAGGGTTTCAACAAAGTTTTTCCTCACAGAATACATGGACCTTGAGGATGAGATGTCTAAGGACAAGAAGGCTCTGCTGGAAGAGTTTGAGCGAAGACGCAAGGCGCGGCAGCTTAATGTGTCAACAGATGATGATGAGGTATAGTATTTATTGTTTTATGCTTCACTTTTTCTTGCAATCTGTCTCATGGCATTGTCATAACAGGCTTGCATGGTATATGCCTTGTGGAATATATAAGCATAAGCAGCTATATCATGTCCCACTGTAGGGCACAGGTCTTCTATCAGGGAGAGAGTATGGGCTTAATCACAACGCGTGCCCACCGCGGATTGGCGATTTCAAGCGCTGAGGTATATGAATAGGTCAGACACTCAGGTTTCCTCACGATGTTTTCCTTCACCGTTAGCGAGTGGTATTGCTACTATAATTACTGCTCCTACTACTACTTGTGGAATATAATATCCATATATTGCTTAAAATGAACATGGACAAAACGAAGGTCATGTCGAACGCCCGTGTTGTGCCCACCCCAATAACATTGGGGAACACGACTCTCGAAGTTGTAGACGAATACGTCTATTTAGGACAAACAATCCAACTAGGCCGGTCCAACTTCGTGAAAGAGGTCAATCGTCGAATCCAACTCGGCTGGGCAGCTTTCGGGAAACTTAGAAAAGTCTTTTCGTCTAATATACCTCAATCGCTCAAGACAAAATTATACAACCAGTGTGTGTTACCAGTGATGACTTATGGCACTGAAACGTGGTCTCTCACTATGGGCCTCATAAGAAGGCTCAAGGTCACGCAACGAGCTATGGAAAGGGCTATGCTCGGAATTTCTCTACGAGATCGAATCAGAAATGATGAGATCCGTAGACGAACGAAAGTCGTCGACATAGCCCAGCGGATTAGTAAGTTGAAGTGGCAGTGGGCGGGGCACATAGCACGCAGAACTGATGGCCGATGGGGCCGAAAAGTTCAGGAATGGAGACCACATATCGGCAAGCGCAGCGTGGGACGACCAGCCACAAGATGGACAGATGACGTCATTCAAGTGGCAGGAAGACGCTAGATGCAGGCCGCTTCCAACCGGTCTTTTTGGAAATCCATGGAGGAGGCCTATGTCCAGCAGTGGACTTCTTGTGGCTGAATGATGATGATGATGATTGCTTCACTAGCTTTTGGCCGGGACTTCGTCCGCATGGAATTAGTACCTAATTTTCTGGATGAAAAGTATCCTATGTCCTTCCCCGGGACTCAGACTATCTCCATACCAAATTTCATCTAAGTCTGTTCAGCCGTTATTGCTTGATTGACTAACAAACATCCAAACATTTTCACGGATGCCAGAAGTTTTTTTTTTAGTTTACGAGTATATGTTTTTTATGTCACTTTTATGGCATGTGCTATAGTGAAGCATATTCTTATCTTATCTTCTCTTATCTTTTTCATGTTAAGGACACAAAAGTAACTTGTCTGTTTTCATGTTTGGCTTAATCTGTTGTTATTTAATCTGTTGACGATGCCCATGGTGGATCCCAAGTCAGATCAGCCTTAATGTAAAATCTTAGTACAAGTTTGTGTGAGTACTACAATACTGAACAAATATTTCAGGTGCGAAGAAGTCTGCGGCAGCTGGGCGAGCCCGTCTGTCTGTTCGGTGAGGGGCCGGCTGAGAGGAGAGTCCGACTTCGTGATCTACTCAGCTAGTAAGCATTTTAAACGTTATATTAGGGGTTAGAGTATGAAATTGCCGTTTTATTGCAATAGGTTCTTTGAATTGACATAGAATCTTCATGGTTTGAGGTTTTCGAATGAAACTTTTTTCAAATGGTTTCTATTATGTTCTTTTTTTAAAAAATGTGAAACATTTGAATATCGACTTTCAATTGTTTTTGTTATTCAATTTAGACAAGAAAGATGGATAAAATTCGAGTGATTTTTGAATACGAGTTCCGACGCGGAACTAACTCGAGCTTAAAAATAGTTTTACTCCAGAGGTGGACACTACTTTTTATCACCGTCTATGAGAAAACAACAACAACAAACAACTAACGTGCATCACAGACCGGAAAGAGAAACAAGCAACTATAAATGTAACAATAAAAATTCCCCAAGCCGGCCGGTCACCGTGGGGATATCAGACCAACACCCTCTAGAGGCTACAAAAGAGATGAAGAAATATCCAATCAAAAATAAAAACAAAAGTTATATACACATAGCAACACTGAATACGAGAACCCTTAGAACTCCTGAACGATTACTTGAATTAGAAAGCGCACTACAAGAGATCAAATGGGACGTGCTTGGATTAAGCGAAGTCAGGAAAGTGGGAGATGAAATAGAAGAGCACAGCAGCTACATACATTACTACAAAGGCACAAAACAAGGCATGTACGGAGTAGGGTTCTTAGTAAAAAAATACCTGAAGAAAAACATTATAGAATTTATAGGAATATCAGATAGAATTGCAGTCCTAAACATGAAAATTATGGGATATAAACATCCATGGTCAATAATACAAGTATATGCTCCTACAGAAACAGCTAACGAAGAAGAGAAGGACACTTTTTATAATAAATTACATGAAACAATGCACTCAGTATACAAGAATTTGATTGTAATGGGAGACCTAAACAGCCAGATAGGAAAACAAAAATCGGGTGAAGAAAAAACAGTAGGAAAATACAGCTACGGGAAACGTAACAATAATGGAAATAGACTAATAGATTTTTCACTCGAACACAACCTACAGATATCAAATGGATTCTATAAAGGAAAAGAGAGCAAAAAATGGACTTGGATATCACCTGATGGCAAGTATCGCAACGAGATACTCTTCATTATAACAAATAACCCGAAGGCGTTAGAAAACATAGAAATATTGAAAAGGTTTAATTTTTCAACAAATCACAATATGGTAAGAGCCACTCTGAAAACAACCGAGGCAAGGAAATCTCGAAAAAATATACATACCAGAAAAAGCCACATAAGATTGCCTTTGCCAAAAAATATTATTGAAGAATTTCAGACTAATTTACAAAAATGCGACAAAGACCTCCTAGTACAAGATAAGTACAACTATATTGAAAAAGAGATAACCAAAATAGAAAAGAAACTAACAATAAACGAAAGAAAAGATCGATTAGGTCAAGAGGCCAAAGATCTTATGATGGAGAGAAGCAAATTAATAAAAGACAGAAAAAATAAACACAAAGATATTGAACTCATTAGTAAAAAAATTTCAAATAGCATAAGAGAGCATAGAAAGAAAAATAGACTAGAAACTATCAGAGAAAACATTATAAAAACGGGTGGAATAAAGAAATCACTGAAAAAACTTAAAGAAAATTCAATATGGATACCGAAAATGAAAAGTAAGAACAGAAAAGGAAAAGAAAAAACTACTAATGCCAGACCTCTAGTCTTGAAAATTGCAACAGATTTTTACAGCCAACTATATAATGACGGAATAACAGATCAAGAGGAGAAAACCGGAGATGATAAAAATGAAGAAGAAGAGATACCATACATACTTGGAAGTGAAACAAGGAAAGCCATCCTGTCTCAGAAGTGCGACAAAGCACCAGGAGACGACAAAATAAGCAACGAGATACTGAAGGGTCTGATAGAGGTTTTAGATAATATAATGACACAAACTTTTAATGAAATTTTGATAACAGAAACAATACCCATCCAATGGACAAAATCAAAGACAATTCTATTGCATAAAAAGGGAGATAGAAGCCAAATAGACAACTACAGACCTATTAGCCTAATGTCAAACGTTTACAAAGTCTTTTCAAAAGTTCTTCTCGACCGTATGACACACTGCTTAGACGAAAATCAACCTAAAGAACAAGCCGGTTTTAGAAGTAAATTTTCAACAATAGATCACATACATGTGGTACGGCAAGTCATAGAGAAATGTAACGAATACTCCAGGGATTTCTATATAGCATTTGTCGATTATAACAAGGCCTTCGACTCACTAAACCACAAATACATATGGCAAGCTTTACATGGTCAAGGCATTTAAAATAAATATGTCAGTCTACTAAAACAGATTTACAAAAACTGCACTTCTAAGATCCAGCTGGAAAGAACAGGAGATGAATTCAAGGTCAGCAAGGGAGTTCGGCAGGGCGACCCTATATCACCAAAGTTGTTTTCAGCGGTCCTGGAAGCAATCTTTAGAAATGTACAGTGGGAGACATATGGACTTAACATAAATGGTTTAAGACTTAACCACCTTAGATTTGCTGATGATCTGGTAATCTTCGCTGAAGATGCAGAAACACTGCAAACTCAATTACAGCAATTAGCAGCACAAAGCAAGAAAGCCGGTCTAACCATGAATACCAGCAAAACAAAGGTCATGACCAACAGGACCAAAGAAAAAATTACTGTTGAAAATGAGGTGATTGAATATGTAGAAGAGTACATTTACCTAGGACAGCTAATATCACCAACCAACCAAATGGCGAAAGAAATTGAAAGAAGAATAAAAAACACTTGGAACAGATACTGGTCGCTAAAAGAGGTATTGAAAAACAGAGACATACCAATGATAGAGAAGTCCAAAGTATATAATATTTGTGTTCTGCCATGTCTGACATATGCTTGCCAAACGTGGTCACTGACTAAGGAACTCCTTCAGAAAATTAAAGTTTGTCAACAAAACATGGAAAGAAGTATGCTAAATATAAAACTGAAGGATAAATGGACATTGGACAAAATAAGAAAAATAACAAAAGTTGTTGATGTAACCAAGAAGGTGAAGCAGCTGAAGTTCAGGTGGACGGGGCACATAATGAGAGAACAGACGGAAAAATGGACGAGAGAAGTAACCGAATGGTACCCAAGAGAAGGAAAGAGAAAAAGAGGAAGACCTATAAGGAGATGGGAGGATGATTTACCCAGTGGATGGAGAGTCACAGCCAGGGATAGAGAGAAGTGGAAAGCCCTAGAGGAGGCCTATGTCGGAAGACAACCTGACTTTGAAGTCGTTGCCGAAGTCGGCATGTAGCAAAAAAATAAATAAATAAAACAACGAAATGCATGTTATATTTAATTCGAGTCAACTAATGTTTAATTTAAAAATTTATTCAATTGTAATTTAATATAATTTTATTGTGAATCAATGTCAGCGAAATAAAGGCTATTTTTATTTATTTTATTTTATTTATGAGAAAACAAGTGAACGCAACCATATTTTGTATCACATTGTTAGCGTCTGATACGATACACTCCGGAGTTAATATTTCGTTATCACTGCTTGAAGACGCACTCGTTTTTACTTTAGTAAAAATAACAATGACAATTAGAGAAACGAAGAGACGGAATGCATTAGGCGCCTATTTTCAGTGTTTTTTTTGCTCACGCGCGATTTTCTTTTAAACAGCCAGCGATTTGTGCAACATTGTTCGTGTTCGTGAACAATGTTGCGCTGTGAACTTAGCGACAATAGCAACATGCGCGTTCCAAATTCAAATCACTTTTATTCCCTCAGGGAATAAAAACGCGTTTTAGTCTCTGTTCCCGGGGAACGAACTAGGTCTTTTCGAATAGATGTGATAAAAAAAGTATTAGACGCAGAGAAGAAAAAATGCCACGTTTATTTAGCTTTTAACTCATCCTCTCCTATTCTGTTAAAACATTTTTTTGTGCAAGTTCTCCATTAGGCTGGCTAAGCGGCCGACCGGTTTCTCGTCCAGAGACGGACCTCTGTATGTAAATGGATTTAGACCGTTCGAGAGTAGGGCATGCCATTGGACAGGGGTGAATGTGTGTAGACAGTGCGTAGTTGGGGAAAGTAAGTGTGTGAATGGAGTAAGTTAGTTGGTGACTGGACTTACCGTGCGGGTGGTAAGAGTTACTGTGCAAACATAAACATAAATATAAACATTTACACTAGGATACCCTGTGTCGTGGGAACCAGAAACAGCGACATCACAAACATGTAAACATCGGAGACCTGGGGTTTTTGTTTTTTTGTCCCCAGCCGGGATTCGAACCCGGGACCTCTCGCATGGTATGCAGATGCACTACAGCTGCGCCACGAGGTCGTCTATCTTTTTTATCTAGTGAAGTTTAACAAATTACGTGTTTTGGTAAGACCGAGTACCCGCCGCTGGTCGCTATACAGGGGGCTCCAACGGCGGCCTGCTGTTTTCAAAGAAGCCGAGGACGGTAATATTTCGGTTACATTTGGTTGACTGACTCGCTGGTTTAACAGTATCACGTCTGCTTACCCGCCGGTGGCCGCAGTAAATTTGTTGGGACGGCCTCAGTCTGGGTGCATTTCCATGTTTGTGAAGTCCTTGCTTTGTCTGGTAACCACCACAGCACAAGATATCCTAGTTTGGGACCGGGACAAGTCGTCTGTCCCAAAAGAAAGGCAAGTAAGGGACATTTTTTTTTTTTCAAAACCGAGATATTTCCACTATTGGTTACTAGTTAGTACCAGTAATCAGTAGTGGAAATATGTCGGTTTTGAAAAAAACTGTCCCTGACTGTGTTTATTTTTGGGACAGCCGAAGTGATTTCTTGTGTTGTGTGGAAGTTACAATGTATATAAAAAAAAACGAATAACACACTACATACTTTAAAATGAAACCATCGATTTCTATGTTGGATTCTATTGCGTCGCTGTGTATCAACATTTTCCCTTTCATTCTCTCATCGCCTCTCCCTTGCGCAGCCTCGGCGAGGACGCGATCCATGCGAAGCTGTGCGAGGAGGAGGCACGTATCGTGCGCGAGCGGGACAGAGAAGGCACCTGGTACCACGAGGGACCGCCCGAGCTCCGCCGAGCGAGGCTCGCCATAGCGCACTATTCGCTGCCGAAAGCTAAGGAGAGGTGAGACTGGCTAACTGTGAGACTTGCTAACTGTGAGACTTGTTAACTGTGAGACTTGTTAACTGTGAGACTTGCTAACAGTGAGACTGGCTAACTGTGAGACTTGCTAACTGTGAGACTTGCTAACTGTGAGTCTTGCTAACTGTGAGACTTGCTAACAGTGAGACTGGCTAACTGTGAGACTGGCTAACTGTGAGACTTGCTAACTGTGAGACTTGCTAACTGTGAGACTTGCTAACTGTGAGACTTGTTAACTGTGAGACTTGCTAACTGTGAGACTTGTTAACTGTGAGACTTGCTAACTGTGAGACTGGCTAACTGTAAGACTTGCTAACTGTGAGACTTGGTAACTGTGAGACTTGCTAACTGTGAGACTTGCTAACTGTGCGACTTGCTAACTGTGAGACTGGCGTAATATGAGACTTGCTAACTCTGAGACTTCCTAACTGTTAGACTTGCGAACTGTGAGACTTGATAACTATGTGACTTGCTAACTGTGAGACTTGCAAGCTGTAGGTGGGACTAACTTGCCACAAGACTTGCAAGCAATAGGTACAGCTTATATGACTAGCTTACTTCAAGAATGTCTAGTGAATAGCGTGTATCTAGTGTAGTGTAACTTTAATAATATTCTTTTTTGTTGCACTAACCCGTGCTGAGGACACTTTCTTAAAAACCTATTTAGAGTTTAAAAATTCTTGACTTGAACCCGCCAGCTCTGGCTAACCATGCCAGCGCTCTCCAAACTGAGCTAATGGGCAAGTGCAGGCATCAATGAAATTTCGAGCCTCTTTACAATGTATACTTAACATATACTACAAGGTATATAAAAACAGTGACCAATGAGAACTGCTATTAACCGGCAAGCACCTGTAAGCTGTAGTTGGGACTACTAGCTAAAAGATTTGCGAGCTGTAGGTGTTATCAGCTAACTACGAAACTTGACAGCTACGGATGGGTCTAGCTAGTTAAGAGTCTGCGAGACTTGCGAGCTACATGTGGGACAAAACAGAGATAGCCGAATAGGTTTTTAAAATTGTCCTCAGCACGGGTTAGTGCAACAAAAAGAATATAAACAGAGATAGTTAGATAGGCGAGACAGAGAGGGCACCTGGTACCACGAGGGCCCGCCCGAGCTCCGCCGGGCACGTCTCGCCATAGCGCACTACTCACTGCCGAAAGCAATAGAGAGGTGAGAGTACGAGGCTTAGCTTGCAAGCGTCAGACCAGCCAACTGTGAAACTTGCAAGCTATAAGGTAGAAGTAGGTGCGAGATTTGCGAGACTAGTTAACTTCGAGATTTGCAAGCTATAGGTGCGACTAGGTACCAGTGGCGAGGGGGCCATGTAAGCCGATTCCCACCGGCTGCCCTTTTAGAAATTCGACTCCCAAATCCAAAGAAACGTACCTAGTGGGTACGTCATTTGCGGTAGGTGTGGAAAACAAACTATAGGCGAGCTGGTGTGACTAGCTAGCTACGACACTTGAGCTATAGGTGGAACTAGTGACGAGATTTTCAAGCTACGTGTGACTCTAGCTAACTACGAGATTTGCAACTATAGGTGGGATTAGCTTCCTACGAGCTTCGCGAGCTATAGGTGAGACTAGCTACGGGATTTGCGAGCTGTAGGTGAGGCTGGCTAACTACGTTACTTCGTGAGAGCTATAGGGGGGACTGGCTAACTACGAGATTTGCAACTATAGGTGGGAATAGCTTACTACTAGATTCGCAAGCTATAGGTGAGACTAGCTACGGGATTTGCGAGCCGTAGGTGAGGCTGGCTAACTACGATACGCGTGAGTTGTGAGCTACAGATCCCACCTGCTCCTTGCAGGTCTCGTAGACTCGGGTTTTGAGATTCGTTAGATATATGTGAGACTAGCCAGCTGTTGCTGAGAGTAGCTGTCAATTGTGGAGATTAATCGAAGTCTTCATCAGATAGTTCATTTGGAGTCCCATCTCCAATTTAGCAGCAGGTACTTTGAAAATCACAGTGTTGAAAATACCTAGTACTTTGTGATAATCAGGAGCATAGTCTTCATCAGTTGATTTAAGTTTGAGCCCCATCATGAATTTGGCGGTAGTTTAATAAAAATCGGCCAAGTGCTAGTCGTACTCGCGCACGAAGGGTCTACCTGTTGCCGTTATTAATATCGACCAAAAAACGGCAAAAAAATTACGTTTGTTGTATGGGAGCCCCCCCTTAAATATTAATTTTATTCTATCTTTAGTATAATTTGTTATAGCGGCAACAGAAATACATCACCTGTGAAAATTTCAACTGCCAAGCTGTCACGGTTCATGAGATACAGCCTGGTGACAGACAGACAGACAAACAGACGGACAATGGAGTGTTAGTATTGGGGTCCCTTACCCTTTGGTTACGGAAGCCTAAAAACACAGTTGCATTCCGCAGGCTGGCTAAAGCGCGCGAAGAGCTCCACCTAGCGGGCAGCGTACGCGCAGCCGCCAAGCAGGAGTCGCAACGTCGCGCCTCCGCCATGGCCATCTACTGCAGTCAGGTAAATATAATATTATTATTCGGGGTGTAAACTATCAACACGGTTGAATGGTAGAAAACTTGTTTCTGTGCCATAAATAATTTAAGGAGATCCATGGGAGATCCTGCCGCCACCAATGGAAAAAAAATCATATCGCTCATTTGGAGAAACAAAGACTAATTTGAAAGTTTCTTAAAAACTGAGTTAAATATGTCAATATTATCGTTTCAACGGTTTACGTCACGAGAAACAGACAGAATTGAATTTTCGGTAATAGGACGCTAGATGGCGTCAATGTCGAGCGTCCTAGGTATTATCGAAAATTCAATTCTGTCTTTGTTTCTCCTGACGTAAACCGTTGACACGATAATATTGACATAATATTTAACTCAGTTTAAAAAAAACTGTCGAATTAGTCTTTGTTTCTCCTAATGAGCGATATCTTCTTTTGCAGATCGTTTTTGCGAAATGTGTCAGATTAATCTCTCGATCTTGTTAATAGTGACTTTTAGGACCTAAGACCCCTAGCCCACGGCGACTTTTTGTAGAGATGCTGTCGAAACGCATTTGCAACGCGCTACAGAAGCGATGCCGACGCGCTACAGCATCGCGACTGTATCGATGCAAACACGCGACCGTGTCGGACAACATCGGGAGGAGAACGGAGGAAGGGTGGCGAGTAGTGCAACACAGACAGATCGGTCGAATGCACCTCCATTCGGTCCAACGGAGTCCATATTGCAACTGTGGCGATCGCAGGCATTTTGTGCCGTTACTTAATCGCATTTGCATCGCGACAGAAGCGCGATGGTATCGCGTTTGCATCGCCACTGTATCGTGTTCACGGTGGGCGAGGGCACACAGTATCGATGTATCGATGCGAACGCGCGACAGCATCGCTACTGCATCGCTACAAAAAGTCGTCGTGGGCGAGGGCCCTAAGGCAAAGGCAAAACACCTTGGACTGGGTAGCATTACCGCCATGAACGGCCGTTTTTGGCATAAATGCTATTGTCCCAGATATTGAAAGATTGATCTGACACTTTTTGCAAGAACGATCTGGAAAAAAAAATTCTTTGGTGGCGCTAGTCAGCCGGACGGAGACCCTTAATAACAATAATAATAATAAACACCGACGTAGAGGCAGACCTAGGCGAAGATGTAGGGACAGGTGGGGACAGGAAGGCTGGGGACAGGCAGAGATGGAAAGCAGGATGGGAGGCCTTTGCCCAGCAACAACTTTGGCATTTGCATCTACGTAATCAGATTATAGTTAAGAGCGGGTGATCGTGCTCTTCCACTATAAAGGGAAATTTCCCGCCAGGCAGATCGTATGCCTGGGGACGGCCGGTCCGACTGATGTTCGTCGGACGTTATATTTATGGTATGTCATGTGAAACATTTTGCTTGCGCGATGCAGGAATGTTGGAGTTTATAGTGCGCGCGCAGAGTTGACATGTGCTCGCCACAAGATGTCTATACGATGTCCAGTCTCGCAGTTTTTGTCCGAGCTTTTCCCGAACTTCAAAGACATTTTTTTTTTTAAGATTTAATTACAAATGTATAGTTTTCAGATTATTCCCTGCCCTTGTACTGTAAGACGAATTATTTGCCACATTTCACAGTTCTAGGTCAACGGAATAAATTTTAATTCCCTTGAGTGTCCTTTGCGGCATAAAAGGTTTTTTTTTAAGTTAACTAAGAAGTTTGATTTTTTCACAGGTCCAAGGGACTGTAGACTTGAGTATATGGTTTTAATTTCAACTCTTCTTCTCAAAAGGTCTTGACAGATAGACGGACGGACAGACGGACAAAAAGGTGATCCTATGAGGGTTCCCTTTTTGCTTTTGAGGAACGGAACACTAGAAACAAACAATTATTACAAAACATCTGGGTAAAGGCGTCCCCTTTGCCCAGCAGTGGCACACGAAAACAAAAAACCGGCCAAGTGCGAGTCGGACTCGCGCACCGAGGGTTCCGTACAAACCTGCAAGACCTGAGTATTTGGTATGAATTTCAATTTAATACCTCTACGCGTTTATGAGGAAATAGGTAGTAAGTTTAAAATTATTAAAAAAAAAATATATTATGTGATGTAACTAAAAATTTATGGTTTTCGTAATTTTTCCTTTATCTATGCTATAAGACGTTGCTTCGTACCAAAGGAAAATGATCAAGTGATTAAGACACTTAGTATCGCTATCAACAAAGTTGTGCCACAATGAAATAATACCTTAATTTGAAGTACTGGCTTAGAATTTTAAAATACTATTGTTAGCATTAAAGTAATTCTCCGGACGAGAATGTAATTAGGTCATTAATACTACCGCATTTTTCTTGTCCTATACCATGTCATGACATGAAACTGTCATTCTCACACGTCGTGTCCATACTCTCCGCGTAACTCAGGCGAATTCCGCTAGCGAAGAGGTTGCACCGGGACTAAACTGTTCGTCCAGACTAAATTCTTTCACTTATTCTTCTCCAACCGCTCTTGCGCTGTAATAATAATAAGCCGTAACCCACACAAAATGCATGGAAGCGAGTTTATTTAAGCTGTAGTACTATTTAGAGAAGAAAACGGAAGTTGATGAGTGTTGACGATGGATTTGAGGCGACAAGGTTCGTTTGTTACTAACACTTGTTGCAGCGACGATGACTGAGACGTAGGAGAATGCTAAGGGTATTCTTATAGTATAACAGGCCAGCGCAGTGCTTAGGAAAAGCATTAGAAACAATTAAAATTATGACAATAACTGGCATCTATGCGGCCATCGCTATTTATTTCAACTGTGCTAAAGGTCAAGGTCAAGTACGACCTATACTAATTAGCTCCATAGAATTTAACTGTATATAGTGACCTAACATATCTGGAAAATGATGTGGAGTGGCTGCTTTTGTGCCACAACACGGAGAGGGCAAGGTAGAACACAAAACACTCACTGTCATCATTCCGCGGCTGAAATAGCTTCACGAAAAGATCTTCCATCAACAGTAATGGCCTTATATTAAAAAAAAAAGCCCAACCTTGGCCAATGGGTGCAAAAAAGTTATGTATCACGTGTAAAACCATCACCATCGGCCGGCATTTCTCAAATCACCAAGTGACATTTATTGATGTGAATTGGTTCCACGAAAACCGAAGAAAAAACTTTTTTTAATTTAGAGAACCGATACTACCCCATGCGCTGCGCTGCATGCTGCTAGGAAATCTTGAAAAAAATGCCATGGCCTTAGCGTAAATATACCACTATAATACATCATCATCATTATAACCGACAGCCCGCTTTGCCGGGATGCCTCAAAAGAGAGGAAACACCCGCCCATGTGACCATTCACTGTGAAGGCGTGGAAAAGCAACGGACCGCTATCATTAGGAAGCTGGGGTCCCTTCAGGAGGCCTGTAGTGACATCAGAGCACTGCTGGCCTTCTGGAAAGAGATAGGCTGGCTAGAGTGAGCTCACAGCTTTGCTAAGTACAATGGCCCAACCATGAGGCTAAGTGCGGAAATCTCAAGTCTAACTAACTACGTAACTATCATCATCATCAGCTATTTGACGCCCACTGCAGGACATAGGCGTCCCTCATGATTTTTCAAGATTCGCGGCCTTGTGCCGCCCGCATCCAGGGACTCCCCGCTACCGCAACCAGGTCGTCAGACCATCTGGTGGGGAACCTGCTCACGCTGCGGCATCCGGTCCGCGGTCACCAGGGCCTAGATTCTGTTAATGCATTGTAGTAACATGACAACTGCATGAACATGGCGGTTTTCATTTCATGGCTGCTTTAAGTCTACGCGGGCACACCCATCAAACCTTCTAGGCGTCAATGGTACGAAAAAACACGTCACGTGACCCGACAGTGTACCTGTCATTATACTACAATGCACTAACAGAATCGAGGCCCAGGTCAGAACTATAATACATAGTTTGGTCCTAAAAATAATCAATTCAAGTAATTAAATAGTGGTATTTATAAAAACTCAATTACATAAACACTCCTCAAATGCATATTTACCTAATAGTCTGTGGTAAATGAAAATATTTTGAGAATGTTTTTTAGATGAATCGTGTTTTTAAATAACACCGGACATTTTGTGTTTCACCTACCAAATGAGGTAACATCAATATTTGAATGGCCTTTCTGCACAATCTGCAGGTACCCTTGATGTGCGTAAGTACACGTAGTATGGATGTGCCACAAGAGAAACATACACTTCTATGCCCAAACATAGGAGCTGCTGCTGGCTCAGACTGGACAGCATCTCGTAAGCAAGCAAAACATTCAATGCAAACCTGCGCTTCACGTGAAATCTGCAAAATATACATTATATTTTTTCAGTCAGGGGCCTCTTTCATAGAACTACATTCATGGTTTACTATGTCAATTCGAAATACATTGCAAAGTCGACTAATCCACAGGCCAGCTAGTAGCAAGACTCTTCTACGCAATGTACATCAAATTATCATAATAAACCCCGAATTGTAGTTTTATGAAACTCGGCCCTGGTAAGGAACTCAGAGTACTCTGTCCAGTTCTCTAGGTGAAAGTTAGGGTATGTGGAATTAATTCATACAAAAATTATTATAAAATAAATTAAGTGAAAATGTAAACACATTTATATCCGTGTAAAATGGCAATAAAATGCGTAAGCTATAAAAGCTATCTATATAATTAAACTTACCGATGTCGGAAAAATCCAAGTAACGAGAGTGTTGTAAATATTATTACCAACTTCCCTCAACGACCTCCATTGCAAATGCCGCAGTCCGAGGGAACAATTATGCATCGCAAATTCAGGGTATCACCCATAAAGATGAAGTGTGTATTTTACGATAGAATACACACCAATATGGAGACTTACAAAGACACAAGAAGTCTCTAGCTTAACTCATTTACTCCGTCACCCTCCGTCTCACAAAAGTACTAACATTCATGCGAAATAGTTATAATAAACAAATATAAATTCTGATCATGAAGAAAAAAATCGCAAAACCGTTATAATGATAGGTGACAGGGCATAGCACAGATTATGAACGATGACGTTCAGTGCTGCAAAATGTAATTTATATCGATCATCAATTCGATTCCATCAGTCATCATTTCATAAAATATAACTGAAATGTAATATAATTGATTTACGTATTGCGAGTAGAAAGCCCGGTTATTATGCCTCATATCACCTTTACATAATAACATATATAATGTGCAGTCTACGTACATAAACCATGACATTTTAGTTGCAAAGTCACCCATGCGTAGGTACTGATTACGTTATGTGCCCACTTTAGGGCACGAATCGTCTTGCATGCAAGCTCGATGACTTTCAACTCCCCGAACAAGTCGGTTTCCGATAAGGCTTTACATACGTTGGACCACACACATACGCTGCGGCAGAATGTACAAAAGACCGAGGAGTATAATCTGCCACTGTGCTTAGCTTTTTTGGAGTGAGGTGAGGTATGGGGACATGGGGTGTACCTCATACACATGTTTCCTCTCGATGTTTTCCGTAAACGTTAGACAGTCGTACTGCTATAAAAAATCACATACAATGTCTGATTCGAACCCAACACCTTAGAATGTGATGGAAGCGTTCTGTTAATACATAACCACCGCTTTCCTAAGGTTTATTTAAAGATCAGCATCCGAGCGATTCGGTCAAATTAAGGTTTACAAGATCCACAGATCCGTGTGGCACCGGATTAAGAATAGCGTCACTCCATTTCCTTCCGTGGATGTCGTAGAAGGCGACTAAGGAAATAAATTACCAGGAGACGGGCAGCAGCGTTTTTTTGAGATTTCAACTGCATACTGCGATCGCCAAACCGCCTGCCAAGCGTGGCGATTATGGCAAAACTGCTCATGGTTATGAAAACCACGAAGGAGCCTATGTCCTGCAGTGGGCGTTAAATGGCTGATGATGATTATGATGAAGGTCCACACTGTTGAATCTGTTATCTTGTGTTAGTACCTAATATATAACGTAAACCGCAAATAATCTAAATGAACAGGTGGATAAAGAAATATGCAAATGAAGTAGGTATTATCAAACGAAATAACAAAAGTTATGTTATGCTATTTTTTTTCAGCTAAATATACCTATTTTTTCCCTGTATCGATTCATTCGATTTGAAAAGTAGCGGTCGGATGGCAACACTACATTATTGAATGCACAGATTAAGTTTTGAACAGGTCTGTGAATGGATCAGTAGATTTGTATCAAGATGTCAGCGGTCGTTAAACCGGAAGCATTAATTATTATATAACTTTATTAATTTAGAATTACGGAGAAGTTATGGTTTTATAAGAAAACCCCTATTTTTTATAATTGAAAACATGAATTATGGACATTGAAAACTGGTGACACTATTTAGATTTTAGCGATACTGCTAATGGTCAAGATCCTTTCAAGATTCTGAGTTCACGGGAAGCACCCTGTAAGTTTTGATTCCCTTGCAAGTGTCGAAAATTTGCGGCATAAACGGCTGTATCTTTTGATTGCGTTGGCTTAGAAGTTTGATTTTTTCACAGCTTCAAGGGACAGTAGACCTGAGTAATTGATATAAATTTCAGCTTCATACCTCCACGCGTTCCTGAGAAAAAGGGTCTTGACAGACGGACGGACGGACGGACAGACGGACAACAAAGTGATCCTATAAGGGTTCCGTTTTTTCCTTTTGAGGTACGGAACCCTAAAAACAATTTTTACGAAATAAAACTTCTTTTTTTTTCACAGATCGGTGATACGAGACCAATCAGCTTCTGCAGATTCAGTGACGATAGTAAAATGCTGATCACATCCAGTTGGTAAGGAAAGTTATTTTATGTGTACTGGGCCTTAAATAAAATAAATAAACGATACGGGCTTTATTCATCACGCAGGTCACTGTGGAAATACCAAAAATGTTATATAAGTACAGTGGGTTACTCGGGGCTGCAAGTGATGTTAATTGCTTCGGCCAGATGTCGCTGCCTGTACGTTATACAGAGAAGTTTGTAGAGACTCGAAATATCGCCGATGCCTGCACTTGCCCATTAGCTCTGTTGAGAGAGCACTGGCACGGTTAGTCAGAGGTCGCGGGTTCAAGTCCCGGCATTGGTCGAATTTTTTGCCTCTAAGTAGGTTTTTTTTTAATACCTAAATAATTTTCAAAACTTATTTAGAGGTTAAAAATTCCACCCATGCCGGGACTTGGACCCGCGACCTCTGGCTAACAGTGCCAGAGGTCGAGAATTTTTAGCCTCTAAATAGGTTTTTAAAATTGCCCTCAGCACGGTAGGTATAGTGCAACAAAAAAAAATTAAAATATAATACCTTTCTTTCTTTCTTTCAAATAATGTTATACCATAGTACATGAATATAATTAATAGAATCCATACATAAATATATACTACGACCAATAAGTAGGCAAATGGATTAATTGAAAAATTAAATAGCAACAGATTTACCAAGGTAATGATCGACCTTCAGCATTCCTTTTACGTAATACAGGAAGAGATTTTGCCCGCTGGACCACCACAGGTAAGGCATTCCATAGCCGATGCAAAGTTGTGCAAAATTCACTCCTAACCTAAGTGAGTAGAGTGCACAAGTGTAAAGGTTGAAAGTACGCTTACTCCCTTACTCTTTACTTGCCACCAGGTCAGGGCTGGTCAAGCTGTGGTCCATACCGGAGTGCACGCCGCTCCAAACCTTACGTGGACACACCTGCAACGTCTCCGGCGCAGTATTCCGACCCGGGGCCGAGATGCCCGGCCATTTTGCCGCTAAGGTACCGAAAACTAATATATAAAAATTGTAAAAAACAGTGTTTGTTGTCGAACTCCTCCGAAACGGCTTCACTGATTTTTATAAAAAAAAAATTCTGTATATTTGCTAGGCCTGAGAATAGGTCGCAGGCGAATTAATATAGCAAAACAAATTGTCGATTATATTCTTTTTCTTACACTAATCCGTGCTGAGGACAATTTTAAAATGTAAAACCGATGTAAAACCTAACTGCATAAAAGTGGGTACTCGGGGCTGCAAGTGATGTAATTGCTTCGGTCAGATGTCGCTGCCTGTACGTAATACAGAGAAGTTTTTAAAGAGGTTCGAAATTTCGTCAATGCTTGCACTTGCCCATTAGCTTAGTTGGGAGAGCGCTGGCACGGTTAGCCAGAGGTCGCGGGTTCATGTCCCGGCATGGGTAGAATTTTTAGCCTCTAAATAGGTTTTTAAAATAAAAACCGACTTCGAAATCTTCCGAAACCGACTTCCGCCCAAAATATATGTGCTGGTCATGAAACTGGGACCGACTACAAATTATACTTCTACATTACCTACATGTGTACATACTTCTAATTATTTAAATTATTTCCAAATTTTTAGTGCTGTAGTGTTTCGAAGTCGGTTTTTATATTTTATTAAAAAAAAATTATAAAATAGACTCAAACGTTTAATGCGGACATTACAAAAATGGTGACCCGATGTCAACACGTAACCTTTTCTTTATATTTATTCTCAGCTAGCTTTTGCCCGCGACTTGGTCCGCATGGAATGAGTAATTTCCGGGCGGGATACCAAAATAAATTCAGTAGCTACCTACCCAAAATTGACAAAATGTTCAAAGAATAGATTATAAAAACATAAATAAAGCTTTCGCTAAAATATGCGCCTGCGCAAATTGCTGCAACCAAACAAGGCGTTCGCAAAAATAAACGATCAATAATAAATCAAACAGTGAAAATTAGCTTCGCTGAAATATGCCACTTTGACATTAGCTGCAACTAAATAAGGAGTTCAGCAATTCACCTAGCAAATCCTCTTTGTCTGAGAGAAGGCCTGTGCCCTGCAGTGGGACGTTTATAGGCTACATTAAAAAAAAACGAACAGGATAGCCTGTGGTATTACGAAATTTATCCCAACACACATTACACTTCTTCGCTTCCCCACCATGGGGCGCTATTATGTAACTTCTCCACTATATGGACTCGTCCAATTTGACCTACTCCGACTTGTCAAGTACTCACATATTTTGACACTCTGAAAATGTCAAAACGGATAGCCCAATATAGTGAACAGTGGTAGAACGGAAAGGCCCCGCAAGTCCAAATTCATCCCGACACATAGTACACATCCTGTCTTTCCCGCAGGTCGCCCGCCAATCCGAGGGCGAGTCAGAACCGATGGACGCCGCAGACTCGGCGTCAGAGCAATGCGCGATGGCGTCCTGCGCCTACGATGGCACCGTACATCTTTGGAACTTCGCCAAGTGAGAGACAAATTCATTCTATACTCGAAACTAGCTCCCAAGGAAAATCGTCCTTTTCCCCCATTGGTTAATGCGCGTGACCTTCAATAGCCACTGCATTAAGTAAACCTATCCTACGAAGCGGACCGTCTTCGCTTATTGTTACGCTTATCTCTAGCCGCGCGCATTGACCAATGAGATGCGAGTATTTGTTTCCCTAGGAGTTCGACTCATGGAACCGAGTATAATATGAAAACTGCCACACAGCAATTCATTAATTTGTGAATAAAACTTTTTCCATTCTGTTCTAATCTATTCTAGAACATTGTAAGATGCCCTCTAACCAATGGGACTCGCCCACAGATCCACGGTCGATCCCTTGCGGGTTTTGGCCAGTCTTTTATGGTATTTCCCGTTACAGGGACGAGCCGATGGCCTCGCTGGAGGGGCACGGGCCGAGCCGAGTGGCCCGTGTGGAGTTCCACCCGTCGGGCCGGTTCCTCGCCGCCTGCGTCTACGACCACTCGTGGCGGCTCTGGGACCTTGAGACAGGTACAAACAATACTAACCACCACTCGTGGCGGCTCTGGGACCTGGTGACAGGTACGAACAATACTAGATAACGACCACTCCTGGCGCCACTGGGACCTGGTGACCGGTATAAACAATACTAACGACCACTCCTGGCGCCACTGGGACCTGGTGACCGGTACAAACAATACTAACGACCACTCCTGGCGCCACTGGGACCTGGTGAGCGGTACCATTTTTTATGTAGCCTAAATACGTCCCACTGCAGGGCACATGCCTTCTTTCAGAGAAAGAGTATGGGCTTAATGTATGCGTATGCCCACCTCGGATTGGTAATTTAAGCTAGAAGTGTGTGAACACCTCAGACACTTAGGTTTCCTCACGATGTTCACGTACCTCGCCGCTGGAAATTGCCAATCCGCGGTGGGCACGCGTGGTGTTTAAGCCCAATCTCTCCCTCTCGGAGAGAGGCCCGTGTCCTGCATTGGGAAGTAGGTTAGGTTACATAAAATAATGTTTACCTAAAATATTATAATATTTCAGGCACTGAAGTATTGCATCAGGAGGGCCACGCTAAGCCTGTCCACTGCATCGCATTCCAGTGCGACGGATCTTTGGCTGTCACTGGGTAAGATACATAGATAGATATGACATTATTTATTGCATGCACGTCGGGAATTACATTTGAGACTTGAATGATAATAAAGTACAGTACAATTGGCGGCCTTATTACTGATAGTAGTTTCTTCTAGACAACCAAGGTGTGCACTACCAACCTTTTTTATGTAGCCTCGATTGTTTCTCACTTTCTCACTCGAAAAATGGTTTTCCTACAACTACGATACTTTCGAACAAGCAACTTAACGATACAACACACAAGAAAAAATAATTTCATCCCAATGTTGTACATGGGGGTACATTTGTGAAGTTGCAGTAGCAATACCACTCGCTAACTGTGAAGGAAAACATCGTGAGGAAACCCTAGAGTCCGAGGTTGATTAACGTACCTCAGCGCTTGCTACGTACAATGGCCCAACAATGAGGCTAAGAATTAGATAATTAGAACTATGTACGTAACTTAGAAAACAAAGTCATTGGTACATGCCGGGATTCGAACCCGCGACCGCCTGATGAGACGCCGGCGTTCTACCGCTCCGCTACCGCCCAATTTGGAAAAATATGCACTAGTCAATTTGTGTTTTAGTTGATTTGAGTGTTCGACCCATTTTGCAGTGGTCACGTTGAGCTCTAGGCAAATTGAATCGTGTGATTTTAAAACAACACAAGTCACATGTCTTTTTAAAATAACACTTGTCCATTTTTTGTTAATTAAATTATTTAGAAGAAAACATTATCCGAAAAATGCTATTACACTGTAACGGAGTACTTGTCTGAAAGATTTTAATATCTCGACAGTTGACATACTATACTTGATATACCTAGTTCTAAGTTTGACATGCATTATCTTAGTTTTAATTACTTATAGTGATTTTGACAATTCTAATTTGCTCTGTTTTATTATTACTATTGATCATGTAATAATTATTAATTAACAATTAACGATTTCCATAAACTTATATATATTTTTGACACCTGACATTCCAATTTTCTCGGTTTTATTGTAATATTAACCCATAATAATTAAGTAACGGCGCTCTCTCCTACCAAAAATTTGTATGTCTACAATGACAAAACATGCAGAACAAATATTTATTATTGTACCATCTATGCATACTCATGTTTCACAAATAAATATCTTTATCTTTACATTAGAAAAAAAATTGTAGTTTATTCATACGGAATATGCTAAAATATTGCAGTAAAAATAAAACAGTTTTTTTTCTATTTCCCGACAAGTTGTAATGTAAGGACATGTGTTGTTTTAAAATCGCACGATTCAATTGTGTTCTAGACAGTCCCAGGCCATTGACGATTAATTAGACGAGGCCTAACTCCACGTAACGTTGTCCCCGTAGAGGTATGGACGCGTTCGGGCGAGTGTGGGACCTGCGAACGGGCCGATGCGTGATGTTCCTGGCGGGACACCTGGGCGGCGTTCTCGGCGTGGACTGCAGCCCCTCAGGTTTGGCCTCAAGATTACCACGGAACTCGGGCCGTGAATCAATGGGGAGCTCGCGTCTAACTTAGATTGGGGTGACTTTGCTTTTACACCACAAGCCTAGGAAAAATTTGAAAATAAAATAATAATCATTATACTTTATTGCACACATAAAATTGCATGAATAAAACAAAACATTTACAGAATTAAAAAGTGTACATGGCGAGCTTATTTCAGCAGAAATCTCTTCCAGCCAACCCTTGATGTGGTGATACGAACTAACGGCCGAAGGGACATTATAAACAAGGGAGGAAAGTGTACAATAATTATTACGTACTATATTACAACCCAGTACAATCATACATATGTAATATATATTTATTTATAATGATGATGCTTTGATGTATAAGTTTAAAATGATTTGAGAAAAGGTGGTCAGAGTGGAGTTTTTTTTCCCGCTGCCTTTTTCTCCACTACAAATACGGCCCGAAGGCAGCGCCTAACATAGTAACATAGTACATTGACATTCAGCAAACGGAATGTAAATTCTTTACGTTGAAATAAATTATTGATTTCTGATTTGTTGATAAAAATATTTGTTTCGGTGTTTTCGGGGTCACGAAATATGCGAAAAAATAAAGTTACTCTAATAACATAAACCTTATTGGGACTTCGTTTTGTCATTGAATTCTGAACTTCTCTTATAAGGGTGTACATGCATAAAAACATTATTGTACAAGATAACTCAAATATTGATAAACGCTTCATACATTATAAGCGGTACGTTAGGGAGTGACGTCATAGTCTAAGGTCGATTTGTGTCCGCGCGTTTTAGTACCACGTGACTATATTGACTTTTCGACTGGTTATATTATAAAAAGTATTAGTCGCACAGAAAAAAATACCACGTTTATTTACCTTTTAACTCGTCCTCTCCTATTCTATTAAAACATTTTCGAGTGCAAGTTCTCTATTGAAAAGACTGAAATGTTTACCACTAGAGGTGCCCCCGACTACGTTCGCGTGGTTAACGGATTAGCCTACAGCATATGTCCACCCTAAAGCTCCATTCTCAATACAGGTGAAAGAATTTTTGAAATCGGATAATTGCTTTCGGAGATTACACCCTACATACAAACATATAAACTTACAAACTTTTCCTCTTTATAGTATTAGTATAGACAGAGGAGTTATAGTTACTTTTTACAGTGCAATAGTGATTTTTAGGCCTCGCCATGGATGGATGAGAGTAGCCGAGGACCGTGCTCAGTGGCTTGCAATAGGAGAGGCCTACGTCCAGCAGTGGACAAGCATAGGCTGATGATGATGATGATGAGGCCTCGCCATGGAAACAACCATAGGCCGAAAATCTAGCAGTCTTATTTATAAAAAAAACACGATTGCTAAAAACAATGCTCAAATGCAGTTTAAATTGGTCTTTCCCTTTACGCACGACTCTTTGAACTGCGTATAAGGAGTGTTTTAGTTTAGAGGAATCGTGTTTTAAAAAAAAATACACCGTTTGACTCGGCATTTTTGCTAAAAACGGCTGTCTTGGCATAAATGCTATCTAGTCTGTGGTTGTATTTTTTTTTTAATAACTCGCGATTCTCATGCATGTTTAAAGTATTAGTCTAGATTTTTTTTTGTATGTCGCCTATATTCGTCCCACGGCAGGGCACAGGCCTTATAGAGGGAATATGGGCTTAATCACCGTAAGGGCCTACCGCGGATTGACAATTTCAAGCGCTCGGGAATAAACCTAATAAATAATCGCGATTAAAACCATTTAATATATAATTCGGAGTTCTTGATCCTAGGTTCTCCGGTCCTTAAAAATCACTATTTATAGGATTGAGACACGAAGATAAAAAGTATTTATTGCCTCGTCAGAAAAGAAAAATTAAAACAAAGTACCTAAGGCTTAACTAGTGATGACATAAAATAAGGCAAAATGTATACGGAAATCTCGACCTGAGGACCTGGTTACGGTGGCGGGGAGTCGCTGGATGCGGGCGGCACTACACCGGGAAGCTTGGAACACCATGAGGGAGGCCTATGTCCTCCAGTGGGCGTCGAATGGCTGATGATGATGATGATGATACGGAAATCTCAGATGCAATAACTAACTCCCGTTGTTCCCGCAGGCCACCAGCTGGCGACGGCGGCGGCTGACCACACGGCGCGAGTTTGGGAACTGCGAACGCGCGCGCAACTCTACACCATTCCTGCGCACACGCATCTCACCAGCGGTACGTCTGCCGCGCCCATTAATTAATTAATTATACTATATTGCATACACCACATATAATAGGACATTACATGGATAGGTAATAACCAAATAAATACTTTCGTCTAATAATAGACAGCAACTTCTGTTTGACGCCACATGTAGAAAGTGTATTATGTTCAAGACTAAGATCAGCTTTAAGAAAGGTATCATCATCATCATCATCAGCCATTTGACGCCCACTGCAGGCAGGACATAGGCCTCCCTCGTGGTTTTTAACCATGAAGGGTTTTGCCATAATCGCCACGCTTGGCAGGCGGGTTGGCGATCGCAGTATGCGGTAAAGGAAAGATATACAACCTAAATAATATATTGAGTAGACCCGCACTGCACATGATGCGTGCACTAGCTGACGCGGCGATTTCCTTCGGGCTGGGTAGCCACGGACATTCATACCAAACACACATCAATACGATAAAAACGTTACAAATAGGAAAATATTTTTTTTAGTTTATTTACATACAAATACATACATAAACTCACGCCTGTATCACAGAGGGGTAGGCAGAGACCAGGGACTGCCACTTGGCACGATCCACGATCACTTGACACATCACTTTCGCTTCCTCAGCATTCATTAGTCGTTGTATGCACGCACGCCGGTTTCGGGTACTTTTTGTCTTGCCCTTTGCTAATACATCCCCTGTTTTGTCGAAGTATGTCCGCCTGAGACGTCCTTTACGATATATTTGTTTCGTCAATCTTTCTTCCTTCCTCCTCTCCACATGTCCATACCAACCCAACATTCCGTTCACTACGTCCTCTTTCAGTCCACAACGTTCTCTAATCAAACTATTGCGTATCCTGTCATTCATAGTAACACCAGACATCAAGGACCTCATTTCTACTGCATTAATCCTACTATCTTGCTTCTTTTGGCATACCCAAGTCTCGCTACCTTACATAAGTGTTGGGACCAGCACTATTTATTTTTGCGAATAAATAATCTAAAAAAAAAGGTGGTATGACGTCGCCAGTCACATGTTTTGTGGCGCTGAAACGTCGGTTTTCGACTATGTACTGGTAAGATTAGATTAAAACTCCTTATTGCACACCACACATTATAAAGTCGCGACTTTTGGCATTTGCCCGGTCTCTTTCATAAAACTACAATAAATTGGTAGTTTATTATGACAATTTTATGTACATTTTGGAGTATTTCTACTTGTTTATCTATGGGTTATATTAGCTTATCTTATCTTACTTTTATGTGCAATAAAGTGTTCTCTATCTATTATCTTATATTAAACCGAATCAAACTTGCTCTACCAGTGCTTTTAAACGTATGCTGTATAGTGATTTGATTCGGCCTGTATTGAACTAACCCCTTTTTAAAATAAGTATAATCATAAATTAACTATGTTTCGGCACGTCCAATTTTATCGACAAACTCACAACATTGAAATGTATGAGAGGCGTCGAAAGCCATGATACAGGCTCGCCTAGCATGGTTTTCGATGTGAAAACATAAAGATACAATTACACGCCTCCTTACTAAGTTCAATGTATCCAAAGACATCATCAAACAATCGTGAAGAGAACATGTGAGGCATATAGAGTCAAAGGCAGCCGGGTACCATACCGGAATTAAAGAAAGTCTTTTAATAGTTGGCATTAAAGGGTATTTATTTATTTATTTATTTTGTTTTAAAGAAGACTAACAGCACAATATAACAGAATAACACCAACATAGGAAACAGAAGGCCAATTACAAGTCTCCACTTATAAATTCAGAATAGCGAGATAGACAGATAAACATAATCGTCAGCAACAGATTACAGATAACACAAACATCGGTTATAACAGAGATTTTACACAGTATTGTTTGACTTTCTTTAATCTATATGCGGAGCGGTAGAACGCCGGCTTCTCATTCGGGAGGTCGTGGCTTCGAATCCCGGCGTGTACCGATGACTTTGTTTTCTAAGATACGTACATTTGTGAAGTTGTAGGGGCAATACCAATCGCTAACAATGAAGGAAAACACCGCGAGGAAGCCTGAGTTTCTGAGGTGTTCACATACCTCGGCGCTTGAAATTACCGATTCGTGGCGGCTATCTGTCTCTTTCTGAGAGAATACCTGTGCCCTGAAGTATTATGGGCTACATAAATATAACACGCATGGTTCAAATCTAGCCAATTCACTAGCCGGTTTAACATTGGACGATGAAACGATGAGGACGCTTGGTCGAGACTTGCAAAGGACAGGATGGGTTGGCGTGCAAGAGTACGTTCACACAATGATCGCACAACGGCCTCGGTAAACGAATGAAACTACCAATCCGACCAATGTCTTGCAGTTACGTCCGTTTCTAGTCCAATGTGAAACCGGCCTATGTGAAAAAAAGTTTATTTTAATAGAGGAATATGCGACGAATATTCCTCTATTAAACCACAAGAAGAAGCCACAGCAGTGGACTCCATAAGAAGTCCACTGCTGGACATAGGCCTCCTCCATGGATTTCCAAAAGGACCGGTTGGAAGCGGCTTGCATCCAGCGTCTTCCTGCCACTTGGATGAGGTCATCTGTCCATCTTGCGGCTGGTCGTCCTACGCTGCGCTTGCCGATATGTGGTCTCCATTCGAGAACTTTTCGGCCCCGTCGGCAAGACATGTATTTTATGAAATAAACACATTGAATTGAATTGCCGGGCACGCTACTTCGATAGGAAAAAATGCTACTTGGCATAAAGCACACCTTTGTACCAAACATGTGTTTTGTGCAATAGAGAATTTTAACAATAATTTATTTATTTCATTTATTAGGACTACCAACAAGATTTACATCCATACATTTACCATTGACCATGAAACTGAAGATAAGCTAACTGTTATCTGACTTACAGGCAGCCACGTCATAATAGGACCATACACTTCTATGACCTTCGTTTTCCCCCCTTCCCCCCGCAGACATCCGTTACCAGCGCAGCCACGGACACTTCCTGCTGACGTCATCATACGACAAGTCCGCCAAGCTGTGGTCCAACCCAGCCTGGCACCCGCTGCGGACCCTCTCCGGCCACGACAATAAGGTACTCCATAAAATCGAGTTATCGTCAGTAAAATTCTAACAGGGCGTGAGTCTAAAAACCGGCCAAGTGCGAGTCGGACTCGCGCACGAAGGGTTCCGTGCCATTATCTGTACAACATTTGAATATTTCAACCTTCTACCTGTTGCCGTTATTAATATCGAGCAAAAAACGGCAAAAAAATCACGTTTGTTGTATGGGAGCCCCCCTTAAATATTTATTTTTAGTATTTTTTGTTATAGCAGTATCAGAAATACAGCATTTGTGAAAATTTCAACTCTCTAACTGTCACGGTTCATGAGATACAGCCTGGTGACCGACGGACAGAACGGACGGGCGGACAGCGGAGTCTTAGTAATAGGGTCCCTTACCCTTTGGGTACGGAACCCTAAAAAGGCAATAAGTAATAGGCTTAAGGATTCAACCAATCATTCAGCCCGTCCTCTTCCACTGCTGGACATAGGCCTCCCCCAAGACTTAAGGTTTGTCAGAGAGTTATGGAGCGTCCGATATGCATAAACAATTAAAAAACACAATTGAGTTGGCCGGCGCGGAGCATAAGAAGTTTAATACACAGGTTTTTTTGGATTTTCGTTACTTTTCGTCTTTGTTTATGCCTGGGTAATTTTACGTAAAAAAAAAATCTTATTGACGCGTAATTTTTTTCAAAACTATCACCATGTAATTCTGCCATGGTTAAAATGTCCCCTTAAGATACGGTGAACAGATGTGAAATTGCGAAATATGTGACGTCACACTAGCGAGGGGTTGGGGGCTCATAAATGTAAGCAACTGTGACAAGGACGGGGAGGGTCGACGTACTTTATGGGTGATCCGTTATGCAACTAGTCTTCTCATTGATATTGATATACTGACTTCGCCATATCTAGGAGTATGTTTGTAAAAAAAAAATATTTAAGCCCTACCCACAGAATTACGGTCTTATTTATAAAACGCGATTCCTTAAAACATTCCTCAGACGCAGTTTAAATAGTCTGGTAAAGGGAAATACGAAACCACAGATTGTTTAAACTGCCTCTGAAGAGTGTTTTAGGGAAACTTTTTTTTTTTATAAATACCGTTAGTCTAGGACCTAGATTATCGATAATGTAATAAATGTCGATATGAATTTGCTTCGCAGGTGATGAGCGCGGACATCTCCTACGACAATAAATACATAGCGACGTGCTCCTACGATAGAACCTTCAAGTTATGGGCGCCTGATCTAGCTTAAAATTATGTTGTGTGTAAGTGCATAAATAAATTAATATTTTTTGTTAATTGGTAAGAATAAAATTTAAAAAATATTTTTGAAGTATTTTTTTTTAGCAGAAAAATCCATTTACTTTCGTTCAGTAGAATTTGAGCAAGCTTTTTAGTAAACTATAGTTTGATGATAGTTGAGTTACGAAATCATGCGCAGACTTCTAGGATTTAATGAAATGACTTAATTACATACATACATAAACTCACGCCTGTATCCCAGAGGGGTAGGCAGAGACCGGGGACTGCCACTTGCCACGATCCTGACAGATCACTTTCGCTTCCTCAACATTCTTAGTCGTTGCATGCACGCACGCCGGTTTCGGGTACTTTTTATCTTGCCTTTTGCTAAAAATCCATCCCATCAAATTACATCCCAAGTATGTCCGCCTGGGACGTCCCTTACCGGCCCTTCCACGCACATTCGCCCGATTTTAAGATCAAAATTCAGGACAAAAATTAAAACATCAGATTTTTTATTATTTTTCAATATTTATTTGTACGGCAAATATATCTTACAATGTTGCGCATTCGCACACGTTCTTACCACGTAAGTAACGTCTTTGTCTATTTAATTACTATTAATTATTAAAACTAGTTATTTACACATTACAAATGTTTGGAAAGGATTTGTTAACTATTAATGATAGTTACAATTATTTACCAATAACTTAATAACTATGAACAACACTTACTGGAACAGATAAAGCTATTAAATTGAACTACAAGAAAGACAGACAATATCATTCTGTAAACTAAAAATAAGAATAACTGAATTTGCACGGATATTTGTTTATTTTTTCCATTTTACAATTTTCCGACGCTTCAGTACTTTTGGTCTCGGTAGACTGGGGTGGCAGGCGTCTTTTTGAAAGCATTAACTGTTAGTTTACTGCCCTCGGCGAAAAATTATTAAGTTACGTTCCGAAAAGATAAAAAAAAAATAAACAATATTAAATATAAAACTTAAAATTACAACATTTTAGTCTGATTCTTATATTCAGATAGTGGAGGCAATTCAAATGACAAAACAGGTAATTTTAAGATAAAACAGTGAGATAATTATTTTCGAATGAATTTCACGTGAATACGTACGCCTATCTATTCTTAGTTTACAGAATCAATTAAAAAATCTACTATATACAGTGTTAAGAAAAAATAAAATGACTCTTATTTTTTTACATTTTAAGAACGTAACCTTTAGAACACAAAAGGAAATTCATCTTTTCAATAATAATTATAGTCAAAAGTATTGTTCCCACATTTTCATCATTAATTACACAATTTATTATCTTTTAATTAAATTATTTAATCGAACAAATAAAAGGATTTCGAGATCAATAAAGGAAAACGCAACTCTCTTTAATTAAAACTTTTCATCATTCAAGAACTTTAACTGGTAAATGTACTTTGGAAACCAGTTACCTAATTTCCCAGTGAAGTATTATCTCAACCATAAATAACGTGCCCAGTGTTGCTACATAAAGAAACAAAAACCTTTTTATTTTCATTTTACATCAAGACAAAGTGTTGCCATATCACAAAAACCTTACCGACTAGAGTGTCCCATGGTATAAGAAAAGGTCAATAATAAAAAACAAAAATTTATGAAATAAATTCAAAATAAAATAATTAAAAAAAACCTGCTAAGTGTTCAAGGTTACCTCAAACTCTGGCATCAAAATAAAATACTCAAAAAATCACTAGACCTAACCTTTGAAGAACCCTCCCATTTCCTATACCATAGTATTAACCGAAGCTAAACCTAATTTTTCGTTGTAGGCGTATTGGAAACCGCGCCCATGTTTAGGAGACCCGGATAACTCCTTAGCTGGCTGGCCATAAGGTCCCGGTACATGGCCAACTGTCTCTGATCCATCTGGCCCGCTAAGCTCGAGTAAATCGCACTCATGTACATAGGGTCTATGAACGGTAAACTTGGCACCGCACTCTTTTGCATCTCAATCAGTTGGGCCAAATTGTTCTGGCCCTTGTAGACGTTTTGCAGAAAATTGTTCTGCATGAGCGTGCTAGACTGTGAATTGCTTGAACCGGTCGAGCCGGTTGGTGACGGATCGTCTCTGGTTGAATTTATTTGGTAGTTGGGTACGACTATGTTGGGTTTCCTGTCTTTTTGGGCGCCTGATGGGCTAGGTGTGTTGTACTGCTTGGAGTAGACCTCCTTTGGCGGTGTAGGAGTTTTAGTCGAGATGAACTTGCCGTTTGAGGATCTTTTTTGAGGCGCTCGATTTTTCACCGGTGTTTGATTTTTGGGACTGACTAAGGTGATCTCTAAGTTGGAGCCAACGACAGCTTTACCGTCTAATAGAGTGTAGTTCTTAGTAAGGTTTTGGGCTGGAGCAGGCTTGACTGGGGACGGGACGTTGGGGACTTTTACAATTTCAACGGCAGGCTTTTGAGGGGAGACTGCAGTACTAGTCTTGCACGTCAAGTCTAGTATGTCTTGAGGAGTGGGTTGCGTCGCCGTCGGTATGTTCCTAGTGGGTTTTATGGGCGTACCTTGCAGTATGTGTGGGGGTGGCATGAAGGGGTCTTTGGGGTTGCCGTAGACCGTTTTCTCCGGACCGCTTGTCCCGAAGATGCTCTTTCCCTGGATGACTTTTGGGGGTTGGACTCCGTTTGAGTAGCTCGGGAGTATGTTGTACATTTGGAACAGCTGTGCTTGGGTCATGAGCTGGTGTTGGACGGCTGGGTTGAGGAGCATCGGGGCTGGATGGACAACGGGAACTGGGGGAGTCCAGGTGTTGGGAATGGCTGTCACTTCTAAGCCTCTCTCCTTGAGTATGTCTAGCTTTTTCTTCTTCACCGACTGGGGACTCTCGGGGTATTCATCGAGGTCGATTATTTCCGGTGTCTTCGGCTTGTAGGGCACCTGGAAGATGAAAAAGAATGTCAATTTGCATCAATATTTTTGGCATTTTGTGTGTTAAAACCATGAAAAACATAAAAGAATGTCACTTTGCATCAATCGTTTTGGCATTTCGTGTGTCTAACACACCATGAAAAACATAACTGACTGTATTGTTAGTGTCAGATACCTCGAAAATTTTGAGCAGTTTATGAAGTTATCTCGAGCAATGTAACGGAGTCACCGCGCAAGTATAAAGCTAGTTAACAATCTCGTGTATCGTAAGGGCAGTTACCTCGAGAATCTAGACCAGTGCAGACATTTACCTCGACAATCTTCTCAATGTAAGGCAGTCACGGCGACAATATAAGGCTAGTTACCTCGACAATCTTGTCGATGTAAGGCAGTTACCGCGACAATTTAAGGCTAGTTACCTCGAATATTTCGTTATCGGTCGGCGGGCCGTGGCTGGACGAGACCTGGTTGAATGGCGCTAGCGCGGGCGGGTAGTTCATGCCCGAAATTACTAGCGCGTCTCTTCGACTGTTATAAATTTTACATCTACAATCTCGTGCATTGTAAGGACAGTTTCCTCAACATTTTCGTGCATGGTAAGGACAGTTACCACGACAATATCGTCCATTGTAACTACAGTTGCCTCGACAATCTAGAGCACTGTAAGGACAGTTACCTCGACAGTCTTGAGCAGTGTAAGGGCAATTACCGCGAAAATATAAAGCAGTTACCTCGACAATCTCGTCATCGCTCGGCGGGTCTTGGCTGGAGGAGACCTGGTTGGCAGGAGCCGGCGCGGGAGGGTAGTTTATGCCAAAGTTGCTGGCGTGGCTGGTTGAACTGCTAACAGGAGGTGAGGAGGAGGCAGAGTCTGGTCGCAGCGGCGGCATCGGGGCTGTGGAAGAGGACATCATCATCATCAGCCATTTGACGCCCACTGCAGGAAACAGGCCTCCCTCATGGTTTTCTGACCATGAAGGGTTTTGCCATAATCGCCACGCTTGGCAGGCGGGTTGGCGATCGCAGTATGCGGTTGGAGTCTCAGGAAGACGCTGCTGCCCGTCTCCTGGTAATGTATTTCCTTAGTCGCCTTCTACGATATCCACGGAAGGAAATGGAGTGACGCTATTCTCAATCCGGCGCCACACGGAGTTTCTTAATCCCGCGCCACACGGAGCAGAAGAGGACATTCTTAAGTTAATTTAAGCCAATTAATTTATTACAAAATCGACCTGAAGGCAGCGTACGTCACATCTATCTGCATAAAACAAAGTTGGGTTATGTTAGGTTAGGTTTACTAGGTGATGGACGAATGTTGGTGGTGATGGATCGACGTGGGGAAATAAGGCCGTTGCGCCGCCGCATGGACATAGCTCATGTCCCCTACTTGATGTGTTCTGTTATGTTTGTTATTTTTTGCTTGCTATTTTACGTGTTGTATACGTCTATGTGGCGACAAATAAATGCATTTCTTCTTCTATTACTCTATATTATATTGACGAAATGTGATCAAATATGGTGAATTTGGATGGAATTGGCTGATGAACTGTGTAGGAAGGGAAACGTGAAGTACGGACTGTTGAAATACTCGCGGATGTTCTGCATGCGTATATGTCGTCAAAATCTTCTTTTTAGGGCTCTGAGAGTTAAACATCCCAAAAAATATTGAATTTATTATTTATTCTGATTTAGGCACGACTGCACTTGACACTGACACTATGAGAAGAGACAAAAGAAGAAAACACTATGAATCTGGTCGAACAAAACGCGTGTTTTAAAAATAACCCTATAGAGGTACCTAGTCATTTTTAGAACGCGAACTTTCAGAAACACGTCGTTTAAAAAAAAAGAGTAATAAGATGTGTTTTACAACAACTTTTTTCCAGGAGTTTTTCTCAATTTGATATTTTTCGAAAAAGTAAATTTTGCATAGTGGAAATGTTCAATTAAAATTGTGGAAATATCTCGGTTTTGAAGCTCCCTGTGTTTATTTTTGGGACGGCCGAATTGCACTGTGTATTTTTGCAAATTTTTATGTCATGTGCTCTAGTGTATAGTAAAGAGTACATACATAAACTCACGCCTGTATCCCAGAGGTAGGCAGACACCAGGGACTGCCACTCGCCACGATCCTGACAGATCACTTTCGCTCCCTCAACATTCATTAGTCGTTGCATGCACGCACGCCGGTTTCGGGTACTGTTTATCTTGCCCTTTGCTAATACGTAACTGTTATAATAATGTATTGCCTGAAGACCTATTGAGAATTTGAGACAAGCTAAAACAAAAGGAATGTTTAAAAATTTATTGAAGAAACACTACCTAAATAAGGTATAGTCTTGTTCGTACGGAACTATATTAAGTTAGTATAAGTCTTTAAACGTAATTAAGAGAGCAACGTACCAACAAACTGTATTCACAGTTTGGTACTATATTAAATATTTTAAAACTTTTTGTTGGCTTTCTGTACCTATGTGTGCAACTTATTTTGTTAGTGATAAGCTGTTAGTTTTCCAAATAAATAAAAAAAAACTTCGCTGCCGCCCGTCTCCTGGTAATTGATTTCCTTAGTCGCCGTCTACGACATCCGCGGAAGGAAATGGAGTGACGCTATTCTTAATCCGGCGCCACACGGTATCTTATCAAATGTTATGTTAACTCACGTGTGGTGTTGGTGGTGGTCGTAGCAGGCTGCAGGGAGCGCGCCGGCTTCACTCGCACAGAGCGGAGCGAACTGCGGCCGGCCGGACGCGAGGCGCCCTTCTGGAATGACGGAGAGTGTGGTTAGCTGGTAGTCAGCTGACTCCGGGCGACTTTGAATTCGTTCGCAGTATTTTAAGGGGTGATTCTAAGCATGATATAGGAACATGGTGCTATGATTTGGTGCCAGACGTGACAATAATTACGCGGCAAAAAAATTTTTTTTTGTTACCCAAGATGTCTTCACTTGAGCATAAACGAACAATAGCAGGAAGAAAAGTAATAAAATTCCAAAAAAATAAACAATGTTTTGTGAGTCTTATGGTCGGCGTCGCCCAACTCAATTGTTTTTTAATTGTTTATGTGTACCGGATGAAAGACGCTTAACACAATCACTTGACCTGGTCCCAAAGTAGGATACCCTGTGCTATGATAACCAGGCAAGGACATCACAATCATGGAAATACACCCAGACTGGGGCCATTTGTACAAATGTACGGCGGCCCCCAGTGGGAATCGAACCCAAACGTTTATAAAAACACGATCCCTTTAAAAACACTCCTCAGAGGCAGTTTAAATAATCTGTGGCTAGTATTTTACATCTTCGTCAGACTATTTAAAATGCCTCTGAGGAGTGTTTCACGGAATCGAGTTTCTATAAATAAGACAGGCATAAATGACAAGTCACGCTTGGAAAATTTTAACATAAGCCTCATTTAAATATTTTGCTTAATCTCACCCATCCTAACACGGACGATCTCAGTTCGGTACCGAACTATTTAAAACTATTTTATTTATTTCAAAATTAAAATTTTAGTGCGTAAAATTTTAGAGCAAACCATTTATTTTAAACATCTGAAGTTATAGTTGGGACCTCCTTTCCCTTTCTGTCCTTTTAAAGGACATTTCGGCATATACGGTCTTACTTCGATTCCTCTAAAACGCTCCCCAGAGGCCGATTAAATAAACTGTGGTTACGTCTTTCTCTTTACGACAGAATATATAAATGAGTATATAAATACATAATTATATCACAGTTTTTATAACTTTCCATTGAAAGTTATAAAAACTGTGACACAGTACAAACAATAATATCTCAACAGAATAAGCAATAAAATAATAAATAAATACATAATCAAAAATAGTTGTAATAATGTAACGAATGTGTTATCCTACTAATATTATAAATATGGTAGTTAGATAGTTCGAATCCCGGGGAAGGACATAGGATACTTTTCATCCCCGAAATTACTCATTCCGTGCGGACGACAGTCGCGGGCCAAACCTAGTATAATAATAACAATGACCATGATGATAATAATAATAATGTGTAATAACAATCATTATGGTGATGATAATAATGTAATGTTGTATTGTTGATAATGTAAATAATGCATGCACTATTTGTGTATCCTATTTGCAATGCTACGGGCATTGGCAAACTAAGTTCTTAGTAGCACTAAATTGTAATGAACACGAAACTGTTACACGTGGTTGCAAATAAATATTGATTGATTGATTTAAACTGACTCAGGAGTGTTTTAAGGGCTCGTCTCTTTTTTTTATAAATAAGACCACACCATAATTTGAGTTAAGAGTTTCTCATTCATTAGCAACGATGTGTATTGTGCGTAATTATGAATTTACCTGATCCGAGCTCAGGTCGCTGTCGGCCGAGTGTCCGTTGTGCGTGGTGGTGCTCGGCGCTTGCGAGCGGAGGGACAGATCGCCCATGAACGTGGAGTCGGGGTGGCCTGGAGACAATATTACAAGTGAAATTGAAATATTGCCAAAAAAATTCAAATAACGGTGAAGGTAAACATCGTGAGGAAACCCAGTGTGTTCAGTTCACATACCTCGGCGCTTGAAATTGCCAATCAGCGACGGGCACGCATGGTAATTAAGCCCATACTCTTTCCCTCTCTCTGAGAGAAGGCCCGTGCCCTGCAGTGGGACGCATATAGGCCACATAAAAAAAGCAAGTAAGTTGCAAAACCATTTTAAAACACGCTTAAAAAGTTAGCTAACTAAAAGTAGTTTCGTAGACTTAGATCATTTTTTTCGCTTAAAAATCAATTAAAGCAGCCCAAATGAAAAAAGTCGGCCTAGAGCCAGTTTCTGAATTGATAATTTAACTAAGTAAATACTTAAGTAACGTTCTGTCACGCTCTTTTCTACGAAATTCGAAGATTTACTTAGCGAAATTCTCAATTCAGAAACTGGCCCCTAGGCGCTAAAAATCACCTATTTTCTCAAAAAATACAAAAACAGAACTTTTTTTCAGGACAATGCCCATTGTAATAAATATTGACATATCATCATCAACCCATTATGTCCCCACCGAGGGGCACGGGTCTCTTCCCTGAGGAAGGTATAGGCCATACTCCACCACGGGGGCCAAGTCCGGATCGGTGGAGGCTTGTAGACTAGTGGCTCGTCTACTGTCAGAAGTTGTCAAGCCGCCCTAAGGCCTCTGACTTGGCTTAACGACTGCCATCCATCGACGGCAGCCGGCACCAACAGCTTAACGTGCCTTGCGAAGCACGGAACCGCTCGGAAAAATGCCACTAGCGTTAGGCATAGACGGCGACCCATCCATGCACTGAACGCGCCCTGTGTTGCTTAACCTTCGTGATCGTTTAAGATCACTCAGGCAGCCGGGGCTACGAGCGATTCGAGCGACATATATTACACTTGTAAACATTGTGTTACAAAAATGTGAACTGTTTAGAGTTGTCCGTGTATGAGCAAAATAACTCACCCAAGTTCAACTTCTGCGCCAATTCCGTCAAAAACATGCTGTTCCCGTCACTCAGACCCTGCTTACTCGCGATCTCCTCAAGAATCTTACTCGAGTCCTTCAAATTATACTTGTTAGCTATCTCGGCGATCAGAGCACTATTATCCTCCGCGAACGACTTAATCATCTCGTTATTCCTAAGATCCTCCGGGAAGGTCAAGTACTTCGTGTCTACTTTGGCTTCTTGTTTGTAGTCTAGAAGTAGTTCGACTGGTTTTAGTGTCAGCTTCAGCGGGGAGGATGATTCTTTAGCTGCTAGTGAGTCTAGGAATTCTTTGTTTATTGTGTCGGCGGGTTTTTCTTCCTTAACTTCCTTTTTGGGTTCGCTGAGGTCCTCCGCCTTTGGTTGGGGAGGGGGGGTCCTCAGGCGTTTGACTGGGGTCTCCAGCTTGGTGGTGGTTTCCCGGAGTGGGGATTCTGTGACGTCTATGGTGTCGACGATGGGCGGCGCGTGGGTTTTCGCGGTGGTGTTGAAGATAGTGGTGCCGTTGCGTCTTTGGTGATTTTCGTAGGATAGTAGGAACCTGAAAGTCGGAATGTTCGGTTAAGCTTCTACATAGTTATAGATTCAACGGTTTTCACTCTAACTGTGAAGGAAAACATCGTGAGGAAACCAACGGCTTGGTTGGCTCAGCACGTATTGACTTATCTTTCCTGTGGGCAAGCCCACTCCATCTAAAAAAAAACAATGTCCCAGGCACTGCAGCGTCCGAGTGGTCCCTTCACCCATCTAGTGTGAGTGAAGGTGCCACTGGACACTGCATAAATCATCTCATTACGTAGATGCAACGCCGATGCAAGTTTAAGTTATAGATGTCTAGGCCCGATGGGTAAGAAGCTAAACAAAATGTATACATATAAAGAAAAAAAAATACATTCCCTTTTAATCGGTTTGGTCCAAAATGAAATGTGCTGAAAGCTGTAATGTTTCCTGTAAAGAATCAAGAAACCTTCAAACTTGTAACTGAAAATTGATAATTTTAGGTGCGTGCGTGCGTGCGTGCGTGCGTACGTGGTGGGTCGTGCGTGCGTGCGTGCGTGGTGTGTGTATGTGCAATGGTTGTGTGCGTGCGATTGTGTGTGTGGGTGTCTAAGCAGACGCAAATAATGTTTCAATTCAATGCAAGCCAACGGCAGCTTACCTCTCGCAGTAAGACTTGGCGATCTGCGCGTCGGCGGGGCACCGCATCCTCTCTTTCTCAGACAAAACATAGGTGGGTAGCCACCCTCTTTCTCTAGGCTGAAAGCGACTAAACAAACGGCTAGACCAAGCCAACAGCTCACCTCTCGTAGTAAGTCTTGGTGGTCTGCGCGTCGGCGGGGCGCGGGCGCAGCGCCGCGTGCACGGCGCGCCAGCCGCGCCGCCGCGACACGGCCGCGTAGCCGCCGCGACGCGACACGCCCTCGTATAGCGCGCGTAGAGATACTGAAGGGGGCGGAGAGAATACGCGTTAGTTCGTAACGTAATATGACTTCCAGAGAATACACGTCCCAGGCGGACATACCAAATAGGGGATGTATAATATTAGCAAAGGGCAAGATAAAAAGTGCCCAAAACCGGCGTGCGTGCATGCAACGACTAATGAATGGTGAGGAAGCGAAAGTGATCTGTGAGGATCTTGGCGAGTGGCAGTCCCTGGTCTCTGCCTACCCCTCTGGGATACAGGCGTGAGTTTACGTATTTATGTATAAAACGCGTTAGCTCATAACATAACTAACTTCCACAAAACGCAATCTCTTGTCCTGGTCCCGAACTAGGATACCTGTGCTATGATAACCAGGCAAGGACATCACAAATATGGAATTACACCCAAACTGAGGCCATTTGTACAAATGTACGGCGGCTCCCACGCCTCACGCCATTATCCCGGAAGGGTAGGCAGAGACCAGGGTCTGCTACTCGCCATGACGCCCTGCCACTTGCCAGTGCTCTGTGTCTACCCACCCGGGATACAGGCGTCTGTTTGTGATGTGTGATAAAGAAAAGTACTCGTACCTATATTTCAAGCAATTCCAGGTGAATACAAACATAATCGTGTATAAAAACGGCCCAATGCGCGCGCCTATTCACACGTGCCAGAAACCACGTGACAAAATTCAAAAATGTCTCCCGAGCTTTGCATAACTCTCGCACTGTATTTTTAAACCGAAAGTGGTTAAAAGGACACGGTCGCCCAAGGACACGAGGCCGTAGGTCTCGCTTCGTGATGCGGAGTTGAGTAATCCCACCGCTGCGAGGCTGTAGGCCGAACTCCGCTTAAGCCGAGGCGAAGGGCCGAGTTCCGTTGACGAAGCCATACGAGTGCCACGGGGAGCGAAACTCGGAGCATAATAATAACAACATACGTACAATCTTCAATGCTCTGCGCCGTTTTGAAAGACTCGCTCCGCGTCTCGTAGAACCTTCAGCTGAGAATTTCTTGTCCAGGCACCTTCCGAAAATATCGTAAGTAATGAGGCGCACTGCGCGCGCTTAGTTACGTGCTCCAAAACCAGAGGGCCTTGGCAGTTTGCAATAATAACAATATACTCACAATCCTTGAGACTCTGCGCCATCTTGAAAGACTCGCTCCGCGTCTTGTAGAACCCCTTCAGCTGGCGCATGAAAACCTTGTCCAGCGCCTCCCTCTCCGCCTGCTTCTTGCGGTCCTCCTCATCATCATCGCTGGTCTTCCCGTTGCGGAGGGAGATACGCCGGGGGGTCTGCTGGAGTACAGAAGAGACGGTTAGTTAGCTTGTTAAATTAAATAAGGTCTTTAACTTGTAGCCGTTTCATAGAGAACGAGATGCCGATAGGTAAGTCTTACGACAGCTAAGTAATAGTACTCTACTACCACTATTAGAACACTTTATTGAATGTTCGTCTCACCTGCTTTCGCCCAAGCGCGAAGTGCGAGTGAGAGCGCGCGTGCGCCCCTTCAAGTCAACTTATGAGGCGCGCGTGCGCCCTTTTACGGCGAACTATAGAGTGTTCATCTCACCACCTGCTCGTTCGGCGACCGCTTCTCACCGTCGCTCTCGCTCGAGCGCGCGCGTTTGCGCGTGGGTTTACGTTGCGCTATTGAGTTTTCGGCAACAAGTTTTGTTCAATGTCAGCTAATTTTTAACATAAGGGGACGCGCGTGCACCCCTTTACGTCGAGCTATAAAGTGTTCGTCTCACCTGCTGCTCGCCCGGCGATCTTTGCTCCCCATCTCTTTCACTCGAGCGTGAGGTGCGCTAGTGTGCCCCGTTACGCTAAACTATTGAGTGTTGGCGAGGCGGGAAGATGGCAGGTGGACCAGGCCAGTAACGGAGTGGCGGCCGACAACTGGGCGGCGGCGGTCAGTAGGCAGACCAACGATCTGAGGCAGATTGATGGCGGCGGCTGGACGAGGGTGGCTGAGGACAGAAGGAAGTGGGGAGCCTTGGGGGAGGCCTACGTCCAGCAGCGGACGAGAACGGGCTTATTGATTGGGTGGTCGTCTCACCTGCTGCTCGCTCGGCGACCGCTTCTCGCCGTCGCTCTCGCTCGAGCGCGAGGTGCGCGAGTGCGAGCGAGACCGCGCGCGCCGCCGCCGCCGCCCGCGCGGCCGCCCCTTCAGCTTGGGCGCCAGGTGGTTGCAGACGAACTCGTGCCCTTCCAGCTCTGGGTAGTCGAAGGTTTCCTGCGAGGGAGGTGAGTCATCATGGGAGTTCTTAAAAGAAGCTTGGTGGGCCACGCAGAAAGGACGTGGGGCGAGGGCGCGGAAAAGACGCGACGCGTTGTACAGAGTCACAGACCACAGAGAGTCACTGTCCACGTCCTTTCTATGTGACCCACGCCTAAAAACTGCAGTTAGGAATGAGTTTCGAAGTAGCACTGTCCCTCGTGCTATTTCGATCCCACTTCTGATTACGCAATTAGTCTAAGACTCACCCTGCAGTATAGTATCCTAGTATTGGCGGTGGGCGCCGCGTACCCGCCGAGCGCGGCAACCAGCGACTGCCGGAGCCAGTGCGCGTGCGCGCCCTCCAGCCGCGACAGCAGCGCGCGGTAGCGGCAGTACCGCGGGTATGAGAACACTACCACGCCCGGTGCGTTCTCGTCTAGGGCTGCGAGAGAGAGAGGGGTTTTTAGAGAGAGACCCCTGACATAATTGCCAATAGTTACAAATGATACTCGTAACTATGGCATTTTAAAGGTATAAAGTCATGCTACGACATGCATTTTCCTTATTTCATTTTTTCGGAAAATGTAATGCTTTTTAAAGTCTCATTGCCACTCTTAAAGAAACTAAAAACTTCCTGCGTTTTTGTCTATTATGCGATCGCACTATAGAATTCCCAATTCAGCATTAATTTTGGGAGGTTTGAAATTCTCAGGAAACACAATATCATACACCATTAATTTTGGGAGGTTTGAAAGACATGGCAAAATTAACGTGTCTGACAATAGCTATCGAATTCACTAGTTTCTTTTTTTTTTAAACGCACTTTTGTAAAATATCTCGACTCAAACTCAAATCTATTATAACGCCTCTTTTAAAACTGTTGTTAATTTTAGTTTGTGGTTGTAATTTGTTTGAATAATAATAGCAACAGGCCACACTGCGCTTTAGAGCACTTAGGGCTGTCGGTACTGACTGAAGTTCACACCACTATGCTGAGTCAGCTGCCATGTGCAGCATAAGAAACGCACCGCGACACACCTTGTAGTCTTTTTTTGTTGTCCATATTTTGTTTTGTTTCAGTTTTAACTAATGTGTAACTAGTGTATCTGTTCTTTGCAATAAATGTTCTTCTTTCTTTCAATAAAAAAGCATATCAATTAATAAAACGCACCTATGGACTTTTTTTCAGAGTCCACGTCGCTAAAGTCCAGCTGAGCGCGGTGCAGCGGCTGCGTGGGGCGCGGCTCGGCGGGCGGTGCGCACGCGCCGCGCCACACCGCGCGCAGGCCCCAGCGCCACTCGGCGCCCGCGCTCACCCAGCTGGGCAGATCAGAGGCGCGCAGGACCACCTTCTCGCCGATCGCCAACACTTCGTCCTGGGGACAAGGGAGAGAATAGTTAAATTAAATTAGGGCATGTTAACATTTGTCTCCAGTCACGCCTGTTTGTAAACGAAGACGCAGTCTAACATGTTACGTGCTTACCTATCAAATGCCGGCTAACCTTAATTATACAGACACCCAGGTTATATATCTCTGACTTAAAAAGCATTTCATTTTATTTTTGGACCGTCTCTAATGACTATATCTTCTCAAGGAAAAAAGCTTTAAGCGACACACTTACTTATTAAGACTTCGATGATAAGCTAATTACATTAAATACTGGAGTGCAATAAAGAGTTCTCTAATCTTACATATCTAAAAGGAGCGCATAGTGCGCCCCTTAAGCCTGAAGAGTGACTATATTACCCCGACAAAGGGTGACGCGCGCAAAACGTTGCAACGCAAACCGCACTCAGGTACTTAATAAAAGTCGCACCATCCCTACAGACATACTACACACGGTGTAGTGAAACCTTTGAAAGTTGAAGACATCTTTAAGTTATCGGTTAGGTAAGCTTCAGTGAGTCAACCTAATTAACACAGCCGCTCAGATGCCAAGAAGCAAAACAGTACATGCGTCAAAACGCTCTGAATCACGTAGCTAGACGGGAACGAAATGCCATGGGAATACCTATTTAGAGTAAAATATAAAATGTGTAAAATTAAGCTCTGAGAATGAACAGTAAATAAAGAACAGAATAACAGCTCGGTAACACACTCCACTAATGTCAAGATGGATTTTCCACTTGGCATGGCTATTCGTAATCGCGTATTTGCCGACGATTTGTAATACATTGCAGGGTTTACCAAATCAGTGTTAAAGGTTCGTCAGGAAACCCGGCATTGGATAGTTAATATTTGCCAAATATTACGCGCACCCAATCCTCAACGATGTCAATCGTCTAACTGTCAAATTAGTATAGAATTTGACTGTTAGGCGATTAAAATCGCTTAATTGGCTATTTGACATTTTGAGATAGCGTTTATGCCAAAAACTGCTGGTTTTAGCGTTAATGCTATCTACTCAAACATTTTTTTACTTTAGTTTCACGGCCATGGGTCCTAAAACATCACTATTGACAAAAACAACGTGATTGAGAGATTGTAATGACACTTTTTGCAAAAACGACGCCCTTAAGGCATTGAGATTACTCGCTTTAGACACATTTTGCGTAACTCTATTGTGGACCCATCCTTCTGTGCCACTCACTCTACGCCCTCAGCATCGGGTTCGACCCTGCGAAATTACTTCAAGGGGGAGAGTGGGGCGGCCGCAGGGCCGCACTAGGGATTTTTAGCCGTACGCTTATTCTTTAATTAATAATACCTTATTGCACACGAAACATTGAACAGGACACTACATAAGAAATAACATGTACAAAGGCGAGCTTTTATCTGTAAGAGAATTCTTCCAGTAAACCTTGGAGAATCGGAGAAGCAGCAAAAAACGGGACTATGTACGTGTATATAATAAACTACAATAATCTTAAAAACCTACAACAGCCAGAATTAATACAATGCATAAAATACCTAAAAAAAAATTATAATAATACAAAAATATGTAGCTCTAAGTTATTACAGAGATAATAATGCTCTTTCAACTGCTTCTTAAATGTACCAATCGTGGGACTAGCGCATATTTTCTTTAGTGATGTTTTTAAGCAAAGCCTCACACCACATTTACCAAAAGTATACTCATTTTGTACATTGTACAATCATGAAATGTGTCGACCTCGTAGCGCAGCGGTAGTGCATCTGCATACCATGCGAGAGGTCCCGGGTTCGAATCCCGGCTGGGAACAAAAAAAAAAAAAAAACCCCCAGGTCTTGGATGTTTACATGTTTGTGATGTCGTTGTTTCTGGTTCCCACGACACAGGGTATCCTAGTGTGGGGCCAGAAGCAATGTATGTGCCTGTATGTAAATGTTTATGTTTATGTTTTATGTTTTACAATGTACAAAATGAGTATACTACCCAGGCGGGGCACATTCCACTAATGTCAAGATGGACATTCTATCATTAAATGTGTTAGAATGTGCGAGCGAGACGGTATGCCGGACGAAACAGCAGCCTCACAGTGACAATTGAGAATAGACACATCGGCGCTTATAGATGCCACCGCCTGGGCAGAGCTCCATAAAACTACAATTCGCTGTTTCTTACGTCAATTCAAGGTGCATTGCGTAGTAAAGTCAACTTGTTAATAATATGTGGCTCAATCGACTTTGCAATGTATAACGAATTATTATTATTATTAATACGTTTATTGCACATAAGTAAAAAATACAATGGCAATGTGGCGGACTTAATGCTATAAGCATTTTCTACCAGTCAACCACAGGAGGTGCAAGAAATTAACTGGTAGGCATTATCATAATAAACCATGAATTGCAGCTCTATAAAACAGACCATGATACATTCTTGAGTAATGATCTCCCAGTTCCATTTGTAGCTTCATCAACGTCCACTGCTGGCATAAGAAAATACATGTCCTGAACAACAATACAACCAAAAACAAACAATATACTGAATCCGGGAAAAATACCTGCATGTGACCCTGTACAATTACTCGGTGGGGGAGGGAGGTGGAACGGGCTGCATGGGCGTATTAAGGAGGCTATTTTGGGATTTCTAGGACAGTCGATAAAGAGAAGTTATAACACTGGAATAAATCCACAGTAACTATAATATTTATACTTAGTAGAATGTGCATGAAATGAATATGTTTGTACAATAAGCAACTGTTCAATCTTTTGATTTTCATTTCAAAATCGACCGTAATGCTATTGAGTAGAGTCTAAGTTTGTAATATTGTGTATTGGTTGATGTGCTGTCGACTCGTCTGTGAATGGAAAATGACGTCATCAAAACCAGAAACAATGTAGAGCCCACAGATTAAAAAGAAAAAAGACAAGGTAGAGCCTTTTGACACACAATCTATTTTTGGCATATTTTTTCCTCAGAAAATTACTTAGATAAAATTTACGTCCATAAATTACGAAGTACTAATGGATACAAATTATTGTGTAGACTGACGAAGCAGAAATGCAGAAATCCTAGCTAAAAAGTGATGGTGGCTCGGTCACACGTCTCGTACGTAAGACCAACATCCAACCAGGCAGAGCCTCACGTGGAAACCTCCGGGAAGGAGAAAAGGGGGCATCCAAAAACCACCTGGCACCGAACAGTTATGTCAGAGGCGAAAACAGTTGGGTTGGGATGGGAAGACCTCGAAGTCGCGGCTCAAGACCGCAGCAAGTGGAGATCTTTTATAAAGGCCCTATGTCCCTGATGAGGGACAACAGTATATAAGTAGGTAACGGATACAAATAAGACCATACAGGTCTCAAGCTAAAGAGACAAGGGGTCCACCTGCGTATTTGCACATGAACCGCGGACCTGCACCTCTATTATGTAAGCCTACACTGGTTGATTTTTACCCATTCGCGCGACTCTGTATCTAATATATAAAAATCTCACAGTGTTTGTTATCGAACTCCTCCGAAACGGCATCACCGATTTTTATAATTTTTTTGTGTATATTTGGTAGGTCTGAGATCGTACGCTAATTAATATGGCAAAACCACGTTTGCCGAGTCAGCTAGTGTATGTATATCTCTTTGGCAAGCTCTGTAGCCTAAACGGCTTGATGGATTCTAGCTTGAGAGGTGTCGTTCATCTCACCTGTGAGAGTGACACTGGGTATATCAAAATAATAATTAAATACTTTTTCAGCCAGTCCTACTAGATATTTTAACAATTCGGGAACGTTAAGATGGATAAACAAATAGTAATGGATGGTAAAGAAGTAAAAGACATAAACTCCCACCAATATCCACTCTCAAAAGGCCACTTGCAAGGCGTCAGATCAGATAATTTTGCAAACAAAGGCATTTTCAGCACAAATGGAACTTGGATCGACCTGAGTGCGCCCCTGCGCCCACCTAAATGAAGGGGGATGAACTAAAATTGCTTTCAAATAACAAAACCCCTGCCGGTCCATTCCACATTGATGCTGCCATCTCAACTCGTTTTATTAGAACGTTTTAAGAAAAAAATTGTGCCACTTTGTGGGACTTATTATATATTAAAAGGCTTACTACATGTCTAAGTTTTGCCGTATACAATTGGCGGTGTTATCGCTAAGAGCGATCTCTTAAAGACAACCTTAGTATGGATAGAACTGAAAGATGACGAGTGTGAGTAGGTACAGTCTATTCATCCTTACTTGTCCAATTTAGTAAACAATATTCTAACCTCAATATTGACATTTGATGCCAAAACTAGATATTTTCTTGCAAGTTCGTGCACTTTGTTTATAAACATAGCAGCGTATTATCCAAAATGGTGTCCCAGGTTACTTCATTTATGGGAATATGCCAGTTTTCGACTAAAAAGTCATACTTTGCGGGTAGAATCTTGTTTACTAAATTGGACAAGTAAGGATGAATAGACTATAGGTGTACATGAAATATAGGTATGGGAAGAAAAGAATACCCTAAGTTGAATGCTGTTTAAGCCGCATATAAGAAAGTGGTGAAAGTCGGCAAGTCGCTAGACTGCCTCGTTGGACTAGCCGTAAAGGCGCTTACTAGCAAGTGGGTTCGATGCCCACTGGGTGCCGCCGGACAGTTGTACAAACGGCCTCAGTCTGGATGTATTTCCATGTTTGTGATGTCCTTGCCTGGTTACCATAGCATAGGGTACTTCTAGCACTTCTATCACGTAACTGTCCACTCTATCGGGTTAACCACTTTCACGAGTCCATAGTGTCAAAATATGTATGTATTTGACAGTTCGGAGTACGTTAAATCAGACAACTCCATACAGTGGAGTACTTACGTAATAGCGCCCCAGATCAAGTGATAAGATAAGATAAGATAAGAATATTCTTTATTTTACCAGGAAAAACAAATATTTAAAAACATACAGTACAATTGGCGGCCTTATTGCCTACGGAAATTTCTCCCAGGCAAACAACGATGGAGTGGTTGTGATGTGTGGAAGTTATTTCTCTTCTCTTGTATGTTTTACAACACAAGCTAAAATACTGTATTTAACAGAGCCGCGCACAATGTCGTGGGTGATATATTGACTATTACTTTTGTTTATCCTGTAAATACTCATCTAATATACTCCTATAAAAATCTTATGTCACATTGTTGATTATCGAACTCCTCCGAAACGGCTTCACCGAATTTTATGAAATTTTTTGTGTATATTCGGGAGTTCTGAGAGTAGGTCGTAGGCTAATTAATATGGCAAAACAATGTTTGCCAGGTCGGCTAGTAGAATATAACTGTTCCACGCCATGTTCGTCTATAATGCGTCGTAAGAAACCAGAAACAGCAACAAACTAAACGGAGCAAAGCGCTCCCCGGGCCCCGTAACGAGAATCGAACCCGGAACCTTCCATTAGAGAGGGGTATACTTATCCCAACAGCCTACGTCAGCTGCAACGGTACTAACCCATTGTCTGGGAACCGTGGTTTACGCTCGTTGTGTTTGTCTGCGTTACTTAAGTGCTTACTTTGTGAAGGTAAGTAGATAAGCAATTTTTTATTGATTCAAGCTACAGAAATGAATCTGACACGGCGTATCCTTTTCAGGATTCCGTACCTAAAAAGGAAAAAACGGAATTGTTACAGGATCACTTTGTTGTCGTCCGTCCGTCCGTCCGTCCATCCGTTCTGTCTGTCAAGACCCTTTATCTCGGGAACGCGTAGAGGTATCCAGTTGAAATTAAAATAATATGCTCAGCAAGTTAACGTAAAAAAAGATACGGCCGTTTATGTGGCAAAAAACGTATATTTCGTTCCGTTGCCCTAGAACTATGAAATTTGGTAAGTAATATCCTCTTATACTACAATTACAGGGAAAAATATGAAAACTATCCATTTGTAATTAAATCATGAAAAAAAATTGTCATGGAAGTTGGGGAAAAGCTCGAAAAAAACTGCGAGACTCGATTCTTGAACTATTTATAATATGTAGTACCTACCTACAAATTTGTACGGGACCCACGGGCGAGTATGGGCTTCATTATCACGCGTGCCCACCGCGGACTGGCAATTTCAAGCGCTGAGGTATGTGAACACCTCAGACACTCAGGTTGCCTCACGATGTTTTCCTTCACAGTTAGCGAGTGGTATTGATTCCACACGCTAACGGTGATGAAAAACATCATGAGGCAACCCGCGGCTTGGTTGGCTCCGCACGTATTGACTTGCCCTTCCTGTGGGCTAGGCCGACTACTCTGTCAGAATGGTATACGTGCTGGGCAAGCCTACTCCATCTAAAAAACAATGTCCCAGGCCCTGCAGCGTCCGAGTGGTCCCTTCACCCATCTAGTGTGAGTGATGGTGCTACTGGACGCTGTATAAATCGTCTCATTACGTAGATGCAATGGTCAAGTTTTTTTTTGTCAACAGTAGACAAACTGTTTACTGAAACAGTTTACTGTTATACTAAAAACTGTTTCTCAAGTTTATCTGCAGACAACATATACTGTGGTAAAATTCTAAATAAGCACCCGTCTACCTAGCCATCCAAAAAGGTCAAACCCATACGTAAACCTTTTTAAAAGCACACGTCTACTGAAGGACAAACTGCCCCAAAACAGAAAGTCGGACGGTCTACATTTGCGTATGTTTACCAAACTTTTGCTGCAAATAAAAATGTTCACATCAATTAATCAATCAGCCCCATATTCGTCCACTGCTGAACGTAGGCCTCCCAGTAGGCATGCCACTTTCTTCTGACCTCTGCCAATGCCAACCTCCTTCGGCAATTTTCCTCAGATCATCGTCGACGTCGGTGCTCAACGCAGCGTGTTTGGCATTCATATTTTTTATTTATTTATCATACGAATAGACCGAAGTGACAGGACAATACGAAAACAAATTTAATGGTTAAATTCCGTTTCATTCAGCAGTGATGTGAATGTAAGCAAAAATTTTGGAAATACTATCGTTTTATTAGCAAAGGGCAAGATAAAAAGTACCCGAAACCGGCGTGCGTGCATGCAACGACTGATGAATGTTGAGGAAGCGAAAGCGATCTGTCAGGATCGTGCCAAGTGGCAATCCCTGGTCTCTGCCTACCCCTCTGGGACACAGGCGTGAGTTTATATATGTATTGTATGTACTATCGATTTTAGAAATACTATCAATATTTGATATTTCTTGAATATTAATGAGAGGAATGACTGACCTAGGACGATCAGTCAACTTCATAGACATAATTGTTTTCCGTATTTTATAGATTTCTATTAACGGTTTGTTCACACGAACACCAAAGTTAAATGATATTAAACATGTAAATTTCATGGTGTACAATCGTGGTGTACGTATATTTTCTAACTTTTCAACGAAAAAAAAAAACCCGCCAAGTGCGAGTCGGACTCGCGCACGAAGGGTTCCGTACTATTATCTATAAAACATTAGACAAAGATCGAGACAAGATAGATTAGGTACATTGAGAACAGCGCCATCTATAGAAACCAACAAGAAGCGTTTGACATTGATATTTAACGACATGGCATCGGCGCGGCGCTGTGAACGTAACACGGCCGCTAGATGGCGAGCGCTGTCTTTAGACAACGTTTGTTGTATAGGAGCCGTCCTTAAATATTTATTTAATTTCGTTTTTAGTATATGTTGCTATGCATCATCTGTTTCTGTCAAAATTTCAACTGTCTAGCTATTACGGTTCATGAGATACAGCCTAGTGACAGACAGAGAGCCAGACAAAACAGACAGACGGACAGTGGATTCTTAGAAATTGGGTCCCTTACCCTTTGGGTACGGAACCCTAAAGAACTAATGGTCACACACAACTGAAAATCAGTTTTGCTGGTGTTATGCTTTCCATAGCCCACCAGTAAAGTATGCTGAGTTGGAGGCACTTTTTTGTTTTCACGGAAGCACACGAGCCGCTTGGAGACGAAGGTGGCTGGGTGCCACACATTATTGTATGGTACATACTCGGCTGCCTTCGATTCCCTACACAACATAGAAAAATAGAAATAGAAAAAATTTAAATAATTTATTTACCAAAAACACACATTGATCCTTAGAAATAGAACATAAACTAGAGTTAAAATTAGATATTATTCTTAACTAAGTTTGATTAGGGATCTTGGGATCGATTGTGGTCCCCGCACTGGGTCATTGTGTCTCATCACGATTGTTTTGTTTATTTTTCGTGTACTTTGTTTACTCTGTATTTCTGTGGCAGTTTGAATAAATATCTTCTCTCTTTCGTAGTGTCAGGCCGTGAGTTAAGCTGAGCGGAGACCTTTTTGGTACATTGCGTGTTATTTTCTAATATTATGTTCTATGAAGCGTAAATGTGAAATGTTCTTGTACAAACATGATTCTACTCTATTCTTTCTTCTTTCTAGTATATTTGTTAATGATTAATTGTTGGGAGTGGTTTAATTATCGATAGTGAAGAAACGGTTTTCATTTCTAGACTGCCTCGTTGGTCTAGCTACCGCTCTAGACCAACGAGGCAGTCTAGAAATAATGTCGTATTATCATGCTGGAGGTCGTGGGTTCGAATCACACTGGGGCCGCCGTACAAGTTGTACAAATGGCCTCAGTCTGGATGTATTTCCATGATTGTGATGTCCTTGCCTGGTTACCAACGCACAGGGTATCCTCGTTTGGGACCAGGTCAAGTGATTGTGTTGTACGGAAGTTAATATCATCATCATCATCAGCCATTTGACGCCCACTGCAGGACACTGGCTCCCTTATGGCAAAACTCTTCATGGAAATTAATATATACGTACTTATATTAACTTCCACGAAGAGTTATTATTTACATCTATGGCAGGATCCACGCTTCTATCGCTTTTCTACTGAAGTACAACAAAAAAAGAAGACACTGACAGTGCTCCGGGTATTTACACGCAAAGCTGCCACAAAAGCTAAACTAATGTAACAAACAAGCGAAACGGGGATGGAACACTAGTTGTTGAGGTGTCAATAGACTACGCGGGCGAGGCGAGGCGAGGCAAGGTTGTGACAAACATCTAGGGTCGGCGGAGTAAAGCAAATCAGCCAAATTGTTATTATATTAAGAGTTATTATTGCTCTAGACACGAAGATTGAAGTTTTCTTAATGTTTGTTAAAAAAAAATATGTTCAACTGTTCATGTCATTGATTCCAGAGTAATTAAAATATTATAGAGTAATAATATAATAAATTTACAATTAAATTTAGTTGTGAGGTTGCCTGGAAGAAATTGCTATTAGCGATAAGGCTGCCAATTGTATCTCTTTTTTTTGTCACTGCTGTTTCTTAACATTTTTTTCCTGTATACAATTAAGAATATTCTTATCTTATCTTTATTCACAACACAAGAAAAAGAAAACAAATTGAAATAAAAAACTGGACTTAACTAATATATAAATGACATAAATTCTTTATTAACAAATAAAATACCTGCCCGAGGTCACTTTCCCGCGGTAATGAGCCCAGAACGCTGGCGACGTTGCCTCTTTGGATAGGCAGGCTTATGCTCTGGCCGAGGTACGCGCCAGCCCTCTGGTCTTATTTTAAAATTTCACTTCCTCAAACAATTGTGATAAATTGTACTTATCTACGTTAATCACCGACCCTAGAAGTATGCCTTGCTAAAAAAATTTAAGTCGTATTGTAGTGTAGGTGAAGCAATCATTAAATAAAAAATATCTTCCACACAACCCAATCTCTGGTTCTGTACCTAACCCAGGCACCCTGTGCTTTGGTAACCAGACAATGTCGCACAATGGCCCAACCAAGAGGATAAGTGCGGAAATCTCAGGTCTAACTAACTAGCTAACTGTATATTGAGGGTTCTATAGTCAGCTTAAGCATTCCAAAATGCCTCTTACGTAGGCGTGATAGAGCATGCAAACACATACGATGTCACTGGAGGGTTTGCTTAGCCTTAAGACAAACCCCAAGTTTTTATAGGCTTTATTAGAATTGCCTCAATATGGTCTCCTAATGTCGGATCAGTTTGGACTCCTAAGTCACAAAAATATTATTTATGATTCATCAGGAAAACGCAAATATTTAATATTAATTACGTAATTATTGACATAGAATTAAACTTGACACCTGAAGAGGCGAGGCAAGCATGTCTGTTTGGGGCCTAATACACACATAGATAACCCGTGAGTAGGTATGTGTATATCGAACCGAAATTGTATATAAACTTTGACACAAACTCTCAGAAACAGAAGATTATGTTTACAATTAGAGTTAGTATGTATAAAGATGCGTGTACACTGAATCGCACTAATTAGTTACCTAGTTGTTTATAGTAGGTATGATAAATTAGGCCTTTGCATCTACGTAATGAGATGATTTATGCGGCGTCCAGTGGCACCTTCACTCACACTAGATGGGAGAAGGGACCACGCGGACGCAGCAGTGCCTGATTTTAGTAGGCTTTTGCCCAGTACCTATACCACCCTGACAGCTTAGTCGGCCTAGCTAGCCCACAGGAAACATGCGGACCCAACAGAGCGACGGGTTTCCTCACCATGTTTTCCTTCACCGTTAGGGTGTGGTATTTCTACTAAAAATTCGTTTAAAAGGCTTTTTTACTACTTCTATTTATGTGTTTACTTTGTCGGAAGCATTTAGGATTTTCTACTAAACATAACATAACATAAACTCACGCCTGTATCCCAGAGAGGTAGGCAGAGACCAGGGAGTGCTACTAATGAACCTTTAAATCAAATATATTTGTATAAAATAATAAAATTATATTTTAATAGCCCTATTTGCTTAAATTTTATATAAAGTAGGTTGTTACCGATAGTTACACATTACGATTATTATTATTATTATATTATTAAGGTTGTCTGGAAGAGATCACTTTAGTAATAAGACCGAATTAAGAAATATCTGTGTAATTTCCATTTTTATGTACAATAAAGTGTTCTCTATCTATCTATTATATAGATTATCGATAGATTAGAGGTTTGTATTTTCGGTCGGGGCTGGACGGGTTTAGATGGAACTTGGCACACGGATAACCATTTTCTGAATTAACACATTGAATATTCGAATGTCACGCGAAAGATGTCAGGCCCATCTAAAAGTGAAAAATTATTTATCTTTTTAAAAACAATGTGCAAGTTTAAATAAGTAACAGATAATATTCAAAATGAGCCCACTGCGCTAGTGTGTCGCCACCCTTAAGCCGAGGGTGTGTGTAGCTCGCACACAGAGACAAGGCGCCTGTATTAGTGACTGTTTATTTGTTGAAACAACGTGAGATTATACAGGCAGTTCCGTTTTGCACACAAGGGGATTTTCTTTGTTTCAAACAGAAGATTGTTTTTTAAGAGTAGGAAATGTTTTATTTATAAGCCATGACACAAGATACAAAACAATTTTATATGGCAACCAACAGGTTAGCTAAATGTTGATAAGACAATTTTCATTCAAAAGTTATTTACAAACTAGCAGGCAAACATTTAAGATTAGATTTATAAGTGAATCGAATTGAAACTTCCTTTATTCCACAAAAAAAAAAAAACAATTTTATACAAAGGCGAGCTTAATACTAGGTAGTATTTTCTTCCAGCGAACCTACGTTGATGTGGAGATGGGAAAATTATGGGAGTAATACAAAAATAAATACATAGTGTGTTTGATAAAGTTATATGAGATTATTATAATTTAACTAAACATAAGTAATAAAATATGATAAAATATGATATTATACTCAGAAAATATTAATTGCAACCTACATACAAATGATAAATATTACTTAAATTCGTATAGCCGTTATATTATTAAATAAGCAGGTACATAGGGTAGTGGCGTGTAATAACCGTGTGTTATGGCCATTAAAAGGTCTCAGCATATTGCCACGGGTTATACACCCGAAACCACTGGTTTTCCGACAGGGCCTACGCGTGACGGCACGAGAAATCGTGCGTTGTTGTGTGTACAACGTATGTTGTGTGTAGAACAGACATGAAATACCACACCTATAATATTACGGCTTATGTATATTACATTCGGTGTGATTAAATAAACAGAGTTATATGAACATACAAATAAATAAATACAACAAATGTATAAATAAGGAAAATCGATAACGTGCAAGGAAATGGAAACAATTGGAAAAAGTGCGAGGGCAACACTAAATATCAATAAACCATAATAGCTATGCTCACGTGTTCTAGTGTTGAAATGGAGTAATCGAGACTTCCACAACCACCTGAACCAATCAATAGTACGATTGGACAAACAAACAAAATCCCCTGGCTCAACAACGGTTACACAAGAACACAGAAAAACCGACAGCAAAATTTTGTGTAAGTAATTTAAATTTGTTTGAGCGGTTATTTTTAACAGTTATTTTATATTGAAATAATTTCGTTTAATGTTTAATTTAATAACACAAGTACGCATTATAGAAATTTTCAAAAACCCACCCGTAATTAGGTACTATAGATAATTTGATAAGGGGTTCCGTAAAATAAAACAAGTTTATTAGTGTTCCGCAGCACAGGGTCTCACTTATACAAACTTGATTCCTCTAAAACACTCCTCAGAGACAGTTTAAATACTCGGTGCGAAAGGGAAAGACGTAACCGCAGATTATTTAAACAGCCTCTGAGGAGTGTTTTAGAGAAATCGTATTTTTATAAATAACACCGTAGATGTTTAGGACCCGCTATGGTAGTGTATTAATCAATAATACATAATTCTGTATTTTCCGAGTGAAAATATGCTACTAAATAAGATATATAAGAAATCCATCGCGTTACAAAGATCTGTACAAAAATTAATTAAAAAAATAACCAACAACCCGACCGCTAATAGAATCATTAATTACTAAGCAGGCGGAAACCACCTCCACCAATCCGGACTTGGCCCCCGTGGTGGAGTATGGCCTATACTCTCCTCAGGGAAGAGACCCGTGCCCCTCGGTGGGGACATAATGGGTTGATGATGATGATGAGGCGGAAACCACCTATCTACTTAGGTTGCGAGGTGTTTAACTCGCAAGGAGTTACAATGTTGAATTTGGGTCCCGCCTGTAGTCAGGTTGTTGGTTATTTTTAAATTTAGTTATATATTTTTGTCTTTTTAGTGATTTATTTTATTTTTCCATTGGTTTATGCTAATTTCATATAGCCTATTACACTCACGCAAACATGACAAACCGATTAAGATCTTATTTGTCAAAATCTGACCAATGGTAGGAGTTATGAGGGAACATAGAACCGGATATACTTAAATACATACATACAAGCCAAACACATTACCCTCCTTTTGGGCTCCGCCACAGTCGGGTAATTAGTCTTTCTCATTTCCTTCAGCAACTTTCCATCGTAAGGTTGTCTGGACTAAATTGCTTTCAGCAATAAGGCCGCCAATTGTACATTTGGATCTGGTGTACAATAAAGAATATTCTGATCCTAATTTTTTTAAAGGGTTAGTTTTATGCAAGTGAAATCACATCCAAATAATGAACACCCTTCGGGCCAAACATCGTCCTCGAACATGTGTGATACGCACACAGAGACACGGCGCAGGCACACACGCGCGCCGTCGACGCACACATAGCCGCAAAACGGAATTGATAGCGGGTGAATCTATTCGGAGCGGTGCAACGCCCCTGGATCGTAAGGGTGCGTCCAAAAGGGCACCTGGAAAGTATTTTTTTGGGTTTTCGAGTTTCGAGAAATTTCAGGGTTATATTTGAGTAAGAATGTACAGTACTTATCTAGGGTTCCGTACTCGACAAGGAACTCTTATAGTCCTGCCATGTCTGTCCGTCTGTCTGTCTGTCTGTCTGTCTGTCTGTCCGTCTGTCCGTCCGTCTGTCCGCGGCCTAGCTCAAAGACGTTTAGTATGAGAAAGCTGAATTTTGGCATAGACATACATATTAATAACGTCGACAAAACGGTAGAACAAAATTTTAAAAATTTGTTTTTTTAAAGATTTAAGATATTTTAAGAGCCTCCCCTACTCCCAAATTAGGGGTGCAATTTCAATTTTCAATGTTCAACAATGCAATTTTCGTGGTTGTAAATAGACATAATTGGTAAATAAACCCCTAACTGGATTCTTAAGAACTTACCTTCTTTGTAAATTATTGCAAATTTTTTAAAAACCTATTTAGTGGCTAAAAATTCCATCCGTGGCGGGACTTGAACCCGCGACCTCTGGCTAACCGTGCAGCGCTCTCCCAACTGAGCTAATGGTACAATATAATCATGTAGGTACAGCGATATCATTCCGATGTAAAATCTAACTGCAAACTGGGTGTCGGGGCTGCAAGTGATATGAATTACTTCGGCCAGATGTCGCTGCCTGTAGGTAATACAGACGAGTTTGTAACGAGGCTCGAAGTTTCGCCGATGCCTGCACTTCAGAGGTCGCGGGGTCGAGTACCGGCATGGGTGGAATTTTCAGCCTCCAAATAGGTTTTTTAAACATTGTCCTCAGCACGGATTAGTGCAACAAAAAATATATATAATTAGTGCAAAGTTTTTGTATTATTTATAACAGAGATCCAACTGTTTTATATAGTAATCATAATGCTTTATTATCACATCATGGTAAACTAGCCATAGCTTGTAATTGTAACTTATGAAGGCACAGGACCCTGTAAGGACAGTACAAAACCCCCTATGTACCAGCAAATATGTCACCAGTAATAAGGCCCATATACCTAAGCGCCAGTGTGTTCACGGCCTAAGCGACATAAATTCTCAATAACACGAAATGGCGGCGCGGGGGTGCGGGGCGCGGGGGGGAGGGCGGACGGACTCGGGGATTAGCCTGAGTTGATTTGGTTTTTGTCAACTTCAGGGAACTGGGGTTTGGTTGACTAATTAATGCAGGTTGAAAGATTTCATTGAAAGTGTTTTTACGGCATCTTGACTTCGGATAGTTTTATCGATGAACGTAAAGTTGCATTATTAATTATTATTTTAAGGCAGTTCTGTTAATTTTATTTTAATTTAATTTAAACTGATTAATTTAATGAAGACATTATTGTCAAACTAAATTAAAAAAATATATATTATTAATAATGTAGTAACTAGAATTGAGAAAGGAGAGGATGAAGGAAGAAAGATTGACGAAACAAATATATCGAGCGAATGTGGGTGGAAGGGCCGGTAAGGGACGACCCAGAAGGACATACTTCGACGGGGATGTATAGGACCCGAAACCGGCGTGCGTGCATGCAACGACTAATGAATGCTGAGGAAGCGAAAGTGATATATCAGGATCGTAGCAAGTGGCAGTCCCTGGTCTCTGCCTACCCCTCTGAGATACAGGCGTGAGTTTATGTTATGTAATAATAAAACTTGTAGTTAGTACTAGTTATTTGAAACTTGATCCTTACAAAACAAAAAAACATTTTAATACTTAATAAGTATGAATTTCAACGTGTCGTTTTGTATGTTATTTTTAAAAATCCCTAAGTGTTAACAAATAAATCTAGGTTACACAAAACTTTCTAGAAGTAGGTACTCTATTTCTTTAAAAATAAGCTCGGCTATGTACGGACGGCGGATGAACAAAAGGAAGTGGTGTGTCTTGGGGGAGGCCTATGTTCAGCAGTGGACAAGTACGGAGTGATTCATTGATTGATTCATATAACCTTGCGACTTGTGTAAATGTTTTTTTTTTCTCCGTGTACAAATCTCAGTAATTAGTTTTTTAAAATCTCTGTAAGTAAAGTATGAGTTTCTGGAAGTAGCGTAACCTCACACCCTTCCCGCCAAAGCGGCAAGAAGAGGCATAAGCGACAAACGGACAAAGGTAATAATAATACCGTAAACAACAAACAGAGGCACCGAGTGCGGCCCTGGCGCTCACCGAGTGAAAGATGGGATAGGGTCGCGCGCGCGCCCGACCGCGCTTGATACTTTCACTTACGTAACGAGTAGCGCTGCTTTGTTTACGTTTTTTGCGCTCGTCGGGTAGGTGGAGCTGCCTTTTCAACAGACTTAACAAAGGAGTTTCTCAGTTCGTCTATTTGTGTCTATATACAATATATATAAATATATTTATATATATATACTTACTTTTTACTTTTACGGGTACTTTTTATCTTGTTTTAATCCGTGATGTAAATTGACAATTCGCGACTAATAAAAACGCACTTTGTCACCGTAAGAGCTTATTTCCTACAGTTTTTTTTACGTATTTTACGTGTTTGTTGACTTTGGGTATCAATCTAGCTTAATATATATATATATATTTATATTTATATATTAAAACAAATATGTTTGATTATTAAGACTTTTTGATAAAGTCGAAATAATCTTTATTTCTTTATTTAAAGCAATTTAATTACCAAGGGCTTTATTTCAGATGGCTTTGTTATTTTGTGAGCATCTTATGCTCGTGACTAAAGAGTCACTAGACTCACTAGCTAGACCGTGCATGGCATGACCGTACGATGTCCTCATGTGTTGTGGACGTACCTTTACCGATGAACAAGATAGCGAATGTATTTATGAGTGATACGAAATTCTTATCTACTTTTATCGGAATTATTCATAAATGCCTACAGTTGACGAGAAGATTACATTTTGGTTTCTTTCTGTAAAATGTACATTGGGATGTCTTGAGACTATGCCATAATTTAATAATAATATAATAACTTTCACACAATACAATCACTTAACCTTGCAATTAGCCAGTTATTTTAGACAAATGTTTTTGTCCACCAGGACCGCTAGCTATCACCGAGTCGCTTCTTAACCTTTAAACAGGTTATGGTGTAATAGATCCGCTCTTTAATTTTAACCTTATCACTTTAAATAAAGTACAAAACCAATGAAAATTCCTACTACTCATGCCTGGTTAAGGGTTAAGTAACAAATGAACGGCCCCCTTAGCAACGCCAAACACACCTGCACAAAAAATAGACCAAGGTATCAAGACCACTCGGTCCGACTACAAAACAGTTCGCAAAGTTTTGAAAGCTTAATAAATACAAAAGGGTATAACTACAAATTTCAACGGATTCCGCAAACAAAAACGCGCCTTGACGCCGCGGAGGTTGAAGTCGACTTTCCAACAGCTTCTTGTCCAACTTATTAATATAGGTAAAATTCGGGAGATTAGGAAATCTCGTTTTTCGCTCTGGTTTTTTTCTAAAAAACCCTGTTTAGTTATTTGGGGTTCTAGCTAGCGATTCGCTCACGGCTTTCGCCGGTTCTTGGCTAATCTGCCTAGGCTAATTTGTTGGTTTTAGTCAAATCATCATAAGCAGCCTATATGCGTCCCACTGTAGGGCACAGGTCTTCTCTCAGAGAGAGAGAGAGTATGGGCTTAATCACCACGCGTGCCCACCGCGGATTGGCGATTTCAAGCGCTGAGGTATGTAAATAACTCAGACATTCAGGTGTCGATGTTTTTCTTCACCGTTAGCGAGTGGTATTGCTACTATAACTTCACAAATGTACATAACTTAGAAAACAAAGTCATAGGTACATGCCCGCACTGGGAATCGAACCTGGGTCTCCCGCTTCCGGGTCCAATGTTCTACCCACTAGGCTACCACCGCTTCAAATATCTCAGTTTTATTTGTAAAAACCAGCTTCCTCTATCTACCATCGTAACTGCAACTTAGGAGTGTTTTGACGACTGCCTCGTTGGTCGAGCGGTATCATTCTGATTACCAAGCCGGAAGTCGAGGGTTCGATTTCTAATTCAAACTTATTCAATAATTATTTTAATTAATCGTGTTTTTATTGATACTTGGCTCTATTTCAGGGGGACACTAGTTATGTTACCGCTATTTGTAACTTTGTAGCCTGTTTTGTCTATAATCCGTCATCGTAATCCGACGTTACTTTTAAAAAGTCAGAACATATGTATACGCAGGTGATCTGACATCGTCAAGAGATTTCTTCCAGAAAACCTTGGAAGACCGGAGAAGCAGCAAAAAGGTGTACTTACTTGCGTACACAACACGAGTCATAGACAGATAGATAAGATAGATAAAAAACTATTATTTGCATCTAAACTCTCTCACACACACACACACACACACACACGCACGCACGCACGCACGCACACACGCACACACACACACACACACACACACACACACACATATATATATATAGAACACATAAAAATAGCACAAGTAACACAAAGCAAAACTTAAATTCCCAGTCATCATAATTCATAATTCTAGTAAATTTTTCGATTTGGTACTTTGATTTTGAGAAAAACATCTCTTCTGAAGATCTTTAGAGCATCTGCTATTCCAGTTTTAATCTAATTTAATTGGCAATTACACAAGGCAACCCTAAAACGGTCCAAGCAGCAAACTTTCCAAGCTTTTCATTTAATTTAACAAAAAGTTGCCGATAAGGGTGCAGACAGACATAGCGAGGCGAGCGCGTTGTGAAAATTCGAACGAAGATGGGCATACGTCACTTGACGTTGGGTTGGAATATGGGTTTTTCAGTAATTGGATTCACACTGTGGCTTGACTGATTATGAATTGCTTTTCTATTTGTATAGTGTGCGTCTGTTGAAAAACCTAATAAATAAATAAAAATTTTATTTAAGTGAGCGATTAGGGCTCGTGGATGCGAATGGCGAGAGACCGCGAAAGATGGCGTAATTACATTCATACAGCATTTGAGACTTGTTTTAAGAAGTCGTGTTATCTAATATATAAAAATCTCGTGTCACAGTGTTCGGTACCGAACTCCGCGGGAACGGCTTCACCGATTGTTATGAAGTTTTTTTTTGTATATTTGGTAGGTCTGAGAATAATTCACAACGTTTGCCGGGTCAACTAGTTATAAATAAATTATAAGCTACGATAAGATAAGAATATTCTTAATTGTACACCGGAAAAAAACAAACACAAAATATTTACAAAGGTACACAGTACAATTGGCGGCCTTATTGCAAAAAGCCATTTATTCCAGACAACCAATATTAATAAAATACCGATACTATATTTTATTTGGCAAACTTCCGTGGCAATTTATACTCATTGAAATTTTCGTAATTTCGCCCGTTCTACTTCGCTAGTCAGTCGGTGAACATCTGCCTTTACAGAATTATAACGAAGCTTCCTTTACAGGATTAAAACGGGCAGCAAATGGGGCAATCGGCTGGCATCGGGTAAACAACCTGGGAAAGGTGAGACTTATGGATCGAAGCTGTTTATTTCAGCTACAGTGATTGGTGCGTTCGGTCAGCGGCATCAAAATAATGATAGTTTGGACATTTTATTTTCAACGAGCACAATCGACGCATTCTACACTCTACCCGGTTATGCTACGGGCGACTTTGTAACAAAAATGTAAAGGTCGACCCCTGTTATCGACTGCACTTTGTCCCCCTTTAGAGTATTTTTTTGCCCCAATTGTGTAAAAAGTCTCATGAGGTCTCATATTCGTATAAGTCCTCTTTGTATTTATAAAATTTTACAATATAATTATTCTAAGCATAATAATTTGAATTTTTTTTTGTATTAATTTTTTTTAATTACTTTACTATGATTTGTATTACTAAATTATACGATTTCATTTTAGCGCACAAGTGCCAAACCGAATTTGAAACTAATGGGAATAAAGGTGTCAAAGGACAAAGGTTTGTTATATATAATTACGGTCTTATTTGTAAGAACACGATTTCTTCAAACACTCCTTAGAGTCAGTTTAAATACCTAGTACCTATGTGGTAAAGAAAAAGACGTTGCCACAAATTATTGAAACTGCCTAACCAAAACCGTACAAAGAATAGTGGCATTTTATCATGTTTTCTTCTAAACATTAAAGAGTCTATCGTCCGACCGCGCGTCAGCAAGAAAAATAATGCCGATCATAAGACGCCTCATTTTTTTTTGTTCATAACTTTTTATGCTGATAAAGTTAAGTAATAGTAAGAATAAATAAAAAACCGGCCAAGTGCGTGTCGGACTCGCGCACGAAAGGGTTCCGTACTATTTATCTATACAACATTGGAATATTTCAAGCGTCTTCCTGTTGCCGTCATTAATATCGAGCAAAAAATAGCAAAATATCACGTTTGTTGCCCCCCTTAAATGTTATAGCGTAATAAAACATCTGTGAAAATTTCAACTGACTAACTATCACGGTTCATGAGATACAACCTGGTGACAGACGGACTGACGGACGGACGTACAGGGGAGTCTCAGTAATACGGTCCCATACTCTTTCGGAACGGAACCCTAAAAATGATTTATTTATAAGACATTACACAAACGAAACAAAATAATGAAAAACAAGTAATTAGTAAAATATTTTTTGACTAACAATTTTTTTTAATCTAGTGCTATAAGGATATAAATCATGGTCAGAGTGTCCCCTTAAAATTGCGATAACGAATTCGATGTCACCCTGTAGTAGGTAGGCAGGTTCCAATTCCAACCTCTCGGCTTTACAGTAATTATTATTACTCCAGCGTCAGTGTTTTGTCTATGACCCCTATATGACTGGCCATACGTGACACGCATACCTACCTATTGTCATATAGCTACAGTAGCCTTGGAAACACACAGAAGTCACACGCAAATTTACGACAAATGAGATTACCGATTTAAAATAATTGACAAAAACAAAAAATGCGAGTGCGTGAAAAATTTGTGCAATTCAAAAAAAAATGGCGAATAAATAAAAAAATTTTTTGTTCATCATCATCAACAGCAGCCATTTGACGCTCACTGCAGGACATCGCCTCCTTCGGGTTTTGCATAACCTTGGGGGGTTTTGCCATAATGGCTACGCTTGAAAATTATTTCAATTCAGCATAAACAAATAATGCCAAACGCAATTTTCAAAATTATCTCGACACAAACTCGAATCTATCAAAATCATTAGTAGCCAGCCAGAGCGGTGCGTGCGCGCCGCGGGTCCGCGAGTCATTGTTCTCTTAGACGGAGAGGCGGTACTATGTTGGCGCATTTTTGTTAAACAAGATTTCTCAACGATTTTTTATATTTTTTATTTACATCTTAGTGTAAATATATTATTAGTTACTAATGACATAAACGCGGCTTTCAAACCACCCAGAAATAAGCCAGTATAGTGTTGAGGTTTATTGCTGAAATTGCTGTATTATTACATCCTGTATTACTAAACCTGTACTTCTGTGTTTAGCCATTAGGTGATACAACAGCAGTTAAGATTATCGATCGTGTGTTAAGCCATGATTTGTCGAAGCGAAACGCGACCCTATCAGCTTGACTTTAAAGCTATAACTTATTGTTGAACTTAACAAACACCGCGGATCAAGATTGGTTTCTTTTAAGTAGGAGAAGTTATTTTTAAAGTAACATTAAGCAGCCAGCGGGAGAAATTACGGCCCTGTCTTTTAGCATTGTTCTTACTTATTGTAAATGGTCGTTGTTTACACAAGAAAGGCTCGAAATAGAATATATTAGGTATTCTTCTTATAGATAGATAGATAGATAGAGTACTCGTATAGCACACCAGTAATTTTACAAACCTATTTCATAAGCAGCCTATATACGTCCCACTGTACGACACAGGCCTTCTCTCAGACAGAGTGCGGGCATGTGTACCTATGACTTTGTTTTCAAAGTTATGTACATTTGTGAAGTTATAGTAGCAATACCACTCTCTAACGGTGAAAGAAAACAGACAGAACGCATCAGTTAATTAATATAATAACAATATACATACATACATACATATATAAACTCACGCCTGTATACTATAGTGGTAGACAGAGACCAGGGGCTGCCACTTGCCACGATCCTGACAGATCACTTTCGCTTCCTCAACATTCATTAGTCGTTGCATGCTCGCACGCCGGTTTCCGGTACTTGCCCTTTGCTGATACATCCCCTAGTTGGTCGAAGCATGTCCGCCTGGGACGTCCCTTACCGGCCCTCCCACCCAAATTCGCTCGATATATTTGTTTCGTCAATCTTTCTTCCTTCAACATAGATACACATTTATCTTATCTTTGTAATGTTGAGATTCGTTTGGTTGTCATTGTTGATACGAAGTTATCTATGTATGTACCTCTAAAGGGTTATTTCTGAAATGCGCAATTACTAAAACACCCCACTAAGAGCCAGTTTCTGAATTGAGAATTTCGCTAAGTATATAGGTAACTATAGTGCTGTCAAGAGCGTGACAGGACGTTACTTAAGTATTTACTTAGTGAAATTCTCCATTCAGAAACCGGCCCTTAGAGTCCGTGTTTTAAAACTTAAGTTCTATGTTTTGGTCTAGCCGTTAAGGAGCTTAGCTATCAAACTGAGGCCGTGGGTTCGACTCCCACTGGGGTCCGCCGTACATTTGTACAAATGGCTTAAGTCTGGGTGTACTTTTATGTTTGTGCTGTCCTTGCCTGGTTACCATAGCACAGGGTGTCCCAGTTTGGTACCAGGTCAAGTGATTGTATTGTGTGGAAGTCATTATTATATTGCGAAATATCACTTTGACGAAAAAATATCAAGTGGAGAAAATATAGATCTGAAAAAAAAAAACTCATAGAACAAAAGTTATAAAACACAAAGTGCGTTTCAGGAACGTTTCAAAATTTACAGCATGGGTCCAATTCATAAGTAGGCACAATAATATTAACACTGAATTTGTTTTCGAGCTAAACTTTAATTTGTTTATGTGTAACCTCCATCAGAAACAAAATATACTCGACCTTAGTTATAAAAACACGATTTCTCTACACCACTCGCAAGTTATTAAAACTGTAGTTACGTCTTTTCCTTGTAAAATCCCCACCACAGACTATATTAATCGGCGTTTATCGAGTATTTTAAGGAACCGTGTTTTTATAAATAACACGGATTGAGTACAACTGTAGTATAGATACTTCTAACGTATCTTATTACTTAAACTTACGTCACGCAAATGAGTAACAGAAAGTCAACAAACCGGAATTAGAATGAAATTTGATTAGTTAACCAACTTCACAAATCAAATCAAGATCAAATGTTGACCTTCGATTGACTGATCAGAAGTCGTACACAGCCCGTTCATTACTGCGATGCAATTACAAACGCTAGAAGTACTTCGGATACCGCATTAAAGTATCAAGATCGTTTTGTCGCAGCGTAGGAGCCGGAATCCGCCGTCGCCCGTCGCTACGAAATGTTACTACGTTGCTCGCGGAGAACGCCGCAACTGGCATTTTACTTACAAATTGTGCCAGCGACTTATTTCGCGTATGATTCGGATAAAAAGTTTCATCAGTTATGATTCAAGATATTTTTTTATGCGTGAGAAAAAGGTTATTCAAATCTGTTCATGCTTTGGATGCATGGATACATAACTATCTAAAACAAAACCAAGTTTCAAATATACAAATGATGGGTCTAATAACATCCCGGTACACCCAACAAAAGTGAGGATACAATTTATACAGTGGATAGTTTTAAATTAAATTTCGGCTCTTGTAGTGAATAAATTGATAATCAAAGGATGCTGCGGTTTGATAATGTTTTGGATCGACATACCGGGGAGAATATTTCCTCATGACGAGATCTTATAAGTTGAAGAATGACGTCTTCGTTCAATTATTTTCGTTCAAATATCTACTGTAATCCACACATATGTTGATGTTATTGATTGATGATTCCAATAAAGATAATTCAAACTTTTTCTAATCAGAAATATCGCCTGTCAATTTGTTAAGGGCCCTCTGATGTATTTTTTTGTTTAGAATTTAGTTGAGAAAGTTTATTGACCTATATCAAAAACTTCAAATGCTTATAGCAACTTAAATTTTGTAGAAACCTCATAATATCTGAAAAAGAGCAAACGTGGAAGGAGGATTGCTACCCTCACTTACAGCCTTTTTCCTGTGCTCCCCACTAAGTAAAGCAAGCAAACGAAGCAAACTCCCAACTCTAGGGTTGCTACTTTGGTTCATATTTTATTTAAGTTTAATTTTGAATTTTGTATTGAGAAAACATAAATATTTTCCTTACATAGGTCATGTACTGCAGTAGTATTTATAAAAAGTAAAATAAATGCCAGTAAAATGCTTTATAAAAAGAGTGTAGCTTCTGAATTAATGAACCAGTTTGTAACCAGTACCATAAATTGATTGTATGTTAAGTATCTTGTTTTAATTTTCTGTGTACACTGAATTTAAGTAATTAGTTAGGTATTTTAAGTAACTTAGTTTTCAACTAAGAGTAAGACTGCCAATAAAATATCATTAAGTTTGGCGGAAATTAGTTAATGTAAAAATTGTATGCACCTATAAACAATTTTTTAGTTTTTTTATTTGGACGTAAAGTTAAGTTGGCTGGAAGAGATTTCTGCTGAAATAAGCTCGCCATGTACACTTTTTAATTCTGTAAATGTTTTGTTTTATTCATGTAATTTTATCTGTGCAATAAAGTATAAAGTAAGTTATAAAATTTTCATTAATGACAGCTTTCATTAATCTAGTTTTTTATCTACTTTCGACATCTGAAAAGGAGAGACAGTAACTATGTACGTAAGGTGATTCATACTCTCTCTCTGAGAGAAGGCTTGTGCCGTACAATGGTACGTATTTATGCTACATTAAAAACCAGCCAAGTGTGAGTCGGCCTTGCGCACGAAGGGTCTACTAACCGCGGGCAAAAAAACGGCAAAAAAAACACGTTTGTTGTATGGGAGCCCCCTTATTATTAATTTTCGCTTTCTCCACATTCATTAGTCGTTTCATGCACGCACGCCGGTTTCGGGTACTTTTTAACTTGCCCTTTGCTAATAAACTCCCTATTTGGCCGAAGTATGTCCGCCTGGGACGTCCCTTATCGGCCGTTTCACCCATATTCACTCGATATATTTGTTTCGTCAATCTTTCTTCCTTCATCCACTCCACACGTCCAAACCAACGCAACATTCCTTTCTCAATTCTAGTCAGCACATCCTCTTTCAGTCCACAACGTTCTCTAATCAAACTACTGCGCAAAATTTACCACGAAATAATAATAACAATAAACTAACGATAAACTAACGGATATTATTAAGATGAGAATATCATTCTTTATTCTTTACCGTGTGGTGCCGGATTAAGAATAGCCTCACTCCATTTCATTCCATGGATGTCGTAGAAGGCGACTAAGGAAATCAATTACCAGGAGACGGGCAGCAGCGTCTTCCTGAGATTCCAACCGCATACTGCGATCGCCAACCCGCCCCTGTCAAGCGTGGCGATTATGGTAAAACCCTTAATGGTCAGGGAAAACCATGAAGGAGGCCTATGTCTTGCGGTGGGCGTAAAAATGGCTGATGATGATGATGACTATTCTTTATAGTACACAACAGAAAACAGTTACAGAAAATTAAAACGATCGCAAAAGTCTTACGGTCTCAAGGGCTCATGGGACGATATTCGACATAGAAATGTGGATTAATGAGTAAGGTCAATAAAATTTATATGCACCTCCCACTGTGTACATGATTTAGCTATAAGGCATATGAATATATACTAATCCAATGCGAACAGTCAATGGTACAGCTAATGAAAGTGAAAGTGAACTACATATTTTATTGCCAAAAACACACTTTATACATAATATAGGTAGCTATAGCTAGTATCACAAAGCTATCAAAAAATAATGCTCTATGCGATTTAGGAAAAGATAATCTGCAAAACAACGCTTAAATGACTGGCTTAATGTCATTATGTTGCTGTGTGCAATCACAATAACATTATGTGAAAGTTTTTATGTTTAAACTAGCTGTTGTCCGCGACTTCGTTCGCGTGGTAATTTTGATGTGTATTTTTCCGGGATAACAAGTAGCCTATGTGCTAATCCAGACTATAATCTATCTTTGAGCAAAATTTCATCCGGATCCGTTCAGCCGTTTTTGCGTGAAAGAGTAACAAACATCCATCCATACATACAAACTTTCGCGTTTATAATATTAGTAAGGATTGGACATACAATCGCGTATAAGCGATCTATTATTAGACAGACAGATACACAGGTTAATGGATATTATGTGTTTCATTAATATAACGAGCGAATGTGGGTGGAAGGGCCGGTAAGGGACGTCCTAGGTGGACATACTTCGACCAAATAGTCAAAAGTCAAAGTAATCTGTCAGGATCGTGGCAAGTGGCAGTCCCTGGTCTCCCCTCTGTGATACAGGCGTGAGTTTATGTATATGTATGTATATATGTATGTGTTTGATTTTCAGGATGCATTGAGATAAAATAGATACAGACAGGACATGTCTTGGCTTAAAAAAAATACAAATAATAAGGTATAGTCCGCACAAATCATTTTGGCGGTAGTGTGATGCGTAGTAAATTACTATTAGTCAATTATAAAGTAGCGAATTACTCTTACATAGTTAGTTTTTATATTTCATGGTAATTTTTTATTTCAGTTTTTTATTTAAAAGTGAAAGCGGTGGTAGCCTAGTGGGTAGAGCATTGGACTCGGAAGCGAGAGACCCAGGTTCGATTCCTATGACTTTGTCTTCTAAGTTATGTACATTTGCGAAGCTATAGTAGCAAAACCACTCGCTAACTGTGAAGGAGAACATCCTGAGGAAACCTGAGTTCTGAGCTATTTACATACCTCAGCGCTTGAAATCGCCAATCCGCGGTGGGCACGCGTGGTGTTTAAGGCCATACTCTCTCGCTGAGAGAAGGCCTGTGCCCTACAGTGGGACGTATGTAGACTGCTTATGTATGTATGTATGATATTTCAAAGTCTAGGTCAAGGCTAAGGCCTATATCAGATCCCACTGCACTAACTACAATAAATTAGCAACGACTAAAGAGAACATACCACCTATACGGCGCGCAATTATGTGTTTATTTACAGTGGATTAAAATGGTATGCAAAATAACGCGTGAAATCTGCATAGTTTAAAATGAAGTGACTAACCAAGGCGACACAAGACAAACACTTGTTTGCATAATGATGTGTAACTCAATATTTATAGGCCAGTAGGATATAGATCAATATTTATAACGTCATTCAGGGTATGACCGTCTTGGCGAGTTGAGCTTATTAAATGTCCCTTAACGGTGTTTTTACGTGGAGCATGCTGTTGTAATAAAATCAGTATTTTTATTTTTTGATAAATGTGGTCTTAGGGTTTGATAGACAATAAAATTGGGAATATCAAGGCAATGTTTCTTATCTTATAGTATTTGATCCCAAAACGAATAATTTTGGAAACAACTTTTCTTCATTTAAAAATTAAAGGCTACATCTATGGTCCTGCTGTATTTATTCGTTTTGTCTGTTGTGTATTTAGTTTTCTTTCTGTTGTTGTGCATATTATGTTAGGTACTTATCTGCTTATTTTGTTTCTGTGGTGTATCTTGTTGGTATAATGTCTTTCTTCTTCTTCATTTAAATTGGGGATTTTTTTTTTATCAACACGCTAAGAAGAAGCTTTAAATTGAATTTCGTATGAAAAATTTTAGCTAAGATAACAATGAAATCGAGATTAAAGAAGTGTTCGTGTGTGTGAGTGTGTGTTGTTGTGTTTTTTATGTTGTTTTTGTTATCCAGATTTAAATGTGGAAGTCAGCCTTGCACAGTGTATCACGAAATTAGAAATAAAAAATAATTTTCAACATAAAAAACTTTACATTCTGTTTGTTGAATTGATTTGTGGATTTTTAGCACTCTGACGATCATTTCTCAAATCATCTTAAACATAATATATCAGTTACTACCTACCTACATGATAAAGATTTCATGATTGCCACCGATAACTTTAAATGGCAAGACTATAGTTAGTTTTCCTACAAAAGTAGTAGGCACAACGCAGGGTTCATGGAATAAATTGCCTCAATTTCCACCTTTTTTTCGATAATTCGAGAAAACTTCGAGAGTAAGAATTCTTCGCAATATTATTACGAGTAATTATTATTATTACTTTTCACAGAATCGGCAACCCTGAGCACTTCGCAGCAAGTATGCGCCCGTCCGATATTTTTTCCCCGGAGGACAGAAAGGCAAGGAGTAGCGGTTACTCTTTTTATTTTGAAGGGCTTCGTGTGGTCGACTCGGTTACTTTGTATGTTGAATGTTGGGTATTTTTTGACAGCGTCTTAATTAAACGGCCAACTCCAGGACACAGGCCTTCTCTCAAAGAGAGAAGTAAGCTCGGGCTTAGTCAGCAAGCGTATGAACAAACGATTTTAAGCGTTTGTTTAAGAAAGCAAGAGATGTTCTCAGTGAAGAACGCACTCGAATCTGATCATAGTTCAAGAACTGATTGCAGTAATCAATGAAAAAGATAAAAACGTGGGTGTGTGGGTCAATACATCGTTTTCTTGTTTTCCATCCACACACGATGGAAGTGGAAACAAAATCAAACTACTTCGAGGACTATTTTTTAAGGAATTGCGTTTTTGTAAATAAGAATTAGTTATTAATTCAATAATACGTTGTTTGCTCTAATAATAATACGTTTTGTCAAGAGAAAAATCAAAAGACAATAAGTTAACTAGCAAGGAGGTATTAAATACTTTTTGGTCCAAACACACTGCAAAAACGCCGAAGATCTCCCGCAGAAAAGATCAAAACCAACAGCGACTCTACGGCATTTTATGTCTAAACAACGATCTCTCGTCCCTCTCGCACGTTATTTCCAACTGTCCTCCTCCCCCCTCCCGCACTTGAAGGGTTCCGAGCGCGTCTAGGTAAGCTGCTGTTTATTACTGAAAAGGTAAGTTGCGGTCTCAGTGATGCCAGCCTGCGAATCCTGTGGTTATTGCTTTTTTTAAGTGTTACTAATGTATATGTATACATCAAAACGTTCGGTTTAAATAATCAAATCAAATCAAATCAAATTTTTTTTATTCAAAGTAGCACAGAAACTGCGACTTAATGAACGTTACAAGTTAAACTAGGTGTCCATTTCAAATCTACATCATTTTGGAGAAAAAATGGACAAAAAAACTCCAAACTTAGTCTTTTCAAGTCCTTAATTTACAGGATTTATATAAATGTTCTAAAACTCATGCATTGAACTGGCTTTAATTCCAGACATCATTGTCATCTAAATAATCTTTAATGTTATAGTAGCTTTTTTGGCACAAAGTGTGCTTCACACATTTTTTGAACCGCGTTTCTGGCAAGCTTATTATATCCTCGGGGATCTTATTGTAGAAACGTATACAATGCCCCATAAACGATGTATTAACCTTTGCCAGCCTAAATTTTGGGAACGAAAGTTTATGTCTATTTCTAGTATTTACATTGTGTTGGCTACCTACAGTTTTAAAGTCACTGATATTTTTCCTAACGTACATAATATTTTCATAGATATACTGACTAGCAACTGTTAGGATGTTAGTTTCTTTAAAGAAATCTCTTAACGAATCTCTATTGCCTAGCTTATATATGAATCTGATCGCTCTTTTCTGCAGGACGAAGATGGTTTCAATGTCTGCTGCCCGACCCCACAGTAGTATACCATAGGACATAATACTATGGAAGTAACTAAAATAAACAAGATGAACTAAGTTTAACAAAATAAGATAAGCATATATTATATTCTTTATTTTGCACCGAAAAAAAAAACAAACAAAACATATTTACAAAGGTACATAGTACAATCGGTGGCCCTATTGCTAAAAACAATTTCTTCCAGACGATGGAAAGTTGCTAAAGGAAATAAGAAAGACGGGTAGCGGGTCCCCGCTGCAAATTTGAATATTGATTGACACGCTTATATTTAATAACAGGAAAATAAGTTTATCATCTAAGTTTGATTTACAACAAGAGCCCAAACCCATGTTAAGTTTTACAATTTTACTAGTGTATTACAAATGCTTGATGTAACGAAAAAAATTTAATACTATGTCTTGAAAAAAAAAACTTTGGCCTTTGCAGCTACGTAATGAGATAATTTATACAAGCGTCCAGTGGCACCTTCACTCACAATTGATGAGGTGAAAGGACCACGCGGGACATTATTTTTTAGATGGAGTACGTTTCCCCAGCAACTATACCATCCTGACAGGTTAGTCGGCCTAGCCCATAGGACAGAAAGAAATACGTGCGGAGCCAACCAAGCCGCGGGTTTCTTCACGATGTTTTTATTCAGCGTTAGCGGTGTGGTATTGCTACTACAAATTAGCAGATATAAGTAGCTCAGAAAATAAACAAAGTCATATGCCCGCACTGGAAATCGAAAATGGGTCTCCTGCTACTGAGTCAATTGTTCTACCCACCGGGCTACCACCGCTAAGTGTCGACAATAAAACCAATTAGAGTATTTTTTTTTAATTCTATTTTTTAATAAAACGATAACGAGGAACGGAAGGTCACATTATTCTTTTATTATTTCACTTGGGTGTAAGTTTTAGATCATAAAACGAAACCTTCATATTATGTCATTGTCACATCACACATAAATATCGTCCGAATTGATGAATTTACGTTACTATCATAGACGCGCGAATACGTATGCAATCTGTAGTGCGTCCCGATTAGCCCATTGATCGATCGCACACGGTCGCAAATCGAAACGCACGGCTAGTAACGTAGTCACTCCAGCGCCATCTACAGAGTTCTTGGGAATAACTTTTTTTCTTAATTGTTAATAATGAAAAAGAAAACCTCCCATTAACATTAATCAAAATTACCTTCATTATCTCAACAAACATGAGGTTTATTACGGATTATCGACTGAATCAAAGAGTAAACTATAAAGAATAGGAAATCGCTATCGTCTGGTAGAAGGCGTTGACCACGCTCCGACATATATATCTCCTATATAATATTTAACGGTGAAGGAAAACATCGTGAGGAATCCTGAGTGCCTGAGGTGTTTACATACCTCAGCGATTGAAATTGCCAATCCGCGGTGGGCTCGCGTGGTAATTAAGCCCATACTCAATAAAAGTCCTGTGCTCTATTACCAAATCCAGATCGATTCCAATCGTAGAAGCAGATTGGTCTCGGAAAGCCCAAACAAAGGAACTGCGAACAGACCAGAGGCTAGCGGCTACATACCTCACCGCCACCATTAGATACCACCGGTCGGGGGGAGGGGGGCTAAAGACATGTGACACGCTCGGTTTTTTACTATAATGTATTTTTAGGGTTCCGTAAGCGCTTCTGAAGACTCCGTGATTGCAGGTGAAGTGGGTCCTATTTCCATGGACATATTACGGAAAGACAGGAGACGGTGTTATTTATAAAAACACGATTCGTTTACAACACTCCTCAGATGCAGTTTTAAGTCTGAGGCAAGGTCTTTCCCCATTAGCACAGACTATTTAAACTGTGTTTGAAGGGTGTTTTAAGGAATCGTAACGCGTTTTCATAAACAAGACTTACGGTCTTATTTATAAAAATCAGATTCCTTAGAACACTTCAAAAACGCCGATTAAAATAGTCTGTGGTGGAAATTAACAAGGAAAAAATGTAGGCACAGATTAAATAAACAGAGTTTTAGAGGAAACGTGATTTCATAAATAAGGCCGTGAGTGTTTTGCGCTAATAATCGAAGCAGTACGCCCACATACATATAAGTTTATAATAAATGAAAAAATAGGTATCTTTCTACAACTTGAGATATCTCAAAAAAAAGATAGGTAACTATATTTTGCATTAAATTCTAAATTCAGAAACTGGCGCTACGTTACTGTTCATCATCAAGCCAAATTCCGTCCAAATATGTTCTGCCCTTAAAGATAAAATTGACAAACAAACGTTATGCTGGCGCTTTCTTGGCTATTCGTATTCGCGTAATTGCGGACGATCTAGAATATATTGTAGGTTTTACCAACTCAGTGCTAAATATTTGTGAGAAAACCCAGCAATGGATGGTTAATGATGTATGTAAATAAATAAATATGTATATATGTTCATTGTCCTAGCTATAGATGATACTAACATAAATAAATAAATGACGACCTCGTGGCGCAGCGGTAATGCATCTGCATACCATGCGGGAGGTCCCGGGTTCGAATCCCGGCAGGGGACAAAAAAAACCCCAGGTCTTGGACGTTTACATGTTTGTGATGTCGTTGTTTCTGGTTCCCACGACACAGGGTAGCCTAGTGTGAGGCCAGAAGCAATTTATGTGCCTGTATGTAAATGTTTATGTTAAATATAAGTTTTGAAATGTACTAACCAAATATGAATCTTGTTGTTCGAGGCAAATAAATTATTATTTCATATTTGCAAAATACGCAAATACGACCTTACAGGTTAGACTTTATACGTTTCACTTTGAAACGGGCTTTTTATGAACAAGTCCTTAATAATAGATGGCGCAGACGGGTTCCTTGCAGTAGTTTTAGTGAAGCCAATTTTGTTAATTGCAGATAGAGTGGGAGGCAGTGTTGCCATTTGGATGTTGGATGAAGTAAAGCCTAAAGATTGCTTTTTGGGTTATTTCCAGTTTGTTTTCGGCGATTTTTAAGCTACTTGGGGTAACATAACAAATTATATACATTACATAAACTCACGCCTGTATACCGGAGTAGGCAGAGACCAGCCCTTGCAGTTTGCCACGATCCTGACAGACCTCTTTCGTTTCATCAACATTCTATATCCGTTGCATGCACGCACGGCGGAGTCGGGTACTTTTTTAACAAACTATATTTTTATATATTAACTAGCTGACTCGGCAAAAGTTATTTTGCCATATTAATTAGCGTCCTAATCTCAGACCCACCAAATGCGGACAAAAAAATCATAAACATCGGTGAAGCCGTTTCGCAGGAGTTCGATAACAAACACTGTGACACGAGATTGATTTTTTTTATAGTAGATTATGTGTATTATATATATTTATATTCATATATTTTAGCGAACTTTGCATTCGTCGTGGCGCTCACAAGGGTTTGTGCGCGCCGATTAAAAATGTTTAAAGCGAATGAACGCGCCGATTGCAGTGTAATTTTACGTAAGGTATTTTCACCTTTTTAAGGACAAATATAAATTTAAAAGTTACAAGCACTACTCTTAAAAAAAAACGATTTGGGCTGGGAGAACCTAGGCGCCATTTGGACAACTGTTTTTAAAACCGTTGGCGACATAACCCGGCCAGCATCTGGCAACTCTGGGAGGCAGTTGTGCTGGCCGCGAGCCAGACGCACGATCACAGAATTCACGGACAGTATATACGTAACCTAATCCTAGGGCTTTCGTCTGATCGATCGTTCGTACGTTTGTTCGTTCGTTCGCTCGTCCGTCCGTCCGTCCATTCGTTCGTTCGTCCGGCCGTCGGTCCGTCCGTTTGTTCGCTCGCTCGTTCGTTCATTCGTTTGTTGTTTATTTGTCTGTCTGTTTGTCAGTTTTTTTAACTCCTCCATAACTTCTAAATGCTTGAATCGTATAATATAATTGACAGCACATCAACCTTTACGCGCATGCACTTTATTAAGTTACGTCACGGGCGACTCTCAAGCTAAAATGTATTATGTTCGCAAGTGAAACACGCATAAACGGCATAAGTAACTCATTTGGATGAAATTTGCCATACAGATAGACACACTGTTTTTCCGGTCAGGCATTCCCGTGGGCGGTGGGATAGTTCTCAACGTTCCGAAGAATAATCCGATCCGACTAATAGATCAACAATATTTATATAAGATTAATCCAATGTTAACTAATGAGTATTTTAAAGTGGCGATGTAGCAAATGAAGATTTTCTTCAAAGGCTTTCTTAATTGACATAAAGCATTCGTGACTCTACTTACATACATACAAAAACACAAGCCTGCATCCTGGAGGGGTGAGCAGAGACAAGATTTTGCCGCTACGACAATCATGTTAGGTTAAACGAACAGCAAGGTGTGCCGTCAGTTCCACAGACTACATTTTAGTAAGTTCGACGTTTTCCGAACCTTCTTTATTTCTATTCAAAAATGGTAAAAGTCTCGAAGTATGGGCTGCGACTAGTCATGGTATAGGAATATACCCTATATCAAATATTTTTTTTTTCTTCTGGTAAGCGAAACCATGACAATCTTACTGTTAACCACTGTAACCGGACGAAACAGTATTCGTATGTTTAAATAGGTGTAGGTTCAATAACTTATCATTAAGCCGTGAATAAATAATGAACTGTGTAGGTACCTTTTTAATCATCGTTGTAGGGACAGCACAAAACGAATTAGTTTTTGTTTTATTAATTTAATTCGGGAATCAATTACTTGATTTTTTTTTTGTTCTCATTTCGCAGTAAAAAAAGGTTTGTAATAAATAAAATTAAGCTTTCAATAGTAAGTCGTTTATCATAATCATCATAAGCAGCCTGTATACGTCCCACTGCAGGGCACAGGCCTTCTCTCAGAGAGAGAGAGAGAGAGAGAGAGAGAAACAGAGAGAGAAAGAGAGAGAGAGAAAGAGAGAGAGAGAGAGAGTTGGGAGTACCGCGGATTGGCGGTAAGTAACTCGTTATTCATGTTTTTATTATTGTACCACTGATTAGATTTTTTTATGTAGCATATATACGTCCAACTGCAGGGCAGTGCCCTTCTCTCAGAAAGAGAGAGAGACAATAAACAATAGACTTATGTGACTTGTAACTGATTAAACTTAGTTTATAATTTATTATTTCTTGTTTATAGGTTATAGTACTTACTTTACTTACTTTATACTTTAATTGCACACATAAAAACTCATAAATAAAACACAACATTTACAGAAAAATTTAAACATGGCGAGCTTCTTTCAGCAGAAATCTCTTCCAGCCAACCCTTGATGTGGTGATACAAAATAATAATCTTTGAAAAATCGTGTAAAATTTAATACAAATAAAGTTACAGCAGGTGATATCCCTGCAAATACGTTAAATCTAAACTTTACAAATGTATTGAACACCTATACGATAAAAGTAACTGAAATTGAAACATACCTAAATAGAAAAAAGCACAAACAAAGTTAAATTGAACTAAAACGAGAGAATACAAGCACACTCGATTGGAAAAAAAAACTGTCAGTAATTCTCAGGAAAGAACCCTCCCAAAATAAAATAGCAGTCTCACGCCTGACCCTACCTTTTTTTTCGTAACAGCTTTCCAATTCCAGCTATGAAAGATAGATTAGAGCATACTGAGTTCGTCGTCGTCAGAAAAAAGGTTCCAAATTATTGTAAATTCTAAGAAAAAGTTTACGACCTGTGTTGGAAAAATGGAAACGCCGGATTCCTAGCAAATAAACACGGTGGCCCACGGTAGGCTGACAATCGCTTTTACAAGACATAAGAACTAAAGTTTTCAAATGTCACTTTTTTCACTTGAAATAGGTTTTATTACTCATTACTACACTAAACAATGTGATGAGAGACCATTTAGAGACCAAACGGAGTAAGAATTTTTCGAAGAAAAATTTGTATGGAGCTGACATGAAAAATGGGTATATTTCTGAAATCGCAAATTTGGCCGTTATATCCTTGCAGATGTACATATGTAGTATTATTTTTTTGTGATTTTTTGACATACCTACTTACTTTTTATTGCGGTATATTTTGCTATTTTTTGTTAAATTAATAATGTGTATTTTGTACTTAAACGACTAGTTCTAATGTTTTTGTGTCCAGATTATGCATAGTTAGACGCACTTTAGATATTCCTATATCCTATACCCTATGCCCCATTTGAAAACTTAAGTTCCTATGTCTACGAAATGCGATTCTCAGCCTACCGTGCGTCGCCCATAAAGGTTTCAAAATTAAATGTTGAGAGTACCAGCGTTTTTAAAACTAGACTTAATTTAACTTTTATAAATAAAGGAGAGTTCTTCTTATGTTGATCAACCGACAGAGATATGTCAGGATAGGGGCAAGTGGCCAACCCTAGTCTCTACCTACACCTCCAGAATACAGGCGTGAGTTTGTGTTAAATAATGTAGTTGGTTTAATTACAGAAGTTAAATTAAGGCCGACTTAATGTCACTTAAGTCGCCATTTAAATTGACTTTTGTATGAAGAATTTTAGTTAAATGCTGTTAAAGCCGCATCAGCGGTTGTAGCCTAGTGGGTAGAACATTGGACTCGGAAGCGGGAGACCCAGGTTCGAATCCCAGAGCGGGCATATACCTATGACTTTGTTTTCTAAGTTATGTACATTTGTAAAGTTATAGTAGCAATACCACTCGCTAACGGTGAAGGAAAACATCGTGAGGAAACCTGAGTGTCTGAGCTATTCATATACCTCAGCGCTTGAAATCGCCAATCTGCGGTGGGCACGCGTGGTGATTAAGCCCATACTCTCTTCCTGAGAGAAGGCCTGTGCCCTACAGTGGGACGTATACAGGCTGCTCAGGCTTATGCAAGTCGGCCTTCAATAAAAGTCAATAAAACTACTCACTTCCTCACAAAGTTCTAAGTCGGTATTTGTTGTAGTCGTTAATTCAGTTGAATTCAGATTTTTCAGAAAATTAAACTCGCAAAATCTGCCGGAAATAAACCAATCAAAATTATATTATCATAATTTTTATATTCAAGGTAGTAATATGCTATGTGTCAGAGGTGTGTGCCGTATGGTGCCGGATTAAAAATAGCGTTATTTATTAAGTTATTTTCATATTATTTCACTTATCTGTTTGTTTTTTTTTCTGTGATGTGTCTCGTTGTTACAACAAATGGAAGAAATTGAAGGAAAGAAAGATCTTTCTTTCAATTTCTTTCTTGTTCTTGTCCTTTCAAGGCATAACAACTAACATAAAATAAATTGGACGATGACAAAAAATTTACGGCATTTTTAAACGCAGAAAGAATGTTTTGCGTTTTGCTGACGCTACCCCTATCGCCAAGGACGGACGGACGTATCGCCACCGTGGTAACGCCGAGCGTTCCACACGAATTGCTTTTTGCTTAATTTCCTATTCTTTTACCCGACTGCCGAAGAAGAAGGGTACAGGTTTGTGTGTCTGTTCGTTTTTGCGCTCTGTCAGCCTGAACTGTATGTGTGACTGATAGTGTCTCGTTTCACCGTACAGAAATAATGTAAAGTTACATGATTGCGGCAGAAAAGTTTATATTATTTTATGAGGATTAAATGACAAGGAAACTGTTAATTAGATACTTGCGTTCGGTTTTATACAACGTGTAACTGAAATTGTGAAAACCCTGAAAATAGTTTCTTCAGTACCTATAAGTAAACTACTTTCATATAAGAAAGTTTTCAATTCTCAATTTTAATTTTCCAAACAATCTTGAACCACACTTGCCAATTTGTATAAAAGGTACTATGAAAATATTCGTAATTGCATTTTTTTATGAAGCCTATTATCGTCGCACTGCAGGGCAAAGGCCTTCTCTCAAAGCGAGAACATGGGCTTAATCACCACGGGAGCCCACCGCCGGATTGGCAATTTCAAGCGAACACCTCAGATACTCAGGTTTCCTGACGATGTCTTACTTCACCGTTAGCTAGTGGTATTGCTACTACAACTTCACAAATGTACTTAACTTAGTCATTGGTACATGCCGGGACTCGAACCCACGACCGAACCCGAATGGGAAGCCGGCGTTCCACCGCTCCGCTGCGACCGCTTTTACTTGCATGAACCACAATCCTGACTAACCGTCAACATACTTTAAAAACCTATTCAGAGGCTAAAAATTCCACCCATGCCGGGACGTGAACCCGTGACCTCTGGCTAACCGTGCCAGCGCTCTCCCAACTGAGCTAATGGGCAAGTGAAGGCATGAGTGAAATTTCGAAATTAAAATGTCCTCAGCACGGGTTATAATGCAACGAAAAGAACATCTTATAATAATAATCGGTAGGTATATTGCACAATCGATAGCACATTAAGCATTAAGCCTGCTACACACTAGCGCGGTCGCGATGGCGGCCGCGGGCAATGCAAAGGCCTTTCTTAAGACTGCAACTAGTAACTTACAAATTATTGTCAGTAATGTTGCCCAACCGACCAATGATCGTGAAGTTTGGTCCAGCGCAAATAACTGACATCGTAAATTTAGTGGTAGCCTAGTGGGTAGAACCTCGGACTCGCAAGTGGGAGACCCAGGTTCGATCCCCGGTGCGGGCATGTACCTATGACTTGGTTTTCTATGTACATTTGTGAAGTTATAGTAGCAATACCACTCGCTAACGGTGAAGGAAAACATCGTGAGGAAACCTGAGTGTCTGAGCTATTCGCCAATTCGCGGTGGGCACGCGTGGTGATTAAGCCCATACTCTCTCCCTGAGAGAAGGCCTGTGCCCTACAGTGGGACGTATATAGGCTGCTTATGTATGTAAATTTATTACCGTCTTCGTACGCGTAAAAATGTTGATGTGTATTTTTGCGGGATAAAAAATTGCCTATGTGCTTTTCTAGACTATCATCTACCTCTGCCGTGCCAAATTTCATCCAAATCCGTTCAGCCGTTCTAGCGTGATTGAGTAGCAAACATTTCGCAGTTACAATAGTGATAAAAAGTAAGATAATTTTATAAAACACTAGCTGTCCCGGCGAACTTCGTGCCGCCACAGAATCCGGTTATACGATTCTTGAACAACGCCATCTATTTTTAAAACAACGTTGGCTTGCACAACGCCATCTATTTTAAACTTAAAATAAATATCATCCCATGGGATGGCATTACCAGGATATCAAGTATGCCTTGTCTCAATTCAGGTCTTTGTCTATCTGAAAGCTAAGTTTCATGTAAATCCGTTCAGGCGTTATTCCATGATTGAGTAACAAAAATCCAAACATCCAAACCTCGAAACATCCAAACCTCTTCACAAATTTTCACATTTCTAATATTAGTAAAATTAGCATCTTAGTTTTAAAAAGTAAATTCCACTAAATCACTCGAAAGAAGGAGTTAAGTCCGGTTTAAACCGGGCTTGCCTTAAGGCAGGATCTCCTCTTATAAACCAACATTAACTGCGTCTTAAGAGTGTTTTACTGGAATCGACTTTTTGTAAATAAGACTGTGTAGCTTTATATAACAAGGCCCTGGGCCGCGTTTCATAAAACTACAATTCGTCCTTTATTATGACAATTCGATGTACATCGCGTAGATGAGTCTTCCCACTTGTTAATCTGTGGGTTAATAGACTTTGCGAATTGTCATAGCAAATCATGAAATGTAGTTACATGAAACAGGTGTTTGCTACGGGACGCGGTCGCGGTCTACGGCGCCCGCGCAGGTGTGTGGCAGGCTTTATCGCGTACGTTCTATTCAGTTACATTACATGCGACATTCTGACGACATTTGTAATAAAGTGTGCGTGAGTTTATGTAAGTACGACTGTATTTATGTATGTTTACTAAGGCTTTTTACGTAAATGGTAGATAATTTATAGACTGTCTAGAAGTCCCGTCAGCACTTAATATGTGGAATGACCACACGGACGCTGTAGTGCCTGGGATATATTTTCTAAATTGCGCAACAGCTCCTGGCTTAATCCATAAGGACATACAAAATAATGAAACAATACGTATGTCAACATTGCGTCAATGTAACCAGTACGGGCCGGTTTCCTTACGATGAAAACTCACTACTATCTTTCTTCCTTATTTATTGATATCTATTTAAGTTGTAGCGGTGGTAGCCTAGTGGGTAGACCATTGGACTGGGAAGCGAGAGACCCAGGTTCGATTCCCAGTGCGGGCATGTATCTATGACTTTGTTTTCTATGTTACGTACACTTGTCAAGTTTTAGTACCAATACCACTCGCTAACTGTGAAGGAAAACATCGTGAGGAAACCTGAGTGTCGGAGCTATTAACATACCTCAGCGCTTGAAACCGCCCATCCGCGGTGGGCACGCGTGGTGATTAAGCCCATACTTGCTCTCTTTGAGAGAAGACCTGTGCCCTATAGTGTGACGTATATTGACTGCATTATGCCAGTTTCGAGTACCTACCCTACAAGTCAATAAGTTCTTTACCGGGCAGGGGTATAATAATAGTTCCCACGATAAATTGAACCTTCACTTTGAAATAGGGTCCAAAACCAACAAAAAATTTATACTACCAGCGCCCGTTAGTATTGAGGTTTTGGAGCGTAATTAATTGATTTAAATAAAATGTCTCGTATTTTTCTTATTTTATCTTCGAAGCAAGTGAATAACAAATCCGTCACAGGACAAAGCGTACAGCGATAGTGTTATCAGCAAATAGGTATAACTATAGCTCTTTTGCCGAGGCGTGGCCTCCGAAAGCTTAATTATTTAGAAATCGTCGCTTTCGTCTTTGTTTATCATCGTCATTATCATCAGCCCATCGCTGCCCACTGCTTGACCTTTTCCCTTTTTTTATCGCAAAAACGATAACACATACAAGTGTTAACCCCTGTGTGCCATTTATTTAGGAATTAAATTAAGTAATAAAAATCGGCCCAGTGCGAGTCAGACTCCCGTTGAGAGTCCCGAATTTAATGAAAAACACTTTTTGCGAAGTGAATCCGTAATATAAAGAAAGAATAAAGAACAATAAAGAATATTCTATTTATCTATCTATCTATCTATAATATCGATATTATTTATAAAACACGATTCCTCTAAGACGCTCCTCATTATGCAGTTTAAAAATTCTGTGGTAGTCTTAGTAAGTAATCTTTCCCTTTGCCACATACTGTTTAAACTACACTTGAGGAGTGTTTTAAGTAATCGTGTTTTAATAAAATAAGACTGTGCTAATATTTATTGGTACCCTCGGCGCGCAAAGCCGAGTCGCACTTGGCCGTATTTGTTTGAAAATATACCTCGCAAACAAGTGTTTCATCACTTCTCGGAAAAAGAACTATAGCGTTATCGGCGAAACGGTATAGGTACGAATAGATCGGATATTAATCTCACAGTGGGTAGGTAGGCAGAAAGTACAAATAACAAGTTAACGTCAGTAACCTCGGTTCTATAATTAGTTTACAGTACACCTTGCGAGGGAATTAAAAAAAAACTGCTGTTTGCTCCTGCCAAAAAGTATGCAACCTCCTTGCTGGCTCAAACATGCTCAAACTTATTCTTTTTCAGTAAATTATGTCGTCTTTTGTTTTTTCTTCTCGTAAAAATATTAGCGCTTTATATTGAAACCATTGTTTCAGCCAGACAGACAGGCGAACAGTGGAGTTTAAGTAATAGGGTCCCTCACCCGTTCGGGTACGGAACCCTAAAAGACAAACATTAAGTAGGTACCTAAGCAGAAAGAATATCAGTAAATTAAACAGGCCTTAAGATTAAAGTCCCGTCAGTCCTAATTACGCGCATTAAATCCCGTCGGGATCCTGACGTATGTGATAGCGATTAGTATGGCATTTGACAGTTGGACGGTTGGAATCGTCCAGGATTTGGTGCACGTAATATAGGAGCAGATCTGCCCATTCATCCCATAGTAGCTCTTATTGAACACAACATTAGGGCGAGTATTGTACAAAATGCGGGATCGACTTCTGTTTTCCAGCAGCCTACATTGGGCTGTTAGCCTCATTGATAAGAGCCCTAGCGTACCGATAAGAGCGCAGTTCTAACTTGAGTCTGCATTTTCGTTTGAGACATGTTTTAGGGTCCCGCACCTCAAAAGGGAAAACCTAACCATTCGTTTATTATAATGGGAAAAGTTACGGCAATATAAAATATACATTACGATTGAAATAAAAACAGAGAGGTAATGACAACTTTTCACCGATAGAAATATGTTCATAGAAAATGAAAACAATATTTCGCTCACCTCAAAACGGTCAATCAATCTATTCACATTCGAAACGATTACATAAGTCCGAGGTCATAGATTTATGGACGCTACTTATACAGAACAAATTATACGGATATTTATCTATCTAATCAGCCTATAAACTATTTATAAATATATAAAGTATTTATTTATTTATTGACCTTGTATATAATTATGGCCCCTCCCCCGCCCCCCTAGTTTTATTTTTTATTTTTCTTGTATTTAAGTAATTTATGTACTTATAGTATGTATCGTGCATTGCCCAAGCCACACTATCCACAAACCCAAGGTTGACTGGAAGAAAATGCTATTTAGCATTAAGTACGCCTTTGTAAGAAAATTGTTTTCTATGCAATAAAGAATTTAATAATAATAATAATAAACAGAGCCCACTGTTGGGCATCATAGGCCTCTTCTCTTTCACGCCAACCCATCCGGTTCTTTGCCAGTCTTGTCCAATGTTTCCCAGCCGCTTTCACAATGTGAAGGCGCACCGGGCTGGTGGTTTGTCCACCGACCGTCGACCCGTTCTTGGCCACCTTAGTCCACCGGTCGTCTTCCCGCCTAACCGAATACCTCGACCATGTCTCTTTTTAGGGTTCCATACCCGAAGGGTGCCAAATGGGACTCTATTACTAAGACTGCTTTCCATTCGTCCGTTCGTCGGCCCGTCCGTCCGTCCGTCACCAGGCTGCATCTCATGAACCGTGATAGTTTTAAATTTTCACACATTATGCATTTCTGTTGCCCCTATAACGTTAATACTAAAACTAAGAGGGGCTCCCAAATAACAAACGTTGTCTAAAGACAGCGCTCGCCATCTAGCGGCCATCTTTGTAACCTTCACAGCGCCGACGTCATGTCATTAAATGTCAATGTGAAACGTTTCTTGTTGGATTATATAGATGGCGCTGTTCTCAAATTCATATTGGCTTTTTTGAGTGCCAATATAACAGACGGCCAACTTAAACGGATAGACCTTATTAAAATCAGTCTAAGCATTTAAGCGCCCTTGAATGATGACCTCGCCTAATAAAAAACCTGTTCAATTGAAATCCATAAAATGGAACCACTTCTACTAAAAATAATAAGAAAATATATATATGTACTCTGCTCCACGAGTCAAACTCCTAGGGAAACAAATAGTGGCATCTCATTGGTCAATGCGCGCGGCTAGAGATAAGCGAAACAATGAGCGAAGACGGCTTCATAGGCTAGGCTTACTTAAGGCAGTGGCTATTGAAGGTCACGCGCATTAACTAATGTGGAATGATGAATAATGAAATTCTTTGGAATTTAATGAAATTGAAATTCGTTTCGTGGAATGGAGTATATAGTACTTTGAGACATGGACGTGATGGGCAAAGGGCTGGCGGAGTTGGCGTGACGGTGAAGAGGACTATGCCCAACAGTGGGCGTCTTCCATGGGCTGCATAGATCTACAGTGGAGGCGTAGGCGTAACATTATTTATACATTACATAAACTCACGACTTTATCCCGTAGAGGTAGGCAGAGACCAGGGTTTGCCGCTTGTCGCGATCCTCTTTCGCTTCATCAACATTCACTATACGCTGCGGTACTTTTTATCTTAACCTTCGTGTATAAATTCCCTATTTGGTCGACATACGAGTAGTATGTCTGCCTGGGAGGTCCGTTGCCGACCCTTCCACCCACATCCGTACTCAGTGCATTCTCCGTAATAGTAATATACATAAAAGATTATTGATGCAGCGAAAGAGGTTTGCCAGGATTGTGGCAAGTGGCAACCCGTGGTCTCTGCCCCTCCCGGATATAGGCGTGAGTCTATGGGATATAAAAGCTTTGGCTTCCTGATCTAGCTAAGCCACGGGTTTCCTCACGACGATATCTGTCACAGTTCCGAGAGAAACAAAATAAACATACCTAATGACAGCTCGGATTTCAAAATATGTAAAGGTCAAGGTAGTGTAAGATTTTTTTTTCCTAAGAACATATATTTTTCATAGCGTTTGAAAAAAAACATTGGCCTTTGCATCTACGTAATGAGATGATTTATGCAGCGTCCAGTGGCACCTTCACTCACACTAGATGGGCGAAGGGACCACTCGGCACGCTGAAGTGGCTGGGACATTGTTTTTTAGATGGAGTAGGCTTGCCCAGCACCTATTGCGGTGGAAGCCCAGTGGGTAGAACAATGGACTCGGAAGCGAGAGACCCAGGTTCGATTCCCAGCGCAGGAATGTACCTAGGACTTTGTTTATTTTCAAACATACGTACATCTGCGAATTTGTAGCAGCAAATAAACGACCTCGTGGCGCAGCGGTAGTGCATCTGCATACCATGCGAGAGGTCCCGGGTTCGAAACCCGGCTGGGGACAAAAAAAAAACCCCAGGTCTTGGATGTTTACATGTTTGTGATGTCGTTGTTTCTGGTTCCCACGACACAGGGTATCCTAGTGTGGGGCTTATGTTTATGTTTATTGACCAAGGATGGTATTGACTTGTCTCTCCTGTGGGTTAGGCCTACTAAGCTGTCAGGATGGTATAGCGTTTACTTACAGCGTTACCGAACCGGTCGACAATTACTTTAGTAAGTTTAACCAGGTCTCTGCAATACAGACTTAAAGTCTCGTGCAGCCCCTATATTACGCTCACCAAATCCTGAGCGATTCCAATCGTCTAACTGTCAAATTAGTATGGAATTTGACAGTTAGACGATTGGAATCGCTCAGGATTTGGTGCGCATAATTAGGCCACAGATACCGCAAGGAGGGCTTTTCAATACCGCAAGTTACCGATAGATGGTGCTGACGTCACATAATGTGTCAAAATCGACATTTCGTTGACGAGAGAAGAGATGTTTAGATTATCACAGATTAATAACGATGTACAACATTTAAAACGTATGATGACATTTATTCTCCTTGCAGCGCCATCTAGTTTTTTTTTAATGAAACTCAACTGATAGCTGTCATTGAAAAGCCCTCATTATTGTAGCTATGCAAATTTCTCCTTGGTAAATAAAAAATCTTTATCTTTAAATTCTCGTGATTGGAATACGAATCGTCGCTAGGTAACGTCGTTCGGTCCGGTACAGTCGGAAGACAAACGTTAAATAGAAATGGTTCTATGGATATTTTCGAAAGGTTTCGTCACTGACAGAGCCTAAGCGTATTTGACAGCAGGATAATTTAAAATCGACGTCCATAAATAATCACATAAAAAAACCTGCTAATTAAAAACAATTAAATCATGTAAAAGTACGTAAAACTTCCTCAAAAAAAAGTGCTCTAATCGATTTATTAGCAACTACTATAGCTCTATACTATAACTCTATAACTTATAAACTCTTGGAGAAAAATGCATTTTTTTATTTTTCTCCGATTTAAGAACGATATTAATCACTTTTAAGTCTACGGGGGTAACGTCGCGCAACACTGGCTGAACTTTGTTGGTTTTTATAAATTTTTATATAGGTATATTTTTGTACATAATCGAGCAAACATAATCCAACCTAAAGTAAAATATATACATAAAAAGAGACAAACAAAAAATCCGCGCGCAGCCTGCCACACACCAGCATGGTCGCGATACAAAACAACACAACTAAAGTTAACATGCTTTTATAAATATTTTTTCCACTTAAAAATCACTTATTTCATTAATTTTTTCTTATATTATTTGTATAAATTGTGTTTTCGTCAATAAACGTATTTTCGTTTTCATGTCCACTAAAGGATCCAGGTTTAGTATTTTATACTTTTTATTTTTTCTGTATGACTGTTGTCCTAAATAAAAAAATCCCACTAATATTATATGTGAAGTTTGTGAAGATGTTTGGATGTTTGTTACTCAATCACGGCTGAACGGATTTACATGAAACTTGGCGTACAGATAGACAGAGACCTGAATTGAGACATAGCATACTTGATATCCCTTTAATGCGTTCCCGTGGGAAAATATTTATTTTAAGTTTAAAATAGATGGCGTTGTGAGAGCGAACATTGTGTTTTAAAAATAGATGGCGTTGTGCAATAATCGTATATTATACGGATTCTGTAGCGGTATGAAGTTTGCCGGGACAGCTTGTAAAAATTAAGTGAACAACATCTCACTGCGATTTGTCCGCCCACCGCGACCGCGCTAGTGTGTGGCAGACTTAGCGTGCGAGGAGAAATTACTCGCGATTGTACATTGATATTTATGCGGCTCAGCGCCGTCGCGTTGCAACTTGTTTACGATTTATGAAATTCGTGACAGGTTTTTTTTTTCATCGTGTGAATTAAAACTACTGTGATGTTATTTCAAATTCACAAGATAGAAAACTTTTTTCGAGATTTTTTTTTTCACTGAGAGAGTTCTAGATGTTATGTTATGTAAATGGTGAGTGACCTTTTTAAACTGGTACACTATTACTTTCGTTCCTCAAATGATTATTAACATCGCTTCAAAGACGATCATGCAAAATAATTAATTTACAAAACACAAGTACTTAACAATTTGATTTCTGTTAATTCAATTCAATCAACAAAATTTATTTAATATAACGTGAAAATATACAAAATAAATTCTAATGAAAGAATATTAATTTCGGCCGTTACTATAAATATGAATATAAAGTAACAATTTATTTTCCAATGATAAAATGTTGATATGTGAATTTGTTATGCAATAAAAGCATTAATACAAATGTTAATTAATATATAGACTCGCGGCCTTATTTATAAAAACACGATTCCTCTAAATCACTCCTCAGAGGCTATATATTTAATCTGTGGTTACGTCTTTTCCTTATTACATGTCCACCACGGACTATTTTAATTTGCGTTTATCGAGTGTTTTAAGTAATCGTGTTATTAATAAGACAGACAATTAGTCTATGGAAATATGTATTAAGAAAATTAAGAACAAAAACCGAGTTGCAACATTTTTCAAGCGAGCCCGTAGAGAAACAGCCTTTAATATACGCACACACGCGCACTTATTTTATGGTGGCTCACACTTGTGCAAATAATACGTCTGAAGCATTGAGAGAAAAATCTACCTTATTTTATTCGAATATAAGGGTTACTTTACCTCGGCAAAAGAGTCTACTTACGTCAGTCCAAATTTGAATATCCCGCTAATTTTATACAGCTACAGCTTACCCGACGGATTCGTATTCCGTTCCGCACGAAATTGTAACTTGAAACTTCTCGAGGTAAAGTTCAAAATGGCTTAAAACAGACTAAGTGCACATTTGATTTGGGATTTTGAATTTTAATGTTGAGCCGCTTTGGTGTAATTTACTTTCAAATGCGCTTGGCTGTAGATTTCTTTAAATGTGTTTTATTTATTTGTGTACGTAATTTTTGTTACTCGGTGGCTATGGCTAGTGACGTTTTGGCGTTCTTTTTTTTGTTATTTAATTTATTGTTAAATAAAGGCTAGTCTGTTGGTTAAATAACTAAAATAAACGACTAGATAAACGGATATGCCTTTTCTATTTTTGCAAGTTTTATTGATAAGTCTGAAATATGTACTTATTGTGATAGTTAAAGGCAAAAAGAAAAATAATAATTTAACATTCAGCAATTCCATTTAAATATCTATGTTTTTTTATTTAAATTTTATTATTTTCAGATCATTTACTATATTTTAATAACAAACTACAATATTTATTTACAATCATAACTGGTATTCATTTTGAGTAGCATTTTAGCAAGGTCCAGTACATTATAGTAATTGGTCAAGATTTTTTAAGTCTCTATTAGGTCACCCTGTTCCTACGCTGTTCCAAAGTAGTTAGCCCTCGTAAAGTTCATCCAATCTGTATTCATATGGATGGTTTTTAAGGCTGCTTACCATTTTTGTAGCACTTCGTTGTACTTTCTCAAGTAAATCAATGTCTTTCTTGAAGTAGGGGTTCCATATCTGAAATGCATATTCTAATAGTGGTCGAACGTAGGTTTTGTACAGTTTCAGGAAAAGTTCTTTATCTATGTATGAAAATGCCTTGCGAATGATGTAGACAATGGGGTTTGTTTTCTTTGTGATTTCAAGCATATGAGTTAATATTTATACTAATAATAATACAGGGTGACTTTCAATTCGTTGGACACTTTTTAAGGAGAGATTCTAACCATGATTTTGAAACATACGGCGATAATTTTGAAAACAATGGCGCTACCATAAAATTTATTTTTATGTTACCCAAAATTATTTCACTCAAACATAAACAGGATAAAGTTATAAAAAAAAGGCCAAGTGTGAGTCGGACTCGCGCACGAAGGGTTTCGTACCATTATCTATACACCATTAGACAAAGATCGAATTTGAGATCAGCGCCATCTATAGAAACCAACAAGAAGCGTTTAACTTTGACGTTTAACGACATGACATCGGCGCTATGAAGGTTACATATATGGCCGCTGTCTAGACAACGTTTGTTATATGGGAGCCCCCCCTTAAATATTTTATTTTATTCTGTTTTTAGTATTTGTTGTTATAGCGGGAACAGAAATACATCATCTGTGAAAATTTCAACTGCTTAGCTAGGTATCACGGTTCATGAGATACAGCCTGGTGACAGACAGACAGACAGACAGACAGACAGACAGACAGACAGACAGACAGACAGACAGACAGACGGACGGACGGACGGACAGTGAAGTCTTAGTAATAGGGTCCCATTTGGCACCCTTCGGGTACGGAATCCTAAAAATGTGGAAACAATTTATATTGTTATTATTGTGTCTATGTGTGTGTGATTTATCTTCATAAGTTTTTTGGGTTCCGGATGTACAATTCATAGTTTTAATTTTTGGCGAAACATTTGTGGCTGTGATATTTGACTAGTTGTAAAGTGTGACATTTGAAATAGATATTGATTTTCCTGTATGCAAAAAAATAGTTTCATTAAGCATTTAAGTGAGTAAAATATTTTATGTTATAGCATCTCTTTTTTAACCGACTTCAAAAAAGGAGGAGGTTATAAATTCGATGCGTATATATATATTTTTTGGCTATGTTTCTCCATAACTCCGTCAAATCTTAACAGATTTCGACAATTATTTTTTAGTTCGAATAGATATAATGTCACATTGGTCCCATTTTAATTTTGTGAAGATCTGATGAAGACTTTCAGAGATGGAGAACGGAACTCTTCAATGGACAGCTGTAAATAAGGCCTAATGGGGCCCATCTTTTAGTAATATCCGTATGTTTAATTAAATAGCATAAAAGTAGTCCCAAGCTAATTTCGTGATGTTCTGGTGAAGACTTTTGGAGATGGAAATTGAGAACGTCAAATTTGATAGCAACGAATTAAGTAGGGTAAATTATGGTAATAAGGGACTCGTATATTTTTCTTCCGCTCCCCACAAAAAATTGAAAAATAAAACAAAATAAAAACAAAAAATATAAAGCCGACTTCGAAACACTACAGCACTAAAAAGTTAGAAATAATTTAAATAATTAGAAGTATGTATACATATACATGTAGGTATTGTAGAAGTATAATTTGTAGTCGGTGCCCAGTTTCATGACCAGCACTGTATATTTTGGGCACCGCCTCCAAATTATACTTCTACAATACCTACATGTATATGTATACATACTTCTAATTATTTAAATTATTTCTAACTTTATAGTGCTGTAGTGTTTCGGAGTCAGTTTTTATTTTTTATTTAATTTTTTTTTCTTTTTGAAACTGGCTTTTTATAGACTTTAAGGTTCCATACCCGAAGACAGCCCACGGAGCCCTAACACTATTATTGTCTTCGTCTATCAGTCTGTCTGTGTGACGCTAAGGTTTTGCAATAAGGGTGCCAATTGTACTGTATGTTTGTAAATACTACATGTTTGTTTTTTCCTGGTATACAATAAAGAATAGATAGATAGAATATTCTTTATTGTACACAGAGATTCATTATAATCTTAGTATCTTCTTACGTTAATTTATAATTTTTCATTATCAGCCATTTGACGCCCACTGCAGGACACAGGCCTCCCTCATGGTTTTCCTAACCATGAAGGGTTTTGCCATAATCGCCACGCTTGGCAGGCGGGCTGGCGATCGCAGTATGCGGTTGGAATCTCAGGAATCGTTTCTTACGTTAAGGTGCCAAAATACAAACGATTCAAAATTACTTGAACTGCTGGATACGGAAAAACACGCCGAGAGAGCGTGCAAATGGCGCGGACAAAGTCTCTGCTTTTACTCGTCTCAAAAAATATCACGGACAATCATGCATTAAATTATTATATTAAATGCAATTTATAACCTCCAATTACAACACCTCGCGAGAAGGCGAGATGTCGCAGATGTCGAGATGTCGAGCAAGATATTGAAGGAATATTCTTTTCAAGACCTTGGATGCCTGGAAAACCATGAGGAAGGCCCATGACTTGCACTGGGCGTCAAATGGCTGATGATGATGATGATGAAAACAGAATAAAATAAACATAAGAATAAATAAAAGAAACGATGGGATTGACATCGTCACTTTCAGTGTACAAAAATCCCTAATATATAAAGATTAAAAAAAAAAAAACATTTAAGGGGGCTCCCACATAACAAACGTAATTTTTTGCCGTTTTTTGCTCGATATTAATAACGTCAACAGGTAGACGCTTGAAATATTTTGCCGCTTTTTTCGATCTTTGTGTCTAATGTATCGATCTTTGTATGTATGTTATTGCATTTGTTTTAATTCTTTTTAAATGCACCACGCCACGCACTCCGTAGTACAATTATGGGTTACCGTAGGCACTGACTGAAAATCAGCGCTTAGGGATCACTTCCTCAGCACAACGCTGAGTCAGCTGCCTTTTGTGGCTACTTAGATACACCACAGGCTACATGACAAGTATGGTGCTGTTTTATTTATTCGTTTTGTCTGTTGTGTATTTAGTTTTTTTTTTCTGTTGTTGTGCATATTATGTTACTTATCTGCTTATTTTGTTTCTGTGATGTATCTTGTTCCTCTGTGGTATAATAAATGTCTTTCTTCTTCCTCTTCTTAATGTTGTTGGTACGGAACCATTCGTGCGCGAGTCCGACTAGCACTTGGCCGGTTTTTTTTATGCCTGCTGCTACCGATGGAAAAAAATATATCTTTCACAATATGATGATACGATTTAATAAAAAAGTGAACATCACAATCCCCAATAATGGTGATACCTATTTTTAAAACCTATTGTCTAGAAAATAGGTCCAAGAACCTAGGAATTTTAAAACATTTTTGCCAAAAACGGGTGCTTTCGGCGGAAATCGATAGAAGTCCTAGGTCACCGACCTGTAGGCCGTAGGTTCTAAAACTAGCTAACACCATTATTAAAGTTTAAGAAGTTAAATTCTTGCAAAAACCTATTATAAAAGAAGATATTATTTTATCCATCGGTGGCGACAGGAGCTACTTTTATGTGATCGCGCCTGTTTTTTCTTTTTGAAACTGGAATTTTATAGGCTTTAGGATTCGGTTAATGTTTTTGGCAGCGACTGATTAATAAATACCTTTAATAACATTTTTACACAATGCATTTCGAAACCCGCTTAATCATCATCATCATCATCAGCCATTTGACACCCACTGCATGACATAGGCCCCCCTCATGGTTTTCCAAGCTTTCCGGTCTTGTGCCGCCCGCATCCAGCGACTCCCCGCCACCGTAACCAGGTCGTCAGACCATCTGGTGGGGGGCCTTCCCACGCTGCAACCCGAAACCCGCCTAATCAATAACTATGCAATCGAATTACCAAGTAATGTACCAATTCGACTAAATAGCCCACTTAGGACACGGTCTATATATATAGAAAGCTGGCACTGTGACCCGGGACGGTCCGTCTGTCTGTTTGTCGTGTCACGCCACTAGGAGTGACAGGGCTAGCGAGTTACAGTCGGGGACTTCTTATACGGTCTTAAAATAAATAATTATAATTGGTTTTTAAGGCCAGTCAGAGGTCTATGGAAACCGACCCATAGACCGTGAATCTCGAAGAATACCTACAATAGGATGGAGGCAAACTGAACTCTGCTTACCTCTCCGGCATAAAAGCGTGAGTTCATTCAAACCACGTGTTATTGTAATAACGCAAAATAATGAATAAATTATTGAAAGACTTCGTTTGGTTAGTGAGTAAAGTTCGCAATTTTTTCATACTATGAAAAAAGCATAATTTTGTAGGATTATATAAAAAAAATAGAAACGATAATTTTAAACTTTCGCTTGGAAGATGTTTAATAATGTCGATACTGAAGATTCTTTAGGTTCCGTAGGTTCGATTCCCAGCGGAGGCCGTGCTGTACCGTGGCCATGGCCTCAGTCTGGGTATATTTCCGTGTTTGTGATGTCCTTGCCTAGTTACCGCAGCACAGGGTATCCTAGTTTGGGACCAGGTCTAGTGATTGTGCTGTGTGTAAATTATTAGACATAGACATCTTTATTCATAATTATTAGTTACACGTCAATTAACAATTCGGATATAATAATTACACTTCACAATAAACACAGTGTTTACAATTAACACAATTAACATTATTAACATTAATTTCGATGATTATTATAGCGCTTAATCGTAAATTTAAACTACTATAAATAAGTTTCATTTAAATTTAAAATAAATTTAGAGGCTGAAAATTCCACCCATGCCGGTACTTGAACCCGCGAAATGGGCAAGTGCAGGCATCAGTAAAATTGTCCTCAGCACGGGCTAGTGCAATAAAAGGAATATAAATTTTAAATGATAAAAACAATTACAAAAAATAAAGTTCTCGATTTGGAATCGAGAATAAGGTGTCACACATACTTATATTTTCTGTAAGTATACATACAATAAAATAATGAGAATAGCTAATTAAGCCAGCCATCGAAACTACAGATTGTTTGCTTGACAAGCCCCTTTTTTAGTTGAATTATATTACTTATTTTAAGCCTAAATGGCTGCTTGGGAATACACCACAACATTAAAGACTAGTTTAAAAACCAGTTTTCACTTTTGTATAATGCTGTACCATTGGGTTACGGTAAGAAGCCGCTAAACAGATATATGAAATCGTTTTATGGCAAAATTAATTATTTTGAAATATTATTACCCTAATTATTTTTTTTGCGAAATGCAAGATAATAATAAAAATAACTTCCACACAACACAATCACTTGACCTGGTCCCATACTAGGTAACCATGGTAGCCAGGCAGGGAAATAACAAACATGAAAATACACCCATTTTATACAAATGTACGGCCGCCCCTAGTGGGAATCGAACCCACGACCTCTGTTTTGGTAGCTTAGCGCCTTAACGAACGAGGCAGTCCAAATTGCTGTGTGGATGTAAAAATACGAGTTTGCGCAATACCTATAATGCATTTCAGTGGCGGAATAGTTAAAATAAACTCACGCCTGCATTCCGAAAGGATAGGCAGAGACCAGTGTTTGCCACTTGTCACGATCCTGGCAGAGTTCTTTCGCTTCATGAACATTAATTAGTCGTTGCATGCACGCACGTCGGTTTCGGGTGCTCTATATCTTGCCCTTTGCTAATACATCCCCTATTCGGTCGCGGTGTGTCCGCCTTAGACGTCCCTTACCGGACCTTACACCAACATTCAAGCACTTTTACTACGGGAACAAATTCAAAATCGTTATTTTCCCTGTACATACGTCCGTTTTAAATACATACACTAAATTTCAGGTTTATAACAATAGTGGAACATAGGTAAGTAAATTAAGTTAGTATCAGTAACTCTCTTTCATTTCTACAGCAGTACAGTCGACGGCACGTCAACCTTTACATTTTAGTTGCAAAGTCGCCCGTAATGCAGTGGAGTAGAGTGGATGAACTGTCGACGGTACATACCTAATTCCGATATTAGAAGTGGAATGGGCTGGGGGGAGGGGCGGGGAGGGGGCTGTGATCGTGAAGCAGTTGAATGTAGCGTCAGCATCCTACTAATATTAATAAATGTGGAAGTTTGTCAAGATGTCTGGTAACGGTGGCGGGGAGTCGCTGGATGCGGGCGGCACAAGACCGGGAAGCTTGGAAAACCATGAGGGACGCCTATGTCCTGCAGTGGGCGTCAAATGGCTGATGATGATGATGATGAAAGTTTGTGAAGATGTTTGGATGTTTGTTACTCAATCGCGCAATAACGGCGGTTCGGATTTACATGAAACTTGGCGTACAGATAGGCAAAGACCTGAATTGAGACGTGGCATACTTGATATCCCGGTTACGCGTTCCCGTGGGATAATGCTTATTTTAAGTTTAAAATAGATGGTGTTGTGCGAGCGAACGTTGTGTTTTAAAAATGGATGGCGTTGTGCAAGAATCGGTTAAACGGATTCTGTGGCGGTACGAAGCTCGCCTAGATAGCTAGAAGCTATATAACAAAAAAAAAAGTCCCGTAAAAAAATAGAGCAAATTTCTGTGTAAAAATCATTAATCAAGCTGACTTATTGTTAGTTACCTATTAGGTACATTATCTACAGAAGTGTGCCATACATGTATTTTAAAATTCATAAGGATCGTCAAATCAGCCGCTGACCGATAGTGAACTAAGAACTACTTCATTGAAGGAAATGAACTAAGTCACTCTCTTCATCAATAAACTGATGAAGTGAGTGATTTAGTTCATTTCCTTCAAAGAAATAGTTCTTAGTTCACTATCGTTCAGCAGCTCATCGGCTCACGTTTTGTTCCAGCGCTTGTATATTTCGACTCATGTTAGTTCGCGAATGGCAATGATTGAGTGAGTTGTTAAATAAATGACTTATAAGTAGTTCCATGAGTTAAAAGAATCTTGGTACGAAATGCTATAGTTTCAGGAACTAAACAAGGGACTTAATTTTAGGGCGGGCTCTAATATGTGAAGAAGTGATCGGAAATTTTTATTAATACTTAAATCAGTCACAAATAAAATATAAAAATAAATTCACTAACATAAGTTCGAAGAATTATGTCAAATATGAACTAATTAGGTAAAGGATACAAAAAGATATGTAACGAATGAATGAATGTATTTGTTGTTTTAGGAAGTGAAGGGCTTTAATTGAAATATATTCGCAAACGAACCACCCGTCTAGCTACTCAGCAATTTAAGTAATTTTATTTCCAATTAATTATTGGTGTTACTCTAAAATTTTATTTCAATTTTATTGAGTGAATTAAGATGCAGAATTGACGTCAATGTTCGAAACTAACACCACAATGATCTTATGTATCTACAGAATTACGACATTTTATCAAAAAAGTATTTTGTAATATAATTTTAGACACGTTCTCTAACTGACTATCGAAACGTGATTTTTTGTAATCGCAGAGCAGTAAACAAAATTTTAAATGCCTTCACATTCAACAAGAAGTTGTACAATCATTAAAACTTTCATTTGACGGTAAAAGATGTTTTTTTATTTAATTCCAAGCAAAGACTTTCATAGTTTCTTTCAATGTAAATACACCGAAATGAAAATAAACTATGAAAAAAAAAAATTGTAATTGCATCTGAAACCGAAGCAATTCTATAAAATTTATATTCTAAGAATCCAGTTTAAAACCTTATGCCACTATTAAAAAAAACACTAGATATTTTTTTATATCTATTATTTTGATATTTTTCAGTCATACTGAAAATAGCTCATTAACGAAAGGAATTAAGCCGTAGGTTCGTCTGTTGTGACACTTGACGTTCGTATTTTGCCGACGCTACTTGGAGACCCGAAGGTAAGCTACCGCCGACATATTGGCTCGCTAGGCGGTTAGAGATTACTTTATCCTTCTTCAAATGCACTTCAGAGAGCGTTACTTTCAATTCAACGGTATTTACGGTATTTGACTGCATCAATCGAAAATTTGACAATTATATTTTTTTAATATGTCAAATTTTAAAAACCTATTTAGAGGCTAAAAATTCCACCCACGCCGGGACTTGTCTTGGCCCTTGGCGGGTCGCGGGTTCAAGTCCCGGCATGGGTGGAATTTTTAGCCTCTAAATAGGCTTTTAAAATTTGACAATTGTTTTCTGATATTGGTCAAACCTAATATAAGGAAATAAATTTATGAAAATGCACCTCTTTCGAATGATTTCTATATTATTTTTACGACTTCAAAACAGGAGTAGGTTCTCAATTTGTCGGGACCTTTTGTTTATTATATTATTTTAGATAAGATAAGATAAGATAAGATAAGATAAGATAAGATAAGATAAGATAAGATAAGATAAGATAAGATAAGATAAGATAAGATAATCATTTATTAAATTGCCACAACATACAAAGATATTACAATTTACAGGCAAAGCATGCTTACAGTCTATGCAAATAACAATATATCAACACTTATGATAAATCCAAATAAGGAGGGGCTTTGCCCTGTAAGGAAGTGGGTACATACATGCACACCTGTAATTTGGCTGTGTTATTAGCTGCGTATTATGTGCTATAGCAATATAAAAGGTACCCGAACTCAGCATATGCTTCAGGTATTGCGAAGCAATAGCCTGCAGCGCTGGTTTTCAGTCGGGACCTATTTAGATACGCAACGAGAGCCATATGTATGTTCCCCGATTACTCGGAGACGCCTAGACCGATCTGGAAAATTCTTTTTTTTGTTTGCAAGGTAGACTTCACAGTTCGTCCCAAGGTCAACAAGTCCGGATCTCATGATCGGATCCTGGAGAAATCGAGGGAACTTCAAATTTTAAAGGCGCACTTGAAGCGATTTGGATGTTTTTTACAGTGATTCGTGCATTTTTTCTCGGCAAAAACAATTTGGTGGAGACATAGTGACACTCGTAACACCCAAAAATCGTGAAATAAAAAATAAAAACTGACTCCAAAACACTCAGCACTAAAAACACAGAAATAATCTAAACGAATATGACCTTTAAATTTGATGTCGGTACGTACATGTTATTTATAGTCCTCTAAAAAATACTTCTGCAATATCGTCATATAGGTATTTCTTCGAATAATTTCTATATTATTTTATACATCAAGAAAACATACAAAATGGCTTAGAATTGCAAAACCAATAATTTTTTGTGGCATCCCTAGGATTCTGCCAATGTTAAGTTTTCGGATATGGCAAATTAATAAAAACTTCCACGCGACACAATCACAGGTTGAATGGTACGGCCAAAGGCTTCCTTACCATTATCTATACAACATTTAAATATTTCAAAGCGTCTACCTGTTGCCGTTATTAATATCGGGCAAAAAAAATCACGTGTTTTGTATGGGAGCCCCCTTAAATATTAATTTTCTTCTGTTTTTGGTATATGTTGTTATAGCGACAACAGAAATACATTATATGTGAAAATTTCGATACGGCCTGCTGACAGAAAGACATATAGACGGATAGTGGATTCTTGGTAATAGGGTCTCTTAACCTTTCAGTACGGAACCCTAAAAGCATGTTTTCTTATGAAGTCTGCGACCAACGAGTCTTTTAAGCAAATTAAAATGGAATTGAAACCGACCTTAGATGAGCATTATGGACTTTTAATGCTGTCCGTACAAGTAAGTGATGATGTCACGCCTGCCTTGGCAATGTCACAAAATGCTCAACGATACAGATGGCCGACTGTCGCAGTACGATGCAGTCGGCCCCGAACTGAATGAAAGAAAATATTTTCGTTTTGGTGGTACGGTGGAGAGCAGGGGCCGTTTTTTTATGCTAAAATTTTATTTATTTATTTAATACGGAGACTTTACAGAAACTTGCCAATTATTCTAAACTTAGATGACAAAAATATGTACCAGGCATGCATCCAAAAACATATCTCACTGCGTACTTTAATATGAGTAAGGTGAGGGCAGGTATTGAGTAATTTATGATGAGCACACGATTTAGTTTACAGTAATAATATGTGATAAAAGTTACGGTCACTTCAGGACCCCACATGAACATTGATTAAATCTTAATCTTAATCTAGTTAATTTGCTACTACAAATTCACAGATGTAGGTACGTTACTTTGAAAATAAACAAAGTCACACCAATCCCACACGCTAACGGTGAAGGAAAACATTCTGAGGAAACCCGCGGCTTGGTTGGCTCCGCACGTATTGACTTGTCTTTCCTGTGGGCTAGGAAGACTAAGCTGTCAGGATGGTGTAGGTGCTGGGCAAGCCTACTCCATCTAAAAAGCCATGTCGCAGGCACTGCAACGTCCGAGTGGTCCCTTCACCCATCTAGAGTGAGTGAAGGTGCCACTGGACGCTGCATAAATCATCTCATTACGTAGATGCAAAGGCCAAAACGTAAAGTAAGAATGACAACTTGAAGTACATTGCAAAGTAGATTAACGAGAAGAGATTCGGCTACGCAATGTTCATCGAATTGTCATATAAACCAGTATTCCGTAAACTTTTTGTGGTCAAGGTACAGGACAAATTAATAATTATGATAATAATAATACATACATACATACATACATAAACTCACGCCTGTATCCCAGAAGGGTAGGCAGAGACCAGGGACTGCCACTTGCAACGATCCTGGCAGATCACTTTCTCTTCCTCAACATTGATTAATCGTTGCATGCACGCACGCCGGTTTCGGGTACTTTTTATCTTGCCCTTCGATGTCCTGTGTCTTCACTTACCGGTCCTTCCACCCATACATTCACTCGATATATTTGTTTCGTCAATCTTTCTTCCGCCGTCGCGTCCTCTCCACATGTCCTAACCAACGCAACATTCCTTTCTCAATTCTAATAACTTATTCTCGCCGCAAATGTATAATCAATTAGTGTTCTCTGTCAATCATCATATTCAAAGAGCTTAGTATAAAGTACAAAACATATTTATGGAGCTAACAGGGGCTAAGTAGGCGCAAGCAATGAAAAAAGGTCTTCTTTCACATATACGATTTTCATAAAAAGTGTCAATTACAGTTTTAGAACCCAAAGCCTAAAACCAGTAAAACCTAGCACAAGATTGCATTTCCGCTAAAAACGGTTGTATTTTATGGTTATTTATATAATAAGTTTTTGTGTAAGCCTTGTTCTGCTTAACTAGCAGTCGGCCTTCTGAACGGGTCGACACTTTGTGGCATTGTGTTGAAAAACATCATTGTTTCGGTGGCTTGTGATCCATCCAGAGCCACAAGGTTGTTTAATCTGCGATTTCGAAACATATTTAGCTTTATGGATGTTCGATCACACTTTTTGGAATTCGGCGAAGAGAAAAACATTTACTACTATTTGCATATCGTAGCCAACATCTCTGTCTTCGTCGTTTCAAAAGGACTAAATATTTTTCAATGTCACTTTTTTAGGGTTCCGGACCCAAAGGGCAAGGGACCCTTTTATTAATACTCCACTACTATCCGCCTATCTGTCTGTCTGTCACCAGGCTGTATCTCATGAACCATGATAGCTAGACACTTAAAAGTTTCACGCGTTGCCGCTTTAATAACAAATACTAAAAACAGAATAAAATAAATATTTAAGCGGGGCTCCCATACAATAAACTTGATTTTTGGGCGTTTGTTGCTCGATATTAATAACGGCAACAGGTAGACGCTTGCAATATTCAAATGTTCTACAGATAATGGTACGGAACCCTTCGTGCGCGAGTCTGACTCGCACTTGGCCGGTTTTTATCTTCGCGTTCGGGAAACAGGCGTGGGTTTATGAACTTACGTGTATTTTTTCTACTTTTGTTTATTGCTATTTGTTGGCCGGCCGCCGCCGCCGGAACCCGTACATTACACGTTACTACGATGAGACCACTTTAGGATTGTGAATCTTCAAAATATGTGCGTGATAGTACAGGACAACTTTCTTATTATAATATATTTTTACATAAAGCAAAAAAAATGTATAATTGTACAATACAACTATCAAAAAAGACTTATATTATGTGAAAATCAAGGGTCCTCTATTATTATATTCTTTTTGTTGCACTAATCCGTGCTGAGGACAATTTTTAAAACCTATTGAAAGGCTAGGCTGCATATCCTAAGCTATTTACATCAAAATAGTCGAGTCATTTCGAAGTGGATTAGTGTGGGACAAAAAGTGGAAACAAATCCTGTAATGGATTTGCGCAGTGGATTAGAGTGGATGAGAGTAAAAATTCCACCCATGCCGGGATTTCAACCCGCGACCTCCGGTTAACCGTGCAAGTGATGTACATCGCTTCGGCCAGATGTCGCTGCCTGTACGTAATACAGAGATGTTTGTAAAGAGGCTCGAAATCTCGCCGATGCCTGCACTTGCCCATTAGCTCAGTTGGGAGAGCGCTGGCACGGTTAGCCAGAGGTCGCGGGCTCAAGTCCCGGCATGGGTGGAATTTTTAGCTTCTAAATAGGTTTTTAAAGCTTTCTATTATATATTTTTTCTCAGAATTATGTTTTTCGAAATATCAAAGTATATATGGTTTTATTAGCGCTGTACGCGCTCTACCAGAGTTGCAGCCTTCAGTAAATCATTGTCCAACATTAAAGAATATTCTATGTAAACCGATATGGTTTTAAGAATTATCTATCAAACAGCGCTATTAGAAAAACCGCGATTTAATTTTTACACACCATGAATTTTAGGTAGTTTGAAAGACATAGCATGCTTTAAAAATAATCTCTCGAATACGCTAGTTTTTTTTTATAGTCCGTAGTAGGTTGTTCTGTCATTGTCATTGAGTCATCATGAGTCATTGTTCTGATAGACGGAAAGGCGGGTACAATAAAATTATTCGCAATTTTTTTTTAAATAAAATTTCACTCATTTTTTTTTTAATTTACTTCTATACTTAAAAGTTATACTCTAAACTAGCTGTTGTCCGCGACTTCGTTCGCGTGGTAATTTTTATGTCCATTTTTCCGCGATAAAAATAGCCGATGTGCTAATCCAGACTATAATCTATCTCTGTGCAAAATTTCATCCGGATCGGTTCAGCCGTTTTTGCGTGAAAGAGTAACAAACATCCATGCATACCTAAACACTTTCGCGTTTATAATATAAGTAAAGTAAAGTAAGGATAGATGACGACTTTCAAACCACCTAGATTTCAGCGCGTCTATGATTTTAAATGACTTATAGAACAAAAGTGGTTGTAATCTACCAACTATCTTCTCAAGGGGAGTCCAGGGGTTAACACTAGCGCCAACGAGGAAAAACAATCATATCTTCTTTTACAGATCGAATTTGCAACAAGTGTCAGTACTCAATCATGTTGACAGCGATTTTTGGGACCCACGACAAAGAACCTAGGATCACGAACCTGGGACTAGATAGCATTTATGCCAAAAACGGCCGTCTCTGGCGTTAACGCTATCTAGTCCCAGGTCTTCTGCCTTAGGTTCAGGGCCATGGTTCTTCAAAATCGCTATTAACATGATTGAGAGATTCTGTGTGTCTCCGGATTAAGAATAGCGTGACTCCATTTCCCTTCCGTGGGATGTCGTAGAAGGCGACTAAGGAAATCAATTACCAGGAGACGGGCAGCAGCGTCTTCCTGAGATTCCAACCGCATACTGCGATCGCCAACCCGCCGAGCGTGGCGATTATGGCAAAACCCTTCGTGGTTAGAAAACCACGAGGGAGGCCTATGTCCTGCAGTGGGCGTCAAATGGCTGATGATGATGATGTGATTATTGAGAGATTGTACTGACACTTTTTGCAAATTTGATAAAACATAACATAACATAAACTCACGCCTGTATCCCAGAGGGGTAGGCAGAGACCAGGGACTGCCTACGATCTTACTACGATCTGCAGAGAAAGATACGATTTTTTTCCTCGGTGGCGCTGGTGTTACTCCCTGGACCCCCTTAAACTTCATCATCATCATCATCATCAGCCATTTGACGCCCACTGCAGGACACAGGCCTCCTTCGTGGTTTTCATAACCGTGAGGGGTTTTGCCATAATCGCCACGCTCGGCAGGCGGGTTGGCGATCGCAGTATGCGGTTGGAATCTCAGGAAGACGCTGCGGCCCGTCTCCTGGTAATTGAATCGTGTGATTTTAAAACGACACATGTCCTTTCATTACAACTTTGCAGGAAATAGAAAAAACTGTTTTATTCAAATACTAATATCTACAACAGCAATATTTTAGCATATTATATTGATTTCTGTATGAATAAACTACAATTTTTTTTTCTAATGTAAATCAATAGGTAGGTGTAATAAATTTTATAAAAAAAAATGGGCAAGTGTTATTTTAAAAACACATGTGACTTGTGTTGTTTTAAAATCACACGATTCAATTGATTTCCTTAATACTTATTACCTTAAAAGTTTTCATTTACCGAATAAAAATTGCCGACATTATATTAAAAGTCGAGGCAAATGACAAAAACAAATTCCATGCGACATGACGCGACGCAAACACTTGCCCTGGTCCCAAACTAGGATACCCCGTGCCATGGTAACCAGACAAGGACATCACAAGGACATCACACCCAGACCGAGGCCAGTTATACAAAATTACCGCGGCCCTCAGTGGGCATCGAACCCACGACCTCCGGCACGGTAACCGGCATCGACAGATTCCTCGAACGTCTGAAAGTGGAGAATCTATAACCCCATTAGGGTTGAACCATTCCTATGATTTAGTATAAAAATAAGTCAGCAATACCACTTTACGGCCCTGCCAGCGTTGCGCTGGTTGGCGGGCGTCGATGGAACGATAAAAAAAATTAAACAGAAGAACTAGGACCTAATCAGCACTTAACTAAAATTCTTCATACAAAAGTTTATTTAAATGGCGACTTAAGTGACATTTAGGATGTGGTGCGAGTAAGACAGATACTGACAAGACGACAGTATAGCATGGCAGTATCTACTATAAAACTATAAGAAACCAACCTAACACTCACGCCTGTATCCGGGAGGGATAGGCAGAGATCTGCCCCTATATTACGCGCACCAAATCCTGAGCGATTCCAATCGTCTAACTGTCAAATTAGTATGGAATTTGACAGTTAGACGATTGGAATCGCTCAGGATTTGGTGCGCGTAATTAGGGCCCTGTCCGAGGTTTGCCACTGGCCATGATCCTGAGTCTTACATAAGCAGCCTATATACGTCCCACTGCTGGCTGCATTCCTTCTCTCAGAGTGTGGGTTTAATCACCACGCGTGCCCACCGCGGATTGGCGATTTCAAGCTCTGAGGTATATGAATAGCTCAGACGCTCAGGTTTCCTCGCGGTGTTTTCCTTCATGGTTAGCGAGTGGTATTGCTACTATAATTTATCAAATGTGCATAACTTAGAAAACAAAGTCATAGGTACATGCTCGCACTGGGAATCAAATCTGGGTCTCTCGCTTCCGAGTCCAATGTTCTACCCACTAGGCTAACACCGCTGTAGCCTAGACAGTCTTAACACACCTCTTTCTCTTCATCAACATTCATTAGTCGTTGCATGGACGCACGCCGGTTACGGGTAGCTTTTATCTTGCCCTTCGCTAATGGTAATATATTGTTAGTCAATAATAGTCACATTATTATGTTAACCGAAATAAATAAATAATAATAATAGTGATCAGGTATTGAGCCAAGCTGTGCTTCTGCTCTATGTATTTCGTTGCTCTACACTTATACCATAGGCTCACGGGGGAGACTGGTAAATAATTGAGAAATGGGAATGAAATAGAGTAGTCGGTAGGTGGTTTGAATCCAACGTGGTTTAAAGCCGCCAATATTGTAGGTACTGTATTTTTATAAAAAAAATATTTCATGTCCTCTGGTGTACAGTAGAAAACACTCTTATCTTATGAAGCAACATGATGAGTAATAAATTAGAATGTGAATAGAACAATGCCACCAAAACATCAATTTATTTTATTTTATTTGGTGTACAAAACAGATCACAACCATTACACGATATAAAAGTAATAATATGACATGAGTACTAAGTTGTGGTCTAAAGCATGCACACACAACATTGCCACATGTAAATTTGAGTATCTGAATAAAGTAAATTTTTAGGGATAAGCATTTTTTAATTTCGTTAGGTAGATATACTAAAAGTAGAAAGACTTGAGAACCGCTGACCGTTGCCTTATCTCGAAATAGCTCAAAGCACTTCCACAAAGACACACTTTTTAGGTACCTCCAGTACAAACAATGTAAAAAATTGGTAGAATATAATAATATGAAACATTTTAAGAACAAACTAATGTTAGACTAGCCATTACACAGGCACTAAGAAAAGATGAATATTTAAAATACTATTGCTTCTAATATGAATGGGAAAGTGTGACTACAGTTTCCGCAATGAGAGAACGAGCTATGTTTACATCAGTAATAAGAAAATTCGCCAAAGAACTAACGTGATTAATAAAATCCTATATAACCTACACGATCATCAAGTTAAAGTGGCAGTGGACTGGTCACATCTGCCGAAGAAATGATAACCGATGGGGTACAAAGTTTCTCGAGTGAAGACCATGAACTGGCTTCGCAGCGCAGCACGTCCACGAACTCACTGACAGGTTGCTGGCAGCGGCTGGATGAGAATGGCCGAGAACAGAAACGAAATGAAGAAGAAGAAGAAGAAGAAAGACATTTATTATACCAACAAGACACATCACAGAAAAAAATAAGAACATAAGTAACATAATATGCACAACAACAGAAAGAAAACTAAATACACAACAGACAAAATGAATAAATAAAACAGGACCATAGATGTAGCCTGTGGTGTATCTATATTGCCACAAAAGGCAGCTGACTGAATGGCGTTCCTTAGGAGGCCTGTGTCAGCAGTGGACGAATACGGGCTATAAATTGGATGTATTTACCTACAAACGCTTCTCAGCAGAGTTGTACAGAAATGATCCAATTGAACGCTTATCAGGTATTTACACAAAATATGAACTCTTCGCTGATTAGATAAAAAGCTAAGATATCAAAGCAGATACAGGAAAAATCTGGCAACGGTTTTCAAAGTTGTTGTATTTAGGCATGTTATTGTGTAAAACGTGGAGGTTTAATTATATTATTATGTCAAAAACAGGTGTTTTAAAAAATGTTTACTCAAAAATATATTGCTTTTCAATGTCCTATAAATAAATAAATAAATAAATCAAGAGCCGTCGGGCATTACTTTAATGATTTTTTAAACATTACTGCATAAAAAAATGGCAAACATAGAATAATTATAGCTAAATATGGCTGTATTGAGTTTTAAGACCAGACTGAGGCAATGTGTACCAATGTACGGCGGCCTCAGTGGGAATCGAACCCACTCCCTCCGGCATGTTAATCGGACGTGATACCGCTATACCAACGACGCAGTCGTTATGAAAATCTTTGCAAAAACCCACAGGAAATCGTCTCCACGTATTTCCATGTTCTCAACCAAGCTGTCACATGTTCTCTTCACACACACAAGCACCTACCGACCTATTGTCGTGCACTGCGACGGACCGATCTTGATACTCGGCTAATATTATCAAATATAAAAAACTATATAAATATAAACGAGTTTAGTTTTAACTTCCAAATAGAGATGCAGCCATGCATAAAATCACGGCCTTATCCCGGAGGGGTGAGCAGAGACCACTTCCCGCGACCCTAACAAACCAATCCGATAAAGGTGTAGTTGATACTAAAAAAGCAATATCAATCTTGACTCTGAGCTAATTTTGTTGTTCGCAGGCCGTATAATCCACGGGTTACGTACGACCGCTCCTATTTCTAACAGCACAAGTGCGAGACTCGAACAAAAAGGTGCGGTGTGTTCCGCTGGTTTGTCTAGTTAACAAGTTTTAATATTTAAATAATAACAATTTACCCATCAATATATTATAACCATTTCTTTTATAGGTGGCAATTACCTAACTTTCTTATTGGCCATAGTAACTGCCGTAGCTACTTATATTATAGCATAAATGCGGATGTGCGGTTTGTCTTTCATTCGCGCTGCAATGGATCGCGTATTTAGGGTTCCGCAGCAGAAAGGTGCTAAGGGGAACCGTTTTAACATGCCTACGACGTCTGTCTGTCTGTCTGCATGACCCAAAAGGGGCTTTTGTAATGACTCCCGATAATCTTATATACTCTTACTTAAACGTTAAACAGGTCTCATCACGGTTATTTATTAGACTTTTTGGGTTATTCACCAACTCGACACACAAGACTGGACACACGTGTGTCCAGTTGGTTAAACTCAACATTTTATTAGTATCACTTATTATTTCGTCATCTGGACACGCCAAGATTTTTAGGCGTGTCCAGATAGTGAAACTCAAATTAAATAATTTAACGTCGGAATTAAGTTAAGTACGTGTATGTGCGTATGTGGCTCGATTCCCAGTGCGGGCACGTACCTATGACTTTGTTTTCTAAGTTATGTACATTTGTGAAGTTATTGTAGCAATACCACTCGCTAACGGTAAAGGAAAAACCTCGTGCGGAAACCTGAGTGTCTGAGCTATTCACACACCTCAGCGCTTGAAATCGCCAATCCGCGGTGGGCACGCATGGTTATTAAGGCTATACTCTCTCCCTGAAGCAGTGAGACGTATATAGGCTGCTTATGTTAAGTGTAACTAATAATCGCGATTGGACCCGTTAAATTAATAACTGTATAGAGGGATTCATCTCTAGAACCGTAAACTATTGAAATTTTCAGAATATCCGATATTAGTCTCTGTGTGAAAGAAGGCTTGTGCCCTGGAGTGGGGCGAACGAGTATATAGGCTTCTCATGTATGCGTTATTATGATTGTGATCTCCATACACGAAAGTGTTTTTTAAGGTTTTTTTAGAGTTCCGTAGTCAACAAGGAACCCTTAGAGTTCCGCCATGTCCGTCCGTTTGTCTGTCCGCAGCTTAGCATAGAGACTAGAGAGCTTAAATTTGGCATAGATATACATATTTATTAAGCCGATAAAACGGTAGAATATAATCATGAAAAAAAAATCTTTAGGGTAATACCCCTACCCCTAAATTAGAGACGTAATTTTTTTCCCGCCTGCTCCATAGTATGTAGGAAGACAATTTTCGATTTAAGGTTCCGTTTGCAAAATATTAAGCTTTAAAGCGCAAATTTTTGTCCGAGTAGTGCGACCCCCCCTCTCCTGGCTAAAAGGTTGATTGTGTTGTAGAAACTTGAAAACATTCAGGACAGGAAGTAAGCACATTATAATGAACTTACAAGGAAAACTATCACGGCTCAGTAGGCTTTACAAGATAACGAATAATAGGCGACCAACTTATAAAAGGAAAACTTCAAAATCCCTTCAAAATAACTTTGATGAAGATGTTAGTTCTGTAAAGCGGATAAAACCTCTTTTTACGTAGCCCTATCTACACTGCGCGTGGACCGACACGCAGGTGGCCGTTTTTTTTTTTCAATTTGTAATTTCTTGAAAAAACGGTAACACATACAAGTGTCAAACTCAGCGTGATTATAGTATATTCCCTGAAGAGTAAACACACGAAATAAAAAGCATTTAGCCAGTTTTTGGACTCCCACGACGGGTCCCCAAATATTATACTATCATAATCTTTTCTACGGAACTCTCGGAGCGCGAGTCCGACTCGCGCTTAGTCAGTACATTCGATGGAGATAGTTTATGGGCTTGGAAGTGACATAGGCAACGTTTACTTGAATTCCAAGCGAAGAAAATCACGGGCACAGATACCTGTAGCAATGACTAAATTCCAATTTTGTGTTTATCAAAATTCCAGATTACTATATTGTTCGAACTAAAAATTTCGTAAGAACTTCAAATTACGAATAATCCTTTGAAAAAAATTCATAATCATGTGATGCATGATTTTGAAAAATATTCAAAGGATAAAAAACATTCAAATCATCGTTAACAGCTTATGATGTCACACTAACAATATCTCGGCTGTTTGCCGAAAATTACTTCAATCAAACAAGTGCGAGCCGGACTGGTGCATGAAGGGTTTTGTAACATTATCTATACAACATTAGACACAAAGATCGAGAGAAAAAAAACGGCAAAAAAAACCACGTTTGTTGTAGGCACAGAACACTGTGGTTGTAGGGGAGTCCCCTTAAATGTTTATTTTATTTTAATTTAATTATTCCTTCTGAAATCAGTTAGACCACCATTGTGTTGTTAGGTCATTACACAATATTGTTATTTACCTTTTACTTATTTTAGGAACATATGGATATATAGGTAGATAGATAGAATATTCTTTATTGTATGTACACCAGGAATAGCACATGAGAATTAAACAATAATATAGTACAGTACAATTGGCGGCCTTATTAAGAAAAGCAATTTCTTCCAGACAACCATTGACGAAAAAATTGAGAAGCTAAATGACGCGTAGTCGATGCAACTAAACAAATATAACATAATCAACATATTTACCAATATGCATACATACACATATACCTACTTGACCAGTCCCCCACTATACAGACTTATAGTCTAGTGTGGGGGTCGCCGGTAAACATTGTCGTTTTATTCTTAACATAAACCAATTTATTTTCAACCTTCTCATACCCTTTGTAACTTGTGTAAAGTGGTTTTTTAAAATAAATATTTTTATGTTTTTTTTTTTTATATACATATTTGTTTTTTTACTTACTCCCCTATGTCTGCTTATTCAACAAAGGCCCAAAATATACCATGTCGCGTTTTTAAACATTACTTTAATTCAAAGTGTATTTAAAAGTTAACCTCAAAAACGATTTCCCAGACGCACACAATCTAACTCCGAAATCCCCATACAGTGAGGTCCTCACATAAAATATTCAGTGGGGCGATACAAAGTGGTTTTTATTACTAAACCTATAAGATTCAAATTGATATTTGCGCAGTTAGCTTAGAGGGGCTGGTCTAAGATAAGGATTTGAAGCGTTTTTTGAATGTGTGAAATAGCTCTTGTCAAGTTGCCGTTGTGCTTTGAACATTTAAATGAAGCGGTGGCAGCGTCCTGGGTTCGAATCCCGGCATGTGCCAATGACTCTGTTTTCTAAGTTACGTAAAAGAGATCCGCCAAAATGACCCCAGGCCCGGCGCAAAAATAATGTAACTCAATTTTTAGAGTAAAAATAGCAAAAATATTATATAGTTTCGGTATTGCTAAATTCACATGCTAACATAGTTTTTTTGCCTGTTGAATTTTCATAGGCGCTTTATGAAAAATTCTATTTTTTAGAGAAGCTTCATCCTTCTTAGTTCATTAACATTGTAATAAATAATTATGGCATATAAGCATTGTATATCAATCATATTATATAAACATATTTCATATATATTTGTATTGTTATATTATCGCTTTACGCCACTTTACTTAATGGCCGCATGACCTTCAAGCAATCGGCAAAGAAAGGATAAACACTCATGACTCACGGATGAACGCACCTGTGACGTGAGGGCACAACATCTTATTGTCTCGCTCACAAATAATGGTTTAGAGGGAGAAACATGCAGACGCCCGCTTTGCTTTGGCGTGCTCTGCTCACGCGCAGTCCTTCGCTAACGTTTGTTGTGTTGTGTACTGTGAACTGTGCGATACCTTACCTTGATCTTTATTTTACTTTATTTAACCCTCCCGGACTTTTGATTTTCTTGTGAAATGGCAGACGTTTGTATTTTGTGTACACGAGCATTACGGCAACGTCGTAGACATGTTTTGTCAGAACATTTTGCACAAACACGTCAAGAGTTTGTGGTTCATGTTGTACACGCAATCCAACCACCTCAAGAGGTAAGATTTAAATTGATTTTATTTAAACAAAATGTTTTTTTTTTTCATACTGGGGTGATAAATGGACCGGCTTAGGTGTCTACTATGTTTTAAACACACTATGAACTACTGTGCACTCTGCTGGAATGCGACCTCTCTCCCCGCTACCCCGCGCGGTGCCCCGCAATTGCATTTTTTCATGAGCAAAATAAGAATTATCTTTGTCACAGTATTATTTATGACTATAGTTATCAAACCGATCTTTTACCAACATAAAAAAAATATAATCAATATTTTTTAACATTAAGGTTTTTCAAATGGTACCGTCCAAATGACGTCACAGCGCGTGGTGCACAGTTAATTCGCACGGGTTGTACGTAGAAATATCGTTTTTATTTAAAAGTATGTTTAATTGTTAACAGGTTCCATTCGACGGTACCCGATCAATCTGTCATGCCTGTTGGCATCGAATTGACTCGGATATCAGAAATCAACATCGATCACCTTCACCTGCTATTCTACCTGCTGTTGGAACATCGGTGAATGTCCCTCAGTTTACCCGAGTGGCTAATACCTCCCGGCGCTGTATGATGACCAGATGCAACAATTTGCAACTACGCCGTGTTCCAAACTCTATCAAAGTATATCTTCTCAGTTATTTTAGATTATATATTCCTGACCGGGCCCGCATTTGTCAACTACATTTGCAAAACACTTCTTTGGAGGAATTTCCAGAAATCACGGATCATCAACATACAGATTTTAATGCTGCTAGCTTCGTTGACATGGTCAATATGTATACACGGGCTCTAGAATCGAGATCTCGATTAGATCTTGAGAATATAAACGAGGTTTCTGAGGACGATCTGCGCTACTGGACGGGTCTGAATCACTCACAATTCGAACAATTATTTCAACAAGTTCCATCTCTTCATCGTCAGTCTGTCACCCCAAGAACAGATTTGGGAGTATATTTATGTAAAATACGCACAGGGGAGCCCAATACACGACTTTGTACACCATTCGGTTTAGCAGAGACCACCTTAAGAAGAAAGCTGCAATTGGCGAGGGAGTGTCTGCTCGCAGACTTCGTTCCTGTGCATATAGGGCTAGACCACATAACACGCACTGAAGTGATTAGTAGAAACAGGATTTTACCTAATTATATATTTGGAAGCAATGCATCGCCGAAAGCAATAATTATATGCGATGGCACGTATTTATTTGTTGAAAAAAGTTCCAACTTTTTATTTCAACGCGTAAGTTACAGCTTACATAAATATCGTAACTTGATTAAGCCATTCTTAATAGTATGTGCTGATGGCCACATATTAGATGTAATAGGGCCATATGCTGCTACAACCACTGATGCGGCAATTATGAACCAAATACTGCATAATCATGACCAGCCTATAGGAGACAACCCCTTTCATTACTTCTTTGAAGAGGGAGACGTTTTAATTTTAGACAGGGGGTTTCGTGATGCAATAGTATCATTGGAAGAACATGGCTATGTGGCTTACATGCCACCATCTAAGCAACGAAATGAAACTCAACTCACTACAGAAGAGGCCAACAAATCACGACTAATAACCTTGTGTCGTTGGGTTGTAGAAACTGTGAATGGCAAGTTCAAAAATAGCTTTAAAATCTTCCGCAACAGAATGTTCAACAATACCTTGACGAAAACATTTACAGATTTCAAAATAGCAGCGGCTTTGATAAACTGCTTTCAGGAGCCTTACGAAGACAGTAGATTTACTGATGATTTTATTGCATCAATAAACCGCAACATACATAAAACAAATCTGTTGGCCGCGTATGTTTTAGAAAACAACTTGAACAGGCAAAGAGCATCATTTACTAGACTGGACGCAAATAATCCAGAACTATCAGATTTTCCGGAGCTGACGTACGAAGATCTGATAAAATTCGCTATAGGCACATATCACCTCAAAATAGCACGTTCGTACTGCAGCGAACACACGAAGAGAACTGGCGTATATGAAATCGAGGTTTACAGACACTCAGAACAAATAGATATAATAAATGATCGAGTTATAAGGTCACAGTCGCATACAAACAACGTACTGATTCGCAGCAGAATTAATTCACGTCATGTCAGATCAAAAACTTATTATACCTATTTGTTATATAATACTGCGGTTTCTGGAATCGAGGCAGTGAAAGAACATTACTGTTCCTGTTATCACGGGAACAGAACGCTGGGAAGTTGCGCCCATGTAATAAGCGTCATGTACTATTTGGGTTGGGCGAGACACAACGAACGTGATTTAGACCACCCAGCTCTAGGCTTACATTTTGTATTAGTTGATTTAGAAAACTAAGTCCATCAAACATATGTTCTGTCGAGAAAATGAAAATATATATTATTTATAACCATACTGTTTTATTTTACATATAGTTTCGAACATCTAGTTTATTTTTTTATAGTTTATAGTACAGTACATACATGCTTATATGCCATAATCACTAATTACAAGATTAATGAACTAAAAAGAATGACGCTTCTCTAAAAAATAGAATTTTTCATAAAGCGCCTATGAAAATTCAACAGGCAAAAAAACTATGTTAGCATGGGAATTTAGCAATACCGAAACTATATAATATTTTTGCTATTTTTACTCTAGAAATTGAGTTACAATATTTTGGCGCCGGGCCTGGGGTTATTTTGTATGGGATTTGGCGGATCTCCTTTGTGAAATTATAGTAGCAACACAACTCACTAACTGTGAAGGAACACATCGTGAGGAAACCACTAACGTGTTAATCTGTCGAATCCTATTATTGGCTTTAGAACATTGTTACTGCACTACACTTAAGATACTGTTGTTAATTAAGCTGTTGGTTTCCCTAATAAATTTAAAATAAAAACCTGAGTGTCTGAGGTGTTCACACACCTCACAATTGAAGTTGCCAATCCGCGGTGGGCACGCGTTGCTGAGAGTGGGACGTATATAGGCTGCATTATTGTTTTGTTGTCGGCATTCAAGAGCGACACATAAATGCATCAAATACACGGGATTGGCTCTTTCCTGTATTTGTAATCTAGTGCCATTGGGACATCTTTTTATTTTTTTTTTTTCTGTACTGTTCATATCTGATCTAATTTATATTGGTCAATAATCTACTTATAAACACTTTTGTAACACTCCAGCGTTACGACGCCGTTTCTGATTGAGTTTTTGTCAACCTATTTTTTTGTCTTAATGGCTCATGCTGAAAATCAGCGTCGACCGGTGTTGCATGCGTCTCCGGGCGGCATATTGCTGAGCATGAGTCCATTTGCCAAAAACTTTAATAATATAATAAGATAGCCTAAGAATATTCCTTTTTGTACACACCAGAAAACAGCACCTTTAAGTTGTAATTTTTTTTTGTAAAAGAAAAAAGTTTTAATTATGTAAGCTTATGTCTATATTTATGTACAAAGTGTGTTTTTGGCAATAAATGTAGTTCACTTTCACTTTCACTTTCACTTTCAAATGGTATTTAGTTAAATTTTAATTTTGTTAAGCTCTTCTGTCCTTTGGTTGGTGAGATATAAAGGATTTAAAAACCGACCACTCGCCCACCCGGGTATTAAAAACATCGTTTAATATTTTAAAGGATGTTTTTATTTTAATATTTCAAAAACTCCACTCTTGACATATTTCAACGGAAATTTCTACGGAAATATGTCAGAGTGGAGTTTTTTCCCGCTGCCCTTTCCTCCACTACAAATTCGGCCCTGAAGGCAGCGACTTACATCTACATTGACACTGAACAAACACAATGTAAATCCTTTACGTTTAAATAAAAAAATATTTCTGTTTTCTGATTTATGTATTCCAAAAGCAGCCTAAAACTTAGACCAAGCGCTCAAATTGTAATTTCATCCATGAAATAGTTGGCGTTACCAAACAGGGATTAGAGGGAGAAGGCACTAGAGCCCGCTGAGAGAGAGCGGCACCGAGCTATCGACCCAGAAATGGTGGATTTTTTCGGAGTTCCCTTGTAAAATGTCGTCGTTTGGGCTTTTATTGCGTTGCAGTGCGGGGTTTAATTTTAATATTTTAAGATTTGTTTACACGAGTATGGAATTTACATTGGTCAAATTAAAAATAGAATTAAAGACAGATAAATATTACTAGCTGACCTCGGAAACGTTTGTCATAGTAATTGCGACCTATTCTCAGACCTACCAAATATACACAAAAAATTTCACAATAACCGATGAAGTTTCAGAGAATTTCGATAACAAACACCGTGACACGATATTTTTATATATTAGATTATAGTTAGTCCAGTTTTTATTAGATTAATTAATTTGTTTCTATGTAATTAAAAGTATTATTTATTACACATACATGCATACATAACCTCCTCAGTCCTGACCTTGAAAATATCAATGGTTTTTAATTGTTATTTTCAAGGTTAGGTCTGAGGAGGTTAAACTCACGCATGTATCTCAGAGGGGTAGGCAGAGTTTTCGCTTCCTAACATTCATTAGTCGTTGCAAGCACGCACGCCGGTTTCGGGTACTTTGTATTTTGCCCTTTGCGAATACATCCCCTATTTGGTCGAAGTATATCCGCCTGGGACGTCCCTTACCGGCCCTTCCACCCACATTCGCTCGATATATTTGTTTCTTCAATCTTTCTTCTTTCATCCTCTCCACATGTCCAAACCAACGCACATTCCTTTCTCAATTCTAGTCACTACATCCTCTTTCAGTCCACAACGTTCTCTAATCAAACTATTGCGTACCCTGTCATTCAAAGTAACACCAGACATACTTCTCACAGAATTAATAATGATTACACGTGCATTAAAAGCTGATGATTGATTGAAAGCCGCGTTGGCAGAAGGTGGCTACGAACAGGGAGTAGTGGAGAACGAAAGGGGACCCCTTTGCCCAGCAGTTGGACACAATTGAGGCTTCATAAAAAAAAAAAGATAAAATATGCCGATGGTGAAAAAGTGGTTAGACCACGTTTTTGTTGTGTAAAATTATTTATTAAAAGAAAGAAAGACATGTTATTGAGACAAACTAACACATCACAAGAAAAAAAGACAACAAGACAAGTAACATAAACTAGTACAAAGGAAAAACAAGTCACATAAATACAACATAATACAAGACAAAGTCAAGAGCAATGCAATCCGTTTCTTCAGTATCAATAAATTAAATTCCAATAAGTGAAAGTTTAAGCATGCATTTTTTTTTTAAATACACGTCAAGTCGAGACTGTATAAAAAAATAAACTCTACAATTAATTTTAAATTAAAGAGAATATAATTCTCAGTGTTCCTTTATTTTGTAATTTTTTTTTTTTTGGAAGTTATTTAATTATTGATCATGTATCAAACCATTGTTACGAGTTCAATAACAAGTTTTTTTTTAAATGCTTTGGCCGTTGCCTCTAAGTTATGAGATGATTTATACAGCGCCCAGTCAAGTGGCAACTTCACTCACACTAGATGGGTGAAGGGACCACTCGGACTCTGTAGTGCCGTGGACATTATTTTTTTTAAATGGAGTAGATTTGCCCAGCACCTCTACCATCCTGAGAGCTTAGTCGGCCTAGCCCACAGGAAAGACAAGTCAATACGTGCGGAGACAACCAAGCCGCGGGTAATTATACAAGTTGTATAATATAATTTTTATTTATTCGTTGTATGTTTATGTTTAGTTTTAATATAAAGAATATTTAAAAAATCGTTCACCTGTGTAAACTGCTGGTAGTTACCCATCTTTTCATATAATTTAACGTACAAACACTTATAACTATATTATAACTAAACACTTTTTTCCGTAAACCTACTACAATTTTATAAACTAATGTATAAAATGTCATTAGCTACAACGACTTTACTAGGCTCCGCCCACGCAAAGAGCTAAATATAGGATAGTTTTTATACCGTCGAAGAACAAGGTACAGATGGCTCACCTCGGCCTGTCCTACCAAGGTAAAATAAAAAACAGAGAAGAAAAAACATACTGACTGTGATAGTGAAAAATATGTAAACTAACTTAAGTTAAGGGACATGTAAAGACCGAGGGATCCTCCCAAAAACTAATAAGGAGAAAATTAAAAGGAATACAGAACAAAACCTAAGAAGAGCACGGACTTCACCATGTCCGAGGAGAGTTAGACGAAGCAATCTATAAAAAAAACACACCAGATATTAATTAACACTACCAAAAGAAGACACATTCTTACCCCCCCGGCTTCTCGTATACTAACAATCGGTCAATCTAACGTTAACACTGTTAGTCGTTATTTTTTCTACGCACTTTGGAAAACTGACAGCTGTTAAGAGAAGATTACCAGATTGTTCGTGTACGAGAAACGGGGGGTGAGTGTGACGTCTTATAATAAATTTGAATTTTCAAAATCTAATAATATATAAAAACCACAGTGAACTCCTCCGAAACGGCTTCACCGATTTTTATGAACGTTTTTGTGTATATTTGGTAGGTCTGAGAATAGGTCGTAGGCTAATTAATATGGCAAAATAACTTTTGCCAAGTCAGCTAGTAACAGATAGATTAGCACAACCAGAACGATTAATAAAACTAGTTTTTTTTTATTTGTTTGCTTAGATTTTTTTAGTATTTCTGAATGGTGGTAACATTCCTCTAAAACACTTCTCTGAGGCAGTTTAAATAATCTGTGGTGACGTCTTTCGATTAACCACAGATTAATAAAAATGCATCTGTTTATTTTTTAAAAAATCGGGTTTATAAAACAAGATGTAACGGACTAAAACTTTCGTAAGTGCTACACATAACTTAACTGGTCGGACTCTTCCCACAAAAAAACCAAGTAAGTTCATCCGGTAATAAAATGTAACGGGGTTATAAAAATACGAATCCTCTAAAACACTCCTCAGAAGCAATTCAAATAATCTGTGGCTACATCTTTCCCTTTACCACAGCCTATGTAATCTGCCTCTGAGGAGTGTTCAAGGGAACAGTGATTTCAAAAATAAGACCGTCAGTACTTTAGCAACTTTCCTTGCATGGACTGGATGAACTGAAACCTTCGGATCTATTTTTAACCATCCGCCATTTTCTAGCGTCAAAGTTTAAATCAGCGGACTGAGGGTTGGTTCACATGTTGCCTGACCGACACAATTTGAGAAACGATTAGTTTGTTTTAGTACGGTTAATCAAAGAAAGGGACTGATTAAGTATTCTTGCTCACACAATATACACGATAGTTTTGTACAAGTGAGAGGCGAATTCCGTGTGGTGCCGGATTAAGAATAGCGTCACTCCATTTCCTTCCGTGGATGTCGTAGAAGGCGACTAAGGAAATCAATTACCAGGAGACGGACAGCAGCGTCTTCCTGAGATTCCAACCGCATACTGCGATCGCCAACCCACCTGCCAAGCGTGGCGATTATGGCAAAACCCCTCATGGTTATGAAAACCACGAAGGAGGCCTATGTCCTGCAGTGGGCGTCAAATGGCTGATGATGAGAGGCAAATAGTTGTCCCGTCGCTTTCTTTAATTAATTAGATACGCATTGATTGAAGCCCTTCTCCCTCGCGACACATAGAGAAACGCTGTCATGATTGCCTATAATAGACGTTTGTAATTTTGTATGTAAGGGGTAATCTCCGAAAGCACCTAATCCGATTTTAATAATTCATTCACCAGTATTTAGAACGGACCTTCAGCGTGGACATAGACTATACGCCAATTCAATAACAATGTGAAGGGAGTCGCGGGCACTGCTAGAAGATCCTACTATTAATTTATTGGATATGGATGGATGTTTGTTACTCTTTCACGCAAAAACGGCTGAACGGATCCGGATTAAATTTTGCACAGAGATTATAGTCTGGATTAGCATGTGCTATCTATTTTATCTCGGAAAAACACACATCAAAACAACCACGCGAACGAAGTCGCGGGCAACAGCTAGTAATATTATGAATGTGAAAGTTTGTGAAGGTGTTTGGATGTTGCACTTTTGCACTGCTGTGCATGCCTGTAAGTGGCGAACCCTGGCCGTACCGTAATCTAATTTTGTATTCTGTATTATCTAGGATAGCCGTTGGTGTGCCGTTTCAAATAAATAACTAAATAAATGTTGGTTTTAAAAACCTTTACAGGCTAAAAATTCCACCCACGCCGGGACTTGACCTCTGGCTTACCGTGCCAGCGCTCTCCCAACTGAGCTAATGGGCAAGTGCAGGCATCGGCGAAATTTCGAGCCTCTTTACAAACTTCTCTGTATTACCTTACCACAGAGGAAAGTATTACGTAGAGGTAGCGACATCTGGCCGACGCAATTTACATCACTTGCAGCCCCGAGAGCTTTTTAAAATTGTCCTCAGCACGGGTTAGTGCAACAAAAAGAATACAAAAATTTCTTACTCGATCACGCAATAACGGCTGAACGGATTAACATGAAACTTGGCGTACAAATAGACAAAGACCTGAATTGAGACAAAGCATACTTGATATCCCGGTAATGCGTTCCCGTGGGATAAGATTTATTTTAAGTTTGAAATAGATGGCGTTGTGCGAGCGAACGTTGTGTTTTAAAAATAGATGGCGTTGTGCAATAATCGTATAAACGGATTCTGTGGCGGTACGAAGTTCGCCGGGACAGATACTAATAAAATATAACTAACTAATATGTATAACTACCTAGTTAATGGAAGTAGTAAAGATTTTGAACTTATCAAAGATTTCTGTAAACATTTCCCTTAATATTATCAGACGCCTGTCCGCTTATACTGTTGTCTTGTTACAGATCTGATTTAATAATGGAGAGATCTAGAGTTAATGAAAAAAGTGCCTTATTCACTTAATATATTTCTGGATTGCCTGTTGAATGCATGAGTTCTAGGTTTTAGAATAACTTTATCTACACTCATATAATAATTTTCAAATTAAGAATTCAAAGGTAAACACATATTGACAGGCGTTAAACAATACATAACTTTAAAGAAAATAAAAAAAAAAGTGTAATATAAAGTTACATTAAAGGTCAGATTTTTCACTTTATGTTACAGTTATTTTTTTTAAAGTGTTGCTGTGATCATGGAACAAAACTTAAGTTTTTTTTTTAATGTCAAAAGTTGACTCTATAAAAAACCTAATTTCATTTTTATTTTTATTTTTTTTATTTATAATATATTTTATATTATATATATATAATATATAATATAATATAATAAAAATTTATAATATAATATAAATTTATCTTTAACTTGAGATTGTTGGAAATAAACAGTACAAGCTGTAATTTCCACGTAGAATGAGATGAGAAATTTTTAACTCAGTTTGGTAGAGCCTTGTCAGACCTGGGAAGTAATTTCATTTTCGTGGTACCAAAAGTGCAACTAAAAATACCTAAAATTGCGCGCGCAAAACTGAGTGCAGACGATTGAATGTCAAGATACTTTTGTCGAAATTGCGCCATTTTGTTTCAAAAATTTTATTATGAGTGTAGATAAAGTAGTGTATGAGCTGCACATAACTTGGTATTAAAACACTCGCGAATGCTATAAAAAAACTCGCCAAGTCTCGTTTTTTAAAATCTCGCTCGTGTTTTAATAACCCTCATTATGTGACAGTCACATAAACTACTATTATTTATTTATTTTATTTTATTTTATTTGATGTACAAAACAGATCACAACCATTACACGATATAAAAGTACTCTAAGTTGTGGTCTAAAGCATGCACACACAACATTGCCACATGTGAATTTGAGTATCCTAATAAAGTATTAAATGGGGATAAGCATTTTTTATAAAACCATACAACTCGACGAATTCAGGATTTTGGCTGAACTCTCTTAATTAGGCTCCATTTTTTCTCCAAAATGATTTTAATTTTGAAATGGACACCTAGTTTAACGTGTAACGTTCATGAAGTCGCAATTTCTGTGTTATTTGGAATAAAAACATTTTCATTCATATTTGCCTTTGTCACGATTTCACGAACTGACAATATTCTCCGTGGAATTCGGAATGAATGACACAATAGTCTAAACTATGCAATGCGGAAATTACTGAGGCGCGGGTCACACATTTAGGACGTTTTACATTTTACAACTTAACATTTCCGTAAGCACTGCACATTTTATTTATTGGTTTAACGGTTTCACTTACTTTTATTTTAACATCGGGATAGCCGACTAGTAAAAAAAGTGAAACCATTAAAACAATATATAAAATAAACACATTTATTTAAAAAAAAAAAATATTTATCGTTACTAATGTTATTTAATAAACGCGAAAGTTTGTATGTATGGATGGATGTTTGTTACTCTTTCACGCAAAAACGGCTAAACGGATCCGGATGAAATTTTGCACAGAGATAGATTATAGTCTGGATTAGCACATAGGCTATTTTTATTACCACGCGAACGAAGTCGCGGGCAACAGCTAGTTTTATTATAATAGGGATGCGGGCGGCACAAGAACGGAAAGCTTGGATAGCTCTGCTAGGCAGTTGAAATTTTCACAGATTATGTATTTCTCTTACTATAAACTATAACAATAAATAGTAAAAACCGAATAAAATAAATATTTAAGTGGCCCTTATCTATTTATTTTATTCGGTTCCCATACAACAAACGTAGTTTTTTGCCGTTTTTAGCTCGAAATGAACAACGAAAACTGGTAGACTCTTGAAATATTCACAGAATATTCAGTTCTAAACAATAAAATTTAAATAAAATTTAAGGGGGGCTCCCATGCAACAAACGTGATTTTTTGCCGTTTTCTCTCGATCTTTGTGTCTAATGTTGTAAAGATAATGGTACGGAATCCTTCGTGCGCGAGTCCGACTCGCACTTGGCCGGTATTTTTTAATTTTGTTTTTCATATTCACACATTTCACATTCTACCAGCGGGTGACCGCCACAAAAGGTTTATCTGCCGCTGTTAACACTCGGTTAGGTAGCAAACATTTTTTTTTCCTTAATACATAAGGTCTTATTTATAAAAAAAAAACTAGATTTCTCAAAACACTTCAAAAACGCCTATTAAAATAGTCTGTGGTGGAGATTTTACAAGGAAAAGATGCAGCCACATATTCAGTTATTTATTCATTAATAAAAACGAGGACAATTACATTCCTTACACTGTCGTATTTTGATGCTTGTAGTGCATACGTAGATTCAAGGAAAAACGATGACATCTGAACTAGTGATAAACACTGCATCTCAGATGTCAACGGCCGCCCACTACCGCTTGGTTTCAAATATACACCATAACGCATTAATTAAATAAACAGAGTTTTAGATTGGCTTTAGAGGAATCGTGTAAAAACACGATAAATACGGCCGTAAGATTTTAGTATCTTTTTACATTATTGAGGCTTTTTATGGGGCGCTAACTTGTCAACTGTATGGACTCATCCGATTTAACCTACTCCGAACTGTCACACATATACAATACATGTTTCGACTCTTCGGAAAAACTGTCCACTAACGTGACTGACGCCTTAATGCCTTAAGGATTAAAACTTACTATAGGGAGTATGTTTTAACTCTACTCCAACGCCATCTACATTTGGGAAGCAGAAATACAATAAATAAATAAATAGCAAACTGCAAAAATTTACTTACTAACATACATTTTTTAAACCATTTTATGTATCACAAAAAAAATCATTTCATATAAATATCGGACATATATCATGATATATCTCCATTGATATATAGCCTCGAAACCTGTCGGAAACGTTAAAATGGGTAACCTAATAAGGTTGACAGTTACGGTATCGGCAGACCGGCAAGTACCATCTGTGTGGCCCGTGCCTAACGCTACGTTGATTCGGTGTTCGGTCAATACGACCCCTAACTTTTCCACCCCATTTAATAGGCTTCATCGGCTTTTAAATTGAATATCTGCGTGGGGTTATAAACTACGTATTTACAGATAGACGGGGACCGAAGATACTGGCAATCTCTACGCAAATCTGACAGTACGAATGACGTAACGAAATAGTATTTCGGTCGAAACCGAAATTTGTTCCTTTCAAAATTTAACAGCATATATATATGTGTTTTATATCTCGATTGAATCAGTTTTTTTTTTTACTTACATGAAACGAAAAAAAAAGCGAATGAAAAATAACAAAGAATAGACATTATAGTAGGTGTGGTATACAATTAATTTCGTCAAATTTAGGTATCTCAGTTATGTGCTGTCTAGGATGTGCCAACACAGCACTAGATTTTAGCTACCCTTCTTTTCCTAACTTTGCTATGGTTACTTAGGTCATAGACGAATTACCACGAAGACCAACGAATCAGGTAATGCTAGGAGGTAGGTACTCAAAGACCAGACCCTCGATTCTTCGATTGCTTTACAGTATAAAGACAGATACACGGTAGGGTCACGTGACGTGTTTTTTCATAACATTGACACCTAGAAAGAGTCACGTATTGAATGTGTGCGCGCGTAGACTTAAAACAGCAATGAAATGTAATCACAGAGAAGCCCGGACGTCTCCCACTTCTGATGTCAACGCATCCCACTTCTGATAGCCGCGCTCGCTCTGAAATAAAGGCGGCAACTCACCTCGCCATGCCCGTTCCGGCCCTCCGGCGTGTTTTCCGGCAGGAAGTAGAGCCGCAGACTGACTAGTGTCTGGTCGGCCACTCGGTCCGTCCACAGCAGCTGGAGCTCGCCTGCGGACCAAATGCACTGGATCAGAGTTGAAGGTAAAGAAAATCGGGAAACTTCACAGTTACACCACAAACTGTTTTATTTTTTACTAAAATGTACTATCACGAATAAATCAATCTATTTAATTAATCAATGTATTATAGGTTATAAAACCTAATGAACTATCTCGAAATGTATGTGCTGATCAAGTAACTTGGCACCGACTCCAAATTATATTTCTACAATACCTACGTGTATCTACCAACTTCGAATTTGAAGGTCATATCAGTTTCAATTATTTCAGTGTTTTTAGTGCTGTAGTGTTTTTACGAGTATGTCGGTTTTTATTTTTATTAAAAAAAATGTACCTTTAATCTGAAATCAACAGAGAAAAACTATCGTCGCACCTAATCGACACGGCCTGGCCCCTTGCCTCGGACAGAGGGTACATCACTACCCAACGAGATAACATTGTAATGTGGATTTAATCCTTTAATTTGTCTCCTTAAACGTGATAACGTACGACGTGGTTCACCAACGGCTGGATATAAAATCTTACCGATCGATACGAGCTCGGAGTTCTGCCACAGTTTGACGAAGAAGTCTCCGATGGTCATGATTCTCTCCTGGTTCACCCAACGAGGTAGATACCGTTTTAATATAGATAATCCTTAAATTAGTCTTAACATGGTGATGTACGGCGTAGGCCAATGACCGGTTTAAAATCTTACCGATGGATACGACTTCGGAGTCCTGCCATAGTTTCACGAAGAAGAAGTCTCCGATGGCGATGATTCTCTCCTTTTCCCCACAAAGCCGGATTGCCTTGTAGAAGGTGTCTAGTACACCAGTGGTTAGTTCTTTATTTGTCTCAATATAAGAATGACATAGGCCTATAAAATCTTACCGCTGGATACGACTTCGCAATCCTACCTACCTCCTATCCGTGTGGCGCCGGATTAAGAATACTCGTAGCGTCACTCCATTTCCTTCCGTGGATGTCGTAGAAGGCGACTAAGGAAATCAAATACCAGGAGACGGGCAGCAGCGTCTACCTGAGAATCCAACCGCATACTGCGATCGCCAACCCGCCTGCCAAGCGTGGCGATTATGGCAAAACCCTTCATGGTTATGAAAACCACGAAGGAGGCCTAGGTCCTGCAGTAGGCGTCAAATGGCTGATGATGATGATGATGAATCCTACCAGTTTCACGAAGAAGAAGTCTCCGATGGCGGTGATTCTCTCCTGTTCCCCACAAAGCAGGATTACCTTGTAGAAGGTGTCTAGTATACCAGTGGTTAGTTCATAATTTGTCCCAACATAATAATGACATAGGCGTATAAAATCTCACCGATGGATACGAGCTCGGAGTCCTGCCACAGTTTGACGAAGAAGAAGTCTCCGATGGCGATGATTCTCTCCTGTTCCCCACAAAGCAGGATTGCCTTGTAGAAGGTGTCTAGTATACCACTGGTTAGTTCATAATTTGTCCCAACATAATAATGACATAGGCGTATAAAATCTCACCGATGGATACGAGCTCGGAGTCCTGCCACAGTTTGACGAAGAAGAAGTCTCCGATGGCGATGATCCTCTCCTGTTCCCCACAAAGCCGGATCGCCTTATAGAAGGTGTATTGGCCGTGGTGCCCGCACGGGGCTCCAGCGAGCTGTGAACAAAGGTAACAAGGTTGAAATTAGGTCGAGAGAAAACTGACCAAGTGACCTCTCGATTGATTCGGGACGTGTATGAATTCAATGGAGACTCTGGACTGTTCGAATTATATCGATGGTGTGAGGCAACGGTTGCACGGGGCTAAACTAAGCTATAATGATAACATAAAGAGAAAAAGGTTTGTAAGTTTGTGTGTAAGGAGTAATGTCCGAAAGTGCTAATCCGATTTCAACAATTCTTTCACCAGAATTTTGAACGGACCTGAAGGTCCATGGGCTTTAAGCTAATCCGTGAACCACGCTAACGTAGACGTGGGCACTGCTAGTGTCGAAAAAACTCGTTTGCATACGTCAGTAAACCAATTAAAATAAAGAAGAATGACTAAAATATACATACATAAGTAGCCTATATACGTCCCACTGTAGGGCACAGGCCTTCGCTCAGGGAGAGAGTCATCATCATCAACCCATTATGTCCCCACCGAGGGGCACGGGTCTCTTCCCTGAGGAAGGTATAGGCCATACTCCACCACGGGGGCCAAGTCCGGATTGGTGGAGGCTTGTAGACTAGTGGCTCGTCTACTGTCAGAAGTTGTCAAGCCGCCCTAAGGCCTCTGACTTGGCTTAACGACTGCCATCTATCGACGGCAGCCGGCACCAACAGCTTAACGTGCCTTGCGAAGCACGGAACCGCTCGGGAAAATGCCACTAGCGTTAGGCATAGACGGCGACCCATCCATGCACTGAACGCGCCCTGTGTTGCTTAACCTTCGTGATCGTTTAAGATCACTCAGGCAGCCGGGGCATCCGATTTCAACAATTCTTTCGCCAGAATTTTGAACGGACCTGAAGGTCCATGGGCTTTAAGCTAATCCGTGAACCACGCTAACGTAGACGTGGGCACTGCTAGTGTCGAAAAAACTCGTTTGCATACGTCAGTAAACCAATTAAAATAAAGAAGAATGACTAAAATATACATACATAAGTAGCCTATATACGTCCCACTGTAGGGCACAGGCCTTCGCTCAGGGAGAGAGTATGAGCTTAATAACCACGCTTGCCTACCGCAGATTGGCGATTTGAAGCGCTGAGGTATGTAAATAGCTCAGACGCTCAGGTTTCCTCACGATGTTTTCCTTCACTTTCATTATCTATACAACATTTGAATATTTCAAGCGTCTACCTGTAGCCGTTATTAGTATTAAACAAATAACGGCAAAAAAAATCACGTTTGTTGTATGGGAGCCCCCCTTAAATATTAATTTTATTCTGTTTTTAGGATTTGTTGTTATAGCGGCAGCAGAATGACATCATCTGTGAAAATTTCAACTATCTAACTATCACAGTTCATGAGATAAAGCTTGATGACGGACAGCGGAGTCTTAGACCCTTACCCTGTGGTTATGGAACCCTAAAAACACGCTTAATGCGTGTTTAAAGCAGAGTTCGATAATTTTTCGTGAGTGTTTTCATAAATATCGTTAACAGATCTTAACCAAATATATTTGACACCAACCTAACAAATAAAAAAAAGATTCCGACGAATCGAGAACCTCCTTAATAAGGTCCTTAGCAATAACGCCGCCAATTGTACTTACTGTATCTTTGTAAATTTACATTTCATGTTTGCTTTGTTGTTCCTGTTATACAATAAGGAATATTCTTTCTTTCTTTCTCCTTTTTTGAAGTCGGTTAAAAAAAGTACTAATGAATCGGACAACGTAATGTAAAAAAATATCACATAAAACAATACATATGGACGAAATAAGAATTTCCCTTTTTGTAAGTCGGTTAAAAACAAAAAGCTGGCGTTCTAAGGTAACCCTGTATAGTGTATACACTAGCGATGATTGCACATGTCAGGAACAATCGCTACTCCGGATATGGCCTTTTTAACAGAGTACGGTTGGTAAAGCAAGTTTCTATCTAGATACTTGGTGTAAGATAAGAATATTCGTTATTGTGCATCCAGACCACATGCCGTAAAAATTTGCAAAGACACTACAATTGGCGGCCTTAGCGCTAAAAGCAATTTCTTCCAGACAACCCTATGATGGAAAGATGCTGAAGGAAATGTGGACGGATACTTCGGTGCAAATATGAATATTCGTGTAAGTATTTTATTTATACTTTTTTTTATTTAGATAGGTAGATAGAATATTCATTCTGACATTAACAGAAATTCAATGGCGGCGACCAGAAAGAAGTTACAGACGGGTTTCAAAAAAATAAAAAACCTTAATATAAGCGGTGCGCTCTATCTCTATATTTCTACTGTTTATTACATATGTTCATTTTATTTTACACTTGATAATACATCATTGTATTGATTATAATTTTCTAGTGCGGGAAGACGGTGGCGTCCGAGATCAGGGCGATGGTCAGTGGGCAGACCAGCGGCCCGATGGTCGGACGACGTCGTTGAGCCGGTGGTGGAGGGTCCGTGGTTGCAGACGGCAAGGGACCGTGAGAGATAGCATCTGGGGGAAAAGGCCTATACCCAGCGGTGGGCAGCGTTGGTCTGATGATGATGATGAAGATCACCCGTCATTTAGCTTCTCTTTTTTTTCCGTCAATGGTTGTCTGGAAGAAATTACTTTTAGTAATAAGGGCGCCAATTGTGCTATACTATATTATTGTTAAATTCTCATATGTAATTCCTGGTGTACATACAATAAAGAATATTCTATCTATCTATCTATCTATCAAGATGCTTTTTATTTCATTATGATGGCGTTTTTAGGCAAGGTTATATATATATATATAATGACGTCACAGCTAAATTTTGTCACCCTGTTTATGGACCAAAGAAATCGTACTTAAATGTTTTTAGCTGTAAAGTCACAAATACACCCTGTATGTGTACAAAGCGATGAATGCACAAGTCAAGAACAATCGACTCCGGATGTGGCCATTTTAACAAGGTAGGGTCGGCGAAACCAGTTTAGACTTGAGGTTAAACGATTTGCTTATAAAATCATACGAACTTCAGATCGGATCACATCAGAAAGGAGACTATTTTTGAAGAAGTTCAATCTAAAACAGTCCTTAAATACTCACGAAATTAGAGACTGCAATATAAGTACAAGAAAGCCCGTTCTCGTGTCGTGCTAAACGAACTATTTCTAAAAAAAGTTATCGCGTCAAAGAATGCATTAAGTAGATGAGAAATTAGAAAGAAATTCTATAAAAAATAATAACATTAAAAACGACCACCAATAAATACATCGGCCGTAGAATATCGTAAGATTTACCCAAAAAATATTTTATTTGGCAAATATACCTCACTAATGACTCATTTTATTTGGCAAATATACCTCACTAGAGACTCATTTTATTTGGCAAATACACCTCACTAGAGACTCATTGTATTTAAAAGAAGTCAAACCTAAATCATAATAATAGGGGTTAAAGTATGAAATTGCCGTTTTATTGCAATAGGTTCTTTGAATTGACATAGAATCTTCATGGTTTGAGGTTTTCGAATGAAACTTTTTTCAAATGGTTTCTATGATGTTCTTTTTTTAAAAAATGTGAAACATTTGAATATCGACTTTCAATTGTTTTTGTTATTCAATTTAGACAAGAAAGATGGATACTGCGAAAATTCGAGTGATTTTTGAATACGAGTTCCGACGCGGAACTAACGCGGCAGAAACAGCCCGCAATATCAATGCTGCGTTTGGAGAGGGGTCTACTAATGAACGCACCGTGCGATTTTGGTTTAAACGCTTTCGTGATGGAAATTTCGACTTAAAGAACGAGCCACGAGGAAGGCCGCCCACACAGGTGAATAACGATGAATTAAGAGAGATAGTGGAAGCCGACCCTAGTCAAACTACCCAGGAATTAGCGGCATGGTTTAACGTTACCTTACCCACAATATTGACTCACTTGCATCAAATCAATAAAATAAAAAAATACGAAAAATGGGTGCCTCATAATCACTCGAATTTTCGCAGTATCCATCTTTCTTGTCTAAATTGAATAACAAAAACAATTGAAAGCCGATATTCAAATGTTTCACATTTTTTAAAAAAAGAACATCATAGAAACCATTTGAAAAAAGTTTCATTCGAAAACCTCAAACCATGAAGATTCTATGTTAATTCAAAGAACCTATTGCAATAAAACGGCAATTTCATACTTTAACCCCTAATATGTAATACAAAAATCGGCCAAGTGCGTTTCGGGCCACGTGCAGTGTAGGGTTTCGTAGAAAGTGGGGGTTTTATCTGCTTTACAGATCTAACAACTTTATCAAATTCGATAACTTAACTTGTAAAGCCTACGTAGCCGTGATAGTTTTATTTTTAAGTTCATTATATGTGCTACTACCTTGAATTTTGTCACGTTGCTACAATCAACCGTTTATCCAGGATATGGGCTGACGCTCTACTCGGACAAAAAAAATCGCTTTAAAGCTTGTATCAAAACATACATCATACATCAAAAAAATATCTTCCTACACTTCTTAAACGCCCACTCCAACGACAAGGTTGAAATGCTTACACTACGGTGTAAGCGAGAACAAAAATAGCATAACTAATTTATGTACAAGGGTACCCGAAAAAAAAAATTAAGTTTTTATTCTACCGTTTTGTCAGCGTGATTAGTAGTATTGTTCATGCCAAATTTCAGCTTTCTGGTACTATTCATCTCTGAGATAGGCCGCGGACAGACATGCGGACAGACAGACAGACAGACAGACGGACGGACACGGCGAAACTATAAGGGTTCCTTGTCGACTACGGAAAAATCATTGAACTAATGAAGATAATTTTGCACGCAGTCCATTTTCACTGTCTCTCATGGGCATTGAACAAAACGAGATAAGTTCAGAAACTAATTGAAAACTCAAGAACTGTTATGCCAACCGTACAGCCAATAGCACGGCCTCTGAATCAATAAGTATAAAACTGAAACAGCCCCCGGCCAGAGCGAGACGCCGCTATACGGGCGAGAGAGAAAGGCAGATGTTTTGTCAGTTTTTTTGCTCTTTTACTAAATAGGTATTGAACTATGAACAGAAGAACTCGAGTGATTTTGTAACAGTTACATGTTTTTTGAAATACATTGCTGCCTTTTAATTACTAGTTTTTGCCTGCGTATTATTCAGGGTGTCCAGTACCTATCTGGCAAGACCGAGGGCATATATTTTAATTGCCAGCGGGACAGTAGCGATGGGCGACTTGAGTCAATTTACTCGAGTAGGGCTGACAGCGAGTAAACTCGAGTTGAAAATTCCGTCAACCGAGTTTACTCGGCGGGTGTGCGCGGGCGAGCAGCCTCGCGAGTGTAGCTGACTCAGCATAGTGAGTCAGTACTATGCGACCGAGCTGTGTGTCAGAGTGAGATGGTACAATATGCAACTCGAGCTACAGTATCAACGCGGCTGTGCATAACGAAGTGTGCGCGCTGAGACAACGCTGACTCGAGTTGAAACAAATGTGACTCCGCCCATCGCTAGGACAGACCATAAGTTCTTCTTATTGAACTTTTTTATGTACATTGGTACATGCCGGGTTTGTACTGATAACTGAGATAACTGTGCGAGCTATCTAAATTTACGTATAGTTGTGAATCTGAATGTGAATACGGCCGTCAGACGTTATATTTATGTCGTCATGCGGAACACTTTGCTTGCGCGATGCAGCAATGTCAGAGTATGTACAACACGGTCACATTAACTAGAGACTTGACGTTGATACAATAATGTCCAAAACAAATACCAAAATGACAGAAAACTAAGCAAATTATCGATAGTATGTGTGTCGATAATTTGCTTAGTTTTCTATCATTTTGGTATTTGTTTTGGACATTATTGTATCGACGTCAAGTCTCTAGTCAATGTGACCGTGTTGTAGTGCGAACGCAGAGTTGACACGTGCTCGCCACGGACCTTTTGTAACTCTCACATTCTACGCCACTTCGAGCCAAAGGGTCGCTAATACATTAACTTTTACCGCTTCTACAAAATAGAGTTCCGTATGCCGCCACAAAAGAGACCCCGGGGCCCGATTTCGTAGAACTACAATCCATGGTTTATTATGACAATTCGATGTACACAGCAATGACGATTAAACAACAGATTAAACATAAACATAAACATAAACATAAACATAAACATAAACATTTACATACAGACACATACATTAACAAGTAGGAATGTACCTACATCACTACGCAATGTACAGTACATCGAATTGTCATAATAAACAAAGAATATGTACTTAAATGAATGATGAATTCCATGATAAATTAGACAATAGAGGTAGATAACAATACCTCCGATTGAAAATGAGTTCAAACAGTTCCAAACAAAAGTACTGCAGGGTGACATTTAATTCATTAGCAAAACTTTATGGGTGCAGTTGACCTCTATGATATTAGTTCAATATTAGTTACTTGAACTTTACTTTATTTACCTAACCTAACCTGTTGATTAGCAACACAAAAGTAAAAAATTACATATACAGGGTGACTTTGAATTCGTTCACAGTATTTTGAGGGAATGTTTTTTTCATTGCGAAAAACAATATAAGTAACATATTAATTTATTTATCAGTAATGGTATAACATATTTGTAAAATTGTATTCGTTATTTCAAATTCGAAGTGGTAGGACTTACTGTAATTTTGAAAAATGTTTTCTATTACTTATGTTAAATGCAGGTGATCTGTAACCCTGCAGTCCGAGCGTCTTATGGTCACCATGGGCCAACTCCGTTATTTTCCTTGTTTCCCATGTCGGACGATAGACTCTTTAATAATATTTAACGTGATAGAAATACCACGATACTTCCTATCGCTTTAATTCGTGATTAGAATTTCAAATTAAACGCTGAAACATGCGATTTTCTACAAAAATATTAAGCTATTACTTTTCACTAATATTGTTGTTTATGAAGACTAAAAGAATATAAGCTTAAAATGTAGATAGATAGATGGACAACACTTTATTGTTCATAAATGGAAGTTACACAGATATTTCTTAACCCAAGAGTACAGACGGCGATATCTAACGATATAAATTTCACTTAATGTATGATAAAAGTTTTATTAGCTTTTGACTGTACTCTGACTGTTACTCTGACTTTTCAAGGACATATGTTGTCATTGACAAATAATTGAGCCTAAATAAATTAAAAAAAAATTGCTCTATATAAATTTTTTTGTTGCGCTAACCCGTGCTGAGGTTAGTGCCACTAATAGGTTTTAAAAAAATTGCTCTTTCATGCCCATCGCGGATTTTTATTCAAGTTAGAGTGATGGAGCGTGCGCGAGGGAGGTCTGCTTTTACATTAGGTGCGTTCGTCAGTCTGTGGAAGGGTAGAAAAAAAAAATTTTTGTAGGTAGTTTGAATTTGGCCCGGAGCCCTGGGAATGTCTGAAAACGCGGCGTCCAATGCAACGGCGCGGGAGCACTCCGCGGCGACAAAGGCGCGACTCTGGAAGTAGGTGGTCCGAGGCTCGTATCTGTCAGGCATTATACAAAATTCAATTCAATCGGAACAAAACGCAATAAAAAAAAGTCAAATTAACAAATAATAATAACAAAATTACTCTTACATGCCCATCGCAAACTCGTCCCGCCTGCGCGTATTTTTGTTCAAGTTATCGGTCGGGCATTATACTGAAGTACAGTCTACAGAGCATTAAACGTGACAGGAGTACACTCGACACTAAATATTATTATACCTTAATGCTGCACTCAAAACATATAACAGGACATTGCATAAGAAATACCATGTACAAAGGCGAGCTTATCTCTGTAAGAGATTTCTTCCAGTAAACCTTATAGAATAGGAGAAGCACAAAAAACCGGTCTATATGATGTGCAATAAACTATACAACATAAACTACAAAAAGCCTAAATAAGTATCTATTTTCACAAACCAAAATATAAAATAAACTACATAAACATACTGTTAGAATAGAACGTCAGGGTAGATTTTGGCACAAATCGCAATAAAGGTTGGTCAGAGGCCGACTGTACAGCACAACTCGAGGGTCGACAACTGTGTCACACATTATCAGCGATAATTTACTAGAAACTGTGAGACAGTCGCGTCCAGAAGCGAAACCGGCGTGCGTGCATGCAGACTAACGAATGTTTTGAAGCGAAATAAGTCTGTCATGGTTATGAAAACCACGAGGGAGGCCTATGTCCTGCAGTAGGCGTGAAATGGCTGATGATGATGATGATTTGATATCCACCCTAGAGGTATTTTTAAAAGCCTATGTACGTCCTACTGCAGAGCATAGAGAGTATGGTCTCAATTACCAAGCGTACCCACCTCGGAAAAAACTGGCAAAATGTACTTTAGTGACAGTGACGTTTTCATCTTATAAGTCTGTCAATTCTGTTTTTCCTTTAATAAATAAAATACCAATGTATCCCATACATACGTAGACTGCTAAAATCATAAATGACCCTTCCTTTTGGCTCTGCCTTATTCGAGTAAAAAATTCTTTCACTCTTTTTTCTTTCTATCTCAAAAGAAATAAAAATATGAAGTAACACTTTTTCTCACCCCTGTACTGGAACACGGCACTCATTGCGCGCCGTGTGACGCATACAAAAGTGGGAACTATAGCCGTCCTTTTCGCACTCAAGTCTCCAGCATAGGCTGTCTCATTCACGATTTATTTAGGGTTGACAATTAATGCTCTTAGTTAATTAGTACTTTAGGTAAATGGGCCGTTAAAGAGAGTAGGAAGCAGATTCGTGGAAGAACATTGAAACTCGTAGGATCGTCTCGACGAAACTGTGATAGCCCTAAGCCTAACAATTATAATAAGTATTCCGAGTCGCTTTTAACTAACAATTAACTGGATTATGCCATGGAGATGGATTGCATTTGTTTATTCTGTCACGAATAACCTAGCTCTAAGGAGTTAAAATACAAGTAAAGCTCGATCCAACGAAGCAAGGGTTGACTGATAGAACAGCCGCTTTAAGTACGCCTTTATGCACGACCTATTTGTTATTCGGTTGACCTCTTCTCTAGCTAACTTCTTTAATCAGAAGATGTTAAACAACAGGGCGGTTTGCACAAACATGGCACTTTTAAGATGAGAAAGGGACTGAACAACAATTTTTCATGTACATTTAACGGGTCTTAAAGCGATTAGTTACTACGTAGACAATTGATTTTTATATAGTCCATATACGTCTCACTGCAGGGCACATTCTCTCAGAGAGAGAGAGAGAGAGAGAGAGAGTACGGGCTTAATCGCACACCGTGGATTGGCAATTTCAAGCGCTGAGGTGTGTGAACACCTCATGATTTAATTACAAATGTTTAGTTTTCAGATTTTTCCCCGTATCTGTAGTTGCTTGCATAATTCCGTATTAAGAGGGCTTTCACATCATTTGCTCAAATTAGGAGGTTTTGGGCGACTAATTTTCGTATTTTAATACTAAATATTCATTTATGAAGTATTGTATCAAGAAGCACAACCTTTAATACAGGTATTTGTCAACTTAGTTTATGAAATTATATCGTTTATTTTGTTTAATTGATAAAATACCACAGCATGTTTTGTCAAAAATACGCGCCGAGGTATCTTCGGACACGTCATTGTACTATTAGAATTTGTAAAAGTCACTAATAAAAAATACGCAGGACTGGGACATATAAATCTTATTGTATTTAATAAATCACATTTCAAATATTTTATTCACACTTGGCTAAATAAAATCATGAAGTAGTGCGAATTTCTCCCATTTTTACCTCGATATTTTACCATTTCTAAACATTATTATCGATTTAAATTTGTACCATAAGGTACTAAAACTTATCCTTAACAGGAGTGTAATAAAAAAATACACATTTTTAATAAATTGCAATGAAAAATATATTTTTTACTTCCCTATATATTCTGCTGCAATCGTGCGCATCGATCAGTGTCGCGCGAAGCGCCCTTCGAGTAGGACCTACGTCACTTTTCTCGCCGATGCCGGTTGCGTATTCTACCATTGAATTTTAAATTCAATGATTCTACGAATTTAGTGAAGCGCGTGCAACCGCGACTGACTCTTTTAATACTTTTCAAGTAAGTACTTTTCGAATTTGTTATACATTATTATTGTATACATGAATCATTGTAATTATCCTTCATGATGTTTTCAGCAATGGGACGAAAACATAATACGTACCGTTTTTTGTTAGATAAAAGAAAGCGTAAAAATACTGAGTCTTAACTCTGAATCTTTTGATTGCAAGACAAGCAAAGTACGTACCTATCGGCCCTGATCTACTTTAATAAGTTATCTAGTTAGTAGTGTAGTTAGTTTAGTAGAGTATCTTCTAGTACGGTCTTTTCCGATTTTAATGGTTGTGAAGTTTTATTTTTACTATATATCATTGCAGGATAAAGAAAGGACCAACTAACAATTGATCCGAAATTGATATTACGAATCCATTTCCCAAGGGAGAGGAAATATTATGTATGGTAAGATTTTCGAAAACCCCTTCAAATAAAAGTAGAGGGACCATCTACCCTCTTGCTTTTAGTGACCACGGCCATTATAATTTCTTAAAGTTTTACTTTATTTACAGGAGAGAACATGTTGCTAATGATTCCAAACCAGAAAAAAACTGATGGAGTACTGACCGTGACATCGGGAGAGAAATCCCAAAACTCGAATTTGATTGATGTAAGCAATTTTTTTTATTTTGCTTACTCGTCCACTTTTTTATTTAAATTAAAGAAGCTGGTTAGTTAATATAATATTTTATTTTATTTTATAGAACAATGCAAATGAGTCCACTGAGTTGTTTGTGGTGGATACGGAATCTTCAAGTGCCATAATTGGAAGTAAAATAAATTCTAACTATAAGTAGTGGTGTTGTGATAAGGGTCGATGAAAAAGTACAAAACTATAAAATTTAATTCGAGAGATAATAAGAGATTAAAAACTGTAAAAAGCCCACATTTATTCAGTAACTAGCTGTGCCCGCGACTCCGTTCGCGTACATTTCGATTTTTACGAAGCAGCATTTGTATGGGGGCCACGTCTTATCATAACTGGAGCTAAAATTTAAATAGCCTATCCTGTGTCCCAGATGTCTATATGTTTTTATACCAAATTTCATCAAATTCGGATAATTGGTTTAAGAGTTATGGAGGAACATACATACATACACACATACAGAAAAAAATTCTAAAAATCGTGAAATTAGTTTCAGTATCATATATTGAGCCTATAAACACAATATCTCTGAAAACAAACTAACTTACTCCATGACCGACCCTTACAGATTGATTATTAGTGTATAAGATATAGATATATAGATGTCATATAAGAACAAATATTTTTATTTACAAAATGTTAATTACGCAGATAAAGTGCCTATAAAAGTTATTACATTTTAAATTCTATGAGACTAAGTACCTATACATATACAGGGTGGTATTTTGTAATGCCTCCTGAAGGGAGAGTACTCTTAATATTGTAGACAGAAAAAAGTACTCAAAGAAAACATTCCTGTATTTTTGAAAGGAAAGAAAACTTGTTCTATTTAGGTAGTACAGAAATAAAATATTTACTAGTAGGTAAAGTGTTTCATTTAGTTTAAATTTTTACCACCTGTATATATGTATACATACGTAAGATGATTGAGTTCGTCCTGTTTTTATCCATCCGAAATAAATCACGTCGGAGAAAAGTATCAAAAAACTTTCTTCATAGTCGAACTATACACCCGACGCGCGGCATTGTGCCCCGGCGCTCGAGGTCATGACTCACGGCAGTGCAATGGGTGAATTTACCTAAACTTGCGGTGCGCGATTTTGTGAAACGCCTCTTAAAAGTGTTTCTTTTTTTAGGGTTTCGTAATTCAAAAGGAAAAACGGAACCCTTATAGGATCACTTTGTTGTCCGTCCGTCCGTCTGTCTGTCTGTCAAGACCCTTTATCTCGGGAACGCGCTGAGGTGTCGAGTTGAAATTAAAACCATATAGGTACTCAAGTGTATAGTCCCTTGAAGCTGTGAAAAAAAATCAATCTTCTAAGTTAACGCAGAAAAAAGATACGGCCGTTTATGCCGCAAAAAGACGTATATTTCGACATTCAAGTGAATCAACATTTATATAGGGTACTTTCCGTTGACCTAGAACTATGAAATTAAAGCCGGTTTATGCCAGGAGTTCCTCTTACAAGCTGGCTTTAACTCCGTAACAGTGTTTTAGTGGAATCGACTTTTTATACCTAAGACCGTAACAAAGTATTTATCCCTCGCCAGTAGTTGCTAAGAAAACGTAGCGTATATAAATTTATTTCCTTACTTAGGTTTGGTGCAAGCCGGTCTCAGTAGTTTTTTTTATCTACTAGTTAACTCTACAAGGACATTGACGTTTTAGACACAGAACAACCAGCACGGAAGTTCCATAGACTACAATACATTGCTTGCGTAGCAGAGTCGTCCTACTTGTTAATCTGTGGGTGAATCGACTTTGGAATATACATCGAATTGTCATTGTAAACCATGAATTGCAGTTCTTTGAAACAGGCACCTGATGATATACACAATTCGCGCACTTATTGCAAATTTGCCGGTAATTTAAAGTCTCAAATAGCGGCGGCAATTCTTACTCAGTATTATGTGGTATTATTAGGCTCGAAGGGTCTGCTGTTATCAGTTGAAGGGATCCTGTCACCATGTGAAAAAAACCGGCCAAGTGCGAGTCGGACTCGCGCACGAAGGGTTCCGTACCATTATCTATACAACATTAGACACAAAGATAATTTGTAATGTAACTAAAAATTTAAGGTTTTCGGAATTTTTCCTTTATGTGTGCTATAAAACGTTGCTTCATGCCAAATTTCAAGATTCTAGGTCGACTGGAAGTACCCTTTAGGTTTTGATTCCCTTGCGAGTACTTGCGAGTTTCAAAATATGCAGCTTAAATTGCTGTTTCTTTTGATTGCGTTGACATAGAAGTTAGATTTTGTTACAGCTTAAAGGTATTATAGACCTGAGTATTTGGTATGAATTTCAATTTAATACCTCTACGCGTTTATGAGGAAATGGGTAGTAAGTTTAAAATTATTAAAAAAAAATATATTATGTGATGTAACTAAAAATTTATGGTTTTCGTAATTTTTCCTTTATCTATGCTATAAGACGTTGCTTCGTACCAAATTTCAAGATTCTGAGTTCACGGGAAGCACCCTGTAGGTTTTGATTCCCTTGCAAGTGTCGAAAATTTGCGGCATAAACGGCTGTATCTTTTGATTGCGTTGGCTTAGAAGTTTGATTTTTTCACAGCTTCAAGGGACAGTAGACCTGAGTAATTGATATAAATTTCAGCTTCATACCTCCACGCGTTCCTGAGAAAAAGGGTCTTGACAGACGGACGGACGGACGGACAGACGGACAACAAAGTGATCCTATAAGGGTTCCGTTTTTTCCTTATGAAAATGAAAAAACTTTATTTAGACAAGGGTTAAAAGGTGGTTACTGGCTCCCAAACTACGATTCCATGTGCCATGGGAGGCCAGATGTTCCACCAAACACATATTTTTTGAAAGAATTTATTATTTTAAACATATTTAAAATGGACATATTAGATCGGTATTATCAATATATCTGCCAATTAATGACTGCCTCGTTGGTTTAGCGATATCACGTCTCATTACCATGCCGGAGGTCGTGGGTTCGATTCCCACTGGGGGCCGCCGTGAATTTGTACAAGTGGCCTCAGTCTGGGTGTATTTCCATGTTTGTGATGTCCTTGCCTGGTTACCATAGCACAGGGCATCCTAGTTTCGTACCAGTGATTGTGTTGTCTGGAAGGTATTGTTATTATTGCCGAAGCTCGAACGGTTTACTGTTAAGAACCAATTAAAAATAATGACGGTCAGTTTTGGATTAATACTGGGAAGAAACAGCTATGATGGAATCCAAATCGAGTCCCAGACGGACATACTTCGAAAAGGGGATGCATTAGCAAAGGGCAAGATACAAAGTACCCGAAACCGGCGTGCGTGCATGCAAGGACTAGTGAATGTTGATGAAGCGAAAGAGTCTATTCAGAATCGTGGCTAGTGGCAAAACCCTGGTCTCGCCTACCCCTCCGGGATACAGGCGTGAGTTTATATAATGCATGATATGCTCAATTCATCAACCGTGCTGAGTCCTTCTGCAGTATAATGTCTATGTGAGCTTAGAGCCATTAAATTACGTTTCAGTTCAAGATGGCGCCCGTGCCGTCTTGATACTTGCCTCGAAAGTGGTGGGATTCTCAGTCTCTGCTAGCTGGAACGCAAGTAGTTGATATCGCAATCTTTACGTACGCGAACTCTACTGATTGGTTTCAGGACACTAATAATCTGCTATTTTTAACTAAAGTGATTTTTTTAGTGCACATAAGAATGATAGATTTTAATTTCCATTAATTGCGAAAGTTGTATGTGTTGGTGCTCCCTAATTAATAAAATAATAATAATAACAATCTGAGTGTGATGGGCATGCGTGGTTATTAAGCCCATACTCTCTCTCTGAGAGAAGGCCTGTGCTCAGCAGTGGGACGTCTATAGGCTATATAAAACATAAAAATAAAAAATTGTTTTATTGTTTATAGGAAGTCAATACATTATCTATGGGGTACAGATACAGTCGTACACGGTTCTAGAATAAGATTTCTCAAGTTAGATTAGCCAAGATACGTTACCGCCGACGCGGTATAAAAAATGGGTTAAGCATAAAAACTTTGGCCTATGCATCTACGTAATCAGATCATTTATACAGCGTCCGGTGGCACCTTCACTCACACTAGATGGACCACTCGGAGGCTGCAGCGCCGAGGACTGCAGTGTTAAGCATATTCTGTGAAAATAAGCCTATAGTTAAGGATTATTTACAAGACAAAGATGTCTGGTATCAAGATTTATTTTACTTGTTAGACCAACGAGGCAACGAGGAATAAATAAATGAAAAAAATATTTAGTAGTAATTTTTATTTAAATTATATCAAGTATCAAGACCGCTTGTAGAGGGCACCTAATCCAATGGCCAGTACTATCACAAGGGTAGAGAAACGGGTACTTCCCGCTTAACCCAACATTTAATAAATAATAATAATAATTACGCATCACAGATTTTTGTACGTCTCTTTTTTAAATCTGTAAGGAATAATGACAGATCGACATTATGACAATGTGATCATTTTCTTTGAACTATTCTTATGCTCGCAGGCAGAAAATTCCGATTATGGTAATTTTGTAAAGCACAATATTTTTTAATAATTAAAGTTAATTTGTAATGTATTATAAGTTCACTTTAAAAAAAAATATGTTCTTAATATCAATACTTCAAAAAGTAAAGTTTTTTTTATTACCGAGGCTCAGAAAGAACAATTCATCACGTTAAGCCGTAACCATAAAGCATACATAAAGTATAAAGCATAAAGTAACCATAAAGTATACATACACAACACTATATCTAATAATAATAATTCAATCTTATTTAAATTCACTCCTCTGCTTTACAAACTCGTACTTACGACATAACAATGGAAAAAAAACAATATTGGATTCTATAGGAAGATCCCGACACTAGGCATTTGAATACTCGAGCAGTTAGGCCAGTTTGAACCCTATCTCCATTACCTGAAGGCCATAGTTGATCGCTGAGTGCGGGGCATCGATTTTCTTACGGCAAAATGTTTCAACGGACTAGGATCGAGCAGTTTTGATATTTGTTTTGTGAAAAAACTCGAGTTCGGGTTATTTGTTTGTGTCAGATTTGCTTGAGCGTCGGTAGGCACAAGAAATCTGTTTTACTGTCGCGATTGGTAGATTGGTTGTTAAACAACGATCGCGAATTTAAACAACGAAACAACGAGTTTTAAAATCTGTATGTGCCAGTACTAAAAAGCGGCCACATCGGCGTCGAGAGTGCAAGGATGTGTGGACTTGAAATTTTGTAAGCATTCATACATTATCCCTGTGTCACGCAACTCACACATGTTGTAGACTAACTATAGGCATTTACCGTGAAGTTACCTTGTTCTGCTCCTATATTAGGTACGCGCAGCAAATCCTGAGCAATTCCACTTCTCTAGATTTCAAATTTGTATTGAATTTGACAGTTAGACGATTGGAATCGCATAATAAGGTATTCTAGCCATTATTTATTGGAAGCACTCATTGACATAAAAAAACCGGCCAAGTGCATGTCGGGCCACGCGCAATGTAGGGTTCTGTAGAAAGAGGGTTTTTTTAATCTGCTTTACAGAACTACCAACTTCATCGCAGTCATTTTCAGTGGACTTTGTACGAAATTTTACTTTTATAAGTTCGTTGCCTATTACTCGTTAACTAGTAAGGCCTACTTCGCCGTGATACTTATCCTTTCAAGTTCATTATATGTGCTACTACCCTGAATTTTTTCACGTTTATACAATCAACCGTTTAGCCAAGAGAGGGGGGGGGACACCCTACTCAGACAAAAAATTTGCGTGCGCGTTAAAGCTTAATATTTCGCAAACGGAACCCTAAATCAAAAAATGGTCTTCCTACACCCACAATATTTTTCCAATCCAACGATACCCTACATGATGGGGTGGACGAGAAAAAAAAACATCCCCACTTTTCATGTTAGGGGAGCAACCTAAAAAAAAAAATCCAACATTTTATTGTTTAACTTTGTCGGAATGATAAATATGTATACACACACCAAATTATAGCTTTCTAGTACCGCCGGTCTTTGCGCTAGGCCGCGGACGGACAGACAGACAGACAGACGGACAGACAGATGGACATGGCGATACTATAAGGGTTCCTTGTCGGACTACGGAACCGTAAAAGCATTTCAACTATTTCCTGGCATGAAAAATAAAACATAACCATTGGTTTTAAATAATATGGGCGTATGTATCCGTATGTGTCACACAATTCACACACAGTCTCAAGACTAACTATAGATATTTATCGAGAGCTCAGCTTGTTCTGCCCGACTTTGCAAAGTTATCCAATAATTTATAGGACGGCTAACTAACTTTCCACAAGCCTAGAAGAACCAACTGCTCGCTTAGTTAAACCCTTTGGATTTTATTTTAATTTTATTTACAATTTTGTAATGTGAAACATATTGGAATTTCCTAATAGTAAACGATTACGATTTCTTTGCGAAATAATGTTGATGCTAGGCGATTTAGTTGTTAAATTGGCAGCTATTCCCCTCTTGCTCACACAATATTGCCATCTATTACGTGTAAGGGAAGCAAACAGCCACCCTATCTGTATTATGTATGAACTGATTTGTTCTATGCTTTGTTCGTGGTGTTACTTGTGAAAAGATTTATAATGTGTGTCATGTAAATAAATTATTTATGTATCTATATGTCGCATTCTACAAAGAATCCGGTTATACGAGACAATATCAGATTTTTACTTAAGTGAAAAAAAATGAGAAGCTCTCCATTCAACAAAAGACCTATATGTGCACAATGTGGTAGGTAGATGTGTGTAAATGTGATTACGTCTGAATACACTCGCAAGTCGCATCGCGGTGCGCTGTCGTGACGTCGATATCGGCTGGCGACGCCAAACGTTTTAACAAACTGATTTGCCAATTCCCAAACATCAGGAAAAATTCCCCTTCTATTAAATAATTACAGAAAAACGGCGCCAAAAAAGAAAACTCTAAGCACTACATAACTTCAAAACGGAACGTGGCCGCAAGAAAAAAAAAAACAAAAAATGTCAATACGCGTCACGGTAAATGGCAACAAATGGCCGCCTTGCCGCGTAGTGATGGGGCACAAATACGTGTAATTATCGATAAAAACCTCGTTTTATAGTGGAACTTGACACATCCCCGCTTCCTCTTACAAAAACCTATTGACGGTTTTGTTTTTTTTTATGTACTTTAGCCGACTTAAAACCATACTTACCCCTTAGGACCAGGCATGAGTTTATGTAATAGATGTGTAAGGAAAATAAAAAGGATCAATTACAGTTACACTTACTTACCTATTTGGCCAATTATTTTAACGGAATATAAAGAGCATTCCTCTTTTCGTCAATAATTCTTACTCGCTCGGTACAATTACGCACTTTTGTATTCTGTACGAGTTATCACAGGGATTAACGATATTTTAGTGTCATTCAACGACTTTTTTGTGTATTTCCTAGAAATCCTTGTGAAGTCTTAAATTTTGGCCAACTTGCACCACTTTATTAAATGTGTGTTATGCAGCATGTAATCAATTAATTGGCTTTTCTAAGCCCATGATTATGAAAACCACGAAGGAGGCCTATGCCCTACAGTGGGCGTCAAATGGCTGATGATGATGATGAAGTGATGCGAGGAATTTGTCAATAATATCTTCCGTACTTCATTAATTACCTACTGGAGATGTTTTTTCAACTTTTCCTAACAATGGGCGAAACGGGTACTAAGCACTGCGCAGAGGTCAGTTGAATTCAAGTAGGGACTTATCTAGTGAAAATGCATCTGTTACAGTTATCTATAATAAGAATTCGTAAAACAAACAACAAAATTAATAAGTCGCTTTCACTTATATGCGTATTACTTAATACAATGCATTTCATTACGATTAGACTTCAAGAACCACAAGTAGTAATAAAAATAAAATTTTACTAGGTACATAATATATTTTTATTCCAAATAAAATATATGAAATCTTGTGCTTCCGATGCATTTACTTGTAATGCAGAGTTTCCAATCCGATACATTATTTTAATTTCCCACTCACGTAGTTTATAGTGCCATCTTTTATTACACAATAACATTGCAAGCGATAAAGTGGTTGGCATTAATTAATTATGTGGCCGTAGTAATGACGACGACAATTTAATATTCCATTTATAGTTTATGGGTACTCGTGACGTAAGTACAGGTGCCAAAATGAAGAGAGTTCTTAGGATTCAGAGGACTCTCTTTATTAGAACCCGACATGCCTCCAGTCGCAGACACAAAAACTCATTGGTACTCTAAAAAAATCAGATTTTCCCCACCAGTCAGTAGACCACTAAAAAACTTGTGAACCCACGTAGATAAACTTGTAAAAAAATCGATATCGATAGAGCCAATTATATACCCCAACACTAGAATGCTAGCTGATACTGTGTAGCTCGGCGGAGACAGTCCCCCACCACTAATAATAATTTCAATATTTTAATCATCACTTTTGAGATTACCAAAGGCACTAATCGTTGGTTATTTTTTCATACATTTTAAATTAAATGTCACAAAAAAATCATCGATTGATCTAAAAGAATTCTCAGGTAAAATCACGTAATCTTCTTCATGTGTTTAAGACAATGGATGACGTCACCTAACTCTGTTTTTATACTTACAATTTAATACCAACATAACGAGAATCAATAAGGTTTATTCCTCCTAACGAGTTATTAGGCGACTACCAAATAAATTCAGTATTTGCTCACTTAGCGATAAATTAGGCAGTTTAGGTGGGTATCTAATTTAAAAAAGAATTTTTTGAGCACAATGCCAGGCAATCATAAAAATAAAAACAAATTAATTTTAGAGTGAAACGTACCTTGTAAGTCGGCTTATCCATAGTTTTATATGATCCAAGAGACAAAGAGGCAGGAAAAACCACGTAATCACTTCAACATAACAAAAACAGACACATTTCTATTGGAATTCGTCATTGTGCATTGCTTGGATGAACTGCATTGCATATTTTTTTTTAATTAACTTTGGCGTATATGCACTTTTAAATTTAGAACACCGCACTCAGTCAAAACTTGGTATATTTTTCAGCAGCTTATTTTTAGATTTCACGGCACCACACGATTCCAAAATCGAAATGAGACAAAACACAACATCGTCGTCCATTGTTTTAGGTTTATTTTTTTTTCTAGGGCACGTTTAGAAATGCCTAATTATGAAACGCTTTTATTTGTTTTCGCTAATTAAATCCGTTTTATAGTTATTATCTGTTATAGTTAAATATGATCTTGGATCAAACATTGATTAGCTTCTTTAGCTATTAATAAATGACACTTCACATTATCTTTATCAATCACAATTTAATCACCATAATTGGCACAAATCACTGAACCGTCAGCAAAGGTGATCCAAGAAAAAGAAAACTTCTTTTTTTTTAATAAGATTAACACAGCCGAGGTTTCCACACTTTTATCCGGGTAAAAAAAAATTACTGTTATAATAATAATTAGGCGATAATCAAACAATATGGCGTTCGTTTGACAAAAAATAAGTCAAAACACGCGCTGTCCCCGTAACCGCGTCGGCAGAAGCACGGGCATTTTGGTCGACGGCGCGGCCGTATCTGTGTTTCACGATTGCTCCGTATTCTTGCCCGCTCGCACACGTACTTGGAGGTATTCTATCCTTGAATTATCATTGACGCGGCGAGATTTGGTACTCTATTTTAATGAGGACAGTGATCCTTTTTTGATAGTTCCAAATCTGTGTATTTACTGTAGTGTAACTTCATTCACGATAAAAGTAAAGAAAGATTTTACTATTTAAACGTGAGCGATAGATAGAGCTAGGAAAAAACAAACCGGAAATGAAACTTATAGAATAATTGTTTTGTTTAAATATTTTTTCTTTTTTTTTGCACTATTTTTTCCTTTATGGAAAAGGCTAAGAGCTTATATTTTTTCTTTGAAATGGCCGTAGATTATAATTTTATAAGTCAAAATTAACACCAAAATTGACCTCTACTATTGCGTTATTGTTGCGTTTTCTAGAAAGGGTGATTTTACTAGAGGGATTTAGGCTAAATCACACCAACCTAAATCACTTAGGGCCCTTTTTAAACTTGATTAGATATACATTTACCGAATCAGTATCAAAATACAGCCTTTAAAACCCGCAATGGATATTACATATTAGTCTAGTGAAATATTGGCTTTACAGTCGAAAGCTAATTAACCTGTACATTTTGTTCAAAATACATTTTGTTCTTATAATAAAATCGAGTTGAATTCAGATTTTACTAGGGTAAGTTATTTGAAGGTAGATTGTTGTTGTTTTATTTTACTTTGTGTTATGGGATTGATGATGACGCCTTAACTAAACTAAATTGAATTTTTTTTGTTCCAATTCAATTAAGGAATATTCCGCAATAAAAATGAAACATCTACTTTGAATCAACTAACTAAATGATAACGAGATATGCCTAAAAAAAGAAGAAGAAAAGAGACCTACACGTTGAAATACTCAAGTAGGTAAGCCAAAACATTAAATAAAGGGAAAAAATCTGCGAATGTGGCGCCGGCGGCTTAATTTCCGACTTAAAATGTTCGGTCAGACTATAGCTGGCGAGCTCTTTGCTATAGCAACCTAAGTACGCAAGAACCTACAATAACACAATATTTTTACGAAGGTAATAATATTAATAACGAAGACAGTATTTGTTTAAGTGCTGGAAATTCATTATGAACATTGTAGATATTTAGGTACGTAATCGCTTTTGCAATAACATTTTTATTTACTGTCTACAACACATTTTACAACGATTTTTGCCTATCCAACTCTTTTTTACTCCACTGCGGCGGAGACCAAGAGGAGGGTAATGTATTTGGCTGGCATGTAAGTCTGTAAGTCAGACTATCTTCCCTCATATACAACTCCTTAACCAATCGTTAGTTTTGACAAATACCTAAAATATCAATCGATTCGTGATAATTGCTCCAGTGAAATAGGCTTTGAAAAAAAAATTATGCGACAAAAAAAAAAACTGAAAAATTCCAAATTCTCCATCGATTTTGCATGAAGTTCTTTCCGTCTTCACCAGATGGCGCAGCTAATGCTAAAAATCTGAAATAAAAATAACAAATAACCCGACTGCTGTGCATAAACACCTAAAACACCTAACAAGGTGGGACCAAAATCCAAAATTGTGAATTTTAATTAGATCATGCCACGGACTAACACAAAATATATTTGCAATCCGGATAGTTGGATAATTTACTGAGCTTTTTAGACGTATGAACGTAGTACCGTTTCTTACAATAAAAAATATGTATGCAGATTCCTAAGCATAATAAATTACTTTAAGAACCTTAGACATAACATAACATAAACTCACGCCTGTATCCCAGAGGGGTACGCAGAGACCAGGGACTGCCACTTGCTACGATCCTGACAGATCACTTTCGCTTCCTCAACATTCATTAGTCGTTGCATGCACGCACGCCGGAAACGCAGAACCTTAGAAAGTGACACAAAAATGTAATTCTTCGCAAATTTACCAATTTCCGGGAATTTGTCATTCTACCTCTCAGTATAACTAATAAAATCTGAAATAATGTCTCGGACAACTTTAATTAAGTAGGTACCTAATTTATCTATAAACCTTATAACCGATAAAAAGAGAATTTCTTACAGCGGGACCCTAAAAATCGAACGAAAATTATTCGGCGAATGAAGCGTCTATAAACGGTTCGAAATCAAAAATTTCGATAACCACCGCCATAGCACGCGATCTCTCGTGCCGATTTTATAGCCACGAAATTTTCATAATTTTTCTATTCATTCGTGGTTCTGCAGCTTTAATTGAAATAATTTTAGGTTATAGTTGATCTTTACAATGTTACCTACCAAATGAGAAAAAAAGTGACAATAAATTATTCAAAACACGAAAATATATCTACTAATACGTGGATAAATGAAAACTTTTTACTTTGTCAAAAATACTGGCACCTTCCTAGCCTAATAAGAAGAATAAGAAAATCGAACGAAAGTCCTTTTTCCAAAACCACCCAGTGTGAACCAAGATTACGCACACAGACAAAAAACGTGTTCGGTTTTCAAATAAGCCAAAGTTTCGCCGCCCGAGGAAAACGCGCCGTAAGCACTCAGGCCCAAAGTCGAAAATTACGTGACATTTATAAATATACGTGTGTTTATGTATATTTGTTTGGACAAGCGATCTTGGAATCTTAAACGTGTATGATGTTATAGTTTTTTGTTATAAAAGTATAATTATTATATTATTGAATGAAAGTGCTTAAGTACGTTGTACCTATTAATACCTTGTCGCGAAAAATAATAAAATATGTTCTCATTCTTATGTCCAGATTCATTTACTATGGACTCTTCTCACAGTATTTCAAGTAAATGAATCTGAACTTAAGTTAATGAAGTGAAGTGAACTAGTGAAGGTAGTTTACGAAAGTCATATCTCGTCTCGTAAACATTTCCACGTACGTACGGGCGGGTGAAACCGCGCGCGTTTACTAAATTTGTTTCCTTTGCGTAGAGGACTATCAATCAATCACAATAATTCTATTTATTGATAATGACAACAGTGGTGTTATCAGACTCGGCTGCGCATATACTAGACAGGGTTGCCTAAAAAACGCGCAATTCTTGAAACATATAATTAGAGTTAGTTATTTACCTACCAACAACTTTTGTTCTAACACCTTTGAAAAAAAATCCTTTTCGTGAGTTTCTACGGGTTTTCTCTTTCGTAGTGACACTGTTTGATAGACAATCCGGAAAACAATATGTTTTAAATAGAATGAACATTGTTTTATGTACGACAACGTTTTAACGAAGTCTGCGACGTTGTGCAGGCTACATCTGTAGTATTTTTTTTTTTTGTATTTTGTCTGTTATGTATTACGTTTTTTTTCTGTTGTTGTTCATATTAGTTCATTTATCTGTATTTTTTCTGTGACGTTGAGGTTTCTTTGTCAATTTAATAAACAGCCAGCACGTGAATAGATCACCCTCCCCTTTACATGCGAATCTCGACCATTGCTTCCCATCCGTATCATCAATGAATAATGTAAACCGTAGAATTTCAAAAAATATCAATGGAGAAATCAAATCATAGAACCACAGATATAGATAGACATAGAACGAAATCCGCTGTGAAACGCAAACTGTGATAGTTATTGGGGTGATTCAGGAATTGCACACTTTTGAGGTAACCATGTACACACTGTCTACAAATCTACTTATGTAGAGGCTGCTAAAACTTAACCAGGTAGGTATTTACATAGTACCTACCGTATGCCATATGCCCTCATAGCTCTTTCCAATTAATGTGAAACCAACCGTATGCCTTCGAGGTAAAAAGTTTTAAATTTTGTTGTTCTTGTCTATATGTATATAAACGACAAAGCATTAAACTTAAAAAAGCACGATTTTCATAAAAAATACGTAAAGTAACGCAGTATGAACGCGCCTTTAAACAGCAATTTCAACCAAATGGATACGACACGAGGTGCGCGCACACGGGGGGAAAACTTACGCAATAACAATAATTATTGTAAATTTTTGTTATGACTAAAATACCGGCGATAAATGTTCAAATTCATTAGTATTTTTTAATGACTCGCGATGCTCATACATACTTATACATTAAACGGGCTGCTCGCGATTACGTATTAGGTAATGATAGCTAATTAAGTTTACCTAATAAGTAATCGCTATTAGACCCGTTTCATCATCATCATCGTCATCAGCCATTTGACGCCTACACGGCAGGACATAGGCCACCCTCATGGTTTTCCAAGCTTCCCGGTGTTGTGCCGCCCGCATCCAGCGACTCCCCGCCACCGTAACCATTGTAAAAAAAATATATATTGTCCTCAGCACGGGTTAGTGCAACAAAGAGAATATAATTTAAAAAAAATTAAGTGCGAAGTACCATTATTTCTGTTAAGAGTGTTTTTATAGTTTTTTATGTAGCCTATACGTCCCACTGTAGGGCACAGGCCTCCTCTCAGAGAGAGAGTACGGGCTTAATCACCAAGCGTACCTACCGCGTATTGGCAATTTCAAGCGCTGAGGTATGTGAACCCCTCAGACACTCACTCAGGTTTCCTCACGATGTTTTCCTTCACGGTTAACTTTTTTAGGGTTCCGTACCCGAAGGGTGCCAAACGGGACCCTATTACTAAGACTTCACTGACCGTCTGTCTGTCTGTTTGGCTGTGTGTCATTTTCAATTTCAATTGTCTCATGAACCGTAGGCAATTGAAATTTTCACAGATGATGTATTTCTTTTGCTGCTATAACAATAAATACTAACAAGTGCGAGTCGGACTCCCGCAAAAAGGGTTCCGTACCATTATCTATATAACATTAGACACAAAGATAAAAAAAAATCACGTTTGTTGTATGGGAGGAGGGATTATTTTTTTTTTTAGTATGTGTTGTTATAGCGGCAACAGAAATACATAATCTGTGAAAATTTCAATTCTCTAGCTATCACGGTTCTTGAGATACAGCCTGGTGACAGACAGACGGACGGACGGATGGAAGGACGGACGGACAAACAGCGAAGTCTTACGGAACCCTAAAAATAGAATAAAATTAAAATTTAGGGGGGCTCCTACAACAAACGTATTTTTTTGCCGTTATTTGCTCGATGTTAATAACGGCAACAGATAGACGCTTGACATATTCACAGAATATTTAGTTCTATACTCGCTTCAAAATTAAACAATTAAATTAAAATAACATAATTATTTAAGGCGGGGCTCCCATACAACAAACGTCATTTTTTGTCTTTTTTTCTCGATCTTTGTGTCTGTTGTATAGATGATGGCACGCAACCCTTCGTGCGCGAGTCCGAATCGCACTTGGCCACTTTTATAGTGATTTACATTATATTTAAAGAGGCTCCAAATGGGTCCCAAAAACAATATCAGTTGTTAGCTGTAAACCCGGCCGTGTAAGCGCGCTGACCCCCGCGCCATTCGCTTCGACCAAATGAATGTGCAGGGGTGGCGACACACGGGGGGATTTGGTACCAACCAACCAGTGTTATTATTATTATTATTATTTTTTAATTTTTCTTCAAAATATCATCATTCGGCTAAAGTCCACATGTTAGTCGAATGATGTATACATTCCTTTGGGCGCTCAGCGGACTTGTTGTGTAAAATTTTGATTTATTACTTTATTTGCGTAGCTCCGCCTATGTATCTAAATGAATAAAAAGCCGTTAAGGCGCTTACTACCAAGGTAGAGGTCGTGGGTCCGATCCCACTGGGTGCCGCCGTACAAATGGCCTCAGTCTGGGTGTATTTCCATGTTTGTGATGTCTTTGCCTGGTTAACATAGCACAGGGTACCGTATTTTGGGACCAGGTCAAGTGATTCTGTTGTGTGGAAGTTATTATTATTAAAAAAGAGAATGAAATCTCTATTCCCCTATCTCACCCCATTTATTAAATATCAAAAAAAAACTAAGTCGAAATATTTATATGAAATTATAGTATTTTCAAGTCCTAGCCTGAACTTTGGTTTACTACAAAGGTTTACATTTTCACAATATGGCTCAGTCACCTTACTGACCACACTAGTCGCTAAGATTGTCAGTTCTAATTCCTAATACAGAATTCTTGTATTTCCATTTGTTTACGAAAATCCTAACTTGCATTACCAATTCATAAATTCTTTCTTCAAGCAAGTCGGATAAAAAAGAGGGTACCTATAACCGGGAATTCATTGAAATATATACTACTAAAACAGAACAATGAAAGCTATGGAGCTCCTCTCAAGTCTACGCTAGGGGTCCGCTGTTTTTAGACAAACATAACATACACTAAATAAAAAATAAATTCTTTTAACATACATAAATAAACTCGCGCCTGTATTCCGGAGGGGCAGGCAGAGACCAGGTTGGTGTTTTTTAATGACTCGCTATGCTCATATATTAAACGTGTTGACTTTAATGGTCCAAAACTCTTAAGTCGTAACACGATTTTGCCTATGCCAATGGACAGATGCGTGTCAAAAAAGCTAAGGAATGCAAGAAGCATTCTAAGTAGAGAATGCTTCTTGGGTTTAACACGGACTTGCGCATTTACTAATGATAAAATGACTAATATGGGAAGGGAAGGGAAGGCCACACCAGATGGTCTGACGACCTGGTTACGCTGGCGGGAGTCGCTGGATGCCCGGCGACACAAGACCGGGAAGCTTGGAAAACCATGAGAAAGGCCTATGTCCTGCAGAGGACGTCAAATGGCTGATGATGATGATGAAAAATGAGTAATATAGATTGCTTTTTGGATATTTGGCATTTTTATTCTTTTTTTTTATTACATTTATAAATATGTCTATCAACATTTTACATATTTTCATAATTATAAAAGGTACTAAGTAATGTACTTGAGCGAACAATAAGTGCGTAACTTTTATTCGTAAAATAAATAAATTATCTTATCTCAATTTACTTTGCTAACTCGTCAGTAATGCCTACTAGCATGTAAAGTTTGACAAACTTTCGACAGAACGCAAAGTTTAAAATAAAATTAATAAAATGTCTAGGCTCTCTGTTCCTTTCCTGTTCCTTTCTACTGTTCCCTCGGAAAGCCTGCGCGACAAAAGTTTTAATTATATCGCGTTCTCTTTCGCTCTCACGCGTCCCCCATATACGGCTGGCTCTTACGCACATTATCTACCTCTCCCCCTCACTCTTGGCGTTTAGCCTAGCTTCATCCCTTTTGGTCTTATTTGTATCTTTGAAATGTTAGGAGGATAGCACACTGAAGCGTTATCTATTTTTAAACGACCTTTATATTTGAACAGGTCTGTTACATATATATTTTTAGTGGGATTATTTTTGTATTTTCACCTGAAACACTTAGCAAGTTTATTATAGGTAAAAATAAACTTGTTGTTTTTTTTTTATTTAGTGTCGTTTAGGTTTGTCTGAAAAAAGAAAAGAGGTCTGTCGGCGACAAGTGCCAAACCCTGTCTCTGCCTACCCCTCCGGGATACAAGTGTGAGTATTATCATCATCATCAGCAGCCTATATACGTCCCACAGTAGGGCACAGCCCTTCTTTCAGAGAGAGAGTATGGGCTGAATCACCACGCGTGCCTACCGTGGATTGGCAATTACAAGCGCTGAGGTATGTGAATAGCTCAGACACTCAGGTTTCCTCACGATGTTTTCCTTTACCGTTAGCGAGTGGTACTGCTATATAACTTCACAAATGTACATAACTTCGAAAACAAAGTCATAGGTACATGCCCGCACTTGGAATCCAACCTCTCGCTTCCAAGACCACTGTTCTACCACCGCTCGTGTGAGAGTATAATAATGATTAAAAAAACAATTTCACAGTTTTTACTTACAGAAAAAAATACCATTGTTACAAAAGCATTAAAAGCCTTGGTATATTACCGTAACCTATTTGATTTAGGGCCAATTTTTCAATAGTCAGATAAAACTTAACTGGAGAATAAATTGCAATGCTATCACTGTCTAAATCATACGACAAGACAGTGACGACATCAGTTTTATTCTCCAGTTAAATTTTATCTGACTATTGACAAATATGGTCTTATTAAATAAAAAGGACACATATCTATCTGCACAGCAATAATATGCATTTACTCTACGTCTCAACTATAAAGATGACTTCGCAACAACAATGCAAAGGTATACGGACAACTCGAAAAAAAAAAAACACACACCTTATTTAAACATAATAAAGGAACTCACAAACCAAAGCGGTCTCGCTCGCGGTGGCAGTCATTTGCTGCAGTAGTATTTGTATCAATCAATCAGCCCGTACTCGTCCACAGCTGGACAGAGTTGAGTTGAGTATTTTTATTTGCTGGACAGAAGCCCCCCAATGCACGCCGCTTCCTTCTGTCCTCGTCGACCATTCTCATCTAGCCTCTGCCAGCGATCTACCTCAGATCGTCGAACCAGCAAGCTGGGTTTCCTACAACTACAATTTTTGGTTTACTGTGACAATTCGATTGGTAACCCTCAGATTACCAAGTAGACGCGGCTACGCCATGTACCTCGAATTGTCGTAATAAACTACGATGCGTAGTTTTATGGAACTCGCCCCTGGTGGGCGTCCTATGCTGCGTTTGAACATTGAATTTTAAGGTTTGAATGAGTATTTGTATGGACGCGATTAATCCATTGACCGCTAAACAAATGATCGCTGCGTTCGCGGTTAGAACGCGTTTTTAATACGTCCCCATACAAATAATACTGCAGTAAATGATGCAAAATACTTCTGCAGCAAATGGCCGTTAACGTCACCGCGACCGCGACCACGTTCGCTTTGGTTTGTGAGTTCCTTAAATATCTCAGTTTAGGGTTCCGGAGACAACAAGGGAACCGCAGTGGAGCATGTTTCTGACAACTTTAGGTTGAAAAGAAGGCCTTTTGCCAAACTCAGTTTTTATAATTTTATTTAGTTACTTGTACTGTATGGTCCAGCGGATTAGTAAGTTGTAAGTTGAAGTGGCAGTGGGCGGGGCACATAGTACCTACGCAGCCTATTGGGCCGAAGGGTTCTCCAACTCACCACATATCGGCAAGCGCAGCGTAGGACGACCAGCCACAAGATGGGCAGATGACCTCATACAAGTGGCAGGAAGACGTTAGATGCAAGCCGCTTCCAGCCGGTCTTTTTGGAAATCCACGGAGGAGGCCTATGTCCAGCAGTGGACTTCTTGCGGCTGAATGATGATGATGACTGTACTTTATTTCATTTTTATTGGCAATAAAGACAATTTCACTTTCACTTAAAGTCTCGTCCGTCCGACCGTCCGTCTACCAGTCCGTCTGTCTCTCCATCTGTCTGTCTGTCTGTCAGCGGCTTAGCAGAGAGACAACAAGTTCTAGAAAGCTGAAATTTAATCACGCCGACAAAACCGTAGGGTAAAATCTAAAAAAAAAATATGTTTAAGGGTACCTCCCATTCACCTAAGTTAGAGAGAGAGAGTTAATTGTCACCGCGGATTGGAAACAAGCGCTGAGGTATGTGAACACCTCAGACACTCAGGCTTGACAACGATGTTATAATTCCTTCACCGTTAGCGGATTGCTACTACAACTTCATAAATGCACGTAACTTAGAAAATGAAGTCATTGGTCCATGCCGGGTTAGAACCCACGACCTCCAGAATGGAAGGCTACCTTCTGCCGCTGCGCTACGACCGCTCTTTCCTCAAATGTATACGTAATCTTATAACATATTAAATATAATATTTGTCCCTCTTCGCCGTAGTTAGTAAAACACTCCTAATTAAAGAATGTTACTGAAAACCTATGTAAATAAAAAAATAAAACCGACTTCCACACACATCATCGTCATCATCATCAGCCATTTGACGCCCACTGCAGGACTTAGGCCTCCCTCATAGTTTTCATAACCGTGAGGGAGTTTTGCCATAATCGCCACGCTTGGAAGGCAAGTTGGCGATCACAGTATGCGGTTGGAATCTCAGGAAGACGCCGCTGCCCTTTTCCTAGATATGTATTTCCTTTCGCCTCCTACGACATCCATGGGAGGAAATGGAGTGACGCTATTCTTAATCCGGCTCCACACAAAACAGCACAAAAAGGTAAAAATAATTTAAATAATTAGAAGTATGTATACATATAGGTTTTCATGACCAGCACATATATTTTGGGCACCGACTCCAAATTATAATTCTAATTATTTAAATTATTTCTAACTTTTTAGTGCTTGTAGTGTTTCGAAGTGTTTATTTTTTATATAAAAATTTTAGAAACATAGGGGTATTTATTTTATTTTATTACTAAAGCATGGGCCCCATTAGGCCTTATTTACTGCTGTCCATTGAAGAGTTCCGTTCTCCATCTCTGAAAGTCTTCATCAGATCTTCACCAAATTAAAATGGGACCAATGGGACGTTATACCTACTCGTATCTATTCGAACGAAAAAAGAATTATCAACAAAGGTTAAGATTTGACGGAATTGTGCAAGAACATAGCAAAAAATAAAATAAAAAAAAACATACGCGTCGGATTGATGACCTCCTCCTTGTTTAAAGTCAGTTAAAAAAATACGGAGCGCATATCAAATTAGTTTTTCGACCACCGCGCCCGATGGACGAAATACTTGGTCGCTCGGTCGGATGCTGCGAAGGCTGTATTTCCGATTCTTCCGATTAAAATCAACGCACGAGTTCTAGGTTTTAGAGTTTTAGAATAATAATTTCAAAAAGTCTGTCAAAGACTAACAGACTTATTTACTTAAACACGATTCCTTAAAACACTCTTTATACGCCCATTGAAATAGTCTGTGGTAGAGATTTTACAAGGAAAAGGCTCGTGTTTTTGTAAATAAGGCCATAACAGGCCAAACACTCCTCAGAGGGAGTTTAAGTAGACTGTGGTAAAAGGAACAAGTGCGAGTTAGACTCGCGCACGAACGGTTCCGTAACATTATCTACACAACATTTGAATATTTCAAGCGTCTATCTGTTGCCGTTATTAAAATCGAGCAAAAAAAGGCAAAAAAATCACGTTTGTTGTATGGCAGCCCCCCTCAAATGTTTATTTTATTTTAATTGAATTATTTTTAAAGTGAATATACAACTACATATTCTGTAAATATTTCAAGCGTCTACCTGTTGCCGTTTTTAATATCGAGCACAAAACGGCAAAAAATTACGTTTCTTGTATGGGAGCCCTTTTAAATATTTATTTTAATTTGTTTTTAAAATCAAAAATGTTTTATTCAAAGTAGCACAGGAACTGCGACTTAATGAACGTTACAAGTTAAACTAGGTGTCCATTTCAAAATATAGATCATTTTGGAGAAAAAATGGACAAAAAACTCCCAACTTAATTAAGTATTTGTTGTCATAGCTACAGAAATACATAAGCTTCACTCGCGACTGCACTTGGGATTTGGTTTATAAAAACACGATTCATTAAAACACTCCTCAGACGCATTATAAACAGTCCGTGGTAAAGGGGATGATTATTTATAAAAACAATATTCTTCTAAATCAATCCTCAGAGGCAGTTTATTTAATCTGTGGTTACGTTTTTAGGGTTCCGTACCCAAAGGGCAAGGGACCCTACTACTGAGACTCCATTGTCCGTCTGTATGTCTTTCTGTCACAAGGCTGTATTTTATGAACCGTGATAGCTAGACATTTAAAATTTTCACAGTTTATGTATTTCTGTAGCTATGACAATAAATACTTAATTAAGTTTGGAGTTTTTTTGTCCATTTTTTCTCCAAAATTATCTAGATTTTGAAATGGACACCTAGTTTAACTTGTAACGTTCATTAAGTCGCAGTTCCTGTGCTACTTTGAATAAAACATTTTTTATTTTAAAAACAAATTAAAATAAATATTTAAAAGGGCTCCCATACAACAAACGTATTTTTTTGCCGTGTTTTGCTCGATATTAATAACGGCAACAGATAGACGCTTGAATAATTCACAGAATATTTAGTTCTGTATTCGCTTCAAAAACAAATAATTAAATTAAAATAAAATAAATATTTAAGGGGGCTCCCATACCACAAACGTGAGTTTTTGTCGTTTTTTCTCGATCTTTGTGTGGCGAGCACATGTCAACTCTGCGCGCGCACTATAAACTCCAACATTCCTGCATCGCGCAAGCAAAATGTTTCACATGACATACGATAAATATAACGTCCGACGAACATCAGTCGGACCGGCCGTCCCCAGGCATACGATCTGCCTGGCGGGAAATTTCCCTTTATAGTGGAAGAGCACGATCACCCGCTCTTCCCTATAGTGGTGACCCTCGACAGAACATTGTCAATCTTCCTTCGCTCTCGCAGCACCCCACATACAATCAGTCTCAAAGCAAGGCCAGCATCCTCTTCCCTCTCACCTCATCAGATCCACTACAGTCAACGCACCGACTACTGGTACTGATGGTGATCTCCCCCAACCCTTCGGCACGGCAGCCACACAGCAACAGCGCACGTTGCCAGTGGTACAGCAGCCTTCACCGGTTCCTACCACATGCGCGGACCCCATGGTACTGTCGCCGGTGAAGTGACTGTTAGCCGCCGAACACCCTCAACCGCTAGTCGACTCACTGACTCAGCGCCTCCTGGCACTTGCAGGCTTTAGAGCACAGACTTCGATTCCTATCAGACCTAGCTATGCGTAGCTACGGTCTTGAAGGGGAGTGATGTGGCGAGCACATGTCAACTCTGCGCGCGCACTATAAACTCCAACATTCCTGCATCGCGCAAGCAAAATGTTTCACATGACATACGATAAATATAACGTCCGACGAACATCAGTCGGACCGGCCGTCCCCAGGCATACGATCTGCCTGGCGGGAAATTTCCCTTTATAGTGGAAGAGCACGATCACCCGCTCTTCCCTATACTTTGTGTCTAATGTTGAATAGATACTGGTACGGAACCCTTCGTGCGCGAGTCCGACTCGCACTAGGACGGTTTTTAGGGTTTTCATTGTTTACGCTTATCGGACAACGGACTCTTAAGCATTTAATATATTAGAAACCATTTTTTAACGTTATGGTACTTCCTACCACTTCGAATTTGGATTTACAGTTCACATCACATTCACATGGAGCCAGAGGCCGGAAATGAGGAATATTTACAAATGTGTTATACCATTACTGATAAATCATTAATAGTACTGTTTTTTTTTAAAAAAACCTATTTAGAGGCTAAAAATTCCACCCATGCCGGGACTTGAAGAAGAAGAAAAGTTTGTAAAGAGGCTCGAAATTATCGATGCTTGCACTTGCCCATTAGCTCAGTTGGGAGAGAGCTGGCACGGTGAGCCAGAGGTCGCGGGTTTAATTTCTGGCATCGGTGGAATTTTTAGCCTCTAAATAGGTTTTTAAAATTGTCCTCAGCACGGGTTAGTGCAACAAACAGAATATATAGTACTGTTTTTCACCATGAAAAGAACATTTCGTCGAAATATTGCTAACAATTTCAAAATCACCCTGTAGGTGACCATTTCAAAGTGTAGATCATTTTGGATTTTATATTTATACATTTTAGATTTTAGTAACGATGTTAGTTAAAAAACGCGATTCCAGAGGCAGTATAAGTAATCTGTGGTTACGGCGTTTCCTTAACCACTAATTTTAACTGCCTTTTAGGCGTATTCTAAGGAATCGTATTTTAATTTTATATATAATTTCCTCCTAACACAATAACTTGACCTGGTCCCAAACTAGGATACCCTGTACTATGGTAACCAGGCAAGGACATCACAAACATGGAAATACACCCAGACTGAGGCCATAAGTACAAATTTACGGCGGCCCCCAGTGGAAATCGAACCCAGGACCTCTATCTTGATAGTAAGCGCCTTAGCGGCTAGTCCAACGGCGCAGTCATGAGACTGTAAAGTTCGCCTAGTTAACAAATATCAACTAGTTAGCTCTAGCTGATCATTAAATTACCAAGTAAAATGCGCGGGCAGCAAAAACATCGAGTGCCAGCCTAATTGTTAAGACCAAATAGCCCAGCAGTTTTTTCGGTAACAGTTAAAGAAGTAAGTAACAACAATAAATAAAATACGTAGGAGAAAAAATAAAACATTCCAGTTTATCGTTGACTTATCCAGTTTTTAGTGCTAAATCGGAAAACGTTGCGTGGCGCGACTGAGCGGTCTTGATGCTTGACCTTTTGAGATATTTGTGAAGGTAGTGCAAATATTTACGTGCATTATGTGATTTATTTATCGAATGGCGTTCAACATTGGTCTTAATGGGTAGGTAGATTGCATTTAATTATTATTGTAATATGTCATATTATTACATTATACTCTATCACAGCTAACATCCTAATCGGGCGTTGGACTGAGAACAATCGTGCAAATTAAATATTGCATGCAATTTTAAAGGTACGTAAAGTATCTGGCTGCTGATAGCGCGAGAAATATTGTTTAATTAAAATTTTATTTCATTTTAATTTTGCCCTCAATGATGGACTTAGAACTAAATAGTACTAGTAGCAAACATTAAAACTCAGATTTTTTGGCTAAGCCAGCTTTAGCGACAACATCAAGTAAACAGAATGTTATTTTAACGTAAAGAATTTACATTCTAATTTGTTCAATTAAAATATAAGCTGCCGTCGGTTCAAGTTTATAACGAAAAAAAAGGCAGCGGAACAACTCCGTCCTGATTCTTTTTCTTAATTATTATTTAATATTAGTTGGTACCCGCATAATAAGATTACATGAGTGCCATCATCGACAGATTTAAATGCTTAAATATTAGTTCATATTATGTTCAAATAAATAAATAATAAATAACTTCCATACAACACAATCACTTGACCTGGTCCCAAACTAGGATACCCTGTACTATGGTTACCGAGCAAGGACATCACAAACGTGGAAATACACCAAGACAGAGGCCATTTGTACAAATTTAAGGCGGCTCCCAGTGGGAATCGAACCCACGACCTCTGTTTTGAAGTTAAGCGCCTTAACGGCTAGACCAACGATGCATTCATAAATTAGCATTATTAAATTTCAAGGTTTTAACCGACTTTAAAATTACCAAATCCATTTCTATGTACGCATTTACCTATTTTACGTTTTGAATAAAAAAATTGCTTTCATCACTTTCCGTAAACTAACGGTTTTATTGCAAACCGATTCATTCACAAAAATATTAGTTGCTACACTTAAAAGTATCAAAACATCGCCGTCACCGTACACGGCAGGTCAATATTGTGTCTATGCCAACGTTGCATGTCCGTAAATAGGTGCGTATGTATTATATATATTTATTTACATATACATACGACTGGCCCTGTGTGGGTGTGTCAGTGATAGCACACAGCGGCCGCCCTGCGCCTGTGCGGGCGCGTGTGGTTGGGGCTTTTCCTGTGTGCGTGACGTGGTAGTCATATGAAACCGGAATATCTCTTCAATTTGGGTGAAAGAATTAGGTGGATGCTTAAGATTATGTGGGAGCAATATAAGCGTTGCAGAAAAAAAGAAACATTTCGATTTCTTTTATGTAGCTTTTATACGTCCCACTGCAGGGCACAGGCCTTCTCTCAGGAGATAGTATGGAATAAATTAGCAAGCGTGCCCACCGCGGATTGAAAATTTCGAGCGCATTTCAATTAATTTGATGTACTTTCAATGTTGCTATAATTTTCCATTTTTAATTATAATCGTTCAATATATCTTCCACTTAAATCTGAACATTATCTGCATAGTGAAACATTAATTTACCTAGGAATACCAAGGAATTTACCTAGTTGTCTGGATGAGATAAGACAGCAGATGGTATAGGTACTACTAAGAACTAGAAATTAATACCTTATCTCTGTAAATTCAACATCATCATCATCAGTCATTTGACACCCACTGCAGGACATAGTCGTCCTTCGTGGTTTTCATAACCGTGAGGGGTTTTGCCATAATCGCCACGCTGACAGGCGGTTTGGCGATCGCAGTATGCGGTTGGTATCTCAGGAAGACGCTGCTGCCCGTATCCTGGTAATTTATTTCCTTAGTCGCCTTCTACGACATCCACGGAATGAAATAGAGTGACGTTATTCTTGATCCGGCGCCATACGGAGCTCTGTAAATTACTGGTGTGCAAAAGAGAGATATGTATCTATCCAAAACAACTTATGCCATACCTACAACTCTTTCCAAAAACTAGTTAACTGGGGAAAACTATTTTCATTCACTTTCTGAATCCAGATTCGGAGTGAGCACTAGCCATTTTGCGGTGAGCACTAAAAACTCTGAGGTGGGCACTGACTAGCACTCTGATTTAAGTATTTTCTCTTTTTATTGTTAAATACCAAAATTACTACATATCCCATCTTTCTGTTAATATTAAAAATCAATCAATTATTGTCACCTGCACTTAATAAATAAAATAAATTTGTTCAGCAACAATTACAAACAATTTTAGCCAAAAGTAAAATGGCCGACATTGTTCTGTCTTATCCACCCTAGTCTCCACCTGCCAGAGGACTCGTCATGTACTACGTGGGCACGCACACAGGCGCGCGGCGGTGTGTGAGTATGTACTTGGCGACCATTGATGTAGACCTAGGAATGGCACTGTTATTATTATTATTAACCAGATGTGTTTGGGTTTGTGGACGTTTTATATGTTCATGTTTAGATTTTTTATTATTTTATTTAACTTCACAAATGTATGTAACTTAGACCACTTGCTAACTGTGAGGAAACCTGAGCCAATCCGCGGTGGGCACGCTTGGTGATTAAGCCCTGCCCTGCCCTGAAGTGGGACGTATATAGGCTACATACAAAAATTGGGTAAATTATTTGATTAGAAAGTGATGTTGATTTCAAAGGTACACAGCGTTTGTTTATAGTTTAAAGTTGTGTAATGTAATGGATTTATTAGTTTAACCAAAATTGGTTTTGGGTTGTAATTCTTTTATAACTAATATTAGTAGATCATAACGAATACATATTTTCTAATTTAAAAAGCCGTTAAATTTTCATGAATAATGTTGATTGTGTATAACAAATTATCACTACAAAGCCTAAACCTAAGTAAACCTTAACGTAACTAACAATAATATTATAACTAATACCTAAAAATAGATATTATGGATGGACAGAATATTCTTTATTGTATGTACACCAGGAATTACATATTACGAGAATTAAAATATAATATAGAACAGTACAATTGGCGGCCTTATTACAATTAATATAAATTTTTATAACTATAACATTATAAAATTAATAAGATGTCACTTCTAATCATCAACCTAGGTCTACACCACGGCTTGTGACGACGACATATCCAATGTTAAAATGTGATAACCAAGTGTTAATACAAACTCGAGCGCTGAAATATTGTATTTGAACTGTAGATATAATTGTTATAATAATAATAACTATCTAACCCCCGGTTTCTCGTACCTCGACATTCTGTTGATGTTAACAGCTTGATGTCAGTTGTTTTTTTTTTATTGTATGTACTTTGGCCAAGTGACACCTGTTAACAGTAGATCAACAGTACGAGAAATTGTGGGTTAGAATTTTTTTACCGATGGTAAAAAATGAGTATACTTTTGATAAATGTACTCTGCTCAGGCTTTGCTGTATTACGGACTTTATAAAAGAAGTTTGGAATCAACTTTTTTATAAATAAAACCGTTAGTTAGAAAATATGTTAGGTACTAAATTTGTCAGGTACTAAAATAACTTAGGTACTAAAATATGTTAGGTACTAAAATATGTCAGGTACTAAAATTGTTAATTGTATTAAAGTATTAGCTTTTATTGACATATAAACTAAATATGTCTTAAAAGTCCGTAATTTTTATCTCCGACCACATTTACCCGAAGCAGAGGTTCTCAATTTTATTTGGCCACGGAACCTTAATTGACCATACTTTTCTTGGCGGAGCCTTAGCTGGCCATTGAATTATTTTTTATATATTTTCCTGTAATAGCTCTAAAATTAAGCTTTGTGTCTGACATTTACGCGAAGATCAGGGGCCTGTTTCATACAATTACAATTCATGGTTTACTATGACTTTCCATCTCAAGGTTGTCTGGAAGAAATTGCTGTTAGCAATAAGGCCGCCCGTTGTGCTCTTTCATTGCAACTTTTATTTATGTGCTTGTCTCTTGTGTGCAATAAAGAATATTCTTATCTTACATTTCAAAGTCGATAAACCCACAGACTAACAAGTAAGAAGACTGCTACTTAATATACATCGAATTGTCGTAAAAAAACTATGATTTGTAGTTTTATGAAACGTAGCCCTGGAGCTGCATCCAGTCTGTTTCTTGACCTTGTTTTGGTTTTCGTTATTTAAAGAATTTATTGATAACACACAACTATATTAACATTTCAAAAGGCATCACTTAAACCTTATTAGGTTTTCACGTGAAGCCTGAGCCGCTTTTATAAACATTTTATGCTTAATTTTTAACACATTTGCAATACTTAGGCCCGCTTGCACCACCGACTAATATCCATTTATTTTTAAGTGAAACGGACTTTTGACAGTTCGGCCATACACTATCTGTTAAAATTCTATTTAGAGTTAAATGGATTTTAGTCGCTGGTGCAAGCCGGCCTCAGTTACATGTACATACATGATACAATAATATTATTATCGATAGCAACACTATTATAATTAATAATAATACCTCCTATTCAATTGTGCAAGGGTAAACTGAGACTGAGAAACGAGTCTCGCATCGGTAAGTCGTCAAAAACGGAAGCTGAACCAGGATGACTCTGTCAACGATTGCGGTTATTCATGTTTAAGTCCAACCCAAAATTTATTTAGATTAGAATCTGAATAACTGGAATTTTTTAAAGTTTTATTTAACTGTCGGACGGAACCGCGGTCTGTCCGACAGTTAAATAAAACTTTAAAAAATTCCTGAACCTTCCACGGACGGAACCGTAGGATTCCGCGGACCACCTTTTAGGAATCGCTGATCTAACGTATAGATTTTTGTCTACAATAATTTTAAATGTCAGAATGTGCGAGCGAGACGGATGCAAGATATAATAGCAGACTTACCCCCGGTTTTTCGTACTCTAAGATTCTGTTAATCTACTGTTAACAGCTGTGCGTTTATTTTTAGTTTGTACTTTGACCAACTGACACTTCTTCACAGATAGTTAGAGTACGAGAAACTGGGGGTTAATCTTGCTTGGCGCTATCTAAAAAGATAAATAGATAAGCCATATCACAAAGTCAATGACACGCAAATGTCCTTACGCTGTTTTAGTGTCCCAATTTGTTCCATTTTGTTCCAAACTTAACCTTAGGTCGGGCATAGAGCAATCTTGAGTTCAGGTTTTCAGGCTGAAACAATGATACCATAGAAAACAAAAATGTTTTGTTACATAGCAAATACTTACCATCTTAATTAGAAAATAATTACCATTCCGATTAATCGTTGGTGATTAGTAGGTTTAATATTGTAATGAATGTGTGTTTAGATGTTTGAATGTACTTATATTTAATTTCCTTTAGCTTTTGTCTGTTTGTAAACAAACAACATACATTTACATACACACAAACTCACACCGGAATCCCGAAGGAGTAAGCAGAGACGAGTGGCAAATGGCTGATGATGATAATAGTCTGTCTGTACCAGATGGTCTGATGACGACCTGGGCCTAGATTCTGTTAATGCATTGTAGTAACATGACAACTGCATGAACATGGCGGTTTTCATTTCATGGCTGCTTTAAGTCTACGCGGGCACACCCATCAAACCTTCTAGGCGTCAATGGTACGAAAAAACACGTCACGTGACCCGACAGTGTACCTGTCATTATACTACAATGCACTAACAGAATCGAGGCCCTGGTTACGGTGGCGGGGAGTCGCTTGATGCGGGCGGCACAACAAAGGGAAGTTTGGAAAACCATGAGGGAGGCCGATGTCCTGTAGTGGGCGTCGGGTGGCTGATGATGATGATGATGATAGTTTATTACGACAAGTCAATGTACACTGGACAAAAAAGAATAAAAAGAAAATAATAACTTCCACACAACACAATCACTTGTCCAGTGGCTCAATTCTGCTACCCTATTGTAGTTCCATTGTAGTGGCACAGAAGTTAAAATCAGGAGCCATTGCGTCATTTGTTGAATGAAACGTATGGGTCGTATACTAAAAACGGCAATGGTTCCTGATTTTGCCTTCCATGCCACTACGATGGAACTACAATGGTATAGCAGGATTGGGCCACTGGTCCCAAACTACGATACTTAGAAAGTAAAAAACCGACTTCAAAACCGGTGCCAAGTTACATGACCAGCACTTAAATTTTGGGCACCGGCTCCAAAATATATTTCTACAATAGGTACATCGAATTTGAAGGTCACATACGTTTCAATTATTTCTCTGTTTTCAGTGCTGTAGTGTTTTGAGGTCGGTTTTTATTTTTTATTTCAAAATTTTTATTTCACGGTTTTTCGTGAGTTGTGACTGTACTATGTAAGTACTACGACTCTGCCAAATTGTGTTTTTAGAAAGCAAATGCACGAGTCGAACACCGACATCGCTTCAAATGTGCCTTTATTTTAAGAGTTCCCCGGATTTCTCCAGGATCACTTGATGACAATGGAACAACGTGAGAAGTCTACCCTTTCTGTCCGTAAATCTGTCCACGCGTCTACGAGTAAGCAGGGAACATAACTACCTACATAGAAAATATTAAAAAGATTTCGACGAATTGAGATCCTCCTCCTTTTTTTAAGTCGGCTATAGGCTCGTCGGCTCTTTTTAAAGAATTACTTATTTATCTATTGCGATTAGTACAATTTGTCTTCCTACTTGTTAATCTGTGTTTTAATCGGCTATCGTAGTGTCAGAGTAGGGAAACAATGAATTGTAGTTGATGGGCTCTGGAGTCGAAGCGCGAACAAAAATTGGACTCAACTCAAGAGTATTAAATTTTCAGAACATACGTCGGTCCTTGAATGTTCTAGCGATGTTGTATAGCTGTGTTGTACACTCAGCAATAGGCAACGTTACCGTTCTTAGCTCTTGAGACGCTGAAAATAAGCGCGAGAGTTGAAAAGCAAGAGGTGTCGCCTTGTACCGCCGACCTTACGCGTGGCTTGGTAAGGGTGCGCTCGGATTGGTTGGGAAATCTTGATAAGTTAATATGTATGTATTGTTTCGTTTGTTCTTTTTTAGCAATGTTTTTAAATAAAAAAGAAATAAATTCTTTTCAATTAATTTTTTTTTATTTTTAATCTCATTAATTTATATGTTGCGGTTTCGACTGCAAAATCTTCATATATATCGGGTTTTTTAAATCGCTTTTTTATTCTCTATTATATTAGATTAGATCGGTGTAGAACTCTCTACTGTACACACCAAAACAAAAAATATAATGTTAGTATAATAATATTATATTCTTTTTGTTGCACTAACCCGTGCTGAGGACAATTTTAAAAACCTATTTAGAGGCTAAAAATTCCACCCATGCCGGGACCTGAACCCGCGACCTCTGGCTCACCAAGCCAGCTCTCTCCCAACTGAGCTAATGGGCAAGTGCAAGCATCGATGAAATTTCGAGCCTCTTCACAAACTTCTCTGTATTACGTACAGGCAGCGACATCTGACCGAAGTGATTTACATCACTTGCAGCCCCGAGTAACCCACTTTGCAGTTAGGTTTTTAAATCGGACTGATATCGCTGTACCTACATGATTATATTCTTTTTGTTGCACTAACCCGTGCAGAGGACAGGTTTTTAAAATTGTTGGGAGAGCTCAGTTGGGAGAGAGCTGGCGTGGTGAGCCAGAGGTCGCGGGTTCAGGTCCCGGCATGGGTGGAGTTTTAAGCCTCTAAATAGATTTTTAAAGTATAATAATAAATTTACGTATGTTTTTTATATATAATGTATAAAAAAACATACATAATGGCCGCCCACTGTGCTTTTTTCATTGTAACTTTCATTTGTGTTTTGTTTTTTGTGTGCAATAAAGAATATTCTTATCTTATAATAATATATTTTTACTTTGTTATTGTTTACCATGACCATTGTAAACGCGTCCTTAAGACGCTAATAATAATACGAGCATACCTCGCGCGCAATTCTGCCGCTGCGCAGGTATTCACTGATATCGATAAAAATATATTACGTGACCTAAATAAACACTTAGTACTGTTTCTTTTGATTTGTCATGAACGCAAAAATATTTTTTTCTTCCTACATCCCTCTTAATGGTACTAATAAATTTCTTTGTGTACTAAGGCCGCCAATTGTGTCGAACTTTCCTCTCCGTATGTTGACTGCCAATAGCTACGCTGGCATATGCAATGCTACAAAAAAAATACCGGAAAAGTGCGAGTTGGACTCGCCCACCGAGGGTTCCGTACAAATTACAGTTTTGTAGGTACTTACATATTTTAAATAGTTCGGGAATCAAGTCTCGCAGATTTTCCGAGCTTTTCCCGAACTTCAAAGATTACATTTTGTTTATCATTTAATTACAAATGTGTAGTTTTCGGATTTGTCTCTGTACTTGTAGTATAAGAAATATTAGGTACTTGCTAAATTTCGTAGTTCTAGGTCAACGGAAAATACGCTATAAATTTTGATTCCCTGAGTGTCGAAATATACATTTTTGCGGCACAAACGGCCGTTTCTTTTTTTTACGTTAACTTAGGTGTCTGATTGTTTCACAGCTTCAAGGGGCTATAGACCTGAGTTTTAATTTCAGCTCGATACCTCCACGCGTTCCCGAGATAAAGGGTCTGCAAACGGACAGACAGACAGACGGAGGACAACAGAGTGATCTTATAATGGTTGCGTTTTTTCCTTCGAGGTACAGAACCCTAAAAACTAAACAGTCTTCATCAGACTTACGCCTGCCAACCCTACCAAAGGTAGGTAGGTAGACTGGCACGGAAATATTATTTAACAAAAAATGGAATAAAAGAAATATTTAGGTGAGTATTAAAATTAATTTATTTTGATTTTTAAATCGAACATAGGACAAAAGAAAAAATACCTACATACATAAACATAAACTCACACCCGCATCGCGGAGGGTTCGGCAAAGTCTAGGGTTTAACACATGCCACCATAAAAAAAACCATACAACATTTATCGAATTCTCTCCTTCGTATGTTGACTGCCGCCTGCCTGCCAGTAGCAGGCTGCCATATGCCAACCTAAAGAAAACAAACTCATCGACAAAAGCGGTGCCAACTCTACCGCACCGTATCCATTTAGTTTGACAAGCATTCGGTTTCATATATCCGCTAAGAGGCTTGTGTGTGTGTGCGCTGTCGCCACGAGGAAATTGGCCGCGGTTGTGTGCGTGCGCGGGTCAGGGCTGCGATTAATTGGTCCTTAATTGGCGATTTTAAAAAAGAAACTCTTGAAAACAAAATATTTATGACCAGAAGGATAGCACAATCCACAGAAATAACTCGACAACTTCCGAAAAGGAGAGAATATGTACCTACGTTACAGTAGGCATGTTTACCGAATGATAGAAATTATTCTTCACAAGTTGTCCCGGCGAACTTCGTACCGCCACAGAATCTGTTTATGCGATTCTTGCACAACGCCATCTATTTTTAAAACACAACGTTCGCTCCCACAACGCCATCTACTTTTAACTTAAAATAAATATTATGATAATATAAATAAATATAAATAAGTACGATGTAAAAACCTAACTGCAAAGTGGGTTACTCGGGGCTGCAAGTGATGTAATTCACTTCGACCAGATTTCGCTGCCTGTACGTAATACAGAGAAGTTTGTAAAGAGGCTCGAAATTTCATCGATGCTTGCACTTGCCCATTAGCTCAGTTGGGAGAGCGTTGGCACGGTGAGCCAGAGGTCGCGGGTTCAAGTCCCGGCATGGGTTGAATTTTTAGCCTCTAAATCGGTTTTTAAAAAGTAGGATGTACAGTCTGTTCATCCTTACTTGTCCAATTTAGTAAACAATATTCTAACCTCAAAATTGACATTTGATGCCGAAACTAGATATTTTCTTGCAAGTTCGTGCACTTTCTTTATAAACATAGCAGCGTGTTATCCAAAATGGTGTCGCAGGTTACTTCATTTATGGGAATATGGCAGTTTTCGACTAAAAAGTCATACTTTGCGGGTAGAATCTTGTTTACTAAATTGGACAAGTAAGGATGAATAGACCATACCTAAATTAATTTATCATCGCGTAATTCTTTTAAAGAATAGTATCAGAAATCTATCCGACTCCGTTAACTGAGAAATGCGCAATTCCTGGAACTTTTTGTGGGGGGCTGCCGTAATTGTACAAATTTCCGTCCGATTGGTCCCATTTTAACTTAGTGAGGATCTGATGAAGACTTTCAGAGATGGAGAACGGAAATTTTCAGTGGACAGCAGGAAATTCAGCCTGATGGGTGCAATCCTTTGGTAATGGTGAACTTACACTAAAAAATGTTTTAATGTAATAGAAGAGGCCATGTTAAAAGATAAATAAACGTGTGATTTTTTTTTCTCCACGACTGATACTTTTCATAATATAACCTGTCGAAAAGTCAATATAGTCACGTGGTACAAAAACGCGATATACAAATCTGGCGCAAACTATGACGTCACAACTTGAAGGTAACGCCTTTTAATTATGAAGCGTTTATCGATTTTTTAGTTATCTCGTAAAACAATGGTTTTATGCATCTACATAAGGATGTAATATTTGAAAACGTTTAGAATTTAATAAAAAGCTAAATCTGATAAGTTTTTTATTATTTGAGTAACTTAATTTTTCGCCATTCTTGTGGTCCCGAAAAAAAAAATTTTATGGTTTTATTTTGCAACTTGTCTGGTATGTATAAAATCAATTTTACGCCAATCTAAGTTAGACGCAAGTTTCCCATTGGTGTATCTATGTTTAATAAAATTATATGTCATCAAGGTAGTCCGAGTCTTCACAAAAAATCATGAATTTTTTTTTAAATAAAAACTGACTTCATAATACAATAATAAATTTGGAGTAAGTGACGAGCTGCATGAATCGGCACATAATTTTTGGGCAACTTTCGGTTTTAATTTACATTTAATTTTTTTCTTAAAATAAAAAAAAATTGTTACAATATAACGTGTATTTTTTTATTGTGCTTATGACACGTTGTATGATTATCTTTTTGTCGTGACGTCTTGAAGCTAAAATCTCGCAACCCTATCCACGTTTATTATAGATCAACAAATCATGATACACGCGCTTGTGTGACGTAGGCAAACAACACAGATTCGAATTCATTGCGTTGCCGTCTTCACGTTATTGCGCTCGAAATAAGAGCGATATTCGATTGACAATCTTCGCCAGTAGTACCTACAGCTGGGTTAAGGGCCGAACAATAATGGGATGTTTTTTAGTCTGTGCACACTTGGCATTTTGGTTTGAGGTAAACTTGCGAAGTTTTTTTTTTGTTGCGTTTTCTAGGGTTCCGTAGCCCGACAAGGAACACTTATAATTTTGCCATGTCCGTCTGTCTATCTGTCCGCCTGTCCGTCCGCGGCCTATCGCACAGACTGCAAAGAAAGCTGCAATTTGGTGTGTGTGTATACATATTTACCACGCCGACAAAGTTAAACAATAAAATGTTTTTGATACTTACAATTTGATTTGATTTGATTTGTAATTTTTTTTTACTGTACCTCCCCTAACGGTATGATGCGGGGCAACGATACCTATTGGTCGTTAACAAATATTGTGGGTGTAGGAAGACCATTTTTCGATGTAGGGTTTCGTTTGCGAAGTATTAAAGCTTTAAAGCGCAAATTTTTGTCCAAGTAGGGTGCCCCCCCCCCCTCTCCTGGCTAAACGGTTGATTGTAGAAACGTGAAAAAAATCAGGGTACTTATGTGAGTGGTTGACCAAAAAAGAGACCTGGAGGGATTGGAAACCGTTATTTTTCTATTTGATTTTTTTCATCTGTGGTATTTTAGCTTTGTTTTGGTCTAACCAGAATATTTTTAGGTGCCGTAGTTATTTTTTTATGATTTTTTTTTGTGAGCCGAGGTTGATCGAAACCTGTTTATACACGAAACTTCAAACCCGATTTTCTCGAAATCAATTATTTTCCCTTGAGGTCCCTTTTTGGTCAAACACTCACATATAATGAACTTAAAAGGGAAAGTGTCACGGCTAATTCGGCTTTACAAGTTAACGAGTAATAGGCAACCAACTTATAAAAGTAAAATTTCGAACAAAATCCATTGAAAATGACTTCGATGAAGTTGTTAGTTCTGTAAAGCAGAAAAAAACCCTCTTTCTACGGAACCCTATATTAAGCGTGGCCCGACACGCACTTAGCCGGTTTTTTTAACATAATTTGCGTTTAGTTCGTTTTAAATACATCCTTGCATATTGATATTTCACTTGTTCACTTCGCAAGTATAAAAAATGTTTTGATGACCAGTATACATTTTTTATTTCACATCTGAAAACCCCAATAATAACAACTTCAATAAAATACAATTCTGTAGCCTGTAACTCATTAAATCATTTGTAATTCTTTCTTCCATTTAGTTCTGCGATACAATTTTCGCTATGTATCTATTAAGCGGGCAAGCACGACGCAATCATGAAAAACAACCAAATAACAGATACAGGATTACGAAATATAATAGGCAATACGAAAAATTTAACTATAGGGAAAATATTACAATCGAAAAATAAACAGCTATTCCATATCTACATCGTCGTGGGTTCTATTCCCACTGGGGGCTGCCGTATTTCCATGTTTGTGATGTCCTTGCCTGGTTACCATAGCACAGGATATCCTAGTTTGGGACCAGGACACGTGATTGTGTTGTGTGCAAGTTATTATTATTATTTCCGGATAGATATGAGGATTTCGTTACACCCTGTATATTATGTTAATGATATATACTTATGTACAATTGTACACGGTAGGTAGTCATCTACTGTAAATAAATACGAAACTAGTTCTCGGAAGGCTATAGTCACTTGTGTCAGCTAAAATCGGCCAAGTGCGAGTCGGACTCGCGCACGAAGGGTTCCGTACCATTATCTATACAACATTAGGCACAAAGATAAAAAAAACAGCAAAAAAAAATCACGTTTGTTGTATGGGAGCCCCCCATAAATAATTATTTTATTTTTAGTATTTGTTGTTATAGTGGCAACAAAAATACATAATCTGTGAAAATTTCAACTCTCTAGCTATGACGGTTTTTGAAATACAGCCTGGTGACAGACAGACGGATGAACGGACAGACAGACAGACATCGAAGTCTTAGTAATAGGGTCCCGTTTTTACCCTTTGGGTACGGAACCCTAAAAAGGGACAAAAACGTGACAAGATTATGTGCAAGAAATGTGCCGCCAGCCTTATGTTTAAGGGTAAAAAATCAATAGCTACCTATAACAAGGAAAAACTGATGAAGCTTGTAGGTACAACTTGCTTTTGCCCTTGGATTTGGTTGTGTAACAGGATGTACTCGTATTTTTATCCGACTGCCAAAGCAAAGCGAAGCGCGCGTGTGTATGTTTCTTTGTTTAGAATAGAATAGAATAGAATAGAATAGAATAGAATAGAATAGAATAGAATAGAATAGAATAGAATAGAATAGAATAGAATAGAATAGAATAGAATAGAATAGAATAGAATAGAATAGAATAGAATAGAATAGAATAGAATAGAATAGAATAGAATAGAATAGAATAGAATAGAATAGAATAGAATAGAATAGAATAGAATAGAATAGAATAGAATAGAATAGAATAGAATAGAATAGAATAGAATAGAATAGAATAGAATAGAATAGAATAGAATAGAATAGAATAGAATAGAATAGAATAGAATAGAATAGAATAGAATAGAATAGAATAGAATAGAATAGAATAGAATAGAATAGAATAGAATAGAATAGAATAGAATAGAATAGAATAGAATAGAATAGAATAGAATAGAATAGAATAGAATAGAATAGAATAGAATAGAATAGAATAGAATAGAATAGAATAGAATAGAATAGAATAGAATAGAATAGAATAGAATAGAATAGAATAGAATAGAATAGAATAGAATAGAATAGAATAGAATAGAATAGAATAGAATAGAATAGAATAGAATAGAATAGAATAGAATAGAATAGAATAGAATAGAATAGAATAGAATAGAATAGAATAGAATAGAATAGAATAGAATAGAATAGAATAGAATAGAATAGAATAGAATAGAATAGAATAGAATAGAATAGAATAGAATAGAATAGAAATCGTTTATTACCAAAACACAAACGATTTAAAAAGCAATAATAGCAGAGATTTACATTTTTTTTTAGACTGCGTCTAACCATTTTGGTTATTGGAGAGAGCTCAGCTAACATGTCGGCTACCACAAGGTAGTAACCAACGCTGGTTTTCAGCACTCCCCAGCTCTTAGGTTGACATTTAGAGCAAGAGTTAAGGCAGGTAGGTACACGTTAAATATAAATGTTTCCACCAAGAGGGCAAACGGCTTGTGGGATTTTGACAAATGAGGTATTGACGAACGCGAATGTCACTGGCTGTGTGACGTCAGGGAACAAGTATTATATATATTTATTAATACTTTTTTACTTAGCGTTTTTTACTAGTCAACTGCAGGATGTGGAAGAAAGAGTACTTATTGCTTAATAATACTATTTTCAGATTATCCATTCTTTACGGCACATCCGGTAATGAAAATGAAATTAAATGTAAAGAAACGAAACGTAAAGGAATGAAACGGAACGAAAGGAAACGAAATTAAATGAAATCTTTCTCACAATTTCTCTCTAAATGAACATTTATTTTGCACAAAATGTTTACGTGAATAGTGTTGCAACTAAAGGAACAAAATTTTACAAAAGATATTGTCATTAGTTGCCCACGCTTATTGCTTTTTTTTCTGAATATTGCGAACTGTTACCCTTGAGAAGGGGAAGGTAATCAGAAATATTTTTATTAAGTGCAAACGCCAATTGTAGACAAACAAATCACTCCTTTAAATGAACCGAACATTATGCAAACATCCTGTATGCACTTTGCCTCTGCATTGCATATTTAAAGTTTTATCTGTGTTGGTATGCAACGCAATATCACCTGCAAAATTCCTACTTTTATCGCGACAACTGTAAATGTAGGTATACAACATCAGCACACTTTAGTGCCATAAACGCTACTTTTAAATAAATAATAATCAATGGGGAAAGCGTCTAACTTAGATCGGAGTGACATTGCTTTTATACCATAGAAATCATATAAAAACATAGAAAAATAAAAAAATAAAACAATAAACATATTTTTTTGGGGTTTTCACTAAAATGCGAAAAATAAACAAAAACAAAACAAAAACCTTATCAGGTTTAGTTTTGTCATGGAATTCTGAACGTTTTCTAACATTATTTTACAAGATAACTTATTAAAGATAATTGATAAACGCTTCATCATACATTATAAGGCCTTTAAGGCCTTACAAGTGTGACGTCATAGTTAGAGCCCGATCTGTATGGCACATTTTTGTACCATGTAGTCATATTGACTTTTCGACAAGGTATGTTATGAAATGTATTAGTCGTACAGAAAAAAAAATACCACGTTTATTTATCTTTTTAACATGGTCACTCCGATTATATTAAAAAAAAAATTAGTGCAGTTTCTCCATTGCCTCATGTACAACGGAGCGTGAGCCTAATTACACTCACCAAATCCTGACGAAATCCTGACGTTTGCGATAGCATTTAGTATGTAATTTGACAGTTAGACTATTGGAATCGCTCAGGAATAAAGCGCTAAATAGGAGCATAACTTGAAACCAGCTCCTCAACCGATTTGGCTGATTATTTTTTTGTGTGTGTGCAAGGTTTTTATGGAAAATCCAATTGCATAAAGATATATCCACGGCGACGTGCGGGCGGCACGACTTCAATCTAAAATAATCCTTAATACGTAACGAAATTAGAGACTAAAATGCAAGTGCAAGAAACGCCCGTCCCTGTGACGGCCCGTCGTCGGCAGCACTTTGCCGGGTTTTTATGCGTTAGTATTAAATAGATAGATAGAATATTCTTTATTGTACACAGAGATTAAATTGTATTGTAAGTACTTAAGGTTTCATTTAATTTGTATTGCGCCCACACGTTTATATCGTTGAACTTGTACCTAAGGGGTCATCCATAAAGTACGTCAGGTACATTATGTACAATAAAGCGTCCTCTATCTATCTCCTTTTTTATGTACAATCAAGTGTTCTCTATCTATCTACGCCACACGTTTCGTGATTTTACTTGTTCCCTGTCTTTGTCACAGTTGGTCACATTTGTGAGATCCCCCCACCCCTCCCTGGTATGTCGTCACATATTTTGCAATTTTACATGTAGAAATTATTAAATTAAAACAGCAGTTCCGAAATATAAAAATTCTATTTTAATATTTTTTAAATATTATCAACGTTACCAACATATCGAACATTTGTCAAAAATAATCTTGCTAATCTTATAGGCTATGTCAGTTATCCTAACATTAGCAGTTTATATTACGTACAATGGCCCAACCATGAGGCTAAGTGCGGAAATCTCAGGTCTAACTAACTAACTAGCAGTTTATATTATTTAAAATAATTTATTTTAAGGTTTAATTTAAGCGCTCAACTCAAATGACGACTTTAGTTAGGCCGAATTTTTGATGGCAATAAAGACAATGTTGCTTTCATTTTCGCTTTCAAATATGGTTTTTAGCAATATTTTTCTCTCTCAGCAGTAAAGTCCTTTGTGGTCGGCTGCAATTGAGGACCAGAAAATTCAAACTTGATCAGCGATTTCATCAGGGGCCTGAATTATGCACACTAAATCCTGTCGGAATCCCGACGTTTGCGACAGCAATTTGTATTGAATTTGACAGTTAGACTATTGGAATCGTTCAGAAATTGGTGCGCGTAATATAGACAGATCAGCAGATTTATTTGCTTCTGCTCATTGATTTATTCTCCTGTTCAAAATAATCGAGTGTTGATTTTTGTTGCTGGTCAAACATTATACTTTCTAATAATTTTCCGATGTCTAAAACTCTGTGCCTATATCAATTTTATGTTTGTTTCAAAAGCACAGCATGTCAACACTACGACGTCAACACTTCAATGTCAAAATAAAAAAAATAAAAAAAGTCTTTTCAATATATTTTTTTCAAAACTGCCGACTCCATGTATGTCACCGGCCTGAGAGGCCCTAATTCGACGCGCTGCTGTGTGCGTGCGTGCATGGAGACGACCTGCCCCGCCTCTGTGTGCGTTGATAAACGATAGGGCTGGGTGAAATTAGATTTAGGGCGGAAAATGTTTCGCTATACTTTTGTTTCAGTTGAGGCTTAATTTTTTTTTACCTTACTGCAACAAAAAGCAGAGCTTAAAAGGAAGGTAATTTGTTTGGCCTGTATGTGTGTATATGTAAGTATGTCCGATTCTGTGTTCTTTCATAAATTCACAATTTCAAAATCTGGTTTTGACGAATAAGATGTCAGGATCTAAAGCGTGGCAATATAGAAACACGTATAATTCTAAAGATACAGTTTATCTTAATCATCGTTCGGTAACCTTAGAAATTGCATACCGGGCGTCACTCAGGGTGGCTCAGAATACCTGCAGCTACAATTCTCTGCGAGTAGGTACAGGCTGAGATCAATCCTTTTTGTTTTCCTTTGCCTGGCGTTAAATTAAGCATGACATTATCTCATGCACTTCATGTTGTGTTCGATTTGTTATGTTTGTCTCTTTGTTCTATTTCACCCACCCACTGTGCTCTTTTTATGCTGTTTTGTTTTTGTACATTTTAGTGTGTGCGTGTGTGTGTGTATGTGCAAGTGTAAATAAATGATTTATCTATCTATCTATCTAAATTCCATATTATGTTAATACGGTATTTGACACGATCAACAATAAATTATTTCACATGCTCGATTAAAACAAAAATTACAAAATATCTCGGTAAATGTATCTCTTATAGTCAATTACTAGTTATTACAATTTTTAAATAGATTAAACATAAAAAGAGTGCTCTGAAATGTGATGTCATCATAAGCCAGTATTTTCATACAAAATTCCGTTTTAAAAGTAACTCATTTGATATTTTGTCAAATACCCAATTATTAAGGAAACAAATAAATATTATTTAATTTCGTAAGACTTGTATAAATTCTCACATTTCAAACGAAATATATCACCAAACACTCTTTGGACCGGCTCGCGACAACCCTGAGCGATTTAGTTTGCATTCCACTCGCGGACATGCGCGGCACAATCAAGTACAATAGGCGCCCGAGCAAAGGAAAGCATTGGGTGGATACACCAGGGGCCTGTTTCATAGAACTGCAGTTCATGGTTTACTATGCAAACCTATTGTATACGGCAAAACTTAGATATGTAAGCCTTTTAATGTGTTTTGTTTTCTGGTGTGTACAATAAAGTGTTCTAATCTATGACAATTCGATGTCCATCGCATAGTCGGTCAACCCACAGATTAACAGGCAGGAAGACTCGTCTACGCAATTCAAATTGAATTGTCATATAATAGACCACGAATTGTAGTTTTATGAAACGCCGCCCAGGGTCTTAATTACAGTCTAATTCAAACAAGTTGCTCTATGGAGCGACATAAGCACGACAATAGTTGCTATTTGCCTCTAATTGGTAGTCTACAAAGCAATAGCGGTACAATGTCATTCCAATGGGATAACCCGCGATAATAACACAGCTTATTGGAATGAAATTTGTTACTAGACTACCAATGCACACTTTTTTATTTTCTATTATTGTATGTAAGCATGTTTGTTTTCATAACCATGAGGGATTTTGCCATAATCGCCACGCTTGGCAGGCGGGTTGGCGATCGCAGTATGCGGTCGGAATCTCAGGAAGACGCTGCTGCCCGTCTCCTGGTAATTGGTTTCCAACCACGGAGGAGGCATATGTCCTGCAGTGGGCGTCAAATGGCTGATGATGATGATGATGTTTGTTTGTGCACTACCTTACTAAAAAAAATACAAATAGTTGGCCTTTGCATCTACGTAAAGACATGATTTATACAGCGTCCAGTGGCACCGTCATTCACACTAGATGGGTGAAGGGATCACTCTGACGCTGCAGTGCCTGGGACATTGTTTTTTCGATGGAGTAGGCTTGCCCAGCACCTATACCATCCTGACAGCGTAGTTGGCCTAGCCCACAGGAAAGACAAGTCAATACGTGCGGAGCCAACTAAGCCGCGGGTTTCATCACGATTTTTTCCTTCACGGTTAGCAATAGTAATTTACGTCAAGTACGTCAATTCACATAAACCGTAAAGACAGTAAGCGATGTGCAAACGATCTGTGTGTGACTATGTTCACGTTACCGCCAAAAAGATTTGTGCGGACTACACTTTTGATAAATCTAGTCTGAGGCTTTGCTAGATAGTAAAATTACGGACATATAAGACATATTTTTTATTTACTTAGTTTTTGATCAAGAAAAGTCGATACAAAAAATTTTAAAACCCTGTATTTCGTTTCATTGAGCTTTTGTTTACATTTGTAAACAAACAGTTGAATTAAATCGTTAAAGTACGGGAAGCAATAATGACTAACAAGTTGTTTGCTCGTCCTAGGTCATTGTTATCGCTAATTCAAGAAATATCAACGGCCTTTATCAATTGCTTGACTTTGATAAAAAAATATTGCTTGCACCCAGACAAAAGCTGAATGAAATTAAATGCACAGAAGAGTGATTTCATAAGAACTGCTTTTTTTAGTTGCGCCTGTTCACATGAACAGATTTTTTTTTAACGAACTTGGTTCACGTTACTATCTTTAAATGTGCTAATTAATATGTAAAAATAAACCTCTTTCTCTTCAGCAACATTAATTAGCTGCTTGCACCCTCGTTGGTTTCGCATCGTGGCAAATCCTGGACCCCTTCCTCCGGGATACAGGCGTGAATTTAAGTATAAATGTAATATAAAAAAAAACTACAAAACATTTGTACAAACTGTCACATCCATACTACGCTGACATCCATAATATACCCACACCAGGGCCAACCATCTCCATATACACAATATATACCCCATAAATTTATGTAAGCTTACAACCGTAAGGATTTACCCAGAGCAATCAAAATTTAACTTTAACCCATTGCAAAAGAGTGCTCTCAGTTAGCAGTTCTTGCGTGGCATTGAGGAGGCTACACGCACACATAAGTCGAGTTTTTAATTTTAAAATGGTTCGAAACGCTGAGTACAATGTTGATGCCACGAAATCGTTTCAGAAGTGGCACGCTTATATTTGTCATTTGAAAATTAACCACGTTGCTAAAATTTCTTCTCTATCACCAGTGCAATATTAGATCTGAGTGATCAGTGATCAGAATGGGAGTTTGGTTAGGTTCAGAAAACAGTTTGTATTTTTCACAAAAATGTGTGGACGAACCACTTTTCGTATAAATAAACTAGCTGGCTCAGCAAACGTTGTTTTGCCATATTAATTAGCCTACGACCTATTCTCAGACCTACCAATAAACACAAAAAAATTCATGGAAATTGGTGAAGCCGTTTCGGAGAAGTTCGATAACACACACTTTATGTATTAGATAACAGAATTAATCACTTAATATGACAAAGTAAATTATATGTACAATCCACAGCCGTTCAACCTTTGCATTTTAGTTGCAAAGTCGTCCTTAATGTAACTGATTAGAGTGCACGCGTGTAAATGTTGATATGCTGTCGACTGTACCCTCTTGTCAAAAAAAATATTATATTATACTAACTGTTGGCCGCGACTTCGTTCGCGTGGAAACGTTGATGTATATTTTTCCGGGATAAACAATAGCCTATGTGCTAATCCAGACTAATATCCGTATCAGTTCAGCCGTTTTTGCGTGAAAGAGTAACTAACATCCCCCATACATACATACAAACTTTCGCGTTTATAATATTAGTAAGGACCATATTTGCGAAACTAAAAACTACAGTAATTCCATCCATTTAGGGTCGTCAAAAAATGCTTTGGAGAACCTACATAATTTTGCTATTTTGATATTTGCAAAAAAATGCAGCTGTCTTTCTGTTTACTAACTCTACCCTGTTAGTTTGTACATAAAAATGTTATTTATGTCAAATCTAGGGTTGCGGATTACGACAGTGGGTTTTATTTTGATTGAAGTGAAACCTACCAGGGGGGCGGGGGGGGGGGGGGGCGAATATCTAATTTGCATAGTTTTTAATAGAGTCATACTTACTAATATTATAAACGCGAAACTTTGTACGTATGGATGGATGTTTGTTACTCTTTCACGCAAAAACGGCTGAACGGATCCGGGTGAAATTTTGCACAGAGATAGATTATAGTCTGGATTAGCACATAGGCTATTTTTTATCCCGGAAAAATACACATCAAAATTACCACGCGAATGAAGTCGCAGGCAACAGCTAGTAGAGTCATAAAAAGTATGGTAATGGTTGTTTCATTGACACAATTGGTAGTCTAGTAACCAATCGCACTCCAATGGTATAACCCGGGCAACTTAACTCGTCGCCTCGCGCGATTCGATCTTCTTCCCGGCGCGATTCTCCGTTTACACCTGTGGTTTACACCATTGGAATGACATTGTACTGCTATTGCTTTGTAGAATACCAAATAGAGGCAAATAACGACTATTGTCGTGCTTGTGTCATTCATTGTATTGAAAAACTACATAGTCTAGAAGTTAGTGTAGAAGTTTAAGGTAAAAGTTTACATAATAAATTTAAATCACGATTCCCGCGATTAGACCGAATGTTTTGAAAACTATATATGAATACCGCTAGTCATAAAAAAAAACTTTCACACAACACTATAACTTGTGCTGGTCCCAAACTGGGATACCCCGTGCTACCATAGCATACCAGGCAAGGGCATCACAAACATGGAAATACACCCAGACTGAGGCCATTTGTACAACTGTACGGCGGTCCCCAGTGGGAATCGAACCCACGACCTCCGGCACGGTAATCAGACATTCGCCTACCAAAATCAGAAATTATTTGTTTCAACTTGGTGGTTGGCTTAACAAATATATTAACTTACACTCGGTTTCTCGTACCTAATCTCGTATCTGTCAGTAATTATTTTCGTATGCACTTTGGCCCATTGGCAGCTGTTAACAGTAGCTAACAGATTGTTAGCGTTCTCGTAAAATAGAAATCGGGGGTTAATAAAGAATGAGAATGAAAATCATTACCCAGGAAATTATCCTCCTCAGTCCTGCCTCTATATTACGCGCACCAAATCCTGAGCGATTCCAATCGTCTAACTGTCAAATTAGTATGGAATTTGACAGTTACGCGATTGGAATCGCTCAGGATTTGGTGCGCGTAATTGAGCCACTGACCTTGAAAATAACAATTGAAAACCATTGTTATTTTCAAGGTCAGGACTGAGGAGGTTATTGATATTTTGTGCAAACTGTATGTATAGCCAAACAACGGTGTTACTATTATTATTTATTACTTTTATTGCACTTACCTAATGTACAATAGTTTTCATAATCATGTTTTTTTAAGGGTCCATTTACAAAATGTTATTTTTCTCGTTATTTGGTCCATTTAAAAAAAAAACTGGTTACTTTTTACGCGGCCCTATTAAACTGTGTTTATAACTTAAAAGCATTGAATATTAAAGTGAACGGTAGCGCCATCTAGAGGTCCTTCAACAAAAGGAACAAAGAGTTTAGTTCATTTTCTGTGCGATAGGTGGCAGTAGTATAATAATAGGGGTTAAAGTATGAAATTGCCGTTTTATTGCAATAGGTTCTTTGAATTGACATAGCATCTTCATGGTTTGAGGTTTTCGAATGAAACTTTTTTCAAATGGTTTCTATGATGTTCTTTTTTTAAAAAATGTGAAACATTTGAATATCGACTTTCAATTGTTTTTGTTATTCAATTTAGACAAGAAAGTTGGATACTGCGAAAATTCGAGTGATTATGAGGCACCCATTTTTCGTATTTTTTTATTTTATTGATTTGACGCAAGTGAGTCAATATTGTGGGTAAGGTAACGTTAAACCATGCCGCTAATTCCTGGGTAGTTTGACTAGGGTCGGCTTCCACTATCTCTCTTAATTCATCGTTATTCACCTGTGTGGGCGGTCTTCCTCGTGGCTCGTTCTTTAAGTCGAAATTTCCATCACGAGAGCGTTTAAACCAAAATCGCACGGTGCGTTCATTAGTAGACCCCTCTCCAAACGCAGCATTGATATTGCTGGCTGTTTCTGCCGCGTTAGTTCCGCGTCGGAACTCGTATTCAAAAATCACTCGAATTTTCGCAGTATCCATCTTTCTTGTCTAAATTGAATAACAAAAACAATTGAAAGTCGATATTCAAATGTTTCACATTTTTTAAAAAAAGAACATCATAGAAACCATTTGAAAAAAGTTTCATTCGAAAACCTCAAACCATGAAGATTCTATGTCAATTCAAAGAACCTATTGCAATAAAACGGCAATTTCATACTTTAACCCCTAATAGTATTTAAATAAAGATAAAGAGAAGAAGCCAACAATTTGTACTCGATTTTGTGGCAGAATGGTCTAAATTCTAATTCAATAAATGCAGATTACTTAATTAATTCATTGTACAGGGTTATTTTTAAAATGTGCGATTCCTATAACAACCCAATTTAGCTCTTCTTTTTGTGTTCTGAGGTTTAGCTACAACTTCTGTTCTGGGGCCTAGTTAAATTATGCGCAGCAAATCCAAATCTACTTACTGTCAAATTAGTATCTGTGTTAGACCATTGGAATCGCTCAGGATTTGGTGCGCGTAGGGACTGTTCAGTCTTGCCTCAAATTTTTATTTTTACAAATGAATAAAAAAACAGAATATAATTACAAAATTATAAATAAATAAATAAAAAGAACTTTATTCAAAAGTAACAAATTTGCCTATGTTAAGAGTAGAGAAGATAAGATAAGAATATTCTTTATTGTATACCGGAAAAAATGTTACAGAAACAGCAATGACAAAAGAAAAGATACAATTGGCGGCCTTATTGCTAATAGCAATCCAGGCAAGCTCATATCGGAGAATTTGCCGAAGGGGAAATAGACTACCCGTAGTCGGTGCAAATACGAATATTAAAAGACATACATATACGTAATAATAATAATAAGCTTACATATATCATACTTGAATACTATAATAACTATACTATACATAATCCATTAATTATAACTTGAACACTCTACAACAATAAAAACCAAAGGAAAAATAAATATTATCAAAATGTCAAACTATAAAAATCAAATTTATAAAAAATAAAGTTCGCGTCGTACGCGCTCTACCAATGCCGCGGCGTGCAGTAAATCAATGTCCTAAAAAGAAGAAGGTTCATTCTGTTTCACATAATTATGGTTTTAAGTATCATCTAGCAAATATCGCCAAAGCAGAAAAACCGTGTTTTTTTTAATTGAACAAAAAAATTCAAAAGTCGTGCAACGTTTTTGTAAATCACAAACTCTAACCAATTTAACTTATTTCAGGAATCGCGCATTTTGGAGTCAATCAATCAATATATTTATTTGTGAACATAGGTGTGTTTACAATAAAGGTCTTACAGTGTTTTTTAGAGCGCTATCTTCTACCCAAAACGAATGTAGGTATACAAATATGTTTAAGCATGCACAATGAAGTAAGAAATTAAAATATTATACAAAACCAAGAAATGTCACAATTAGATAATAGGTAGGTACATAAGTCATTATAGAGTAATGTCATGAAATAAATGTCAAAACTAAATAGTCTTTACATTTATATAGTAATGTCATTAAAAAATTCGTCTAAAGAATAATAACATTTGTCAATAAGAAATTGGCATAGTTTGCTTTTAAATTTCGATAAATTAATTTCTTTCATCTCACTAGGTATTTTGTTATAAATTTTTGGTGCCATACAAAAAAGGCTTTTTGACATCAGAGCTGTTTTCACTTTGGCAAGGCTGAGCTTATCAGTGTATTGAGATCTAATTGGTCCATGGCGGATTTGGGAGACGTTTACAAAGAGATCAGGATTTGTTTTTACGAAAACAGCTTAAGTTTGCTTCAGTTAACCTTATATAGCAATGTTAAGGGGCGATCCAATGCTAACCAATGGGAAAAAGAACATCTTCTTTTACATCACTTTACTAACTTTTAAATGTATTGTAATAGTACATTACGATACTAGTGCGAAAAGTAGGAAATTCGCAACGAGTGGCGATAAATTAAAACACGACCGAAGGGAGTGTTTTATATCGACACGAGTTACGAATTACCTATTCGCACGTGTATCGTACAACGTTTTATAGTACATATGGCCCTTTGAAGTTTCGACATAGGCACGTAAAGTGCTCATTATCGCACTAGTGCGGTAATGTAGCACCATATGTACTATAAAAGAAGATATTAAATTCGATATTTTCCATTGGTGACGCCAGTTAGCGCCAAGGCCCTATTTCGTAGAACTATATCATGGTTTACTACGACCCACAGATCAACAAGTAGGAAGATCGCTACGCAATGAACATGGAATTGACATAATAAACTTTAATTGTAGTTTCATGAAACGCGGCAAGGTAGCCCTTTATTTAAGAAAGGGACTGAATAACGTGTCGTCCCTAAGTGTTAAACTGCAGTGCACACGAAACACTACCTTTATGAATCACGCATGTACAAAGGCAAAGTTATCTCCCTATATTTTGATAGAGGGTTTCATACATAATTAAATTACGAACTTTCAAGGGATATTTTACTTATCCTGTACCAAGTTTTTGATTGATAAAATTTGATTGTTTTTTCTTTAGTAAAAACTACGTATGTATTATATAAAAACATAAGTACATGTATTTAAAATATCCGTAATTTAATTATGCGTCATTGCCTTCAGACCACATTCATGAAAAGTTTTGTCATATTATTAATAATTGCTAAATTGTGCGAGCGAGACAGCACGCTCCACGTAGGAACAGCCTTAGGGAAGATATGATTTTTTTCCTCGGTGGCGCTAGTGTTATTCGCTGGACCCCCTTAACATAACATAATATTATTTGTTAGCTTTCATAGAACATTTTGGTTTTGCAGTGAATAAAATTTTCGACTTTGACTATAAACTCACGCCTGTATCCCGAACTTATCTATCTAGTTATTGAGCGACATAAAGTGATGGCGAAGCGCGAGTTATCATTTTCAATAAATAAGATCAGGTTTAATTTCAGAAATAACACATCATAAACTCACGCCTGAATCCTGGCGGGGTAGGCAGAGACCGGGGTCTGCCACTTGCCACGATCCTGACAGATCTCTTTCGCTTCATCAACATTCATTAGTCGTTGCGCGCACGCACGTTTTGGGTTTCGGTATCTTTTATTATTTTTAATGATTTGGTGTCTTAAAGTAAAAAAAGTTGTTGTTTACCGTCATTATATGTATTTATTTCGTATATAATTACTTTTATAATTTTTACAATTACAATAATAATTACAATTAATATTTACTATAGAAGAATAATTTATTCACACAATAAAAAATCATTTTTGTTATCAACATGCCAGAAAAAATGAGACATGAATATTTTATAATATAGGTTTTGTAGAATGTGACACAGAAAATACTCTTACCCAGGTTTGTAAGTACTATGTCAAGTTTTTTATCCTTACAGCAAATGCAAAGACTTACATTACAGTCTCCATTATGAATAACACACCGTATTCATAATGCTACAAATAAAATAATATGTTCGCCAAACCGACTAACAGAGGGCTAGGTTGGGCAATTGTAGGTGACTTGACAATTCATTACTAATGGGAAACTTGCGTCAAACTTAAATTGGAATGCTAGAATTCAGAAAAAATCAGAAAATAAAACAAGAAAAATTATTTTTTCGGGGTTTTGGGGTTACCAAACAATTCTCAAAATCAAGTTATAATAATAAAAGAAATTATTACATTTAGTTTTTTCAATACATTTTGAACGTTTTTTAATAAGGATGTAGGTGCGTAAAAACATTATTTTACTAGACACCTCAAATATTGATAAACGCCACATACACACTTAGGCGTCACGTGAATGGTGTGATGTCTGTTTGAACCCGTTTTGTATGGCGCGTTTTTGTACCACGTGACTAGAATGACTTTTTGACGGGTCATAACATGACAAGTATTAGACGTAGAAAAAAATACCACATTTATTTATCTTTTAACATGGCCTCTTCGATTATATATTTAAACATTTTTTTGTGCAAGTTCTCCATTATCATCAAATGGACGAGTCTCGAAGAATCCCGATTGTGTTCCCAATGATGAGACTCATTCATTCCGCCCACCCAAAATCTCTTTAGTGCAATCTTTCTCTTCCAGGGGAATTCCTAAAGCCACACTGCGATGGTCAGTCTAACAGAAAGCGACTAGTGTCAGAGCAAAATTGGATAAAGAAGAGGATTTTCCTTCATGCACAACATTCAGCAGCCGAGTTGCAGAAACCCAAAATACCACCAATACAAGTACCAAAAATGGATGAGCCTTCAGCCACTCTATGGGAAACTGTTTTACGAGCCCTCTAGCCCTGATGAGGGTTGACAGAGACTGTTATACTAATCAGTAGACAATGCCATATGTTACGACCAACGGAGAAGAATGTACAAGAAATCACAATCATTACTCTCAACAACAAATTAGACTTCAGAAATTGATTTGGCTAACTCGTACCATTTAACCAATTAATATACTCACATTGACCTTTCTATAACACTAATCAGGATATGTCGTTATCATCTGGGTAAGGATTATCAACCATGATTCCATCTATACTATACATGAGTTTTAGACGCATATCATCTGGGTATCTCCTCAATTTTTTTGCCAGCAGTTTTGCGTACAAATCACATTCATCTTCTTCTCTTCTATTATCCAACACTCTGGTCAATGTTTTAAAGCTTTCATTAATACTTTTCTGCAACAGGTCTGTTTCATAGTAGTTTGTGCTGGGTTTTTCTGGTTGTCGGTCATCTGATAATCTCTTACTACTATTAAGTTCGCTGTACTCTTCTTTTACATGGTAGTCCTCTTCGCTTGGATTGCCGTCTTGGCTGTGGTTGGCTGCCGCAACATGTGTTCCGTATTGAGCCTGAAGCAGGAAACGGAGATACGGTTTATTGTCAGACTAGCTGTATGTACCTTAAATATTTTATTACAATATTTTAGTGCAGTGTTGCAGAGAGTACATTAATTTAAGGGGGTTATTTTACACAAACACAAATAATTTATTATGATACCAGCTTCAAAATCACCAAAAATATACATGCTACATGCGTAGGGTTGCCATATTTGGCTAGGGCCTCATCGGGACATTCTTAGATAAGAAAAAAAAGAAAAAATTGTGACATATATTTATTATTTATTTATTTAAACAAACATTAACAAAATTTTAATTACTTGCAGAAGTACTTGGATGGCCATACTTCTCAGAAGATTTTACTTTTTTCATTAATTCTGGGCACCCTTTAACATATTTGTAAAACTCTGTGCAAGTCATGTTGTAATTAACTTGACACTGTAAAATGGACTCCACAGTGTCTGGAAGTAGGCGATTTCGTTCATCAGTCCACTGGGCCGACATTAGCGAAAAAATTCTTTCCACTGTGGCATTGTGGGCCGGGATTGCAAACATATACTCACATAATTTCAACAGCTGGTTTTTTTTTTCAGGGTATTCAGTTTGTTTGAAAAAGTAAAGCCATTTCTCTGCCACTGAGTCGATTGACTTCCATTCTTCCGAATCAAGTTTAGCTTCAACAAAGCTCTTTAGATAGTTGTATTGTTCAAAGAGGTTATCGCTGAAAGTCTCCACACCATTACTATTTAAGTATAAAATAGTGTTTTCAATTTTTTCCCATTCTGGGATTTCAGATAACGTCATCCAATCGAACACTTCATATTTATCAAATGAAACAAACCACTTTTTCAGATAATTAGATGCTGTATCATAAAATTCTAATGCTTCCTCTTCAAATTTTGTAACTAGCGCTGATGTTTCCGGTGTTGGATTCTCGTTTTTTAGTTTATTTAATTGGATTTTGGTTTGCATGCCAATAAATTTGGCAGATTTCTTTTCTATCAGGGTTTTATGTGTTTCGTTTAGTAAATTTCTTATTTCTACGATCGACACTGTTTTTTTCAACAAGTTTTATATTTTTTTCAAATAAATTCAAGTTTGAATGCAAAAACAGGAAATAGACTTCACTGATTGGATTTTTAAAGAAATCGGAAATAATTTTAGGTGGCTTTGCTTCAGAGTCAAAAAAATTTTTCAGTGGCATCCATAATTTGAGAATTCTTTCAACCGCAGGCTTCAGTGATAACCATCTTGTTCTAGAATGTGATAAAAGAGTTTGATGGTTTATATCAATATACGAACAGAACTCTTTTAGTTTCTCTGTCCTAACAGTGTATATAGAAAAATAATTAAATATTTTGAGGACGATAACTTCGACATCCACCGACAAGACTCCAGCAGCGGTTGATATAGTATTGTGCAGAATATGTGCTGGACATCCAATTCCTTCTATATGTTTTTTCAGGTCTTCTTTTATTTTATAAAAAACATTGCATTGACCGCGTCTTTCAAGCCCTCCGAAGTTGGTATTAGTATTGTCTCCACAAAATGCGATTAGCTTATCGAGTGGAATCTGCAGTTGTCTTAAACTGTCGATACAATATTTCGAAATAGTTTCCGATGTTTCATTACTTAAGGAATCGAACTTCAATAGCTTCTGTTGGATACCATCGTGTTCAGTAAAATATTGAACAAGTAGAGGAAACATCTTTTCAGCTTTGTGATTGGATGCGTCGGTGCCTATTCCGTAATATGAAACTTGTCGCAATTTTTCTTGAACTTTCGACACCGAATGCGGAGCAAGAATATTTTTTACAATCGCTGTAGCCTTGGTTCTAGCTGTGGATTGTTTTACTGCAATTTTAGAGTCGGAATACATCGTGGCATTAAGTTTTACGATACAGTCGAGAGAACTGAAAGATTGATGATGTTTAACAACTTTATAGGCTGTCGTAAGTTCCGCTGCCGCAATAAGAAATTCTTCTTGAGTATCTTCTTTAATCATAAATCCGGAGATAGGCCTTGATGTTGATACAGCAGCGAATCTTTTTTTGTGATTGGTTGTAGCAATATGGTGCTTTACGTCAGCCTTACCTCCGTGAGTAATTGATATAAAACAATTACACGTAACACAAAAAGCTTCTTCATTTGTGCGTCCTTTCTTTATAAAACTCCACTCTTTTGTATAGTCGTCCGAAAAATGGCACTTCCTCTTTCTAGCCGCAGACATTTTGTGGATACAAACGTATAACGCACTTATTAAAAGCCGTACTGAGCGTTTTAGAACAAAGTAATCACCTGTACGTCACCGGCTAATCAGAACGACTGACTGGACTGACTGGCTGGCACTGACTGCCGCGCCTCGCTCGCACGCGTCTTGCTTGCCCTCTCCCGCTACTACCCCTTGCCCGCCCCCGCTTGCGCCTAGGCAATTGTGCGGTAGGTACACGCTTACACGCAAAAGTGTTATCGTGGCATTTTAAGCGTTCGTCGGGACGTCGGGACAGAGAGTTCAATAACGGTGACAGTCCCGATATATCGGGACGAATGGCAACCCTATACATGCGGTACATAAGGATTCCTTACAAAAACTTACATCCTGCAGTATTAATTTGGTGCGCATAATAAGTTGGCAGATATAATGCTTACTGCGAAAGGCTTACCTTTTTCTCCACGGAGTCGCTCCACTCGAAGTCATAAATTGACCCAAGAAATGATTCCATCATGTCAAATGCAAACCATGACGGCTGGTAAAGGTCGTCTCCGGAAAAACCGGCTTGCATCGAGGCAATTTTCCTCTTCAGGAGAGGCCTGAACGTGGCCATGAGAGACCGCTTCTTAGCTTTCAGTTCAGGCACCGGGGTATTATCAAGAAGTTTGCTCAGGCGCTTCCAAGCAGCCCACACTTTTGGCTTAGATCTGTGATTATTGTCGGTGGGGTCCCAGATAGCCCTTTCCCGTTTGAGCAGCTCTAAGAACAGCAGTATTTTCTTGTTGCTCCACTCCATTTTTTCCGACGATTTGCCCGAAATAAATAAACAAAACAAGCAACGCGAGAATCGAGTTTACATCACAGACTGCAGAGAATTTCAATTCTTAAAAAAAGTAAAATGTCAAAACAGATTAAAAAGACTTGACTGTCAATGTCCATTCTTGGGCCATTCTGTTCTATTAGATATATCTATCTATGGTCTGTGGTGGTGGTGTGGTGTGGCAAGAGAAAAAAGCGCGGCAACTTTCGTATAGTAAAGGCGGAATTTTTCAATTTAATTTTGAAAAATTATTTTTAATACGCGAAAGAGTCTAAAACTTACCGATTTTTGGTGCTCAGGGAACCATGGGGAAGCGAAAACCCAAAAAACGTAAGAAGGAAGAAGACGAGGAGGAGGAGGATATCACCGACAGCGGGGAGTCATTCATGAGTCCCTGTGATGAGGTAGCAGAAGACGACTTTCGACCCTACAGGGTTACCGACTACGCTAGAAGGTACCCGGAGTCAGCAAACCCTGGTAATGAATATATTGTATTCGTAGAAAGCTCCACTGAAAAGCCCATAGGTAGCAGGGACATGATGTCTTTAAACAACTGCATGACACGTTTTATCAAGGGAATTAAGTACCTGAAAAGGATCACAAAGTTTAAGATGGGTGTTGTTTTTGACAAACCCAACTTGGCGAACACATTCCTCGACAACAACACATTCCTGAAGGATTACTCCTTGAAGGCCTCTATCCCAGCGGCGTCGACGGAGGTTACTGGGGTTGTCCGAGTCCCAGTCGACATGTCCAACCGCAGAGTGTTCGAGGCCCTCTCCAGCTCAAACAAAATAATATGCGTCAGAAGATTGCTGAGGAAAAAGGACGGTAAGATGGAGCCGACGATGGCGGTGGCTATAACTTTTGCCGCCTCTTCACTGCCTGATTATGTCTACTTAAAGAAATGGAGACTACAAGTTGATACATACATTCCTCCAATAAAACAATGCTTCAGGTGCCTGCGGTATGGTCATCTGGCTAAATTCTGTAAAAACGCAATGCGGTGTTCAATCTGCGCCGAAGACCACAGCTTCAAGGACTGCAAACAAGATAAAGACAGTGCCAAATGTGTCCACTGTGAAGGCAATCACATCTCAATCTCAGGCTCTTGTCCCATTAAACAAAAGAAAATCCAGGAATTGAAAAACAAGGCAAGTCCAGCCCCTTATGCCAGCTTATTCAACGAGGCCAATTTCCCCAAATTAGGCAAAAATAATACAAAAAAAGATTTGATCATGACTTTATTAGGTGATGAAAATATTCTCAATCTCTTGATTGAAAGCATAATAAAAGTCATTACTCTCAATAAGACCAATAACACAAGCATATCTTCCAAAACAATCAGTGATGTTCTATTGGAAACCTTTCAGAAAAAAGTTCCTATAACTTCCTCTTCATAGATTCTCTAAAAATAGTACAGTGGAATGCTCAAAGTCTTTTGAGCAATCAACATGTTTTCACACAGTTTTTATATGATAATGATATTCAAATAGCTCTAATATCCGAAACTTGGTTAAAACCCCATAATCGCTTTAAAATAAAAAAATATTCTGTTTTAAGAAATGATTGTGGTAACACCCATAATGGTGTTGCTATTGTAATACATAAAAGCTTGAATTTTAAACAAATACCTACTTACTATGATAATTCCTTACAAACTATTGCTATACAACTAAACATTAATAATAGTATAATACACTTGTTGAATATTTACATTCCTGGTAATTGCACACCCAGATTCAATAAAAATATGTTTAATAATATTTTAAAAGGCATACCAAAACCATATATCTTAGCTGGTGACATGAATGCACTTAACACAGCTTGGGGTAGTCATAGCTCTGATCCTCGTGGCAGAGATATTCTTAATGTTACAGAAGAAAATGACCTGGTCTTTTTAAATGATGGACAGCACACAACTTTAGGTTCTAATACTTGGAGACCCAATGTTCTGGATCTAACTTTTGCAACTTCTTCGCTGGCTCTTTCTTGTGACTGGTGGGTCCATGACGATCCGCTGGGGAGTTATCACTTGCCAACTGTAACAAAATTAGTATTAAATAATATCTCAGTTGGTGACACAGACACCACTAACATACCTTTTCATCCAAATTTAAGGATGGTTAATTGGGATTTATATAAAGAAAGGGCGAATAACAACCTAAATAACTTTCAGTTCAGCTCCTCTGATCCTTTAACTCTCTATAATGAATTCTGTGCATTGATTAAACAATCAGTAGATGAATCAATCCCTATTAAAAGCAGTAGTAAAACCTTCAATAATAATAGATCAATAAACAAAATCCCAAAACGCCCTAGTATTCCTTGGTGGAATGAAAAGTGTTCAAGAGCTGTAGAAGAAAGTAAAGATGCTTTTTTGGTATTTAAGAACAGTCCAACTTTAGAAAATTATATAAATTTTAAGAAACTTCAGGCCAAAAAGAAATTAACTCTAAAACAGGAAAGATTTAGCAGTTGGAGTGAGTTGTGTGAATCTATTAGCAGGTCCTCTCCCATAAGCAAAGTCTGGAACATAGTCAGGAAATTCAATAAATCAAGATCTACTGATTCTAACGATAATAGCTCAGATGGCAATTGGGTAAAGGATTTTCTTCACAAATACACCCCTGACACTGTGGAGTACTTTTCAAATCCCACAGACTCACACTCTTCTGATATTCCATATTTAACACGAAGTTTTAATTTGACAGAGCTAAGCGCGGCTATAAAGTCTAGACGAGATACAGCTACAGGTTTGGATTGGTTGTCTTATAAAATGTTCAAACTATTAAACCCTCAGAGTTTAGCAGTCTTTTTGGAAATACTAAATCTGCTTTGGTCTTCATCTATAATTCCCAGAGAATGGAAAACAGATTGTTTAGTGCCTATTTTGAAGAAAGGTAAAGATAAAAACTCACCTGACTCTTACCGCCCAATTACTCTAACCTCCTGTGTAGGCAAAATTTTTGAGCAACTTCTTAAACAACGACTTGAGTTCTTCATAGAAAGTCACTTCATAATTCCACAAAATCAGTTTGGCTTCAGGAGAGGTCGGTCAGCTCGTGAGAGTCTGTCACATCTCTATCTAGACATTGATAGTGCTTTATCGAAGCAGGGCTACTTGGTTGGTGTCTTTTTTGATATTGTTGGTGCCTTCAACAATGTCAATTTAGATATCCTTTCATCAATTTTAAGTTCAATGGCCATTCCTGAAAAAGTAGTAAATTGGATTTTTAATTTTCTGCATGGTAGAGAATTATTTGTTAAGTTTAGAAAATCCCTGATAGGTCCTCGGTTTTCCTACAAAGGTGTAAGTCAAGGAGGTATTCTCTCTCCCCTGTTGTTTATCATTTACATCCATAATTTGAATACAGTGTTGGGAGGTGAAGTTCAAAATTTACAATTTGCAGATGATTTAGTTGTATACTACTCTGGTCGTAATCTGGATGATGTCATAGAAAAGCTTAACATAACTTTGAAAAACTTGACTTCATATTTCAATCATTTAAACCTGGATATCAATATAGATAAAACTAAAGTAGTAATTTTTACAAAAAAGAGTGTTAGACTCTCTAGAGTGAAGATTTGGTATGGAAGTAAGCTGCTCCCTGTGGATGGATCCATCCGATTCTTGGGAGTTTTTTTTACTCAAAATTTTCGCTTTAGCAAATATGTTGATTGCTTAGTAGATAGAGCCCTTAAAGCAACAAATATTTTAAGGTCACTGGCTGGCAGTACTTGGGGTGCAGATCCCAAGATACTCCTTATGTTGTATAAATCACTTGTTAGAAGTCATTTTGAGTATGCTTTCTTTTGTTATAGTTCCAATAGTAACTTATTAGATAAAATAGAAAAAATACAAAACAAGAACTTACGCATCATTATGGGTGCGATGATTTCAACTCCAATTGTATCTATGCAAGTGGAGTGCAATATACCTCCTCTTCCTATTAGATTCAAATTTTTAAAGAACAAGTTTCTGCTTAAACTTCTGTCTCTGAAGGATAATCCCCTTCTCTCCAAAATGGTTAGTCTGCAGTCCATAGGTATTACTTCCTCTTACTTATTAAAAGGTTTTTCTGAAATTTTAAAGTACAAAGTAGATTTTAATGTTTTTGATAATCTCACATGGCCTTGTTATCTGGGATGTTTTGAAAGTAAATTCTGTGAGATGGAAATTGTAATCAAGAGAGAACTGAAACAAAAACAAGATGTTTATCAGCTACTTTCAATGTGGAAAGAACACAGTCAGATTTACACAGATGGATCAAAAAAGGAAGATACTGTTTCAATGGCCATCTACGACTCTGCTACAAGATCTGGTTTAGGCTTCAGAATACCTGATGAAATGAGCGTCTTCAGTGCGGAAGCTTTAGCTATTCTACAAGCTCTGGAATACATAAAAGGAAGAGATGCAGAGAAGTGGATTATCATCACCGACAGTATGAGTGTTTTATCGGCTTTGGACAACCCCAAGTTTTGCGCCAGTACCAGTCACTTAATTTACGAAATACGAGAAAATTTCTATGAAATCGCCAACCGTCAAAACAAAGAGGTTATTTTTGTGTGGACACCATCACACGTCGGTGTTGCCGGAAATGAAAATGTGGATTATTTCGCAAGATCTATAACATCATGTCCCGTCAGCCTACCAAGAAGAATGATAAAAGTCGCTGCCTCTGATCTCACTATCAAGCTCAAAGAACTTAAAAAAATTGAATGGTTAAACTATTGGCATGAAATAGTGGAGTCAAAAGGAAAATGGTACTATGACATAAATAAAGAACTCGCACTACCTTGGTTCGTGAAAGGAAAGGAGTTTATATTTCGAAAATTTTACACCATTATCTTCCGACTAAGACTTGGTCACGGACGATTCAATGCGCATTTGAAAAGATTGAATCTGATTCCATCTGATATTTGTGATCACTGCAACTCATCATCGCAAACTCTGCAACACATTTTCTACGAGTGTCCGGCTTTCGCCGTCCAAAGAATACTGTTAGCTAGCGAACTTCTAGCAATTTTTAAAGAAGACCTGAACGTCCCGCGCCTGCTTCAGGATCTTTTGAAAAGACAAGATACATTTATACCTTTGTTCAAATTTGTTGAAGCGACAGTTGGAAATATTTAATACCTGACCTGAAAATACAACACTGGATATGACTACTACAAGAATAAGACTTAGCAGAAACAAATACTGCTCCCCCGGATATGAATCACCCTGGAAATGACAATTAACTCGGATTGACGAAAATTTCATGAAAAACAGAAGACTTGGCTATCATAGCCTTTTATTGAAATTATTGAAGACTTGGCAATTTTGCCTTTACCAAAACAAAGATTATAGCAAAGAGAAATTAATGACATGGCAACTTTGCCTTCACCAAAACAAAGATTGAAGCAAAAGAAACTAGAAAAGACAAGGCTGTATGGACCACGTCCTTTGCCTGCCTGAAAAGGCGAACAGACCAAAAAAAAAAAAAAATATCTATCTATATCTCGTTGTAGTCTGTGGGCCGTTCGCTTTATTTATACGTGTCCGCTGTTTTCCTATTTATTTTTGTAAACAAGTGTTTACAATCTCAAACGGCTGACTGAATTATCTAGAGAGTGAGTTAATAAAGTGATGGAGTGGAGTAACCAGAAAATACTCACGTTCCTAGAGCTCTTGAAGACTGAAAGACCTATCTGGGATCCCAACGACAAGCACCACAAATGCAAGAGAAAAGTTGACGACGCTTGGAGACGAATCAGCGCCCGGCTTGATAACACACCAATAAATGAGCTAAAGACCAAGAAACGATCGCTAATGGCTACTTTTAGGCCGCTTTTGAAGAAGAAGATCATATCTGTAATGTCCGGAGCTGTTAGCGACGAAGATGTGTATCAGCCAATATGGTTTGCGTACAACATTTTAGAATCATTCATGGGGTTCATTTATGATGAGTGGAGCATAAAAATGGAGAATGGGGTAAGTTTGTTTGGAGTTGATGCCATACAATACAACTCATTTGTAGTGGTGCTAAATAGGTCCCCCTACATAATGGAATGCTTTGCAAAGAATTTTCTATACCTGTATTAACAATAAGGCCAGTAACTATAATAATAATAACTTCCACATAATGACTTCCACACAACACAATCACTTGTCCAGGTCCCAAACTAGGATACCCTGTGCTATGGTAACCAGGCAAGGACATCACAAACATGGAAATACACCTAGACTGAGGCCATTTGGACAAATGTACGGCGGCCCCCAGTGGGAATCGAACCCACAACCTCTTGGTAGCAAGCGCCTTAACGGTTAGTCCAACGAGGCAGTCAGTAACTACTCCTGTCGTACATACATATCCCAGTATCCCAGAGGGGTAGGCAGAGACCAGGGACTGCCACTTGGCACGATCCTGACAGATCACTCTTAGCACAAAAAACTAAAACTGGAACTGGTATGAATACCTATATAGTATGAAACAGCTGTTACATTGTTAGTGATTTCAGAATTTGTCTTCTAATAAAAATTGTTTAGTATATTGATGGGTAACATAAAGTTTCACCGGACCTTTCTGCAATACTCTGTATTTGTCCCTCTTTATGGCACAGGCTGTCGCTCAGACACAGAGCGGTTAATGTTACTGATGTTTTTGGTTAAACTATAGGGAATGTCTAGTATGTTAGGGAGGCATAGGGGGAGGGGAGAGGGTGGGGATAGCCCCCTCTCCAGGAAAGGTTAGTTTTTCAGTTATGTATGATCACTTTCCACTTCTCACTTTTCTCTGACACACTTACTGAATTACTCTTTGTAAATGGACTGAATTAACTTCTGCAACAGTTCTGGCACTATGGGAAGTGCAGCCCCTTCGCCCTTGCGTAACAAAGTGCAGGCAACCATTGGTCACCTTTGCATGGGTGCCTGCACTTTGTTACAGCAGACAGGGGCTGCCCTCCCTTCGCACCTCTGGCTTTTTATATAGGTACACTCTAGGGAGGTAACCACCACCACTGCATGGAGGGGGCTCTGAGTATGTTTTCAAACTATTTGAACCTATCAGCTACCGAATCATACCAATCCTGTTTTTAAGCCGTTTGAACCTATTGACCATTTGAATGTACGCTGGACGAAAAAATCGTCGAATTTGCATTTAAAAGTCACTAATAACGAACAAAAGTGAGAGAAACTGTTTTTCACAGAAGAAAATTTCGCGCCATAATTGCGTTCCGTTTTTACCCGCTCAAATTTGTTTTGCGCGTTTTTTTTTTCTGTCGCCATACATGTCGCAGGTTATGGCCGAAGACGTTTTATTTTTGCTCATACTACGTAAGTTTTGTTTTAATCATAATAAATTAATATCGCGGCGCCTGTACTAAAAGCTATGCGAAATGGGTTCATTTGAACCCTGAGAAACCCTCTATACTTATATCATAATTAAAGTCTACTAGACAGTCCCTATAGCCAACCCATGTTTTTTACTACATAGTAAACAGCTGTCAAATTTATGGTTTATGACTTTATGTTATGTCAGCAACTGAATAAGTTATTTTATTACAATTCCAGAATGAACAGAACGACGAAACATCGGATCAGGACCAAGATGACACAATAAATGACCGCAACGATGACAGCCCAAATGACCAAGAAGATGAACAAACAGATGACGAGAGCAGAAGAGAAACTAGAAAAAAAACCAGTAGCCTAAAAAGATACCGTGATAGCATTAAAACAATATCAAACGACCCAACAAATTTTGAAATGGACACAGCACAGAAAAACATAAATGACAGTTTTAGAACATTGAATAAAGTCCTGGACAGTAAAAAAGAGGAAGATGACTGCGATTTATATGCAAAGTTACTTGCGAAAAAACTCAGAAAGTATCCAGGGAATATGCGATTAAAAATCATGTACAGCATTGATGGAATAATTATAGACAATCCATACCCAGCTCAGCAGGCATCTTCCAGTTCTGTTGCATCTTACTCAATATCGTCCTCATCCACGCATCCCTTGCCAGCAGATCCACTATGCATTTACCAACCAGAGAGCAGTGATCTAAAGCAAAACGACAATATGAATGGTCCCATTATGAATCTCAACATGGATTAAAAGTACTTAGTATTATTTTAATTTATATTTCGTTTTTCTTAAACCATCAACCATTAAAATCCTCCATCATACTCCCAGTTAAGCGCCGATTTTTCACATTTATTCATATCAATTTTTCGTACCTGCCCTGATTTTAAAACCAATCGAGTCTGTCTTGCTGTGTGTACAGTTGACAGGACATCGACTGTACAGACAGCAAGACTCCACATTAGTGCTCTCTGACGTGTTTGAAATAATTGCATTTTTATTTTTATCTAAAGGTTCATATTTTTGGGTCGATTAGGCTGCTCTTATATATTTCCCTCATAAAAGTGCCACAAACATTTTACTCCATATTGCAGCAGTAGGGTAAAATGTTCACAGACTAATCCACAACTTTTTGACATTTGGATAGACATTTTAGCCATTATTCCCACAGAACAGAACACAACATTATTCCTCTCCGGACTCTGTGAACAGTTTTCCTTCTGCGTTTTCAATTTGTTTTGTGTACAATTTTCTCGCTGCATTTTCCTGATTGGAATAGAAAAGGAAAAGCGACGTTGCTGAAGAATCTCCTTTTTTCTTCTAGAGTAGTAATAAACGCTGCCGCTGTGGATTCTCTAACTAGCGGTGAGTAGAATTCGCAATTTATTCCGATGTGTCGTCGCATTGTTCTCCGGCGCATGTTTGCGTTTTTGTTTTACGTAATAACACGAATACTTTACCAAATTTTTATGTTTTAATCGAACTCAGACATGATACGTATTTCATTATAAACATTAAATAGATACCTAAAATAAACTATGCCTAACTACTTACCAATCATGATCTTCAGCCATTTGACGCCCACTGCAGGACGTAAGCCTCTCATGGTTTTCCAAGCTTCCCAGTCTTGTGCCGCCCGCATCCAGCGACTCCCCGCCACTGTAACCAGGTCGTCAGACCATCTGGTGGGGGGCCTGCCCACGCTGCATCGTCCAGACCGCGGTCGCCAGGTCAGAACTTTTTCGCCCTGACGGCCATCAGTTCTCACTGCCACTGCCACTTCAACTGAGCTATTCTTGGAGCTATATTAGTAACTCGGGTTCTTCTGCAGATCTCCACATTCCTGATTTGATCATGCAGTGCCCACTATGTGTATTACAAAGTGAATGCGTGCAAGACTTGGTATCGGCCATAAGTTGCAGGATAAAAACCAAAGTGATATATTTTATTTAAAGAATCGACACTACCCTCGACCATTTTCAATCAACACATAATACAACCCACACATATACACAAAAGAAAAGCGGACCAAGTGCGAGTCGGACTCGCGCACCGAGGTTCCATATAAATTTGTAGGTAGGCACTTACATAATTATTATAAATAGTTCAGGAATCGAGTCTCGCAGTTTTTTCCGAGCTTTTCCTCAGACAATTTTTTTTATGATTTAATTATAAATGTATAGTGTTCAGATTCTCCCTGTATTTGTAGTATAAGACCATATTACTTGCCAAATTTCATAGTTCTAGGTCAATGGAAAGTACCCTACAAATTTTAATTCCCTTGAGTGTCGAAAAATATTTTTTTTTGTGGCATAAACGGTGTATCTTTTTTCACATTAACTTAGAAGTTTGATTTTTTCACAGCTTCAAGGGACTGTAGACCTGAGTATATGGTTTTAATTTCGACTCGATACCTCTATGCATTCCTGAGATAAAAGGTCTTGACAGACAGACATACAGATGGACGGACAACAAAGTTATCCTGTAAGGGGTCCGTTATTCCTTTTGAGATACGGAACCTTAAAAATAATTAATTACTTGTTTTATATAATGTTTCGTGCTGTGGACTTTGTAAAATTAATAAATAAATAAATCATCAAAATTGGTCCAAGCAGATGTTTAGGAGGACTTTAGTCTGTACATGAGGTACAGAAGAATTGTATATTTACAGTTATACAGTTTGTTACAATTTATAGTACAATAAAACCCAGTAATGAAATAAATGAAGTGTTTCTGCCAAAATTTGTGGTTCATTTTCCAAAAATATCTAATTTTGCAAATTTTTTTGCAAAAATCTAACAAAAATTTTAAAGCACACAACACACAAAAAGACGCAATAGAATGTAATGTACAGTGCATCTATTGATTTTGAAAAACTATTTTTAGTTCACCATCTAACATAGCTCTCTTCATTGCTTTTGCAGTTTAACTTGTAATGTTCATTAAGTCGCAGTTTCTGTGCTACTTTGAATAAAAGTTTTTGATTTGATTTGCTTGTTGGGCGACCTTGAGCCTTCTTATGAGGCCCATAGTCGGCAACCAGGTCAGCAAAAGGAGAATAAAACAAACAGCCAAGTGCGTGTCGGGCCACGCGCAATGTAGGGTTCCGTAGAAAGGGTTTTTTTTATCTGCTTTACAGAATTAACAACTTCATTGAAGTCATTTTCAATGTATTTTGTACGAAATTTTACTTTTATAAGTTTGTTGCCTATTACTCGTTAACTAGTACAGCCTACTAGTCGTGATACTTTTCCTTTTAATTTAATTATATGCGCTACTACTCTGAATCTTTTCACGTTTCTACAAGCAACCGTTTAGCCAGGAAAGGGGATGGGACGCCCTGCTCGGACAAAAATTTGCGGCTTAAAGCTTAATATTTCGCAAACGGAACCCTAAAGTAAAAAATGGTATTCTCCTACACCCACAATATTTTTCAACGACCAGTCCAACGATGCCCCACATGATGGGGTAGACGAGAAAAAAAAATTCAATTCCAATTATCATTTGTAGGGGAGGTGCATTAAATTTTTTTTCCAATATTTTATTTTTTAACTTTGTCGGCGTGGTAAATACACATACCAATCTACAGCTTTATAGTACCACCGGTCTTTGCGCTAGGCCGCGGACGGACAGACAGACAGACAGACAGACGGACAGACGGAAATGGCGAAACCATAAGGGTTCCTTGTCGGACTACGGAACCCTAAAAAAAATGTGCGTGCGCGTGCGCATCCCTCCCTGTGTAGGCGACAGCGGCATCCCCGCGCCGCAGCACAACAGTCGGCCATTGGCTAGTGAATCCAGCGCACCCTAGCGGCACGCGCTTTGCGTGCTTTTAGTACTTTCCTCATCCCCATCTTGTGAAATCAATCGCAGCCCGCACCTGGCTAAATACATCCTTCTTTGGTCCCGCAGATGAGGTGTGCGGCGAGGCGTGGCGGGGAGGCGTGCCCCGCTCGCCGTCCCACGAGAGTGTCACCACGGACCTTTCGCTCTTCAGCGTCAGCTCTGCCGCGTCTGACGCCAAGGTGCTGAGGCTGCTGGCTTGCAAGGTGGGTTCACTTCACACAGTTCTGCCGCTTTCGACGCCAAGGTGCTGACTAAGGCTGGTGGTGTCCAAGGTTTTTTTAGCACACCTTCTGACTTCCAAAGTCAGTTCCTTCAGCCCTGCTGGCTTGCATTCCAATTGAAGATTCCAATCGTCTGTCTGTCAAATTACATACTAATTGCTCTCGCCAACGTCAGGATTCCAGGATAGGATTTGGTGCGCATAATAATAAGGCTCGAGTTCGCTCCACACTCAGTCGTGAATTCACGTCGAGAACTGTATCCGGTTGAAGGCGATGTTACACGCTTCAATTTCAGTGCAATATTGCTCTCAATTCAATCGATTCAATTGCTTCAATCGCATTGAGACGTCAAGCTGTATTATACGGTTCAATAATTGTTCAATATTGCTTTCAATGTCATTGCTTCAATGGCATTGAAAGCAATATTGAACCGATATTCCGATGTAAAAAAACCTAACTGCAAAGTGGGTTACTCGGGGCTGCAAGTGATGTAAATTACTTCGGCCAGTTGTCGCTGCCTGTACGTAATACAGAGAAGTTTGTAAAGAGGCTCGAAATTTCGCCGATGCCTGCACTTGACCATTAGCTCAGTTGGGAGAGCGCCGGTACGGTTAGCCAGAGGTCGCGGGTTCAAGTCTCGGCATAGGTGGAATTTTTAGAGAGAGAGAGAGAGAGAAACAATTTATTTAACCGCACAATACTCCAAACATAAACAAAACGATAACAAAAAACATAAAAAAGACAAATTTAACAAAAACATAAAATAAAAATTGGATAGATCACCACAAGAAAATTTTAAAATCGTAATTCGAACATAAATAATATTACTAGTTTAAAGTATTGAGCCCCTAGAATGGTTCCCGACTCAGCATATTATGTTGTAGCTGCCACCGAGGTATCTAACCACAACGCTGATATTCTGTCGAGACCATGTTGCGAGTTAGTCGCGTGTTTGTGAAAATTAAAGAGACAAAAATAATCAAAGACAAAAGAAAAAAAAGAAGATAAAATGCATGCCTAACAGTTGGTATGTAAAGTGTAGTGTGATGTAGCTTTTAGCCTCTAAATGGGTTTGTAAACAATTATAATTCCACACTTTTTTGGCAGGCTGGACAAGGCCCGGATCCATCTACTAGGGGCACTAGTCCTAACCCAGACAGCAAATGTTTCAGCAAGTAAGTAACTTATTATATTCTTTTTGTTGCACTAACCCGCGCTGAGGACAATTTTAAAAAAACTATTTAGAGGCTAAAAATCCCACCCCTCTGACACGGTTAGCCGGAGGCCGCGGGTTCAAGTCCCGGCACGGGTGGAATTTTTAGCCTCTAAATAGGTTTTTAAAGTAAGTAACTTGTCGAAATATTATCTCGTTTTTGCCACTTCAGAAACCAGAGAATATTTTTATGAACAAACGTTGTATTGAGAATTACTCCTTTATAGGGTTCCGTAGTCGACAAGGAACCCTTATAGTTTCGCCATGTCCGTCCGTATGTCTGTCTGTCTGTCTGTCCGTATGTCTGTCTGTCCGCGGCCTAGCTCAGAGACAATTAGTACTAGAGAGCTGAAATTGGGCATAGACATACATATTAATCACGCCGATAAAACGGTACAATAACATATTTGAAAATTAACATATTCTTTTAGGGTACCTATCCTACACCTAAAGTGTAGGAAAACCCTGTTTGTAATTTAGGGATCCGTTTGCGAAATATTAAGCTTTAAAGCGCAATTTTTTGTTAGAGTAGCGTAGAGGGCGTCCGCCCTGCTGATAGCAGAAAGGTGAAAAAAATTGCAGTAGCACTTATAATTAACTTATAAGGAATATCGTCACGGGTAAGTAGGTTTTACGAGTTAAGGAGTTATAGACGACCAACTTATAAAAGGAAAATTTCGTACAAACTCCATTGAAATTTTATTCGATGAAGTTGTTAGTCCTTTGAAGCTGGTAAAACACCTTCTACGGAACCCTACACTGCGTGGCGTAGCCCGACACGCACTTGGCCGGTTTTTAAGTTGTTTAACCGCTTATCTGCCGTGTCACAGAACTGTGTCCAAGTTTGTATAGACCATCTATGGATCCCATTAGCGAGAGCAGTTGTTAGGGTAATGAAGTGTTTTCCTGAGCCGCCCTGATACTATATATGTAGTATCTCACCCCCTCATGACCAACCTTGCCACAATATGGACACATGACCTCATCCAAGTGGCAGGAAGACGCTGAATGCAAGCCGCTTCCAGCCGGTCTTTGCGGAAATCCACGGAGGAGGCCTATGCCCAGCAGTGGACTTCTTGTGGCTGAATGATGATGATGACTAAAAGCCAAAACAGAATCATCCTTCCTCAAGCATTCCCCTTGCATTGTTCAATCATTCTCCCGTTCCTGTGGTAAACATATCACATCGCGTCATTCGCCAGACGGCCGTCGTCAACGCTGCCCCTCCAAGCCGTGGACAACTGCCGCGAGCTATTGGCTGGCTGCGCGGCCCTCTGCGCGGCCCTAGGTTTGCGGCGGTCCTTTAGCGCGGGCGACATGACCGGCAGCGAGCCGGCCGCGCCTCCGCTGCGCAAGTGAGTCGATACGTAAATGTAACGAATGAAAAATAAGCGGCAAGCGGCAGTCCCTGGTCTCTGCCTACGCCTCTGGGATACAGGCGTGTGTAAAAAATATGTAAAAGAATTCTAAAAGCCTATTTAGAGGCTAAAAACTCCACCCATGCCGGGACTTGAACCCGCGACCTCTGGCTAACCGTGCCAGCGCTCTCCCAACTGAGCTAATGGGCAAGTGAAGGCATCAGTGAAATTTCGAGCCTCTTTACAAACTTCTCTGTGTAACGTACAGGCAGCGACATCTGGCCGAAGTGATTTACAACACTTGCAGCCCCGAGTCTTCTGACAGTTTCTACTCTTTTAACTTTTTATTAATTATTGCTGTAAAATCACTTACGTACATAACATAAGCAGCTTAAATACGTCCCACTGTAGGGCACAGGCCTTCTCTCAAGGAGAGAGTAGGGGCTTCATTACCACGCGTGCCTACCGCGGATTGGCGATTTCAAGCGCTGAGGCATGTGAATAGCTCAGACACTCAGTTACACTAGAATCACTTGCCAAAGAAAATTACCAATGTAGAGGTTTCACGTCTGATTATCATGCCGGAGGGCGTGGGTTCGACTACCACTGGGGGCCACCGTACATTTGTGCAAATGGACTCGGTCTAGTTGTATTTCCATGTTTGTGATGCCCTTCCCTGGTTACCATTATATGACAGGGTATCCTAGTTTGGAACCAGGGCAAGTGATTGTGTTGCATGGAACTTATTAATTTGTATAACTTAAAAGAGCTTTTACGGTTCTCTTCCGCACGCAAATGTTATATATTTATATTTTAGTTTTTTTTATCCTATATACGTCCAATTGCAGGGCACAGGCCACTCTCAGGGAGAGAGAGTATGGGCTTAATCACCACGCGTGCCCGCCGCGGATTGGCAATTTCAAGCGCTGAGGTGTGTGAATGTGAACACCTCGGACACTCAGGTTTCCTCGCGTTGTATTCTTGCATTGTTTTCCTCCTCCCTGTTCCAGCGCGACATCAGAAGTGGGAGTGTCAGCCGCGCTAGCCGCTCTTACTATGTCGGCCAATTCTCGCTCGTGCTCCACGTGGGCGGCTTGTGGAGGCAGCCAGCTGCCCTCGCCGCAGCGAGCCGCCCCTCAGCCGCCGCGGCTTCAGGACAACAAGAGAGTGAGTTCTTATATCGTTGGTTTTAGCGGAGTGTCCATCAGAAGTGGGATTGTCGGCCAATTCTCGCTTGTGCACCACGTGGGCGGCTTGTAGTGGCAAGAGAGTGAGTTCTTAGATCGGTGGTTTCAGCGTGATATCAGAAGTGAGAGTGTCCATCAGAAGTGGGAGGGCGGCTTGTGGGGAGAGCCAGCTGCCCTCGCCGCAGCGTGCCGTTTCTCAGCCACTTAGGCTTTAGGACAGCAAGAGAGTGAGTTCTTAGATCGGTGGTTTCAGCAGTGTCCATCAGAAGTGGGATTGTCGGCCAATTCTCGCTCGTGCTCCACGTGGCCGGCTTGTGGAGGCAGCAGGCAGTCATCTGCCCTTGCCGCAGCGAGCCGCTCCTCAGCCACCTACGCTTCAGGACAAGAGAGTCAGTGATTAGATTGTGAAAAGTATTAGTCGTAGAGAAAAAAAATGACTACGTTTATTTATGATTTAACATGGCCTCTCCGATTATATTGAAACATGTTTAGTGCAATTTCTCTATTGTAGAGGAATAGACAGGAGTGGCAATTTCCAAACTTGAGCCCCGCTATGAGCAGCTATGCTCAGAACATCTAGCATAATAATATCCATCATTAAAAGTTATAGGTTTTGTCTTATTTTGTAAAGTTATTCATGTTACTATTTTGCATGCTTAGTAACACAAATTTAAATTACTATTATTTCCGTTAATAGCTACAATTTTTCTTTTATGTCAGTAGCAATAGAGACTCTCTGAAACTATTATATCGGTTAAACGCAGTCGAGCGCCTGCGATACAGGATTTCCTAGTGCAGGGCTCAATGTTAATTGTAACTTATTCTCCGTATTCTGCAATAAATAATTTGAATTTGAATTTGAGTTATTATGCATTAAAGTTAAGAGTTACTTTGAGCTTAGTTTGTGACAAAAAAGATAAATTTTATTTTATAGCCTAAGCTAGAACTACACGTCGCTTTCAGGCCAGATATGTGTGGGGGATGAGGGGAGAATTGGAAACTCACATGGGCGTCGGACACAAATTAAGTTTGGGAAGCCCTTTACTAACCAATTAGCCCTGTACTAAATCATTTCAACGGTATAACAGTATAACGGTATAACCGTGTGGCGCCGGATTAAGAATAGCTTCACTCCATTTCCTTCCGTGGATGTCGTAGAAGGCGACTAAGGAAATACATTACCAGGAGACGGGCAGCAGTGTCTTCCTGAGATTCCAACCGCACACTGCGATCGCCAACCCGCCTGCCAAGCGTGGCGATTATGGCAAAACCCCTCATTGTTAGGAAAACTATGAGGGAGGCCTATGTCCTGCAGTGGGCGTCAAATGGCTGATGATGATGATGAACCCGTAAAACTGTACTTCACTATCAATAAGTAAAGTAATTGTTTTTGTTCATTGTTCTAGGTCCGTCAGAACTACATAAAGCGTCGCCTGTTCTCCACATACAGAGCTCTGGAGAGAATGTCCCAGTCGGAGTTCAACCTGGACAAATTGGAGGTAGGATTCGCAAGATCGGTGGTAGCCTAGTGGAAAGAACTTTGGACTCGGAAGCGAGAGACCAGGTTCGAGTCCCAGTGCGGGCATGTACCTATGACTTTGTTTTCTAAGTTATGTACATTTGTGAAGTTATAGTAGCAATACCACTCGCTAACGGTGAAGGAAAAACATCGTGAGGAAACCTGAGTGTCTGAGCTATTCACATACCTCACCGCTTGAAATCGCCAATCCGCGGTGGGCACGAGTGGTGAATAAGCCCATACTCTCTCTCTGAGAGGAGGCCTGTGCCCTACAGTGGGACGTATATAGGTTGCTATGATGATTTGCACTTTGAGTAGACTCCTAAACACTCTTATTTTATTAATTTATTTACATAGGTAAACAACAGCTTGTAGACTAACAGTCTTATGTATAAAAACCAGAAACGTGCGAGTCGGACTCGCCCACCGAGGGTTCCGTACAAACTTGTAGGTACTTACATATTATTAACTACGAATTATAGTTTATTATTGAGACTGCCTCGTTGGTCTAGCCGTTAAGGTGCTTCGCTACCAAAACAGAGGTCGTGGGTCCGATTCCCAATGGGGGCCGCTGTACATTTGTAGAAATGGCCTCAGTCTGGGTGTGTTTTCATGTTTGTGACATCTGGGCCTTGTTACCATAGCACAGGGAATCCTAGTTTGGGGCCAGGTCAGGTGATTGTATTCTATCTAATAAGCCCATAAACGGAGCCCACTGCTGGGCATAGGCCTCTTCTCTTTCACGCCAACCCATCCGGTCCCTTGCCAGTCTCGTCCAATGTTAAGCCGCTTTCACAATGTCGTCGGTCCACCGGGCTGGTGGTCTGCCGAACGACCGTCGACTCGTTCTTGGCCACCACTCAGTGGCTATCTTTGTCCACCGACCGTCTGCCCGTCTAACCAAATGCCCGGCCCATCTCCATTTTAGCCTTATGATTCGTGTGCCTGCATCATCGACTTTGGCCTTATGCCGAATATCGATGTTTCGCACACGATCAATAAGTGAAGCCCTTTGCGCGACTTGGATTTTCCATATTGGCTTTCTTGAGGGGTCCATGTTTCAGCACCGTAGGTGAGAATGGGTAGTATACATTGGTTGAAGGCCTTTGTCTTTAGGCTTTGTGGAATTTTGGCTCTAAATTGTATTGTATTGAAGTTATTATTATGATTATAGAAAAAAGATAAAATAGTAGATTGTGTCTCAAGGGAGCAAAATGATATATTTACGGCGAGGGCGGTATATTGAATCCTGAGTGAAGCGAAAGATTCTAAAGTAGAATCTTGAGCGTAGCGAGGGATTCAAGTGTTTACGCCCAAGACGGAAATAATTTTGCTACCGAGTGACACATACTGCTTTTCACACCTGCTATAAGGAAAATTTAAATCAAACACAATTAAGATATCGAAAGAAGCTTATGATCGATTGCAACAAAATAAAAATCGAATTGGAATTACATTTTGTGAAAATCTGCACACGGATCATGCTGAGGGCAATAAAAAAAAAACTAGAATATCAGGGAAGAAAAGTACAACTTTGATCCCTCATTTGAGGGAATCAAGGGATCTTTTCTGAATAGCAGGTGTGAAAAAAATTATTCAAACCGCTTGCTAATAAATAAACATTTCTTCAATTACATAAAAGTATGATAAGCTTAATATTGGTTGTAGAAAATGGTTGCTATTTACAATAGAGAGGTTGCCGTTGGACCTCACACTAGACGGTGGTCTGTACCTGGTTATAATGAGTTGACATTGTTCAAAGTTGGCGACGGGTACAATCATATTTTTACTTAGGTATTAAATAAAATGTGGCGATTGTGGCAAAGCCCTTCGTGGTAAGGGAAAACCATGAGGGAGGCCTATGTCCTGCAGTGGGCGTCAAATGGCTGATGATGATGATGACGACCAAACAAAAACCGACAGTGGTATAATAGTAGTTTATGTGACTGTCACATAATGAGGGTTATTAAAACACGAGCGAGATTTTAAAAAACGAGCCTTGGCGAGTTTTTTAATAGCATTCGCGAGTGTTTTAATACCAAGTTATGTGCAGTCTCATACACTACTTTATCTACACTCATAATGAAATTTTTGAAACAAAATGGCGCAATTTCGACAAAAGTATCTTGACATTCAATCGTCTGCACTCAGTTTTGCGCGCGCAATTTTAGGTATTTTTAGTTGCACTTTTGGTACCACGAAAATGAAATTAGGTTTTTTATAGAGTCAACTTTTGACATTAAAAAAAAAACTGTAACATAAAGTGAAAAATCTGACCTTTAATGTAACTTTATATTACACTCTTTTTTTTTAATTTTCTTTAAAGTTATGTATTGTTTAAAGCCTGTCAATATGTTTTTACCTTTGAATTCTTAATTTGAAGATTATGATATAAGTGTAGATAAAAATGTTTAACAGTTACATGGTGAGATTAACTAGTTGAGTTAAAAATAATAATATAAAAAACACAAAAGGAAACATTTTTCAGATGAATATGGCGAGTTCAGTATTAAATTTGTGTGAGGGTTGTGAGAGGAGTAAGATGTGTTGTGTTGTGTTTATGTGTGATGTGATGAGTGAGAGTAAGTGTGAGTTTATGAAATGTACAGTAGATGATAATTCCGCAGGCGGCCGCTGTGAACGCAGTGGCGAGCGCGGTGGCCGGGCCGGGCCCCACGACGCTGACGGTGCCCCAACCTCGACAGCCGCACTCGCGCTTCGTGCATCCAGGTGACAAAACTTCTTTTTTTTTCATCACTATAAATAAAAACAAAATGTTCTAAAAAACCTATTTAGAGCCTAAAAAGTCCGCCCACGCTTAGGCGTACATCACGGCTGGATAATTCACTGATTTGGGTCTTAATGAGACGTACCGTACATTCCGTGTGGCGCCGGATTAAATATAGCGTCACTTCAGTTCCTTCCGTGGATGTCGTAGAAGGCGACTAAGGAAATCAATTACCAGGAGGCGGGCAGCAGCGTCTTCCTGAGATTCCAACCGCACACTGCGATCGCCAACCCGCCCGCCAAGCGTGGCGATTATGGCAAAACCCTTCACGGTTAGAAAACCGTGAGGGAGGCCTACCTATGTCCTGCAGTGGGCGTCAAATGGCTGATGATGATAGGCCTCCACGGCCATTTACAATAAATATTTGGGCAAAATAATCGTAGAATCTACTGTTTCCAGAAGCGGCTCACCTGGCGCTCACAGCAGCGGACCTGGAACGTGAGCGAGGCCGTCCACTCTCCAAGTATGAACGGAATATGATGATCTTCAACTGGCTGCACACGCTGGATGAGGCGCAGCCCTTCTAGACCCGCCTTCGCAGAAGAGAGGCGAAGGTACTGGTGACCTCTGGACTCTGATGTATTGAGCTCGTTAGACACATAAAACAATCGGCAAAATAGACACACCACTCCTAGACAGAGTGTATCGAACGAAATTCCGCTCAAAAGCGAGGCGACACGCACACACGGCGAAGATACCCGAAGTTTTTTTTTACCTGCTGAATCGAAAACCATTTCGAGGCTAACATCCAAATAACTGTATTTTCTATGTTAGAGATGTTTATCTCAAAAGATGAGCTTTATTTTAGCTTTAATACCTATGACCTTCGTTTGACCTACTTAACATGTGACGTCACATGTTTTAGGAGTAAATGAATTTCAATTCTAGCAACACTACAGCTAAGGTTGTCAAAATTTGCTAGGGAGGTCTATTCACACGGCAAACGCAATCGCGCGACTAACACAGCAAGGGTAGCATATGACGTCACGCAGTTTAATATTTAAAAAAAAAATTAATAGTGTTTAACTTGTTGAATCACAAAAAAAACGAAATTCCTTTCTTAAAATGACTTATACTATCGAGAAAAAAAAATAAAAACTCAACTGTTTCAAAACTTTGCATTGCGAATTCAATGGGCACACGAAAAAGGCCTCGTGCTCAGTATTAGCTGAGGGTTTGCACCCGCAATACTGATTTTCGACGGTTCGATAACACGATGCACACTACAGCACTTTGTTACTTTTCAATACGATCAATAGCACAACGCCAATTATGTTGAAAATAACAATGGTTTTCAATTGATATTTTGATTGGTTAATGCGCTTGACCTGCAATAGCCTGCATTGAGTAAACCGACCCTATGAAGCGGACCGTCTTCGCGTATTGTTTCGCTTATCTCTAGCCGCGCGCATTGGCCAATGAGATGCCAATATTTGTTTCCCTAGGAGTTCGACTCCGGGAACGGAGTATATTGGCATGAAGGGTTTGTTGGGTCGGAAAATGCTCAGTTTTACTGTCTACAATACTGTTAATGCGTGGATTACCTCTAACGTGTAATTACTAATGTACATACAATAAAGAATATTCTATCCATCTTTCTAATTTGTACACTCAAGAACAAAAAACCGGACAAGCGCGAGTCGGACTCGCCCACTGAGGGTTCCGTACAAATTTGTAAGTACTTCCATATTAAAAAGTTCACGAATCGAGTCTCACAGTGTTTTTCCGAGCTTTTTTTTACCGAATTTCAGACTATTGTTTTATGATTTTATTACAAATGTATAGTTTTCCGATTTGTTACTTGACGGCCTCGTGGCGCAGCGGTAGTGCATCTGCATACCATGCGAGAGGTCCCGGGTTCGAATCCCGGCTGGGGACAAAAAAAAACCCCAGATCTTGGATGTTTACATGTTTGTGATGTCGTTGTTGCTGGTTCCCACGACACAGGGTATCCTAGTGTGGGGCCAGAAGCAATGTATGTGACTGTATGTAAATGTTTATGTTATGTTTGAATTTCATAGTTCTAGGTGAACGGAAAGTACACTATTAATTTTGATTCCCTTGTGTGTCGAATTATACGTTTTTTTTTTGCTGCATAAACGGCCGATTTTTTTTTCGTTAACTTAGAAGTTTGATTTTTTCACAGCTTCAAGGGACTGTATATAGTTTTAATTTCAACTCGGTACCTCCACGCGTTCCCGAGATAAAGGGTCTTGACATATAGACGGTGTCCGTCCGTCCAAGACGAAGTGACCCTATAGGGGTTCCGTTTTTTCCTTTTGAGGTACAGATCCCAAAAAAATATATATAATTAAAGTGGGCATGGTGCGATCTATTTGTATGAATATTTGCAAAAGTTTTCATTGTTCTACCGATTGTATTGAAATTAAATAAAAGTAACAAAGTACAATACATAAATACATACATAAACTTACGTATCCCAGAGGGGTAGACAGAGACCAGGGACTGCCACTTGCAAGGACCCTGGCACATCACTTTCGCTTCCTCAACATTCATTAATCGTTGCATGCACGCCCGCCCGCCGGATTCGGGTACTTTTTATCTTGCCCTTTGCTAGTAACCAACGCAACATTCCTTTCTCAATTCTAAAGTACAAGTTTGGGCATCATGCTATCAACAAGGGCCTTCTTATGACTCACAGAACATTAAAGCGAAAAATAAACGCACACACAAAGCCAGTTGTACGTTGGATCACGATTTAAAATATTGTTATCAATGTAATTTGTATACAAGGTCACCCCAGTACAATAAGAACTTAATTTAAGAAAAACGTAATGTTAAACCTATATTTTTATGTACCTTATTACCTACTTTGTGATATTTTTAATTGATACGCCCATGTTTCCAAAGGTGTAAACAGAAGCACCAATATTCCACGCTTTGATAAAAAATATGTTGGTCGGAGAACGCACTAATAAACACCTAAATATGTATTAAGTTTGTTTGTGATATATTTAGAATCTCTATCGTTCCAGTATTACGTTTTTTTTTTTTAATATATGACCAATGTATTTTGTTTCTTATCAGACTATAAATTAATTATTAGGTAAGCATTGAATGTTTTAATTGCTGTTGTTTACAATAGTTCCTAGATATATGTCTCAGTGTCATACCTGTATGTATAAGTGGTTTTCAAATTATTATTATTAATAAATATTTATACTTACCAATTTTAGATACTAAAACGGTGTTATTTAAAAAAACACAATTACCTTAAAACATTCCATAAACGCATTGTAAAATAGTCTGTGGTAGTCTTTCTTTTGTACATTCTGTGCCACAGACTAAAGGATGAAGAAAATAACACCGTAAAATACTCGTCCAAAAATACTGATTTCGAGATTGGATAGAGCCAAAGCGAGAAACTACCTATGTTCAAATGTTTTTACGTGTAGAGCTAAAAAGAAATGTTTTTAATTTTATTTCATAGAAAATAAACAATTTTTCTTTACACTAGCATTTTAAGAACTTTCCCTGTGCCGATGACCTTGAGCGTTTGGAAACTATAAATAATTCAGCGGTGTCATCTAGCGGTAAGTTGTTGAACTGCTGCACACGTATGTCAGCCTAGGTAGTATAGTCACAGAGGAAAGTATAGTAATCTCCGTAGAAAGGCGCGAGCGCGGCCGCACACACACACAGTTTCCAGGGAGTAACGACTAGCGCCACCGATGAAATAAAAAATCATAACTTCTTTTACAGATCGAATTTGCAAAAAGTGTCTGTACAATCTCTCAATCACGTCAATAGTTGTCTACGCCACATGCCCAACACTAGAAACGTCTGCCAGCACTACACATCTGTATTGTCTATGGTCGAACACGGAAGAAAGCTTGCTCGTGCGCAGCGCCTAATTGTGTACCGTGAAATATTTGTTTTCTCTTAAATTATAAAAGTCTACTCAAAAACGTGTTTCTTTGTTCTTTGCCTGAACAATAGTGATTTTTAGGACCCTTGGCCGTGTACTTAAGACAAACACCTAGGACTAGATAGCTTTAACGCCAATGAACGGCCGTTTTTTGCATAAATGCTATCTAGTACCAGGTTCTTTGTCGTGGGTCCTAAAGATCACTGTTAACACGATTTAGAGATTCTACGGACACTTTTTGCAAATACGGTCTGTAAAAGGAGATACGATTTTTTTTTATTGTTGGCGCTAGGTAGCACACTGGGTCCCCTTGAGATGAAAGTATGACCTAGGACAAACAAATTTATAATTGATATACATATATAAAATAACGATTTCTCTGAAGTATCAACAATTTGTTTATATGACGTCTCACGTCTGATTACCATGCCGGAGGTCGTGGGTTCGTTTTCCCCCTGGGGGGCGCCGTGCATTTGTACAAATGGCCTCAGCCTGGGTGTGTTTCCGTGTTTCCGATGTCCTCTGTTTGTCATAGCACAGAGTGTCCTAGTTTGGGACCAGGGCAAGTGATTGTGTTGTGTGGAAGCTATTATTTATTTATTGTATCTGGAGAAAAGCCGAATTAAATTTAATGTTATTAACTATTAGGATATTTTTTGCAACTCCCGATGCTATATTAAGGCTGTAATATAGATATGTTAGGTACTTACCCACCAGTGAATATTTATATCATAAAGTTTTTTAGCTTAGGATTTTAAGAAAGCCTGCTTCGGACTAGTTTTACTACGATCTTATTTGTAAAAGCACGATTCGTCTAGAACACTATAGAGGCAGTTTAAATTATGTGGTTAGGTTTTTCTCCTTATCGAAGACACTTTAAACTGCCTCTGAGGAGTGTTTTAAGGAATCGTGTTTTAATATATGAGGCCGTAATTGCTCAATAAAACAAGTCCGTACAAATGTTTTTGGCGGTAACGTGAACATAGTCAAACAGATCGTTTGCAGATCGCTTACTGTCTTTACGGTGTATGTGTGAGTAATTGACTACGCATCTCACTATTCTCACTACGTCAATTACTCACACATACACTGTAGACAGTAAGCGATGTGCAAACGATCTGTGACTATGTTCACGTTACCGCCAAAAAGATCTGTGCGGAGCAGACCATACACGGATTTAGTCTTAAAAAAAATGTACAGTTGTCATCAGTGCCCCTATAAAAAACTTTTCACGCGAGCATTCTAATGCGAAGACCAGCTGTCCGAAGACTGAAGAAAGTTTGAACTGTCTGTCGACAGTATCAACCTTTCATCATGATCAGCTTTTTGACGCCCACAGCAGGGCATAGGCCTCCCTCATGGCAGGCATAATTGCCATAATCGCCACGCTTGGCAGGCGGGTCGGCGATCGCAGTATGCGGTTAGAATCTCAGAAAGACGCTGCTGCCCGTCTCCTGGTAATGTTTTTCCTTAGTCACCTTCTACGACATCCACGGAAGGAAATGGAGTGACGCTATTCTTAATCCGGCGCAACATGGAATCAACCTTTATATTCAGGGTTATTACAATTACTGAATTAATTATTATGTGTAGGACTCTTGACCTCGCTGAAAATCAGCGCTGTAGGATCCTGTCCTTTTGCGAAGTTACTGGTTCTTGCTAAATGGGGTCCAGGGAATAACACTAGCGCCACCGAGGAAAAAAATATCTTTCATCTACACTCATATCATAATCGTCAAATTAAGAATTCAAAGGTAAACACATATTGACAGGCTTTAAACAATACATAACTTTAAATAAAATTAAAAAAAAAGTGTAATATAAAGTTACATCAAAGGTCAGATTTTTCACTTTATGTTACAGTAATTTTTTTAAAGTGTTGCTGTGATCACGGAACAAAACTTAAGTTTTTTTTTTTAATGTCAAAGTTGACTCTATGAAAAACCTAATTTCATTTTCGTGGTACCAAAAGTGCAACAAAAAAATACCTAAAATTGCGCGCGCGCAAAACAGTGCAGACGATTGAATGTCAAGATACTTTTGTCGAAATTGCGCCATTTTGTTTCAAAAATTTCATTATGAGTGTAGATAAAGTAGTGTATGAGACTGCACGTAACTTGGTATTAAAACACTCGCGAATGCTATTTAAAAAACTCGCCAAGGCTCGTTTTTTAAAATCTCGCTCGTGTTTTAATAACCCTCATTATGTGACAGTCACATAAACTACTATTTTTACAGATCAAATTGCAAAAAGTGTCAATACAATCATACACGATTGAAAGATTGTACTGACACTTTTTGCAAAGATCTTTATAAAACCATATGATCTCGTTTCCTCGGTGGTGCTAGTGTTATGCCCTGGACGCCCTTAAGATAAAATCTCGTAAAATACATTAGTCTCTTTTAGTTCGTAAGGCCGATTTGCACCACTTCTTAAATGTCACTTAAGTCGCCATTTAAATCGACTTTTGTATAAGGAATTTTAGTTAAATGCTGTTTTAAGCCACGTTTAAGAAAGTGGTGCAAGTCAGCCTAAGTTTAACATATTTTGTTCTTGGCAAAGAATGGTTATTCATCCGTTCAATTAGAGTTTGTGTTTGGCAGCAACTTTTGTTTTGTTTTTGAGTCCAGCAAGAGGCCCAGGTCCGATTCCCAGTGCGGGCATATACCTATGACTTCTTTTTCTAAGTTATGTACATTTGTGAAGTGATAGTATAGTAGCAATACCACTCGCTAACCGTGAAGGAAAACGTCGTGAGGAAACCTCAGTGTTTTAGGTATTCACACACCTCAGCGCTTGAATAGCCAATCCGCGGTGGGCACGCGTGATGATTAAGCCCATACTCTCTCTCTGAGAGAAGGCCTGTGCCCCAGTGGGACGTATATAGGCTGCTTATGCTATTCGTCTTACCAAAGTCGCGGCCCTAAATCACTGTGCTACATTATACATTTTTAAAAAGCTATTTAGAGGCAAAAAATTCCACCCATACCGGGACTTGAACCCGCGACCTCTGGCTAACCGTGCCAGGGCTATCCCAACTGAGCTAATGGGCAAGTGCAGGCATCGACGAAATTTTGAGCCTCTCTACAAACTTCTCTGTATTACGGCCCTCGTCGTTCAAGTCCCGGCATAAGTGGAATTTTTAGCCTCTGAATAGGTTTAAAATTGTCCTCAGCACGGATTAGTGCAACAAAAACAATATAATACATTATACTTTTTCAAGCATTACGTATCTCTCAAACAACAGCAGAAAAACCGTGAAAATTATTATTTTTTGTCAACATGAAAAATATAACAAAAAAAATTCGTAGAACAAAAGTTGTTGTAAATTACTAACTCTAACCGATGTTTCAGGAATTGCACGGACTTTTCTAAAATAACCCTGTATACCACGTGTGCATTTTAATATCAGGTACAAAGCCTATCGCAGTCTTTTATACTTGAGTGCATTCATGTAAAGGTGGTCGACTTGGTACCGTAACTAAGTGTTATTTTTGTCATCGTCACATGAATTTAATAATAATATTCACTTCAGAATAAATCTATCTAAGTTTATAGTAAGACGAGAAAAGTAAGGTTTATATTCGGATTAGCTTGTTTCATATTCAGCTAATTACAAATGAAAATGTGTCTAGTGTGATAGTGTGATATAAAGGTGTTGTAAGAAAGAGAAAATATGAAAATAATTGTGTACCTACTCCTACATTACGTATTTGTGACAAGAGCTCAAATAAATGAAATATTGACATTATTTTTGTGTATTTTATACCTCTGTTGGCGTATAATATATTAAAGACGGAGATGATCGAGAGTAATGAAATTATATTCATGTAGGTACAAGAGAAAAACTTTTTGGCAAAAGCGACAGGATTCTTTCACGGGCATTTAACAGTTGACGCTCGTTGCCATGGATTGGCAATATGCACGCGCGGAGTAATGCGCTGCGTCCGCTGCACGAGCCCGGTGTCCGTGGCACGGCATGGGTGGCGGAGAGGTCGCCACATCTCATTTCAAACTAGTAATTCTCTACTATATCCTATTCGAATACAAAAAAATGGATATAAAAAAAACTTAAGTATTTTAAATACAAGATGCTTTATTGAAAAACAAAAATATACCTTGGCACAAATTACACTTTCTCTGTCATAAAATTGTGAATTATAACTTAATGTTTTTATTATGAAACAAAATTTACAAATCTTACCAACAAATATCAATTTACATTAAATTTACAGTAAGAAGTTTGCCAAGGACTATTATTTTTAGTATTGATTACAAAAAACTAGTGAAAACCTTAAATTATTGAAATTATGTCAATTCTAAAAAGATTTATGGAAACATCCTATCAGCACACATTACATTACTTGGATATTTTTATTATAATTTATTCCAAAGAAGAGAATTCAATAAACCTTTTTGTAATAATATGCTGATAGCAAGATGTTACTTTTACCAAAATTACATTATATTTTTGGTAAGAATATTTATGTACTTATTAATGCAAAGGAAAACGTAAACGTCCAAACCTTTATTTTTTTTACTACGTAGGAATCTGATGTGTTTAATTTTAAATATTTTCACAAAATTATAAGTACAATAAGTTAATTCAGTGGTATGTACATGGAAATGAATCCTTATTACAGAAATATTTTTTAAGAAATGCAGTATAAAATATTGCTTTCAAAATGGCTGCCACTTAGATCAAAACGGCGGCAGAGTGCGCTGCAACCAAAATGGCACAATTTTTTTTACATGTAATTAAAGAAAAATTTACAGCTTTTGAAAACCCTGTTCACATATTACAAAAATGCACAACATATTTTTTAAGTTTTACGATTTGAACAGGGCTTGAAACATAGTTTTACAGTATAACGACCAATCACAGTAAAATTTTCATTTTTCTATTCAAATAAACTTGACGATAGGTCAACAGCAAATTTAGAGAAAAGTCTGATACTTTTTGTTTTAAAAAAAAAGTATGTTCCTTCAGATGCTGAAATATTCGTTTTTCATAGGAGATTCATTCAAACAGTGCTGGTGTCGTGACAGACGCCTGAGGATCGACTGAATATCCACTTTAAAATCGCTGACCGCCCCCGCGCAACGCTTGTGCGGTATATTACATTATCAAATATAATAATATTCGTAAAAAATATCACATTTCGATTAACGTGTGTATAAATTGTATATGGTCTATGGAGACTCGCATTGACAGAGTGCACTGTTTCCTAAGTTATTGATGCGTCAAGAGGTATTTCCACAATAAGTTGGCAAAGTGACCACTCAGTTGAATTGTATGTCAACAAGATCCAGAAAACAGTACACTCTGGCTATGGAGACTTGAACTATTGTAAGTTGTGGAGGAATCGGGGTAGTAGGTATGGTCTTACACAGAATAGTTAAGTTTTGTTTGATCACATAATGTGATTTAATATCTCCAAATTGGTCATACAATTATAATTCTAGAGAATTGAGTTTGGTGAATTAGCCAGACAAACACCACATATCTCAGACATAACTGAAATTGGATGTCATGGCAGTTTAATAAAATGTCCTTGGTCCAGTCGAAAATGCCTGAGGGGCGGTTTGACGACAGTGAAATAGAGAAAACTGGATGAATTACCCACTCGATTTGACTGCCCAGAACACGGCTCGCATGTGGTGTTTTTAGATGTCAAACAACAGCAGTCTCGGCATAAAAAAAGTCTTCTTCATTGTCTGAATAAGATCATACATACTCTGGGGGGAGTGGTTGAGGGGTGCTTATGGTAAATAAGTATCTATAACTGTAAGTATTTATTGCTAAAACTATTGTACGCTACGCGGGGTACTGTCTAGGCACGGTCAACATCAGTCTTATGAGTGCAGCCTGAGGGTACTTCCTTTGATTGGAGAATAACTGTAGACCGAAATTCGGGAACAAATTGTAATTGAAAAAACTTAACAACCGTTTTTCTAGTATAATTAAACCACTTCCAACGATATCATAACAGTTTAAAAATCTTAATGTATTTTTTTATTTCTCATACAATCTTGAAACACGAAGGAAAAATAAAAATTGAGAATTTTAAACTTTTTATAATTGCAAATGGTTTAATAAATTATACTAAAGAAACTATTTTCATATTTTGCATTATTTATGTCACGCATTTGTCTAAGCCAGGACTTCGAAAAGTAACAGTATTTTTTGTCTAAATTGTGCTTTGCTTGCTTGCAAAAGATTCAGTTAAACAAGAAACTGTCATATCAAAAATATATAAATCATTCATTCATATTCCCAAAATTAAGAATTTGCAAATTCTTAATTAGGACTAGCTTCACCATTTCTGTATGGATCTGTATAACTAGTATTTTTTGTGCTTCGAATTTTGCAGTCTCAGTTTCAGAGAACCAAGGGGCTTCAGTCAAAAACCACGTTAAAAAAAAAAGTTTTATGATTTTGCAAATACCTATTATTTTAGGGCTGGCTTTACCATCTCTGTATTTAGTATGTTTTCATTCAGATTTTGCTGTCTGTAATGACAGTTTCGGACCGAGGGCTTCAGTCTAACATCCCATAAAAAAAAAACACATCTTATGCCAATTTTTATCAATTGGCACATAGTATTTTAGGGACGGCATAGGACGACCAGCCACAAGATGGACAGATGACCTCATCCAAGTGGCAGGACGATGCTGGATGCAAGCCGCTTCCAACCGGTCTTTGTGGAAATCCATGGCGGAGGCCTATGTCCAGCAGTGGACTTCTTATGGCTGAATGATGATGATGATTTTAGGGACGTCTTTACCATCTCTGGATGATTAGTATGTTTATTCAATGGAATTTTACTATCGTTACTGACAGTTTCGAAGAATAACCTACGTCAGTCTCGAACCAGATCAAAGGAAGCACACCAGTTGGCCTACAAGTGCAGTGGCGACCCAGCGGATCCCCAAGCGAATCTTGTTGCGCGAGGCGCTAGAATCGATTCCCGCGCGGGCGAAAGCAGCGCGCGGGCACGGAGTTACCGGGCTTAAAACTATACGCTTAGAGGCTAATGTTGTGTGTCCGTTCGCTGTCACCACAAAGCCACATTTTGCTGACAATATCTCTGTGAGACTAACTAAAGTGGGTTTGGGCAGTTGGGCCTATTACTTTTGAATTTTGAAACAATAAACTCAAATTGGGGGTTGCTCACTAAATTTTAGTAGACCCAACACTCAGTGGTCTACTATGCCATCTGAAGATGTGCCATACAGAGTAACACATCTTCAGATGGTATGTTAGGTAGAACAGATGTTCTGTTGAGAAAGTGACTGCATCAATAGGACCCTGCAGCAAGTAGCTATTAATTGCCTCACAAGAGCGTGAGAAGTGGAAACCCCTTCTAAGAGCTCTCTGTCCCATATAAGAGGACATTATCAAAATCTGCTGTTTTTCACGATCAACTGCAGCAAATGTGACTATGTGGTAAAACAATTTATTTTACAGGCTTCATCTGCGATGAAAGAAAATAACATCCCTTAACAAACTACTTGCGTGAAAGTTATACGAGATAATGTATCATAATGGCACAGGGCAGTCTGTTCTGAAAATAGAGCCAAAATTCGAGCCAAATGACGAGAAACAAATTGTTAAAAAAAAAATTGGCAGAACAGTCTCACTTGGATTGAAAGTGGCAGTGGGTCCGTAAAACAGAATTAAATTAAGGTTTTCTTTGTACCACTTTTCCCCCCTTAAATAATATCTGTAAGGTTGCATAACATCCCCACAAACATCAAAGAGTCCCAGCTTGTGAGTTGTAAACGCAGCAAGGTTGGAGATGAATTAGGATAAAAATGGTGTAACACAATTTAGGGTCAATAATGTATGTAGAATCAAATCGCAGTAATAAAGCCCATAAAATATCAGTCAAAATGTGAGAAAAACAAACAACTATTATAAGTAACACTTAATACTAAGACAAAATCATAAGCATCCAGTTTCTTTCAGAAAACCCTCTGGACCTTGTTTCATAGAGACAATTAGTAATAAACTTACAACTGTCACTATTTTTCACCCAACCAACCAACCTATCGTGAAAGTAAGTTGGATGAAAAAGACTGACACTGAAACAGTAACTTAAAAACTAATTGTTGCTTATGAAATGGAGCCCTGTTTTGTGTATGGACAACTTTAATCTTCTTTCACTGTAGGAAATTTTTTAAAGAAATATAATCTACAGTAGAACGTTGATTATCCGAACTTCAACAATGGATGAATTTCGACAATTGAGATACTGCAGGATAATGAAATTCTAGACCTCGTGACGGACGCCACCAGTAATTGATGAACTAGTAAGTCAGATAATGAAGATGAACACATACCTGCTGCTTTCGAAGCATTTGTATGCTCAAAAAAATGCGGGACCTAGCTGCTAGTAATCTGGTGGCCTTGCTTCGGTAGACAAAGATTAAAGATTTTTTTACCGTAAATTGTACTTATTATGTATCTTATTTTGGGCTATCTACTTTGATTGGGTAAAACAGGTTTGATTGAAATAGGATTCGTACATAGGTACCATTCCAAAAAAAATTGCATTATTACATATATTCTGGGGTTATTATGGTTATTATTGGTAAGTAGGTAAATATAAGTAGACAGATAGATAGAATATTCTCTAAGTACATAGTTTGATTATCCGACAAAAACCGGATATCCAAACACCCATGTCCCCCAATTAGTGCGGATAATCAATGTTCTATTGTAGGTTCTTATTAACCGGTCTGACATTTTAAAATAATTTTGATAAAAAATAATTTAATTCTATTCATTTTCAATAATTCTTTCTCGAACTAAAACTTTTGTATACACTACACATTATTAACTTAATCTTAGAAATTGTTGGAAAAGCAGATCCGGGTCGGATTCTTTGAACAAAAATTCATGTAAGTGATTCTGGAATTAAGTTCATAAAAATCATTCAGTGAACAGCACACCTTTACTCATGTATCTAAAGATACTTCAAGAGTACGAATATATAATGCAGAAAACACCCTGCATGGTTTAGAGAGACAAGAATAAAATTGTTCCTTTTATATTTACTGGGCACTGATTCAAAACTTAACTCTCATGGTAGCTGGGTAGAGCTAGATTTTTACGTCCAAATATTTTAAATAGAACCGTTGTCCATCTACAAAACAATGCTCCTAATTCAAATATCACATTTAGGATTAGAACATCCATATTTTATCAACACTACAATGTTATTTCAGAATGTAAAATTGTCATGAACTCTTTCATCTGGATTATGACATGTGTATGATAAAAATAACAACTGTATAAGGTTGTAGTTTTATGAAACTCAACCCGGATCATATTGTAACAAGAAAATAGGTTATCCAGATCTCCTAAACATCAACTGCAAGGTCTTTGACAAAACACCTAAAACGGTGTCTCAATTAGGTAACAAAATCCTAAGAACCCACTCAAGAAAGTGGAAAAGCATACATGACATTCTTACATTCAGAACAATCAGCAATGGAAGTTGTGCATGGCTGTTGCCAAGCGGCGCCCTGTATTATGCTACGTAGTCCAACGGCCGGTTAAAGCCACCCTTTCTATTCATGTATTGTCGATATTTCCGCTTCAAAACGACATGGACATCGCCCTCAACGTTATCTTCGACTTTCTTACCTTTGGTCGTGTCGAAACCGCAGAAACCCATGACTTTTAGCATCTCTTGTTCCTCCGGCGACTTACCCTCGAGGTCTGCGGGCGTAACTATAGGCCTTTCGCTAAAGGTCTTCTTTGGTTTGGGCGCGAAGGACGTGGAAGGGCCGGGGGACGGCGAGCGGCGTCTTCGGGGCGACGGGGAGCGCCGAGGAGACCGGCGACGCCTTTCTAAGCTTCTGGAGCGTGATCTAGTCCTCGGCCTCCGTCGTTCTCGGTCCCTTCTGTCCTCACGACGCCTATCGTCTCGGCGACGCGGACTAGGCGACCGGCCCATTCCCAACCTAAAATTTCAATTAAAACTCTTGAATTTTGAGTGAAATTCCAATAACTATGCTTACAAATGTGATTGTAACTCACTGCGGTTTCGATTCGACGCGGCCAACTCGGCTCCTTTTTGTAAATTTAGATTTTTTGTTTCAACAGAAACGCACAACTCACATGACCGCCATTTTGAAAATAGAAGCTTTTTTTAAAACTCTTTTCTAAATTAGTGTTGCCAATTGCGAAAACTAGTTAGCATTAGTGTACATAGTCACTGAGTTAATTAACGACCTACAGGATTAAAAAATAGTTTTATCTACACTAATGTTGTAACATTCTACTTATGTTTTCAATACTTGACTTATAATTACTACTGTTATAGCGCAGACAACAAAACACTCAATTTAAGCAATTTCACATGATGGTATAATATTCACATCGATATCGTAAAATCTCATTATAACATCAATAAAACGCGACCAACTTGATTGCAGGGCCAATCAGGTTGGTCGCGTTTTATTGAAGCGCGCAGCTGCGCTCTCATTGGTTAAATTTTAATGGCGGCAAAATCACTGTGATTATACACGTACGCGTGAATTTAATTTTTAATTGCATTAGTGAAGATAAAGTAGTGTATGCAACTGCATATAACACGGGTATTAAAACACTCGTTACTATTATGAAACTCGCTGCGCTCGTTTCATAAACTCACACTCGTGTTTTAATACTCTTCATTATATGACAGTTGCATAAACTACTATTATAGCTCTGAACAATCAACATAAAAGTTTCTCTTCGAATATTTTTCTTACGTAATAATCCGATTATACTATTTATTAAAAAAAAAATCACATAGAATAGTCCACCTCACTACTCCCCTATTTAAAAAAAACAGAACTGAACGCCATCATTAGCAAAGATTCTATATTGTAATATTCCGCCGCTTGTAACTTGGAAGACTTATACAATAAGTTATTTAGTCAATTAAGAGCGTCACACACAGCGAAGATACGATAATATTTTATCTTAAGATTCTATATTGTAATATTCCGCCGCTTGTAACTTGGAAGACTTACAAAATAAGTTATTTAGTCAATTAAGAGCGACACACACAGCGTATCTTAAGATACAATATCGTTCGCCATACAATTCAATGGACCATCACAGATGACGAAGATAATACATATTTTCATATTGTATCTTAAAATAAAATAGTATCGTATCGTAAAATATTATCGTGTTTAACTCTAAAAAGACTGAGGCAAGGCGCGTGCTTGGTCAGTTGTTTTTTGACACATAGCTTACTGAACTGGGCTGAGCGTGGACTGAATCAATCTCATTTGATCAATTGCTGCTTTCTTGTTTCTCTTTCTTCATGTAATTTGGTTTATATCTAAATGATGGTTATCACCTGTGAACTGTTTGCGTTTTATCTAATTTACTTCTAATTGTGAAGACTTTTAATTGGCTTAGTGTGTCCTAATTTTTCTATGTATTATAACCTTGTAATAGCTGTTTGGTTTCCTAGAAGCTAAAATAAAATAAAGTATCTGCGCTTGTGTGACGCCCTATGGTCTTCTTCATACTTCTCTTAGACACTTTTGTTGTAGAGTAAATTTTTGAGGATATGTTTAAACAAATGGCACGTTCAATTCACGATGCGTCGATGGCGGCAGTCGCCTCTCAAGTAAGTTCAAGTAAAAATATTTTACACACAAAATTAAATTTTTACATCACACGAAAAATTACAACTTACAAAAAAGTAAGTTCAAGTAAAAATATTTTTCACATAAAATTATATGTTTATATCACACGAAAAATTACACGTCACATTAACACATTAATTATAAATCGTGATTAATTGCAATGTTTTTCTGACCCCCTTTCCCCGGCTCTTTTTCAAACATCACGTGATTAGAGGATTTTCATTATATTTTGAAAAGTATTATATTTTATTGCACACGAAACAATCAACACGAAAACACGAAACAGTCATCCACAGCACACTTAACATGACATTACTCAAAAGAAATAGTATGTACAAAGGCGAGCATTCGGCATTCGGAGCATTCTGTAATAGTGCATTCGGACCAGAATTAGTGCAGCCACCTTACCATATTTTTTCTATTCTGGCAACAATCGTGCGTCAGTGCCGCCCTCTCTCTGTCATCTTGCGCATGCAGCGAGCGATAGCGACGCTATACGCCGCGTGCGGAGAATAAGTGAAACTCGTTCGCCGACATCGATCTTATGCGGAGACGAGCGGACGGCTACTCGCGAACGAATTTTATTGAAAAACGCTTATTACGCGTTATGTCGGTGGTGCTAGTGCGTTAAAACACAACATAAAACTCTACTGTGCGTGTTTTAATTATGTTCTCGTGCCCTTTTTACCCCTAGTGTAAGTTACATTGGTACTCTGTAAAGTGTGCTGTGGGTGACTGTGGAATTGGTCCAACTCCACTCGGAATCGACTGTCGGTATGTAAAATCTGTTTATTCTGCTTTCTTTCGCACGCTCCTGTATATATTTGCCGTAAGATCGTCTCCAATCAGGCGTGTAATGAATATCTTGTGTCGATTTGATTTGGGTGTGTCTGCTGAGGTGAACACTGGCTTCGTAATGGGGCCGTTACGTTTTTTTTAGAATCAGATCCAACATCAACCGGCGACGAAAACCGTGTTTATTGTGTGCCTATTTGCATTCGTGTAGCTATCGCTTTATTCATGAGCTTTTCGTCAGAAAACCTTTGGGTGTCTCCAGTGTCGTGATGATTTCTTTTCAGACTTGTGTATAGGTACATACATGTTTAATTACTATACAAAGTTAGTTTAGGTTTTATTTGGGCGTTAGCACACATCAATTTCTTGTTATCTATCTCAAGAGAACGATGATGTCACTTCGGCCGGGCGTATGCGGGGTATAACTCGCCAAAATTGCATAGGACTTTTATCCGCGTCTGATAGTTTCGTAGTGGAGGTTTTTCATTCAGTCGGGTTACGTCCGTATTGAAATTTCGAGGATGACCCCTTGGGTCAGTCAAGATTAAAATTACCTTCTTTGTTTGATTAGATTGTATAATTATGGTAATTTGTGACTCACAATTGCTCATTCACAATATTGAAGTTTTGTTACAATAATCGTCCTAGAGACAAAAATAAAATTTATCTTTTTTGTTAAAAACTAAGCTTAAAGTAAAAACTACTTTATAATAACTATAACTTTTAATGATCAATATGCTAGAATTTCTGAGCGTAGCTTCTTATAGCGGGGCTCAAGTTTGGAAATTGCCACTCTCATCTCTTCCTCTACAATGCAGAACTTGCACTAAAAAATGTTTCAATATAATCAGAGAGACCATGTTAAAAGATAAATAAAAGTGGTATTTTTTCTGTACGTCTAATACTTTTCATAATATAAACTGGCGAAAAGTCAATATAGTCACCTGGTACAAACACGTGCCATACAAATCGGGCTCATAATATGAAGTCACAACTTTCATGTTTGTCAATATTTGAGTTTTACGAGATGCATGAATATCCTTATAAGAAAACGTTTAGAATGCAATGAAAAATCTAAATGTAATAAGGTTTTTTTTTATTAGAATAACTTTATTTTTCACATTGTGAGCCGGAGAAAATATTTAGGTAGGTACATTGTTTTATTTAAAAAATTTTCCCTATTTTTATATGATTTCTATGGTATAAAAGCAATTTCACTCCAATTTAAGTCATACACAAGTGAGGTGTAGAATTGTGTTGAACAAAATTTCAACTATCTGTCCTTTATTATTTGAGAATCTCACTGAGATCGCTGAGAGTCACGCACATCATCATAAGCAGCCTATATATGTCCCACTGTAGGGCACAGGCCTTCTCTCAGGAAGACAGTATCACACACATACTTAAATTTTAATTTTTTTGTCTCTTAATCTCGTCAAATCGCTCAAAAAAGGTACGGACGATACTTTCGGTCTTATTTATAAAAACACTACATCTTAAGACACTCCTCAAAGGCAGTTTAAGTAGTCTGTGGTAGTTTCTCAGTCATTTCAATCAAATTTGACAAGTGTTAAAACTCTTAGTCTAAAACTTAAAACTGTATTAAACTAGTCTATGTCATCTAAATAATCTTTAATTTAATATTAAGTAGTCCTTTTTGCAAAAAGTGTGCTTTACACATTTTTTAAACCCCATTTCTGGCAAAGCCCCGTTTCCACAATCTTAGCACACACAGACTGTGTGAACTATTTTTGCGACTCTAAAGTTACTCGTTTCGTGTACACCGATCTTAGTGCAAAAAATTACTGTTTTCATGAGAGTGTACTAAAATTGTCTGTATACACGATATGAGTAACATCTTACTAGCTGAAATACGTCGCTCGGTAGTAGAGTCAGTAATATGCGGCTTAAGCTTGATGTATCTTCAAGGACCTTATTGTAGAATTTTTAACTACTCCCCATAAAGGATGTGTAATTAACCTCTTCCAGTCTTAAATCTTGAATTATTATTGTATTTATTTATAGTACATATGTATTTACCTAACCTAACCTAACCGTGTGGCGCCGGATTTAGAATAGCGTCACTCCATTTCCTTCCGTGGATGTCGTAGAAGGCAACTAAGGAAATCAATTACCAGTTGATGGGCAGCAGCGTCTTCCTGAGATTCCAACCGCATACTGCGATCCCCAACCCGCCTGCCAAGCGTGGCGATTATGGCAAAACCCCTCATGGTTATGAAAACCACGAAGGAGGCCTATGACCTGCAGCGGGCGTCAAATGGCTGATGATGATGATGACATATGTATTTACATTGTGTTGGTTACCTACAGTTGGCAAGTTACTGATGTTTTTCCTGACATACATGAGTTCTGATAAATATAAATTAATAGGTAGATCAGATTACAGTGATTTGCAATATTTATTTTCCAATAACTTGGCCTGATTTGGTTCGGAAAGAACTGCCGTGTCTAGATATCACCACTTTTTGTTATCTAGGCCATTGATAAGTTAAAGAAATTGTAGGTTTTTTACGTTGCTTTTGCCTATATTATATCAACATAAATACATAAACTCACGTCTGTATCCCAGAGGGGTAGGCAGAGGGACTGCCACTTGTCATGATCCCGACAGATCTCTTTCGCCTCCTCGACATTCATTAGTCGTTACATGCGCGCACGCCGGTTTCGGGTACTTTATCTTGCCCTCTTTGCTAATACACCCGCTATTTGGTCGAAGTATGCCCGCCTGCGACGTCCCTTACCGGCCCTTCCACCTACATTCGCTCGGTATATTTGTTTCGTCAATCTTGCTTCATCCTCTCTACATGTCCAAACCAACGCACCATTTTATATCAAGTATCTGCCTATTTATTGAGTTTAAACAAGTGTTTGTGTTGATTAACCCATTTGGAGCCAAACACAAATGGACAATAATTTTAAAGGAATTTCTTTATTAGGCTTTTCTTAGCACTAGAAATAATAAATTGAAAATGAAAAAAAAAACTTAAATTAACTTTTCAGGATTTTACAGGGGTGTTCCCATAATGGTACAGTGGCCACTTAGGTGTGAAAAATGACAAAGCACGATTTTTCAATGCAAAGAGTTTTCTTGCATTTTTTACAGCCCCAGCGGCTTCTTTTGTGGCACACAACACACCGCACTCGTTTAGGAAGTTTTTCAGGAGCATGATCAGCTCCATCTAATTGCAATCCATCAATATTTGAAGAGGAAGGCCGAGCAGAAGGTCTTGCATTTGATTGCCTGAGATAAAATCTGGCTATACTGCGTCGAAATAACAATTGATCCATATCACCATCTTTAGCGAGTACATATAGTCTCCAGGCATTCGATATTGCCATGTCAACCATATAGGTGAACAATACCCACCACCACTTCTTGCCATGGATGGAAATTCTGTAAAGCGCTATTGACTGGTCCATCTCGTCCACTCCTCCCATGCCTTTATTGTAGTTTAGGAACAAGTGAGGTATCTTCATATCAACTTTTTGTTTTCTTTCCGGACACCACCTCTTTACAGTCCCTACTGGTTCATATGAATCGTAATTGGTGGCCATTGTACAAATGCTGTTATCTTTCCAACGCACCAGTAGAAGTTCGTTGTTTTTGTCAAACCTGTAATCAAATTCTGGTAGCGGACATTTTTTGGTGCGGTTTTCACGTACGGTTCCTGTAGCACGGTAACCTAACTGTCGTAAATCATTCAGCAGGTCACAACTTGTAAAAAAGTTGTCAAAGAAAACTTTATGCTCCGTCGCATTCGTGTTCAATTTTTGTAGTAGCATTTTTACCACTCTGGTGCCTAATGGCTCAGTGGTGGAAGCAGTAGATTTACCACAGTAAATATCAAAGTTGTAGCAATATCCAGAAGAACTAGCTGCAGCCCAATTCTTGTACCCAAATCGCACAGGCTTGCCACGAATAAATTGCTTTGCTGAGTGGCGGCCATAGTACTTTACCATAGATTCATCTATAGAAATTAATTCGTGGAAAACATTCCACTGTCCAAACTTCTTTATGAGAATATCTGCAAGATTTCTTACCTTGAACATTTTGTCAGTTGTGTTAGGCACGTCGTTATTATCAACAAGGTGTAGGTTTCTTTTGATTTGCCTAAACCTAGTTCTTGACATAGCCTTTGAAACTAAATCAACACCGATATCCTCATCTAAAGACCAGTACATGGATCCTCTCGGCAATTTGTGATAGCCCGACAGTATCAGTATCCCAAAAAATATCTTCAGCTCAGCAGTCGTGACACTAAAACCGTGCCTATTGTTTTGCCTGGCGTACAAGTTTGAAAAGTCCAAAATCATTTGATATACATCGTCGTCAAAAAGTTTTTCAAATATTTGGACTGATGTCAATTCTTTCAGGTCTTCTTTTACACGTTTCTCACTCTCTGAACGAAAGGTTGTTTCTTCGTAAGTCCTCGAGTAACTTGGGGCACACTTTCGCCAAACTGGGGCAGACAGTGCTGATCGGCTTGCGGTTACAAGGGGCTCTTCAGGTTGGGCTAAAGTTTGGGTTCGAACCCTTGATCTTTTTGTGGCCAACGGCTCATCATCACTGCTGTTTTCTGTATCCGAAAGATTTCCAACGCTATGAACAAACACTTCAATATTTCCAGGAACATCATTTGGTAAATTTGAAGGTCGCAAGTCTTCTTCAAAACCCTCTTCTTCGTCAGTAACGACACTCGGCTCTGGCGGAATAATAGCCAAATCATACTCCGCGCCGTCATCACTATCTTCTAAGATGCTATTTATGGCTTCTTCTAATCCTCGAAAGTTGTCATTCGTACTAAAACGTCGCTTTCGGTTCATCTCGGAATCCTAAAAAAATATAGTATACTTGTAGCCGTTGTACCCAAAATGGCACACTAATATTTCAGAGGTTATAACTTTGAACAGACATTATCAATATAACTGCAAATGCTTATTTACGTATAGTTATTCATTGATGTTCACATGAAAATAAGTTTTTACAATGTAACATTTTGCCTACATTACGTAATTATTGAAATAATGTGCTTACCTCCACACTTGTCTTGAACAGGAAAATCAATTGATCAAAACCAAAAGACCACTAATCGCAAAACAATGATTTCGTACTAAACTTCTCTAATGAACTTTCCACTATCTAGAAATGTAATGAATTGCCGACTGTTGTCAACAATTTTACCTCCCACCCTCTTTTTTTAAGTGTTCCCATATCGGTACATCGGTCATGAATGGGTTAAGCGAAAGAGGTTTGTGAGAATTGTTACAAGTGGCAAACCCTGGTCTCTGCCTACCCCTCTGGGAACAGGTGTGATGTTATGTTATGTTTTTATTTCATACGTTTACAGGTGACTGATGAGGTGATGATGATTCAGCTGATGACTGAAGCGGTGGTAGCCTAGTGGGTAGAACATTGGACTCGGAAGCGAGAGACCCAGGTTCGATTCCCAGTGCGGGCATGTACCTATGACTTTGTTTTCTAAGTTATGTACATTTGTGAAGTTACAGTAGCAATACCACTCGCTAACGGTGAAGGAAAACATCGTGAGGAAATCTGAGTGTCTGAGCTATTTACACACCTCAGCGCTTGAAATCACCAGTCAGCGGTGGGCACGCGTGGTGATTAAGCCCACTCTCTCTCTCTGAGAGAAGGCTTGTGTCCTACAGTGTTACGTATATAGGCTGCTTATGATGAGGTAACAGGTTTTTAACTACCTGTTACGAGTTGACATTTCATAGGTGGGCTAGAAAAAAAACCAAATAACAATGTCAACAATTTGTTAACAGATAGATTGTAAACAGAGAACCCTCGTAGGGTTGAAATAACTCTAATGCCCGGTTCTTATATTTGACGAATCGTTATTGGCAATCCGTAACTTATCCTTAACAAGCGTCCTGTAACTTAAATAGCTGGTTGTTGTTTAAAAAATTGTTAGGAACTTTACAAATTGGGTATTTGACAAAATATCAAATGAATTACTTTTAAAACGGAATTTTGTATGAAAATATTGGTTTATCACGTCTTATTTCAGAGCACTCTTTTTATGTTTAATCGATTTAAAAATTGTAATAACTAGTAATTGACTAAGATACATTTTCCGAGATATTTTGTAATTTTTATTTTAATCGAGCATAATTATGAAATAATTTATTGTTGATCGTGTCGAATACCGAATTGTTATCACCATACATTTATCGCACTGTACGTTATTCGAAACCGTTTTTAAGAGGAATACTTGAGTAGACATTTTAACCATCTGTAAGAAAAACGAGTCGTTCTTGAATATAGGAACCGGGCATTAGAAAGCAGGGTTGTGACTTGAAACGCATGCACGTAAATATTTAAGAAAACGCGAGAGTGACTTTTAGGAATCTTTTTTATTCGTCGTTGTCTTTGACATAGTCCTTTTTAAATTTTTAAAATATTAGACATATATAGAAAAAGTATAAAAGAAGTAAAAACATAAAAAAGGTTGGTTGGTCGGTCGGCAACATGACTCTAGATGTCACTAGTACTAGTGGTATATTTAGCTATGCTCTGTTAAGGTAAACTGTAACAGTGTACACCTATTTACACCATTTTTGTTATTGCCTTCATTCTGTCCTATAATTTTAAACTCAAAATTTAAAATTTAATTTTTTGATGAAACCGCTGTTGGCAAGATTACTTGTGATTATCCAATTACCTGTTTTTATTATGTATTTCATGGAAGTTTTCTGTGCATCATCTCAATATTGAGGTTCTACTTTATAATTTTCTTATTATTTACATCAGGAACCCTTCATCCTATACCAACCCTCGCTTCAAAGTTACATTTTCACCCATATTCGAAGACTAAAAGCTACTCGACTCAATACTCAGCGGGGATAGTTGAGGCATTTCCTTGAGGTAGTATTTCTAGGTCGGTGAACTGAAGCACAAAGTCCAAAACACAAAATTTTGAGGCAGTGAAAAAGACCTATCATTAAATTACCCCATAATTTATTATCTTTATTACATTAATGGAGAGCTGTCAGGAAACAATGAATTGAATGTGCATGTTTTACAAAAAATAAGCAAACTGCTACATATTTTAATCACTAATGTTTTATAGAACAGTAATTTCATGTCAAATTACCTTATGTGCTTTACCCCCGGTTTCTCGTACACTAACAAGCTGTTAATCTACTGTTAACAGCTGTCAGTGGTTTTTTTTTGTATGCACTCGTTCAATTGACAGCTGTTAACAGTAGATTAACAGCGTGTTAGTGTACGAGAAACTGGGGGTTAGATTTTGAGTGTACTCGAGTGCAACCAATATAGTCCGTGGTGTAACTCTAGTGAGAATTTGGTTTTTCATGTTGGCAATGGCGATGTGATACCAATTTAGAGATACCTATTTAGAGGCTTTTTATAAATAATAGAAATCACAATTAGGTACTTAACATAAAGACACGCGTGAAAAAAAAAGTCTATGGCAATTTTTGATTTTTAATTTTAGAAAACACCATATTAGATATACAATGCAGACAAAATAATTTCCTTAACTATAAAAATAATTACATCTCTTAATATATCGGCCGTCATCATAGATATCGTCGATATTAATTTGTACATTTTAATTTTTGTTATTAGTACTAACATAGGGGTAAGGACTTTTTGGTAATAACGAATTATTTTTTGAGATTCATAAAATTCATTCACCCGAAACCAGCGCGCGTGCATGAACGACTAATGAATGTAATAACACAGATATTAGAGTAACACCCGTATTTCCAAGATATTCCTCAATGGTGCTCAGTCTCCCTCGTCTCCACTCTTTAAATAATTAAAACTGAATAATTAAAACTACAGAACTTTTTACTTTTCAAAATCAATGGACGAACAACAATTTTATTCCCGCGTTGTTCTGTGGTTTTTTTTTTAATAAACAGCTTCCTATTTGCAAGCCAGTTCGAAATTTAAATAGAACCTTTGATAAGTTACCTCCTTGGTTGCCATGTTTCGGAGTAAAAGATCGTTCCATTTTTAAATTACACGGCCGATATGAATTTACTATGAAATATAAAAAAATAAAAAATAAAAAATACTTGCTATCTCCAAAACTTGACATTGGCAGAATCCTTAGGGTAGCCATTAATTAAGAATTGAATTGATTATTTGGCAGCTAAAACACGACAGCTACGGATTTTTGCAGGCCGCTTCTCGCATGCATTTTGCCAGTACAGCAATTTCGTCTTATCTCAAAGAAGGTTGTCAAAATAATGCTTACAAGCATGTTTCATAAAAATTGGTCACTGGTAGTCTTTCCCTTTAACGCAGACTGTTCATACTGTGTTTGAGGAGTGTTTTAAGGAATATTTTTATAGATAAGACTGTAAGCCTTTACCATAAGAACACCGTTTACTTAATCAGATGTGAAATTTATTGTCTTAAAGGTGATTTATTTGCACGAATAAAAATACAAGTATGCAGACAGCAAGAATTTGTTTTTCTGCGAAATGTAATCTCGTGGAAAACGAATGCTTACTACAGCTTATTTCCTATTCGCAGGATGCATGATTGCATATGACTAAGAAATCATGGCTTCGCTCCAAAAACAGTTGTGTGTGCAGTGGGGAGTCCCAGTTCATTTATTAAAATAACATTAGGTATTTCAATGTATTTAGGTGGAATGAGGAAGCTCAAACAGGCTTATATAGGCAAATAAGCAATTCTTTTATTATTAGTTGTAATGCAACTCAATTTTTCTTGGAAATGAGTTGAATAAAAAATAAACATTGCATGTTGCCGCGAGGCCGCCATCTGTACTCTTAGGTTAAGAAATATCTGTGTAATTTCTATTTTTATGTACAATAAAGTGCTCTCTATCTATCTATCTGATCTGCATTAACAGGCTAGTAAATTTGACATGTGATTAATGTCTTCTCTTTTCCTTCAGGGTTTTTCCGTCATACGGTTGTCTGGAAGAAATTGCTATTAGCAATAGGGCCCCCAATCTGTATCTTTGTATTAATTAATTTCATACAAGGTCTATCTGAAAGCTACTGCGTCCCAAGTGTGTATCGCGTATGAAACAAATCGAAAATGTAAAACTATCAACACTGCGTAGGAATAAAACCCGACAAATGACTTAAAAAATTACTGACTTCACATAGACGTATTAAGGTCTAAGCGGGGGGCTCACCCCTGAGAACCTAACATCAAGGACCCTGGACTAAATTGAAAGACTAACCCCCGGTTTCTCGTACACTAACAAGCTGTTAATCTACTGTTAACAGCTGTCAGTGGTTTTTTTTTTGTATGCACTTTGGTCAATTGACAGCTGTTAACAGTAGATTAACAGCGTGTTAGTGAATTAGAATTGTTAGAAACCGGGGGTAAGTTTGGAGTATTTTTTTGTGGATTTTTTCTCCTAAATGATCTTGATTTTTAAATGAACACCTAATTTAACTTGTAACGTTCATTAAGTCGCACTTTCTGTGTTTGAATAAGAACATTTTGATTTTAGAATCTAATCGCTCGTAGCCCCGGCTGCCTGAGTGATCTTAAACGATCACGAAGGTTAAGCTACACAGGGCGCGTTCAGTGCATGGATGGGTCGCTGTCTATGCCTAACGCTAGTGGCATTTTTCCGAGCGGTTCCGTGCTTCGCAAGGCACGTTAAGCTGTTGGTGCCGGCTGCCGTCGATAGATGGCAGTCGTTAAGCCAAGTCAGAGGCCTTAGGGCGGCTTGACAACTTCTGACAGTAGACGAGCCACTAGTCTACAAGCCTCCACCAATCCGGACTTGGCCCCCGTGGTGGAGTATGGCCTATACCTTCCTCAGAGAAGAGACCCGTGCCCCTCGGTGGGGACATAATGGGTTGATGATTTATGCCAAAAACGGCCGGCCGTCAATGATATTTAGTCCTAGATGTTTGGCCTTAAGTCGCTTGTCGCAGTATTTTTGAATAAAGACATGTATTTTTTAATATTAGGTTTTGGCAAGTAGACAGACATCATTATTTGTACTGTGTTAATCCGCGGTGGGCACGCGTGGTGATTAAGCTCATACTCTCTCTCTGAGAGAAGGCCTGTGCCCTACAGTGGGACATATATAGGCTGCTTATGATGAATTTGGTCCCACCCTTCGGGTACGTAACTCTAAGAAAGCTTTGAAGCTCTACAATCGGGTGAATAATCCGTAAGCGTTTTTATCCGAACCGTCTTACAGAACCGACGTAATGTTGGCATTGGCGCCCAGCCAGCGCGGCAACCTACTTGTAGCAGTTCTAATATTTTTAGTGAACCAACTTCACACAAATGGCAATAAAATTCGACCCGAAGCGGGATTCGGACCCCGCCCCGCTTCTAGCATCCCATACGAGCGCTGCGGTGTTCTAAAAACATGATTCCCCAAAACACTCCTCAGAGGCAGAGTGAATAGTCTATATAAGCATAATCAGTCTATATGAGTCCCACTGTAGGGCACAGGCCTTCTCTCAAGGAGATAGTATGGGCTTAATCACCGCGCGCGCCCACCGCGGATTGGCGATTTCAAGCGCTGAGGTATGCTCAGACACTCAGGTTTCCTCACGATGTTTTCCTTCACCGTTAGCGAGTGGTATTGCTACTATAACTTCACAATGTACATAACTTAGAAAACCAAGTCATAGGTACATGCCCGCACTTGGGATCGAACCTGGGTCTCTCGCTTTCGAGTTCGATGTTCTACCAACGCTCTTTATTTTAGTCTATGGTAAAGGGAAAAGCGTAACCACAGATTATTATTTAAACTGAGAAGTGTTTTAGAGAAATCGTGTTTGTGTGGATAAGATCGCTAGTCTTTAGGCGCTACCTACTGCAACAGCTCAGATAGTGAACGAACTTCACACACATGGCAAAAAAAAAGTCGACACGAAGCGGGATTCGAACCCCCGCCTCTAGTATCCCGTGCCAGCCCAACCCCTAGCTTCTCGTACACTAACACGCTGCTGATCTACGGTTAACAGCTGTTAATTGACCAAAGTGCATACAAAAAAAAACAGTAACTGCTGTTAACAATTGATTAACACCTTGATAGTGTACAAGAAACCGGGGGTCAGTCTTGTAGGCGTTACCAAAAGCTCTAAACGTCTATACACGTCACAACCTTTCTAAATGTAAGATTTCAATCTAAAACAGTCCTTAAATACTTACGTTAGAGACCACAATGCTAGTGCAAAAGAGCCCGTTCTGGTGTCGTTTTTACACGACACCAGATTTTTTTCAAATGTTTTCAAATACATCGAGCGAATGTGGATGGAAGGGCCGGTAAGGGACGGCCCAGACGGACATACTTCGATCAAATAGGGGATGTATTAGCAAAGGGCAAGATAAAAAGTACCCGAAACCGGCGTGCGTGCATGCAACGACTAATGAATGTTGAGGAAGCGAAAGTGATCTGTCAGGCGCGTAGCAAGTGGCAGTCCCTGGTCTCTGCCTACCCCTCTGGGATACAGGCGTGAGTTTATGTATGTGTTTGTATGTTTTCCAATGCCGGTCTATTAAAGAAGAATGTTTTTTCTTGGATTTTGAAGATTTTTTGGGTTTCAAGATCGGTTAAAAACTCATAATAATCCTGCAAATCAGCACAATGCTGAGTCAGATGCCGTTTGTGGAAACTTGGACACACCGCAGGACATACTCTGACTTTGCCCTGTTATATCTTGTATTTATGTAAATTGTTTTTCTTTTCCTTATTTGTAACTATGAGTGGTATGCCTTTTCTTTTTTGTGATGTGTTAAATTGTTACAATAAATGTCTTTCTTTCTTTCAAATAAGTTTGTATGTGGCCCTATTGGGTAGAACATTGGACGCGAAAGCGAGAGACCCAGGTTCGAGTCCCAGCGCGGGCATGTACCTATGAATTTGTTTTCTAAGCTATGTACATGTGTGAAGTTTTAGTAGCAATACCACTCGCTAACGGCGAAGGGAAACATCGTGAGGAAACCTGAGTGTCCGAGCTATTCACATACCTCAGCGCTTGAAATCGCCAATCCGCGGAGGGCACGCGTGGTGATTAAGCCCATACTCACTCTCTGAGAGAAGTCCTATGCCCTACAGGACGTATATAGGCTGAGTATGTGGGAAACTCTTCAAAGGAATCAAAATGTGTAACTAAGGACGAGTCACTAGTGCGCCAAGTCATTATCATTGGTCATTACATTAGCGCCCGTAATTGTAGACAAAAACTTATCTAGGGATAAACTAGTAAATAACTGATTGACAGGATTGTCAGTAATACAATTTATCCATGGATAGCTTGCAATGTAAGGCAATATAAGCAAACCCACCAAACTAAACTAAACATCATGAAAGCAGCAGCGCAATACACCACATACCTTGTGGTTGCGCAAACGCATGAAAAGTTCAAACTTATCTGCCGTTTCGCAGACAAAACTAACCGGTCGCGATATTTACGCGGGCGCAGGCAGACTGGGAGCTAGCATTTGGAAGCGAGCGGAATAAAACGGGGGGAGGGATTTGTGTTTTTTTATTTTATTTAGCCTATATACGTCCCACTGCAGGGCACGGGTCTTCTCACAAAGAAAGGGCTCGTTTACCGCGCGTGCCCACCGCGGATTGGCAATTTCAAGTTCTGAGGCATGGAAACACACCAGACACTCAGATTTCCTCACGATGTTTCCCTTAAAAGTTAGCGAGCGGTATTGCTGCTATAACTTCACAAATGTACGTAACTTAGAAAACAAAGTCATTAATACATGCCGGGTTTCGAACCAACGACCTCCCGAATGTGAGGCCGGCGTACTACCGCTCGGCTACCACCGCTCTACTTTTCTGAGGCGTACAATACCAATATCCCGCGATGTACCAACTTTGCGATACACTGACTTAGCTCGCAGTGTAGAGCCGCCCGCCCTGTAGCCATCCTCAGACCGGTCCCCGCGTAAAAGCTCTCGCGAGATGTGTACAAAATAAAATACACTATAAAGGTATACTTTACCGTCTGCGACGCGTAACGGTAACGTCGGCTCGGATTGTGTGCCGAGGTCCTACTTAGCGTTTGCGATTTTAAGTGGCTTTTGATAAGTTCGTACGTCATTGTAATGCAGTTTTCATACAGTTGACATATTCACGAGTTGACACGTCTATTTATAATCATGTAGGTACAGCGATATCATTCCGATATAAAAACCTAACTGCAAAGTGGGTTACTCGGGGCTGCAAGTGATGTAAATTACTTCAGCCAGATGTCGCTGCCTGTACGTAATGCAGTGAAGTTTGTAAAGAGGCTCGAAATTTCGCCGATGCCTGCACTTGCCTATATAAGCTCAGTTGGGAGAGCGCTGGCACGGTTAGCCAGAGGTCGCGGGTTCAAGTCCCGGCATGGATGGAATTTGTAGCCTCTAAATAGTTTTTTTTTTTAACGTTTATTGTCATCTTCTTCCTCGGTCCCTGAATGCTCAGGATCGCGACCACATGTAGTTTCATTCCACAGACTACGATCATAGGCAGTGTGGACCGCATGATGAATACTGCCGTCCGCCTCCTTCCTCACTGTGTCTGACCATCGTGTAGGTGCTCTACCACGAGCACGTCTGCCCTCCATTTGGCCCAAGATGATTTGCTTCTCCAAACAATGCCGGCAGCCTGACAGCACTATCTATCTGTTTATCCATGGGTAAGCTCTGAGCAGTGGTAGCGGGGCGATAAAACACCGGCTTCTCATTAGGGAGGTCGCGGTTTCAAATCCTGGCGTGTACCAAAGACTTTGCTTTCTGATTTACGTACGTTTGTGAAGTTGTAGAAGCGATACCACTCGCTAACTGTGAAGGAAAACATCGTAAAGAAACCCTAGTGGTCTGATGTATTTACATATCTTAGCGCTTGCTACGTACAAAAGCCCAACTATGAGGCTAAGTGTGGAAATCTCAGGTCTAACTAACTGTGGGTAAGCTCTATCCAGTGAATAAGTCCAAAAAGGTCTTGAACCATGACATTTGTAGAGGTATCTCAATGGTTCAAGACCTTTTTGTCTATCACACAAAGTATCAATATACATTCTGTAATAGACGACCCTGTCAATCAGCTGTTTACTCGTTTATCCCTGCATAAGTATTTACTTACTTATCTAGTGATTTGTCGGAAGGTGTCCGAAGTGGCTTCTGATAGGTTTGTACGTCCATGTGATGTAGTTTTCGTAATTTAGACGTCTTCTCGAACTAACACACTTATTGATAAATAATACTAGCTTACAGATTTGGAATTGATATGTAATATATAAAAAAGTCTCGTGTTTGCTATCGCACTCCTCCGAAACGGCTTCACCGATTTTTGTGATTTTTTTTGTGTATTGTGTATTTGGTAGGTCTGAGAATAGGTCGTAGGCTAGTTAATATGGCAAAACAACGTTTGCTTGGTCAGCTAGTTTAATACAAAAATATTTGGAGGTGATATTTATTCGGGATCAAATAAAAAATTGAGAAGGCAACTTTGAATTCAACAAAGGAATAAAGTTAACGTCATCATCATCATCATCAGCCATTTGACGCGCACTGCAGGACATAGACCTCCCTCATGGTTTTCATAACCATGAGGGGTTTTGCCATAATCGCCACGCTCGGCAGGCGGGTTGGCGATCGCAGTATGCGGTTGGAATCTCAGGAAGACGCTGCTGCCCGTCTCCTGGTAATCGATTTCCTTAGTCGCCTTCTACGACATCCACGGGTGGAAATGGAGTGACCCTATTCTTAATCCGGCGCCACACGGTATAATCCGGCGCCACACGGTATTTCGAGTTTTTCGAGTTAACGTACCATCACCTATTTGATTTCAAACGACGAAATAATAAGCCCAAACTGTCTTTTTTATTATTTTTATGAGTTTTGACCAGCCATCGGATTAGGTAGAATATAAATATCCACGGTTGTAGAGGAGAGGAGGTGTTAAAACCACCAAAACTCCTCTCAAATTTGCTTTCTCTCAGCGCGTTGTCAACGCATATTAGCAGATTACAAACGCAAGAATCGTGTGCAAAGCTTCCAACGTGCTTAAGTTTGCTGAACGTTGCGTTTTACGCGCGTCCTCAGCGCATTAAAAAAACCGGCCAAGTGCAAGTTGACCTCGGGTTCCGTGCAATGCCAATTTTTTTATTTTGTCTACTTTTATGAATAAAATCAAAATTATTTATTTTACAATAATAACAAAATTATATTTGAGATCCTCATAACTTTCGTTTGATATATGACACAGTTAGGTTTACAAAACTTTTTTTTTTTATTTCCTAATTTGTCCTGCGAAAATGTCCCTTATTTTAATTTAAAAAAAAAAATATTTACATGGTACATCTGTGTTTAGGTCATAGGATTATACCGTCTCCTACCAAATTTCACCTGATTTGGTCCAGTACATTCGGAGCATATTAGCTGTGACAGACGGACGGACAGACAGACAGACGCACGAGTGACCCTTGGGTTCCGTTTCTTTTGGTACGGTGTACGGCACCCTAAAAATCATCGGGTGCAAAGGCTCTAAAACAATCCCGTTTTTTAGGGTTCCGTACCCAAAGGAATCGGGACCCTATTACTAAGACTTCGCTTTCTGTCTGTCTGTCCGTCCGTCTGTCTGTCTGTCTGTCTGACACCAGGCTGTATCTCAAGAACCGTGATAGCTAGAGAACAAATACTAAAAACAAAATAAAATAATTATTTAAAGGGGGCTCCCATACAACAAACCTGATTTTTTTGCTGTTTTTTTATCTTTGTGTCTAATGTTGTATAGATAATGGTACGGAACCCTTCGTGTGCGAGTCCGACTCGTACTTGGCCGGTTTTTTATATTCTTTTTGTTGCACTAACCCGTGCTGAGGACAATTTTAGAAACATATTTAAAGGCTAAAAATTCCACCCATATGCTGGGACCTTGCACCCGCGACCTCTGGCTAACCGTAGGTATTAAATAGGTTTTAAAAATTCCTGTTTTTGGCAACACAATTAAATATCCCATTTCATTTGGTAGTTTTCGCCACTGTTGGTATTTAAATTTAAACTCTACCTATCCCGATCACTGCTTAATACACCGCACGAGCATTTCGACTATCGTCTTATCGACAAATCCGTGGAGCGTCTCATCCTTCTTTCTCTTTCTTTCTCTGGGCCATCTGGCATCTCCCGTCTCGCGCGATCAGGATTTTCGAGGACCGGTCCCGGGCGTGACTTGCCTCCAAAAAAAAAACCGGAGCGGGGTGTTATTCTCTTGACCGATCGAAATTGGAAACTGCCTCGAACTTACGGTGTTTTTTTTTTTATAAAAGCCCAATTCTCTAAAACACTCCTCGGAGGCAGTTTAAATAATAGAATAATGTTTTACTCACACGCATTTATACATTTAAAAAAAAAACACAAAAATAATGTAACATAAGTAACAATCCAAATAACATAAATTGTGGGTATGTTTTTCTCTTTATCCCAGACTAAGGCTGGGTTCTCCGACATTACCCCTCATACAGGTGTTTTAAAACACATTTTATTCTAACGCTTAGTATTTCAAATCTGAAAAAATATATATTACTTTTCAATGTCTGATCGAGGGCAGTGGTATAATTTTTATGTTTTTTTAAACTTTATAGCATAAAAAACTTTATAACTTTATAGCGCGAACATGAGTCTAAATTATCACTAGATATGGTTTTATCGGCGTAGCCTAGTGGGTAGAACATTGGACTCGGAAGCGGGAGACCCAGGTTCGATTCCCAGTGCGGGCATGTACCTGACTTTTCTTTCTAAGTTATGTACGTTTGTGAAGTTATAGTAGCAATACCACTCGCTAACTGTGAAGGAAAACATCGTGAGGAAACCTGGGTGTCCGAGCTATTCACATACCTCAGCGCTTGAAATCGCCAATCCGCGCTGGGCACGCGTGGTGATTAAGCCCATACTCTCTCTCTCTGAGATAAGGCCTGTGCCCTACAGTGGGACGTATATAGGCTGCTTATGATGGTTTTATTTGAGCTGTACTGAGTTTTGGATAATAAAACATTTTCCAAAATGACTATCACTGATTGTGTTAGTGACGTCGGTCGTCATAAGTCTATTTAAAGAATTTGTATTTCTGTAGTTTCAAAAATGCCTACTTCTCCCCCGACTATGCGCTCGCGCATCGCAATAAGTCCGTACAAATCCGTGCGCTCGTAAAACCCAGCCTTAAACCGCCTCTGAGGAGTGTTTTATTGAGATCTCTAGACTGGAGTGAGTTTGTTTTCATGCCATAGAAGACAGAATAAGTTATAGAATGAAACCATGACAATATTTGGTTATTTACTCTCAAAAAAAGCGTAAAATCAAGTTACTCCAATGATACTCCAACTCGCCTATGTGCAAAACTGCCTGTTTTAAATGCAATAAAGGATTTAATAATAATAATAACACACTTCATCATCATCGTCAGTTCCTGTTATCCCTCATTAGGGACCCAGGGCTCTCATAACAGACTTCCGTAGCGGCCGATTTTGCGCCTTTAATTCAAGCTCGTCCATATAATACACTTGTTAGATTTTGTGTTTTCAATGAGTTCTAAACATTCTTAATAAGGGTGGATTTTTGTGGATAATAAAGTATATTAATCCCTCCGGCTATAGGTGCACTAATAAAAAGACTCATAAAAACGTTGTTTTACATGATAACTCAAATATGAATGCTGTTACCTGCACTATATGACGTCGTAGCTTGAGCCCGATTTGTATGGCGCGTTTTTATACCACGTCAATAGGGCTAATATTCGACAGGTTATAGTATAAAAAGTAATAGTCGTAAAAACAGTTAACCGCCCCTATATTAAAATATTGCCCGCGCCCGGCAGACCATGAACTTGAGAATAGCCCCCTGGTCATGTTATGTCTCGAATTTTGCCGTTGGCCATGGCGGTTCAAAATTGTAATCCTCGGGATTAGATCGGATCGGACATTAATTAAATTTCATTGTAAATTATACGCTTGTGTTGCTCAGCGGCGGTAGAGTGGTGATCGTTTGTGTCACGATTTTAAACCAACCATTTCAGTATAGTGCGGTGTGGTGCCGGATTCCGTGTGGTGCCGGATTGAGAATAGCGTCACTCAGTTTCCTTCCGCGGATGTCGTAGAAGGCGACTAAGTAATACGAAAAATGGGTGCCTCATAATCACTCGAATTTTCGCAGTGTCCATCTTTCTTGTCTAAATTGAATAACAAAAACAATTGAAAGTCGATATTCAAATGTTTCACATTTTTTAAAAAAAGAACATCACAGAAACCATTTGAAAAAAGTTTCATTCGAAAACCTCAAACCATGAAGATTCTATGTCAATTCAAAGAACCTATTGCAATAAAACGGCAATTTTAATACTTTAACCCCTATTATTCAATGTCATAATATTTTTATGTAGCCTATATTATTCCCACTGTAGGGCACAGCCCTTCTCTCAGAGAGAGAGTATGGGCTAAATCACCACGCGTGCCCACCGCGGATTGGCAATCTCAAGCGCTGAGGTATCCGAACGCCTCAAACACTCAGGTTTCCTCACGATGTTTTCCCTTACCGTTAGCGAGTGAATAATAAAAGTCAGCGTCACGATAAAAGTACCTATTAAATAAAATAGTGCCATAATACCTTCAAAATCGAATCATCATCATCATCATCAGCAGCCATTTGACGCCCACTGCAGGACATAGGCCTCCTTCGCGGTTGTCATAACCATGAGGGGTATTGCCATAATCGCCACGCTTGGCTGGCGGGTTGGCGATCGCAGGATGGTCACAAAATCGAATCGAATATGCAAAAATAACCGGTCGTTGATAGATTGATGTGGTCGTTGTTGAATTTAAATCATGAAAATTTGGTCAAATCCAGTGCCATCTAATCCGGAAGCAACGCCTGACCATGCCTCAACGTCTGCAGCGCCAGACTGACCTCGCAGCCATTTGGTGGCACATCCGATGACGGCATCTTGGCCTGATTGTGATGTCATCAATGTTGGCAATTGCGGATAGTCGCTTAGGGACCATTCAGTTGATACGTGAACAGAATTTTAGTAATTTTTAAGCGTTTATTCAGTAAAATTTTTAAATGTGCAACAGAAAAGTTTCAAACCGTGTCCGCAGTCCGTGTGATTTTCCGCCACACTATTTTGTACGCTGATATCAGAAGAACATTACATTACATAAACTCACGCCTGTATCCCGGAGGGGTGGGCAGAGACCAGGGTTTGCCACTTACCACGATCCTGACAGCTTCTGATCTCCTGACCTCTTTCGCTTAAAAAAACATTAATTAGTTGTTCTTTGCACGCACGCCGGTTTTTAGTTACTTTTCATCAGCTGGCCGGTGGAACATGATCCGAATTCACTTAATTTATTATCCAAAATTAATGTTCATAGTAATTATAAACTCCAACCTCCCCCGCCCCCCCCCCCCCTTGACAGCGAAATTAAGCAAATCTCCTGATTCCCCTCGATGCTTACTTTCTTAAAAATTCAACCTATTTGTTTGACATATTATGTTTTTAACTTCAGAGCAATAAGATAAGAATATTCTTTACTGTACACCAGGAAAGAATAGACATAAAATGTTTACAAACATACAGTACAACTGCCTTATTGCTATAGCGATTAACTAATTATTAACTTCATTAATTATGAATGAACTATCAACTGAATTCATGATATTTTTGCACGCGCACTATCGTCGACTCCTTCGAAATTACTAGTTCTGTTAGCTAGACAAAAATGTCAGCGACATACCTAGGTGACTGCCAATTTTTGAGTCTTTCAGGCTTTGCCAGAATAGACGTGGGAGTAGAGTCAACTTTCTTTGTTTTCCCAGCAATTATCTATAGGTACACTAACCCGACTGCTCACGACTGCTCACATACTCGTAGCTCGCCACCCGCATGGTGATTAAGCCCATACTCTCTCTCTAAGAGAGAAGGCCTCTGTGATCTGCAGTGGCACGTATTTTTTTATGTAGCCTATATACCTCCCGCTGCAGGGCACAGGCCTTCTCTCAGAAAGAGAGTGTGGGCTTAATCACACCTCTGATACTGTGGTTTCCTCACGATGTTTTCCTTCACAGTTGGCGAGTGGTATTGCTAAGCAAATTCTTAGAAAACAAAGTCACTCAACATCATATTTGATAAAAATATGTATGACATGGAGCCTGCGCAATCCACCTTAACAATAAGACCGTGATTATTTTTCCAGTTAACTCTCCCCTTTTACTTTCCCCGCGCACTAAAAATACATATCATAAAAAGAAAAACAGTTAGAATTCATATAAAAGAAGAATAGAACATGATACTAATCAAGCCCAGACAATACCGCCGCCGTTAATTGGTAAGAAACTCAAGACAATAACACTTTCGCTCTCTTAGATCTAAACTAGACTTTAAGTACTTCCTTATACAAGTGAAAATGTATTTCTCCATTCGAAACTCGACGATATTTTGTTTAATCAATGTTTTAATCGCCTCACAGCTGTCAGATAGTTTGTTTGTTCGACTGATAAACTCACGCAAAACTTTCAGTTCTGCAGTCGTTAGTGTTTATTCCAGATTTGTAAAGAAAAGCATCATGAGGAAGCCCGCCTTTTAGTTTTATTGACTGTCTTTCCTGTGGATTAGTCAGACTAAGCAGATGGCTAAGTGCTGGACGTTCATCTAAAAAAACCTTAAAAAAATTTTGGCTGTGGACGGCTATGGAGATTTTTCTATCATAATTAAGTTAAGACCTGACTTAAAGCTCGACGCAAGTCCTGAGGAGTGAGTGTTTTAGATTATTCTTTTTTTTTATAAATAGGTGTTTACGAAAATATTGAGAATTCTATCCTGAAACCTCAAATATGTAGTACAATAATTCTACGTCAAAATCATACTTATATAAACACTCCAGTTGAAGAAACTCCTATCTTAAAATTGGTTTCGTATTTATCTTATCTCGGCTAAAAAGATAAACACGAGCGATAGCGGTGTACTGAAAGTTCGAGCTTCAATAGGCAAACATTTCTGCACAACGTTTTGTACGTTTGCTATTGAAAGGCTGAATTTCGGCACCGATGAGATCGTGTATTCTTTTTTACCGTGAAGGGAAACATCGGGAGGAAACCTGAGTGTGTGGGGTGTTCACATCCTCAGGGCTTAAAATTGCCAGTCTGCTGTTAAACCCATACTCCCTCTATGACAGAAGACATGTGCCCTGCAGTGGGACGTATATAGGATACATAAAACCGGCCAAGTGCGAGTCGGACTCGCGCACGAAGGGTTCCGTACCATTATATATAAGTACAAAATAAGACACAAAGATCGAGAAAAACGGCAAACATCACGTTTGTTGTGTGGGAGCCCCCTTACATATTAATTTAATTATTTATTTTTGAAGCGAATATAGAATATAAATATTCTGTGAATATTTCAAGCGTCTACCTGTTGCTGTCATTAATATCGAGCAAAAAACGGCAAAAACATTACGTTTATTGCAAACCCACCCTTTAATATCAATTTCTGTTTTTAGTATTTGTTGTTATCAAATAATGCTTAAATATTTACGAAGTTAGAGACTATAATAGGTACAAGTGCAAAAAAAAAACCTTTCCCGTGTCCTGCTCGTCGGGCGCACGAGGCCGGGCTTTTTTGTGCTGGAATGGTAGTCTCTAAATTTAAAGTGTTTAAGGTCTATTTTAGTCTGTATCGTTGCGCCCGCACGTCGCCGGCCGTTTGTAATGTGTATAGAACTTTATTTCGTATCAAAATTCGTATTGCGTTTTAGCGTCAATTTCACATTCGGAGCTCAATCTTCCCTGCCTTCTTGAGAACAATGGACAATGTCAATCAAACTGCCTCGTTGGTCTAGCCGTTAAGGCGCTTAGCTACCAGAACAGAGGTCGTGGGTTCGATTCCCACTGGGGGCCGCCGTACATTTGTACAAATGGCCTCAGTCTGGGTGTATTTTCACGTTTGTGACGTCCTTGCCTGGTTACCATAGCACAGGGTATCCTAGTTTGGGCCCAGGTCAAGTGATTGTATTTAAAAAAACAATTTGAAATTCCTTCACAATCAGTCTGCTGGATATAGGCCTCCCTTAAGGCACGGCACTTATGTCTGCCCTCGGCCACTCTCATCCAGCAATCATATTATTTAACGCTCGAAAGAAAAAAGAGATTTTGTAGCCCGAAAAGTTACTCATAGTTTAGATTTTTAATGTTTCTGATCTCAAACTAGGTTAGATTCTATTGTTTTTGTAGCTGTCAAAACGGGCTTCTTATATTTTGACGACTTTAGTATGGAATTTGACAGTTAGACGATTGGAATCGTCCAGGATTTGGTGCGCGTAATAATGCGCGCTTCTGTTGGAGCTGGTGTGGTATTGAAATGTATGGAACGGCTGATATTTTTTTCGCGCTTACGAAGTTTTTCTCATAGTAAAAGTTGTCAGTACTGACGAGTGGAAGCCCCTATTTTCGGATGTGTGTATCGGGATTTATCCTTGTAGCGCCGGATTAAGAATAGCGTTACTCCATTTCCTCGCGTGGATGTCATAGAAGGCGACTCATCATCAGCCATTTGACCCACTGCAGGACATAGGCTTCATTCGTGGTTTTCATAACCATGAGGGGTTTTGCCATAATCGCCACGCTTGGCTGGCGGGTTGGCGATCGCAGTATGCGGTTGGAATCTCAGGAAGACGCTGCTGCCCGTCTCCTGGGTAATTGATTTCCTCAGTCGCCTTCTACGACATCCACGGAAGGAAATGGAGTGACGCTATTCTTAATCCGGCGCCACACAGATGGTAGACGTAGACGTACAGACGTAGAAGGCGACTAAGGAAATAAATTGCCAGGAGGCGGGCAGCAGCGTCTTCCCGAGATTCCAACCGCACACTGCGATCGCCAACCCGCCTGCCAAGCGTGGCGATTATGGCTGAACCCCTCACGGTTACGAAAACCACGAGGGAGGCCTGTGTCCTGCAGTGGGAGTCAAATGGCTGATGATGATATTGGGATTTTGTTTGGGCCTCGTCTGTCGTATGTGGGTCCAGGTACAAGTGGGCGAAAATTGCCACTGAATGGGTACCACGCGACGGATATCGCAGTCGTGGTCGGGCAAGGCGGAGACGGCGGAACAATCTCTCAACCTTCTCGCCCGGATGGCAGAGGATGGGTCAAGACAGAGAAGATCATGGAGAGGGGGGGGGATGGGGGCTTTGCCCAGCAATGGGCCACAAAGTCGGCTAACTAAATAAAATATTGGGATGATTTTACAACCTGTGCAGACGTCCCAACGCCAGTTCAGAGGTGCCGGCGCGTCGACCCTACTGATATTACAAAAATTAGATGTTGGATGTTTGTTACTCAATCACGCAATAACGGCTGAACGGAATTACATGAAACTTGGCATACAAATAGATAAGGATCTGAATTGAGACATAGGTAACTTGATATCCCGGTATTGCGTTGCCATGGTAACAAGTATCGTGTAAACGGATTCTGTGGCGGTACGAAGTTCGCCGGGACAGCTAGTTTGTTATAAATTACTGTAGCGACAGTCAAGGCCGTATTCAATCAAACGTACAGTGCAGTACATACAGCGGAATTCGGAGAGTTACTGTTTATTCCATATTCGCACTTATGCTTGGCCCTTTAAGGCCTGCGCGCAACTTCAACCAGCTAATTCACGTTGACATCCCTAACCAATAATTTTAATTAAATTGACGTACTTTATTGGAACTATTGGAATTACATTGTACTGCTTTGCTTACATAAGCAGCCTATATACGACCCACTGTAAGGCACAGGCCTTCTCTCAGGGAGATAGTATGGGCTTAATCACCGCGCGTGCCCACCCCGGATTGGCGATTTCAAGCGCTGAGGTAGCTCAGATGCTCAGGTTTCCTCACGATGTTTTCCTGCACAGTTAGCGAGTGGTATTGCTTACTATAACTTCACAAATGTACATAACTTAGAAAACGAAGTCATAGGTACATGCCCGAACTGGGAATCGAACCTGGGTCTCTCGCTTCCGATTCCAATGTCTGGTAAGTAGATTACCAAATAGAGGCAGATAACAAGTATTTTCGTGCATGTATCATTATATTGATAAACCGGCCAAGTGCGAGTCGGACTCGCGCACGAAGGGTTGCGTACCATTAATTCTGTTTTTAGTATTTGTTGTTATAGTGGCAACGGACAACAGGCAACATCATATGTGAAAATTCCAACTGCCTACCCATCACGGTTCATGAAATACAGCCTGGTGACAGACAGTCAGACAGACAGACTGACAGTGAAGTCTTAGTAATAGGGTCCCGTTTGACACCCTTCGGGTACGGACCCCTAAAAAACTATGTGCGTATTAGACTTGGCTGGCCGTACTCTCGCTGAGAAAAGTGCTATGCTTTGCAGTGCGGCTACCTGCCGCTGAATGTACATTTATAAATTCACAAACTAATAGACGATACGACATTGTAGTACATTCATGCTCTGATAGGTGCCTTTGAAAACATGTGCATTGAAAACGGCTGATAGAATAGGCAAGGGGGCCTACCACGATCTCGACAAACCTTCTCTTAATGGCCCACAACAGGAATTCAGCCTAATCAATAGGAAATACAACGTAATCTCAGTGGCACGTGTGAAACTGCGGGTTTTCTAACGAAGTTTTCCTTCATCGATAGCGAGTGGGCGTCTGCCTACCGAGTGATTTCCACTTGCCACGAATCTGAAAAACTCCCTTCCGTTTATTGGTCGGAGTTACTGGTGTTACGCGACCTTGCGCTTCTGTTTCCGCGCATTAATCCCGAAGCGCGCTTACTGCGCCCTCAAAGACTAAAGCCTGCCGCTCACATGGAATATTATTCGCGAACAGCCCGGATTTTGTTTAAAAATTTTGCCTAATAATTTACGAATGCACGCCGTGATGCGCGTCTCTTACCACGCTCACACTTAAAGCTAGACCTAAAGCTCACATGGTAGAATATTATTTCTGTTCTTACTCATTCGTGAACTCGAGCCGTATGTACGGATTTCGGCAATAAAAACCGACTTCGAAACACTAAAAAGTTAGAAATAATTTTAATAATTAGAAGTAGAAGTATTTATAAATGTAGGTATTGTAGAAGTATAATTTGGAGCCGGTGCCCATAATATATGTACTGGTCTTGAAACTGGGCACCGACTACAAATTATACTTCTACAATACCTACATGTATAAATACATCTACTTCTAATTATTTAAATTATTTCTAACTTTTTAGTGCTATAGTTTTTCGAAGTCGGTTTTTATTTTTTATTTAAAAATTTTTATTTTTCAATTTTTAGTGGGGTAGCGGGAGAAAAATAAATAAGTCCCTTATAACCATAATTTAGCCTACTTAATTCGTTGCTTTAAAATTTGATGTTCTAAATTTCCATCTCCGAAAGTCCTCACCAGAACATCACCAAATTAACTTGGGACTACTTTTACGCTATTTTATGAAACATACGGATATTACTAAAGGAAGGGCCCCAACAGGGCTTATTTACTGCTGTCCATTGAAGAGTTCCGTTCTCCATCTCTGAAAGTCTCCATCAGATCTTCACCAAATTAAAATGGGACCAATGGGACGTTATACCTGTTCGAACACAAAAAGAATTGTCGAAATCGGTTAAGATTTGACGGAGTTATGGAGGAACATAGCCAAATAAAAAAATAAAAAATAAATATACGCGTCGAATTGATAACCTCCTCCTTTTTTGAAGTCGGTTAAAAAAAAGCCTAATTATACGTAACGCACACGCGGTACGCGCCATGAACCCACCTAGACGCGCGACCTTGCACTACTATTTCCGCGCAATAAACCCGAAGCGCGCGCACAATGGCCTGACAACAAACGCGCGCAGTGTTGTAGAGGCAGTGGCCTTCCTGTACATTTGTGATCGTTAGAGAAAATTGACAGATCGAAATACAGTACAACGGCCGTCATCGTTGGTTAGATTATGCCTACTTAAAGTACCACAAAACCGGCGTGCGTGCACGCAACGACTAATGAATGTTGATGAAGCGAAAGAGATCTGTCAGGATCGTGGCAAGTAGCAGACCCTGCCCTCTGTCTACTCCTGCGGGGTACAGGCGTGAGTTTATGTCATCATCATCATCAGCCATTTGACGCCCACTGCAGGGCACAGGCCTCCCTCGTGGTTTTCATAACCATGAGGGGTTTTGCCATAATCGCCACGCTTGGCAGGCGGGTTGGCGATCGCAGTATGCGGTTGGAATCTCAGGAAGACGCTGCTGCCCGTCTCCTGGTAATTTATTTCCTTCTCGTACTTGCGTGTTTGGCAAATAGTAACCGTCAACTGCCTAGTATTAAGCTCGGCTTTATAAAAAATTGTTTTGTAGTGCATCATCAACCCATAGCAGTCCACTGCAGGACTTGGGTCTCTCCCTGTATGGGAGGTTTTGCCGTAATCTCCACGCTTGGCAGGCGGATTGGAGATCGCAGTGTTTGGTGGTCTGGTGTCACAGGTCGACGCTGCTGCCCGTTCCCTGGTTTCCGTTTTTTAGTCGCCCCTTACGACACCCACGGGAAGAAATGGGGTGGCTCGTTCTAGGCCGGAGCCACACGTTTTGTAGTGCAATCAAGAATTTTTCGATTCAATTCATTTCAACTGTCGTGTTGTCTGACGAATCATTAGAACTGATTTTGTAAAACCGACAATCGATTATAAATCGCCAACCCGCCTGCCAAGCGTGGCGATTATGGCAACACCCCTCATGGTTATGAAACCACGAAGGAGGCCTATGTCCTGCAGTGGGCGTCAAATGGCTGATGATGATTATAAATCGATATGTTCTATTTCGTAGACGTAATAGCATTAAATTGAATGTTAACTCTTTGTTTCAGATTTTGCATGATTTCAAGAAGACGTGTCGTGGACGCAGCCTAGTTCAGATTATTTATTGAGTAAGTACCGGCGATTCTTATTATGTATTCTGCCGTCATCGTCATAAGCAGAAAGGCCGCGACTGCCTCGAATTTAGTTTTGAGTAAATTGAACTTTAGTGACAAATGATGCTTGTACCATTTTCGATAACTTGCCACCGATGATTGTCATAGAACACTTTATTGTACACACTAGACAACAAAATACGTTAAAAGGCTTACATGTTTTGCCAACAAAAGTTAAGTTTACAATTATGAGAAAAAATTAAATAATCTATAAATTCACAAAAAGCTTCGTCCAAAATAAAAAACGTAAGTACCTTAATATAAATTACACTCAAAAGAAAACAAGCACAATTACAACATTAAGAAAATAAGCCGCCCCGGGGCACATCCGACGCAAAGGTACCCACTACGCTACGGTAGCGTTACTTCGCTGCACTACAAGAGAGATTCTCTGCATAAGATAGGCCCCAGAGCCGCAGTCATAATATAATTTATTGTGTCACAGTTCATTTTCGTAGATTGAAAGCGTTATTAATTTATCGGCAGCTTAAAATACCCTTTATGAACTTAGTAATTAGGGCATTGTAGCTAAACTTATTGTTAATTACCCCTTTTTTTTAGTAGTGTAGGGAAGAGCGGGTGATCGTACTCTTCCACTATAAAGGGAAATTTCCCGCCAGGCAGATCGTATGCCTGGGGACGGCCGGTCCGACTAATGTTCGTCGGACGTTATATTTATGGTATGTCATGTGAAACATTTTGCTTGCGCGATGCAGGAATGTTGGAGTTTATAGTATGCGTGCAGAGTTGACATGTGCTCGCCACAGTAGTAATGTTTTGTAGACGATTGTCATGTAAGGATGTTTTTTCATAGAAAGGCCACTTAGTTCCAACAGTAATTAAGGCTATAATAAAATCCTGTTATTTATCCGAAATTCCCAATTTTCTACGTATACATACTTTTGCCTTTGAATCTACGTAATGAGATGATTTATACAGCTTCGAGTGGCACCTTCACTCACACTAGATGCACAGCTAGATGGGTGAAGGGACCACTCGGGCGCTGCAGTGCCTGGGACATTGTTTTTTTTTTCCGCAAATAAGAACAGCTTTTATATTACGATAAAAACTTCGAAACGCAACAAAATTATCAGCTGTTACATAAATTTTAGTGCCGTTGGAGGTAAATTTTGTATGGTACAACTACATATAGACAGACAAGCGGACAACAAAGTGATGCACGGGTTCTTTTTACCCGACTGCGGCGGAGCCCAAAAAGAGGGTAATGTGTTTGGCTCGTATGTGTGTATGTAAGTATGTCCGGTTCTATGTTACCTCATAACTTCTTAACCGATGGTCAGATTTTGGCAAGTAAGATCTCAATCGATTCGTCGTGTTCGCGCGAGTGTCACAGGCTGTAAAAATAGAAGAAAAAAAATCACTAGAGACCAAAAAAAATAATTTAATAAAAAATAACCAACCGACTGCTGAGCATTTACTACTGAATTAAGCAGGCCCATGCCCACATTCAACAATATACTTAGGTTGGTCCCGCCTAGCTAATGCTCTCATTTTTTAGGGTTCCGTACCCAAAGGGTAAGGGACCCTATTTATTACTAAGACTCCGCTGTCCGTCCGTCCGTCCGCCTGTCACCAAGCTGTATCTCGTGAACCGTGATAGTTAGACAGTCGAAATTTAAACAGACTGTTACTGTTGCCGATATAACAACAAATACTAAAAACAGAATAAAATAAATATTTAAGGGGGGCTCTCATACAACAAACGTGATTTTTTTTTCGTTTTTTGCTCGATATTGGTAACGACAACAGGTAGACGCTTGAAATATTCAAAAACTGTATAGATAATTGTACGGAACCCTTCGTGCGCGAGTCCGACTCTTTGAGGAACGGTACCCCAAAAGTTACCAAACACCAACTGCCCCTCTAATTGAAGGGTGCATCAGAATGTGACAAACACCCTCTCATAAAACTAACTCCATGGTTTTTAAAGGTCATATCTCCTTTAAAATTCAACGAAAAACCCTGATACGTTGTTTGGCTTTTAAATCCAACTGCATAAGGCTGTAATTCTATCAACTGAAGGGTCTGGTGTAAATAGACCAGGTCACTTTGACCCGGTATCCAGTTACGCTCCTCCACTTGAAGGGGTCAGGTAAGGTGGTCCTCTGGTAAGGGAACGAACATTAGGTAAAAGGGAAATAGCAGAGTAAAGCAACCAGATCATTTTGATCCCTTGGCTCTAGCCAGCCTCCTCCACTCGGAGGATCAGAGTAGCTGGACTCCCGGTAATGGAAATGGCACAGTAAAGTATCCAGTTCACTTTGACCCTTGGTTCTAACACAGTTTCTCCTCCCGATGCGTCACGGTACTAGTCGTTTGGTAACCACATTACTTTGACCCTTAACTTGAACTGGGTTTCTGCTCTAGGGGTTTCAGGGAAGCTGGCCATCAGGTAAGGAAACGGCAGGATTGAGGCGCCGTGCAGGCGCAATCGATAAAATGAAACGCAATTTAACGCGGGAAATGCAAGTGGGGTTGCCATGGTGTCACTTCCGGTTTGTGGCTGAATGGAACTCGAATTAGATGTGTCAATACAAAGGAAAATTAATGTTTACGGATAGAACTAGCACAACATAAGCAGTCTAACGTAACAGGCAAATTTTCTCAGTTTCCAACAAATACGTTGGAACTAGTTGAATCGTGTGATTTTAAAACAACATAAGTCACATGTGTTTTTAAAATAACATTTGTACATTTTTTTTTATTAAATTATTTACACCTACCTATTAATTTACATTAGAAAAAAAAATTGTAGTTTATTCATACAGAAATCAATATAATATGCTAAAATATTGCTGTTGTAGATATTAGTATTTGAATAAAACAGTTTTTTCTATTTCCTGCAAAGTTGTAATGAAAGGACATGTCTCGTTTTAAAATCACACGATTCAGTTGTCCAAATATAGAAGTCATAAAATACTATTCAAAGAATATTACGCTTAAATAAGACTACAACACCAAATTCCTCTCAGTCGTTATAAGTCGATTAAAATTGGTGTAAATCCGTTTTATTACCATCTCCATTTAGGCTGACATTGAAATGTGATAAAAACCTATGCGTGAGGGAGAGACACTTCCAAGCTACCAACAAACAAATGTTCAGTCTTTACAAATGTAATGTGTAAACTGTGAATTTGGCTGGTGCTTCATTGATTGATTGCACCTTCTGTGACGACGGTATCCCTCCTCGCGTAGTAAGCACATGATATTTTGTATAAGCTCGATAAAGAGACCTGCTCGCTACATGCCTTATAAATAATGGCCAAGTTTCAGAGAAACTTAAAATAAAAGAAAAAATTACCCCCCGTTCGAAATTCAAAATTCGTCGGCCGCAATCGCGACGGCCATCTTCCGACGCTTCCGTCGCGGGCCCAATTGGACGCGTCCTGCGGAACGCGAGCGGAAGCGGGGTTACCATACTGCCACCTCGCCGTGACGCAACCGGTTTGCTAACCTGGTAACACCTGGGCCTCAAGTCTACTAAACGTCTAATTCGATTGAATGGCAATAGCACGGCCGCGGCTGTTTTATTAACACTGCAGTGTGTAATAAAATCCCCATATTATAAGTCTGACAATGGGGCATTCTACTCGTCAATTTGAATAACTTTTGTCATCGAGAAACTACGAAATAGCGAAAAAAATATCAGCTGTTCATTAAAATGTATAGAACACGCGGTGGTAGCGGAGCGGTAGAACATTCATTCAGGAGGTCGTGGGTTCGAATCCCGGCATGTACTTACCAATGACTTTGTTTTCTAAGTTACGTACCTACCTTTGTGAAGTAGTAATCATCATCATCATCATTCAGCCACAAGAAGTCCACTGCTGGACATAAGCCTCCTCCATGGATTTCCAAAAAGACCGGTTGGAAGCGGCCTGCATCCAGCGCCTTCCTGCCACTTGGATGAAGTCATCTGTCCATCTTGTGGCTGGTCGTCCTACGCTGCGCTTGCCGATATGTGGTCTCCATTCCAGTAATAATACCACTAGCTAATGTGAAGGGAAACATCGTGAGGAAACCCTAGTGTCTGAGGTATTTACATACCTCAGCACTTGCTACCTACAATAACCCGACTATGAGGCTAAGTACGGAAATATTCCGTCGAATTAGAACTAGAAAATGTGTAAACATCTGACATTTCGCGATTTCAAAGTTTTTCCCAAGGAGTACAAAAATAGAGCCAACAAAAAGTTGTAGAGCTTTCACATAGAACTTTTCAAAACGCTTTAACTTCTTTTAGATTGGTTTGTTTGCAATTCTAATCACAATCATTGTAAATTAAAATCAAACTACGCTGGAGGCTGGTATGAGAAGCACGGGTGATCCGATTGGAATGCCATGTAAATATTGCAGAAAACATATTATTCCAATGCTATTAGCACTTTATTGAACAAGTGTGCGCTTAGTAGACTTCGCCTAGGGCCTAAATTCTGTCAATACATTGTAGTACATTATAATGAGAATTGCATGAACGAGTCGATTTTGTTTCATTGCCGCTTGAAGTCTACGCGCGCACACGTATCAAAACTATTAGACGTTCGATGGAACGATCAAAATATAATAGGTAGTTAGTGGTCCCGACCTATTGCAGTCACGGCGACTACTTCAACTGCTGTGTTGGTGGCTCGCATAAGAAAACTTTTTTGTAAAAGTTCTGCCTACATTGCAGACATGCGATACATCAAACAATATGTCATTTGGCCCGAGCGTGAACCTTTGATTGTACTATAATGTTCGTTAATGTAAATTCTGTGTCATCATCATCATCGTCAGCCATTTTTACGCCCACTGCAGGACATAGGCCTCCCTCATGGTTTTCCCTAACCATAAAGGGTTTTGCCATAATCGCCACGCTTGGCAGGCGGGTTGTAATATCTGTGTACAATAAAGAATATTCTATATTATTATATTCTTTTTGTTGCACTAACCCGTACTGAGGACAATTTTAAAAACCTATTTAGAGGCTAAAAATTCCACCCATGCCGGGACTTGAACCCGCGACCTCTGTCTAACCGTGCCAGCGCTCTCCCAACTGAGCTAATGGCCAAGTACAAGCATCAGCGAAATTTCCAGCCTCTACAAACTTCTCTGTATTACGTACAGGCAGCGACATCTGGCCGAAGCAATTTACATCACTTGCAGCCCCGAGCACCCACTTTGCAGTTAGGTTTTAACATCGGAAACATAATTATATTCTACATGATTATATAAACTACATGATTATATTCTTCTATATTAGTTCGAATATATTCTATCTATTTATCTATACTGTACTGATAGAATCGAGCCCAAGTTGGGGCGGGAGGAATCGCGTCCTGCGTAAAGCTACCGGAAGCGGGGTTGCCGTAACCGGCTAGCTAAACTGGCAACACCAGGTGGAGCGGGGAATGCACGGTCGGGATTCCGATGTTGGCAAAAGGAAACGGTCTAATTGCGTCTGGAGAACGGTAAAAATGTGCCAATGGGCAGGACACGCACCACGAATCCAACTTAACGGCCCCGCAAGGAGCAATTCCCATACAAACGTAGTTTAGTTTTAATCGCAAACGACATTCTGAATCTTAATGACATACATACATACATAAACAAACGCATGTATTCCAAAGTGGTAGGCAGAGACCAGGGACAGCCACTCGCCACGATCCTGACAGATCACTTTCGCTTCCTCAACATTCATTAGTCGTTGCATGCACGCCCACCGGTTTCGGGTACTTTTTATCTTGCCCTTTGCTAATACAGCCCCTATTTGGTCGAAGTATGTCCGCCTGGGACGTCCTTTACCGGCCCTTCCACCCACATCTGCTTGACACTTAATGACGTTTGCTCGTGCTTACAACTGTGAACAACAGAATAAAAAAGAAATTATAACCTCATAAGACACAGAAACTATTCACAATGGTATAATTTCTTTTTGTAAAGTCGATGCGAGCTCTAAACGTTGATAGATAGATAACACTTTAGTACATACAAATTGAAATTACACTGATAGCGGCCTTATCACTAAAAGTGAACTCTTTCAGACAACTTTTCGATGGACTGGACTAATACATTGGAGAAGGAAGTAGATGCACAAACGATTCAAAGAGGTATATGAATTATGCATGCATGCCTAAACGTATTGGTAAAGTTGAATTGCGAATCGGCATGTGGTTTCCAAATAAAAGCCAGACTACGTTTGTATGGGGATTGCTTCTTGAGGGGCTGCCATAAATAAAAGTCTGATTCGTGGGGTAAAGCGCGATGCCATAACCAACGGACAGACGGCGCGAGTGACGCTAATGTGTCACAATTTGACAATTAACGTAATCCAAGCCGTCCACGCCACATTCGTCCACTGCTCGACGTAGGCCTCCTGCATGACTGCCACGTCGGTCCAGCGGTAATACGCTTGTCTACCAAAACAAAGGTCGTGAATTCGATGCCCGCTGGAGCTAATTTGTAATATTGGCTTCGGGTCCTTACCTGGTTACCACAGGAGTAGTACAGAGTATCCTAGTTTGGAACCAGGACCAGGTGTTGTGTGTAACTTGTAAAAGGAAGTTAAGTCACGCCATAACTTTCTCTCCTTAGCCATCCCCACCCAGCTTCTACCGCCCAGTGAGCTTTTAGATGGATAAAATTACTTTCACAAAACACAGGATAAGTTCCTGGTCTCAAACTAGGATACCCTGTGCTATGGTAACTGAGCTATTCATGTACCTGAGCGCTTAAAACCGCCACTCCGCGGTGGGCACGCGTGGTGATTAAGCCCATACTCTCTCCCTGAGAGAATGCCTGTGCCTTACAGTGGGACGTACTCGTATATAGGCTGCTTATGTATGTTAATGAGGCAAGGACAGCACAAACGTGGAAATACACCCAGACTGAATGACGCCATGTTTTGGTGGCGCTGTGGAGATGGTGCTGCCATCTATACTAGTTTTTAGTTTTTAAGTAATAGGGGTTAAAGTATGAAATTGCCGTTTTATTGCAATAGGTTCTTTGAATTGACATAGAATCTTCATGGTTTGAGGTTTTCGAATGAAACTTTTTTCAAATGGTTTCTATGATGTTCTTTTTTTAAAAAACGTGAAACATTTGAATATCGACTTTCAATTGTTTTTGTTATTCAATTTAGACAAGAAAGATGGACACTGCGAAAATTCGAGTGATTATGAGGCACCCATTTTTCGTATTTTTTTATTTTATTGATTTGACGCAAGTGAGTCAATATTGTGGGTAAGGTAACGTTAAACCATGCCGCTAATTCCTGGGTAGTTTGACTAGGGTCGGCTTCCACTATCTCTCTTAATTCATCGTTATTCACCTGTGTGGGCGGTCTTCCTCGTGGCTCGTTCTTTAAGTCGAAATTTCCATCACGAAAGCGTTTAAACCAAAATCGCACGGTGCGTTCATTAGTAGACCCCTCTCCAAACGCAGCATTGATATTGCGGGCTGTTTCTGCCGCGTTAGTTCCGCGTCGGAACTCGTATTCAAAAATCACTCGAATTTTCGCAGTATCCATCTTTCTTGTCTAAATTGAATAACAAAAACAATTGAAAGTCGATATTCAAATGTTTCACATTTTTAAAAAAAGAACATCATAGAAACCATTTGAAAAAAGTTTCATTCGAAAACCTCAAACCATGAAGATTCTATGTCAATTCAAAGAACTTATTGCAATAAAACGGCAATTTCATACTTTAACCCCTAATATTATTGTTTCGTCCGCATCTTGGTTATATCCGAGTAATAGACAATTTTTTTGAAGAGAAAATAGAAGCATTCTTTTGCCCCGAAGTCGCCCTACACTTCAATATTATAAGAGGACAGAAGGAATGAGAGGCGACTGAAAACGAGAGAAACACGAGAACTTTACTATTGGTAAAGTTCTTTGGTTGGTTCTTAGCCATTATAAACACAGAACACCATACAATGTGCTCCCTCTTTCGACGTCCGAGGTCGAATCGTCAAACGTGTTGCCGTTTAGATGGATTCTGTAAACAACCCGAGGCGAGCTCGCACATTGCATTATGCACACGAAGCACTGGTCATTATGTACTCAATAACGCACACAGCGAAGTTGTACAGTCTGAGACACGCCTCGGTGCCTCTTTTGGCTGGATATTTGCGTTTATGAGGCATGCTGTAGGAGTGAGGGGTAGAGAGCTCGAGGCAGACCACCCGCTCGATGGAGTGACCAGGGGCCTCATAATGCGCACCTAAACCTGGATTCCAATCGTCTGTCAAATTCCATACACATTTGACAGTTACATTGTTGGAACATTTTAGGATTTTGTGAGCGTAAAACAGGAGCCTATCACCAAGGAAACAAAACTAGTTGCACCAGGCAGTCGAATCTTCTCTCTCTATCGAACGGTCCAGATAGAGAATGCTCTACACCCATCCTTGTCATAGCGCCCATGATCCTCAGCATCGAGGGCCCGACTGATTGGATTGGATATGACTTAGTGCCGGGTAGCTGACTGTACTATGTTTGTTCACGTTTCTGTGGAACCTGTGTGTGAAGTGTGGCAATGGTACATAAGTTTAAGGTTTAAGAATTTTATTTCTCAATGGAACAACATTAAATGTTGTTCTATTGAGAAACAAATTTTGTTCGCTTCTATGTTGAGAAACACATGAAAGAAAGAAAGAAAGAAAGAAAGAATAATCATTTATTGCCATGCAAGATTTCCATTAATTAAACTATAGCTAGTAGACAGGACTTGACTATTCAAACTTAAACTAATGTGGTTTGCACAAGGTCCTATCAGTAGGAATGCATGACAATCGGACATACGCTCAGCATAATGCTGTTGGATAGATCTATCCTAAAAACAGCGCTGATTTTCGGCGCAGCCCGGGAAACTTAATTAAATATAGCTAATAAAGTACTACTAACTAAGTGTGCGTAACATAACAATAAAATGTAAATAAAAATATTAGGGCGGTTATACACGGGCGGCGCGTGTGCCAACTGCAGCCGTCGACTTGTGCTAACGGCGGCCGTCGACGTGTGTCGACTCCTACCGTGACGAGTGTTGACGGCTGCAGTTGGCACACGCGCCCCCCGTGTATAAGCACCCTTAGTAGGAACACGACGCCCGTGCGAGTAATAGGCAAAGGTAAATTATCTGCACTAAGTTGATATCACTTTACAATCAATATATATACTTTCTTAGATGTGATTTAGATATTCATTTCTGTTATATACAATGGTGAAACATAAGGTGTAACAATGTCCCTATATGTATCCGAAAAAGTGGGATTCCATTCGTCAATGGGCATTCTCCTAAAAAAATTTAGTTCTGTGTTTTTTTTTTTCGAGAAAATAGGTAATTTTCGGAGCTTGTGCTGAATATTTCTATTTGGCCTGCTTTAATTATTTTTTAAAGCGACAAAAAAAAGAAACAGAGTCTACAAAACTGGAAGTACGACATGCACGGAAGTACGTCATCAACTGAGATCCTACGAGCGATCAGTTTCTAGTGATAAACGAAACGAAAAAGACTCTAATCTGTGCAAACGTAAAAGATATATTATTTTTGTTTTTTTTTATGCAATACCAAGATGTCAATATCTATAAGATAGCTACAAGCAATAAGGCCGCCAATTGTATTGCATTTTTGTAAATATTTCGTGTTTGTGTTTTTCCTGCTACAATAAAGAAATTTCTTATCTTATCTAGGCTTTTTTTTAAATAATAAACTTACTTTCATTCACGTGTGAAACGAACGTTAGAAGGCAACACTTATTTACAAAAATACGAGAATCAAGGGAATATTAATAATTTATAATTGTAGCACTATATTTACTTATCCTCTACCTTTAAAATGAAGGTTTCGTGTGGCACCGGATTAAGAATACCGTCACTCCATTTCCTTCCGTGGATGTCGTAGAAGGCGACTAAGGAAATACGTTACCATAAGACGGGCAGCAGCGTCTTCCTGATATTCCAGCCGCTTACTGCGATCGCCAACCCGCCTGCCAAGCGTGGCGATTATGGCAAAACCCTTCGTGGTTATTAAAACGACGGAGGAGGCCTGTGTCCTGCAGTGGGCGTCAAATGGCGGCTGATGATGATGATCATTTGTAACTATTGTCAATAATTACGACAATGCCCATTCGAACAATTACCTGTGCTGTGGTAACCAGGCAAGGACATCACAAACATGGAGTACACCCAGACTGAGGCCGTTTGTACACGTGGCCCCCAGTAGGAATCGAACCCACGACGTCCGGCATGGCAATCAGATGTGACACCGCTAGACCAACGAGGCAGTCAAATGCATATACAATATGAGTGGAGTTTTTTTTCCCGCTGCCTTTTTCTCCACTACAAATACGGCCCGAAGGCAGCGGCTAACATAGTAACATAGTACATTGACATTCAGCAAACAGAATGTAAATTCTTTACGTTGAAATAAATTATTGATTTCAGATTTCTGATATTGGATATTGCAATACATTTGGATATTGGGGATTTTTTTCGCCCTGGATATGCTATAAATTGCATGTATATCTGTAGGGTCTTATTTAGTCGATTCCGCTAAAGACGGAGTTAAAGCCGGTTCCTGGTGTTTTAGTGTAATCGAATTTTCATATTATAAGACTGATGAAACCATACACACTTATGGCGATTTCATTCGCGTTTCAGGCGGTATCCGGTCTTTTAGTTCGTCGGAGGTTAAAAAAGTTTTCCAAGGTTACAATTTGAATTGGGGGTCAAGTTATTATGTCACCAGACTACGCCCGTTTAACCAATAAAATTAACACACAGACCTGGCTCGTCTCACGTCACTCTAGACGCGTGTTATAGATCAATAACACACAGACGGAGAGTGTCAAACACCTTAGTAAAAACCTCTGGTGCTAACTAGTGCCACCAATGGAAATAAATAGTAACTTATTTTATAATAGGTTTTTTCAAACATCATATATCTGATCATAAATCTTAACAACTGTGATACCTATTATTAACCATGAATGAATAACTATTCATTGCCAATAAGACAGATGTGTTACACTTAACTCACAGACTAATTAGAACCTATGGTCTAGAACCTAAGGGTTAACAACGTAGAACTTCCATCGATTTCCGCCGTTTTTGGCAAAAATGCTGTAAAGTCCTGGTAGATGGCCGAATTGTCTAATTCTAAGGCGAGTACGCACATAATTTCTATTCCTTATCGCCCTAGGCGGCGCGTTATACCACTCGCGTGCAAATCTAACTCAAGGCGCGGTGTTATTTCGAGCGTCGGTGATGCGATCGGGCCTAATGTTTTTGTTCCGGTGGCTGGTGTATCAGGTATTGGTTATTTATTGACGTCTAGCACATCTCTCGCTGCAAATATGGCCGAATTGTCTGTAATTTTGAGAAGAGTCCGCACATCATTTCTGCGCCTTATCGCTCGATGCGGCGCATTATACCACTCGCATGCAAATCTAACTCAAGGCGCGGTGTTATTTCGAGCGTCGGTGATGCGATCGGGCCTAATGTTTTTGTTCCGGTGGCTGGTGTATCAGGTATTGGTTATTTATTGACGTCTAGCACATCTCTCGCTGCAAATATGGCCGAATTGTCCGTAATTTTGAGAAGAGTCCGCACATCATTTCTGCGCCTTATCGCTCTATGCGGCGCATTATACCACTCGTATGCAAATCTAAGTCAAGGCGCGGTGTTATTTCGAGCGTCGCTGATGCGATCGGGCCTAATGTTTTTGTTCCGGTGGCTGGTGTATCAGGTATTGGTTATTTATTGACGTCTAGCACATCTCTCGCTGCAAATATGGCCGAATTGTCCGTAATTTTGAGAAGAGTCCGCACATCATTTCTGCGCCTTATCGCTCTATGCGGCGCATTATACCACTCGTATGCAAATCTAAGTCAAGGCGCGGTGTTATTTCGAGCGTCGGTGATGCGATCGGGCCTAATGTTTTTGTTCCGGTGGTGGCTGGTGTGTCGAGTGCTTGTTATTGGTCGTGGGCTAGTATGGCAGGTGACTGCGGTGGCTCAGTATCATGATGATGTTGATGACGATGAGTAGTGTCCAGTGATGAGAGTACAAAATAAGAAGATGCCGTTTATTACTGATTGGGTATCAAATATCTGGGCATCTTTCACCATTTTTCTTAGGTTATACGAGTACATTTAGCGGGTCTAATCGTGATTGTTTATAAAAGCTGCGTTTTAATGTTTAACTAGATATGAGTATCGCGAGTCCTTAAAAAATACGCGTCAGCGTTGTAGCGCAGTATAGCACCGAACTTGTGCCGTGCTATACTGCACTCCGTTCCACGAGTCGAACTCCTAGGGACCAAATACTCGCATCTCATTGGTGCGCGCGGCTAGAGATAAGCGAAACAATAAGCGAAGACGGTCCACTTCATAGGGTAGGCTGCTGTTCATCATGCAGTGGCTATTGAGGGTCACGCGCATTAACTGATGGGCGCCCGTGGACGATTTTCTTTGGGAGCTCGTTTCGTGGAATGGAGTATATGTCACAGCGCGCCATAATGCTGTGTGTGACATAGTATAGCGCGTGTGTGCGTTACATTTTAATTGACGCCGTTGACTGTTTCTGTGTGAAGGACATAATATTATCTAACTTTACTACGGCCTGAGTCACACAGAAAGGACGTGGTGCGAGGGCGCGGCAAAACACGCGTCGTCTTTCTAATTCACTTTCATACAAAATGTACTGAAGGGACGTGACGAGGGCGAGGGCGCGAACTCTACAACGCGTCGCGTCTTTTCCGCGCCCTCGCCCCACGTCCCATATGTGTGGCCAGGGCCTGCGACGACCCTTGAAAAAAATCGATGTTTTTGCTACAAGTCTGACAACAGATGATTGCAATCCCTTCCGAGAGTCCCGATCGGCGCAGCCTTCGACGCGAGCGCAGGCTCGGTCCGCGCCCACGCGTCCGACGGGGTCAGCGACCGATGAGTCAGCCCTTCGCGCCGTGGGCAGGACTGGGTACCGATCGTATTGAAGCCTAGGTCCTGATCTATTCTGTCGATAAACTGGTATTGGATGGTTAAACCTGTTGTTTCTAATTGAGATCAGACATAAGTCCTAAGCGGTGGTAGCCTAGTGGGTAGAACATTGGACTCTGAAGCGGGAGACCCAGGTTCGATTCCCAGTGTGGGCATGTACCTATGACTTTTCTTTCTAAGTTATGTACATTTGTGAAGTTATAGTAGCAATACCACTCGCTAACGGTGAAGGAAAACATCGTGCGGAAACCTGGGTGTCTGAGCTATTCACATACCTCAGCGCTTGAAATCGCCAATCCGCGGTGGGCACGCGTGGTGATTAAGCCCATACTCTCTCTCTGAGAGAAGGCCTGTGCCCTACAGTGGGACGTATATAGGCTGTTTATGAAATAAGTCCTAATCTTAAATAGCTATTTCGGACTTCAATTATTTAAGTAGCAATTCTCTTGACTAGTTACTACGTTACACAAAATCCTGAGCGATTCCAATCGTCTAACTGTCAAATTAGTATGGAATTTGACAGTCGATTGGAATCGCTCAGGATTCGGTGCGCACAATTTGGCCTCTCAGACCGCCCTGAAGAAGAAGAAGAAAGACATTTATTATACCGACAAGACACATCACAGAAACAAAATAAGCAGATAAGTAACATAATATGCACGACAACAGAAAGAAAACTAAATACACAACAGACAAATGCGGGCCCTCCTGACACGGGTATTTCTATACTTACTAGGAGGGTCCAGCCCCGGTATTTTGTTTATAAAATTGTAATGAATTAACAATTTGACATTTGAAATAGTAGTTTATGCAACTGTCATATAATGAAGGGTATTAAAACACGAGTGTGAGTTTCATAATAGTAACGAGTGTTTTAATACCCGTGTTATATGCAGTTGAATACACTACTTTATCTTCACTAATGCAATTAAAAATTAAATTCACGCGTACGTGTATAATCACAGTGATTTTGCCGCCATTAAAATTTAACCAATGAGAGCGCAGCTGCGCGCTTCAATAAAACGCGACCAACCTGATTGGCCCTGCAATCAAGTTGGTCGCGTTTTATTGATGTTATAATGAGATTTTACGATAATGATGTGAATATTATACCATCATGTGAAATTGCTTAAATTGAGTGTTTTGTTGTCTGCGCTATAACAGTAGTAATTATAAGTCAAGTATTGAAAACATAAGTAGAATGTTACAACATTAGTGTAGATAAACGAATAAATAAAACAGGACCATAATGTAGCCTGTGGTGTGTCTAAGTTGCCACAAAAGGCAGTTGACTCAGCGCTGTGCTGAGGAAGTGACGCCTCAGCGCTGATGTTCAGTCGGTGCCTCGGGAGGAGCTCTTTCGTCAAAATTTGAAGTAAGCTAATCCGAACTCCATTTCCTTCCGTGGATGTCGTAGAAAGCGACTAAGGAAATTAATTACCAGGAGACGGGCAGCAGCGTCTCCCTGAGATTCCAACCGCATACTGCGATCGCCAACCCGCCTGCCAAGCGTGGCGATTATGGCAAACCCCTTCATGGTTAGAAAACCATGAGGGAGGCCTATGTCCTGCAGTGGTCGTCGAATGTCTGATGATGATGATGATGAATCCGAACTTAAATATAATCACTGAAATTCTTAAGAATATGTGTTGAAATGCGCATTTACGTGAAATAAAATGGAAAAAAAAACCTTTCACACAATACAATCACTTGAACTGGTCCCTGGGATACCCTGTGTTATGGTAACCAAGGACGTTGCAAACATGAAAATACACCCAGACTGAGGCCATTCGTCCAAATGTACGGCGGCCTCCAGTGGCCTTAACGGCTAGACCAACGAGGCAGTCACATAAATAAATGAAATAAATGACTTATCGAGTGAAAGTTACAGTACATAAACTCATTTCTGTACCCGGAGGGATGGACAGAGGCCAGGGTTTGCCACCTACCTTCAGAATGACGAAAGAAATATGTCGAGCGAATCTGGGTATCTGAGGCGGACTTACTTCGACCGAATAGGAGATGTAGTAACAAAGGGCGAGATAAAAAGTATCCGAAACCGGCGAGCGTGCATGCAACAACTAACGAATGTTATTGAAGCGAAAGAGGTCTGTTAGGATCGTAAAAATTAAAAAAAAAAAAGTATGTTTTCGTATCGCTCTGTATCTTAAGATACGAAGATGTAAAAATATAGCTACATCGACGGTGGAAAGGAAAAACACTTGAAGAGACACTTAGGTCGAAATTGAGTTATATACATATTCGGAATCAGCGTTTTTTTTATATAACGAATATGTATATAACTCAATTTCGACCAAAGTGTCGCTTCAAGTGTTTTTCCTTTCCACCGTCGATATGCTGTCGTGTGTGGTCTCCTGACGATTTCTATGGAAAGATGTAATGAGATGTATCGTACATATACATCTTTAGATTATAGCTTCCGTGTGTGGAGTCCTTTATAATGAAATATTCTGATTACATAACTATTAAACAACAACGTACTGAACTCTATAGCATAACTCCGGATTCCGTGCAAATCCATAAACTGGGCCGGGTTTTCCATTAAACTAATTGCGTTCCCAGAGCGCCATCGGCAGCCTATCCCGTGTTTTCCATTTTCCATAGCGCTCATTGGCTACCAGCCACCCCGTTCGGTTTTTAGCGCTCCATGTGTCTAGCGATTGACACTGTCCTATGCGAGTATAAGTGGCAGGAAGGCGCTGGATGCAGGCCGCTTCCAACCGGTCTTTTTGGAAATCCATGGAGGAGGCCTGTGTCCAGCAGTGGACTTCTTGTGGCTGAATGATGATGATGATATATAAAAATCTCGTGTCGTGGTTTACTATTTTTTTCTTCTGAGAATACGTTGTTTCATTTATTACATTGGCAAATCTAATATATATAAATCTCGCATCACAGTGTATGTTATCGAACTCCTCCAAAACGGCTTCACCGATTTTTATGAAACTTTTTTAGTATATTCGGTAGGTCTAAGAATAGGTCGTAGGCTAATTAGTATGGCAAGTCAACATTTGCCGATTCAGCTTCATTATGTATATAATTATGTATTAATGCGGTCACAAAATATGGCTCCACAACCTGATGACGTCACACGAAGTAGCTCAAGTATCATGACATGATAAAAAGTACGTCAATTGGTACAAATCTACGGGAAACGGACGTGCCCCTCTCAGTTAATAAACTTCAAATAACGGTCATGTATTTCTAATAATAGCCGCGTTTAACTTGAAACAAAAGGCTTATTATGTTTGCGTATAAGCGATGCGTAAGCAAGAAAAACAGTTCCTATATGGTAAAGTCTGAAAAAGTAGAAAAGCAGCGCTTTTTTCAAGCCAAATTGTACTCCATCATTATTACGTATAATGTAAGTGTTGTTTGGAACTAAGGCAGACTGTTGGCGCGCCGTCTAGTCTATTTGTTGCCGGGAGAGTCTGTCTGTCTAGATTTTTTTACTGGTTAATTCAGTAAAGGACGTAACGGGCAACATATTCCACTGAAATTTACTCATTTCAGACTGTACTGCGTTCAATTTGCTCTTATATACAAAATACAAATACAAAAATTCTTTATTCGTTATCCACTACATCTTAGGCTACGTACATTGAGGGTATCTACTTGTAAGTACAAAAATACCTGTAGCAGTAGACACCGGTCTTCCACATCTAGAATGGTATTGCAAAATAGTGGATGAACACAATACAATTTTACAGCATTAACCTTAATCTAATTAATGAAATTATCTTTTAGCTAAGATTAACTAAAATCTAGAAACTGTTGCGTTGGGTATTAGTTTTTACATACATATATACTCACGCTTGTATCCCGGACGGGTAGGTGGAGACCGGGGTGTGCCACTTGAAACTATCCTGACAAACCTCTTTCGCTTGGTCAAACAATTCAACATTCTTTAGTCGCTCCATGCACGCTCGCCGGTTTCGAGTAAGTTTTGTCCATAAAAAATACATATGTTTCGATATTTTTAACAAAAGTAATACTAGAATTGAGGCCGTCAGCGCAAGTGTCCTAAGCTTAACATAGTATGGAGATAATGAGGTATAAATTATCATGAATTTAAATTGAATACACATAGTCTGCTTCGTGGGCAAAAACAATACGCTCGTCCATAGGTGAAACTGGGGATAGGCCGGTTTAGCATCAAAATTTATGATGTTTTAAACGAATTGCAATAGATAAGTACGAATATGAAAAATTGTGGGTCAGGCCACTTTTGCGCTGTCGGCCTCAATTAAACCTACCGGTAATCTCAGCACATGCTCAGCACCATCGGGGCCTCCTAAACACACTGTCGACACGGTGACGTCACGTTTTCGGCCGCCAGCCCTGCGGGGCGTTGACCCCACTATCGATCCAAAAGAACATGCCGAATTATGAATAATGGGGCCTAGGTCTAGGTTTGAAACTCAGTCTAGACGGCCATCTAGATGAGTCGTTACGATAAAAGCATTCCCCTCCCCGTTCAGAATGACGCGGTGAACAGAATAAACACAACCAGCTCGCTGGACCGACGATCAGGGCCTAACCACCAAATCCGGCCGCAATCCTGCCGTTTGCGATAGCAATTTGTTTGGAATTTGACTGTTCGACTTGATTGGAATCGTTCGGGATTTGGTATGCGTAGTATAGGGGCTGAGGTCTAATTATGCGTACAAAACCTGTCTGAATTCTGACGGTTGCCATAGCAATGAAAATGGCGCGAGACACACAGATAGGACGTAGGGCGAGGGCGCGGTAAGATGTCTAGAGCAGGGATGTTACGAACATTCGCATTCGCTTATGCGAATGATTCGCATCATTTTAAACATTCGGATAGACATTCGCATTCGCATAAATCGATGCGAATGTTTTGCGAATGCGAATGTGTACAAGTCGGCGGCCGCGCGTCTCTTGTTGGTCCTTTTGCGCATGCGTGGTAAAGTATATAATAATAGAAATAATATTTCCATTTAAATAGTGTTTCCATTTTGTATCATAATGATACTATCATCATTATTATTATTACCCCTGAGTAATAAACGAATAAAACGAAAAAAAATATGTTGACTTAAGGTATTTTAGTACTATTTCTCACTCAACATTTGCATTCGCACATTCGCATTCCTAACATTTGCATTCGCGAATGTGAAAAATACGACATTCGTAACGTCCCTGGTATAGAGTCACAGGCCAAGAGCAACCGCGAGCAAGGACTGTGGTCTGTGACTCTATACATATTACCGCGTCCTCGCCCCACGTCCCATCTGTGTGTCTCGCGCCTATAGAATTTGACAGTTAGATAAGATAAGATAATTATTTATTCAAGGAACATTTTACAGTGACCTTATCACTAAGGCAGTGGTACCCTGCTCCCTTAAAAAGGTTAAAACCTTTTTGTTTAGGATAAGCAGTGCTCCTCCGAAAAACATTTTACATTTTCAAGGTCAACAGACTTCAATACACTAATTTACACAATTAATGTACCTTGTTAATATATTGTGCTTTTGACACGAAAGTTTATATTTAATGAAAAAAAACTGAAATTAGGTTAGAACTAGGTAATAAAAAATGTTCGTGTGCGTTGTGCGTTCGAGTTCGACGTTTGGAATCGTTCAAGATTTGGTGCGCTTAATATGGGAGCTGCTTCTATGTCTCGTAATTAGGCCTCCGACCGAGGTAGTTGCTGGCTCAGGATGGGGATGGCCGAGGACTGATAGAAGTGGCGTGCCTTCCAGCTGAGGACGTATGCGAGCTGGTTGATTGAACAAAATAATATCAAAAATGTGCTATCTTGAGTCTATCTAAGCACATAAGGGATTTCTTGAGGTAGTGAGGTAATTAAAAGTCCGGTTCTTGATCGAAGAGAAGATACGTGTGTGTTTATTTCGGACAAGTTTACGAAGATAATATAGTCTAGTTAGGTTCGCAGATAGATGCGTGTGAAGCACGCTATTAGTTAGGGGGCGTGCCCGTAAAAATAGTCCAATGAATATAATGCAAAGATAGGCTTAGACTGGGCATCTTACTTACTAACATCGTTTTATTTTATCACTATAATTATGTGGAGTATTGACTCACAATATTGACTCACTTGCGTCAAATCAATAAAATAAAAAATACGAAAATTGGGTGCCTCATAATCACTCGAATTTTCGCAGTATCCATCTTTCTTGTCTAAATTGAATAACAAAAACAATTGAAAGTCGATATTCAAATGTTTCACATTTTTTAAAAAAAGAACATCGTAGAAACCATTTGAAAAAAGTTTCATTCGAAAACCTCAAACCATGAAGATTCTATGTCAATTCAAAGAACCTATTGCAATAAAACGGCAATTTCATACTTTAACCCCTATTACTAACAAATCAACTTATAATGTTAAATGGGTACATGTTAGAGTTTTCCATTACAAATCTTAAGCTAATCTTACGAAACTATGCAGGGACACAATATTAACTTATATTAACTTATTCTAACAGTTATGTGTTCTGCCCGGTACAAAAAACTTGAAATATTTTGATATGACCTTAAGTATGTAAGTTATTTATTATTTATAATGAAATATATATATATATATATATATATATAAATTGCTGTTCGTTAGTCTCACTAAAACTCGAGAACGGCTGAACGGATTTATCTTATCTTAGTCTTAACCCTAAAAATAGCCCTTTTCTAGTTCGCCGGGACAGCTAGTAAATAATAAATAACTTACATACAACACAATCATTTGTCCTGGTCCCAGGCCAGGATACCTTGTGCTATTGTAACCAAGCAAGGATATCACAAATATGAAAATGAGATCAGAGTTCTCCTTCGAGTCTGAAAAGACTAAGTTTGGAGTTTTTTTGTCCATTTTTTCTCCAAAATGATCTAGATTTTGAAATGGACACCTAGTTTAACTTGTAACGTTCATTAAGTCGCAGTTTCTGTGCTACTTTGAATAAAAAAAATTTGATTTTGATTTTGACCAATGACCATAGATATCTGAGATGTCTACGAGTCTGACATGATGTCTTTTGACATTTCAATTCTCCAGCGTTGAACTTTGATTAAATCAATAAGTATACATTCGCACTTCACTCGATGAGTTTGTGTTTCGGAGAAGTCGAGAGCAAAATAGCATTGAGTGATTCAAATTATAAGTTTGAAATTTTAAGTGCTTTCTTCAGCACTTGAGTTAGCTCGAGTCGCCTTCTCGGATTAATCTGCCGGGAAATAATTCCGCGTGTTACTCACAGCGTGATTATGAAATCGTTAGCAATATTTTAAAGAAATTTGTATTCTTTTATTATTATTATTATTATTTATGTAGCCTATTTACGTCCCACTGCAGGGCACAGGCCTTCTCTCTGAGAGGGAGAATGGGGTTAATTACCACGCGTGCCCACCGCGAATTGGCAACTACAAGCGCTGAAGTATGTGAACACCTCAGACACTCAGGTTTCCTCACGACAGTTAGCGAGTAAAAAGCGATAAAAAAATAATAATTTGAACCTCCTGAGTCCTGGCGTCCTATACGTAGGACATTATCTGTAACTTTCTTAATTCACACCCAATCTTGGAAACGTACTGGTCTAATGGCCAGTTTCTGAATTGAGAGTATCGCTAAGCAAATGGTTAACTGTAGTGCTGTCTCTTCGATTTTTTCAGGAAAGTGCGTGACAGAACGTTACTTAAGTATTTACTTAGCGAAACTCTCAACTCAGAAACCGGCCCCCAGTCTAATATCTTTTCAATTTTTTTTTGACAAAATGTTTTCTTATATATCTAAGTAGTTTCAGAAGATTCAGAGTAATCTTACCTCCAGGAGCATAGGTATGTTCTCGTTGATTTTTCCGAACATTATTAAGCCAATTCGACCCATTTGCGTTCTGAATACCCCGTTTTCATCTCTCAGTCGGCACTTTCGAAAAACCCATGACGCATGGCCTAAACTGGGGCACACATATCATAATAGCACCTCTGTACTCTGTGCTTCTCCACGGAACGTCGCGGCACAAAAAATTGTCGGTCAGAAGTACGGCCTGGAAAATGTAATGGTAATGTAAATGTAATGGTGTGGGTGCCGCTGGAAAATGTACCTAATTTTAAGTTATGAACAATAAACCATTTTTTTACTTTACTTTACTTTTACTACAATTCGTAGTTTGTTATAAAAATTCAATGTACATTGGTTCATCCTACTTGTTAATCTGTGGGTTAATCGACTTTGCAATTTACGTCGAATTGTCAAAGTAAACTAGGAATTATAGTTCTATGAATTAGGGCCCAGATTGCCACTTTTGGCCACTTTCACCACCATCATCATCATCATAATCAGCCAATCGACGCCCACGGCAGGACACAGGCCTCCCTCATGGTTTACCTAACATAATTGCCACGTTTGGCAGGCGGGTTGGCGATTGCAGTATGCGGTTGGAATCTCAGAAATACGCTGCTGCCCATCTCCTGGTAATTGATTACCTTAGTCGCCTTCTACGACATCCACGAAAGAAAATGGAGTGACGTTATTCTTAATCCGGCGCCACACGGACCTAAGGCCACACGGAGTATGGGTAGTATGATTTTATTGGATTTGGTCTTTATTTCGAGGTTTCAACTTTGTAACATCGCAGGATGTATGCTCTTTTCTGCAGTTTTATTCCTTCTTTGTAACTATGAGTGGTAGTACCCTATTCTTTTCTTGTGATGTTCTTTCTTGACGATGACGCTGAAGTCTAGCAGTCCTTCTGTGATAGCCGCATCGTTCCCGGCGGCGCATTAACCCTGATTACAGCAATTAGCACCACTTGCATGGGATGGCCTGTGTTTTTGAGTGGAGGAATTCTGTGCTCGTGAAAGGGCACGGGATATGTCTGTACGTTGGTTTCTAGTCGTGGGTTGTGCGTGTTGGTATGTACCTAACGGCTTGCTGTGGGCGTAGTGATAGTTTTCAGGGGTCACTAACTATAGTGGTCCATAGCTAACCTTGAACCCTAATTTCCCGTAGACCTATATCTACGGAGGAATTCGAGGCTTGATTTTTTGTGTCCGAAGGTTTCTGGCTGTGGAGTGTGTGTAGGTCTTTATGTAATTGGTACAATGGAGAATTGGTGATAGTTGTCGTAAGTCACTGCCGATGGTGATCCCTAGTTTCCCGTAGACAACTGTGGTCAATTTGGTTAGTAGAATATACAAGGGGGAATTTTGATCTGCAGCGTATTTATTGGTCTACAAAGAAACAGGCATTATTTAGATTATTTAGGCATTATGTAGAATTTACAAGGGGGGGTTTTGATCTGCAGAGTATTTATTGGTCTACAAAGAAACAGGCATTATTTAGACAACCGTCCATTTATGAGATACCTGTCAGACTGTTTTTATTTTTTCGTAATGGAATTTTGTTTGTTTACGCATTTTAGAAGTAACCCTGTATGGACAACTTAATCATGTTATGCTATCTCCTCTGCTAATATTTTTGTCAAACATCGAACCATACATTACATCGTATGTATGGAAAAAATGTAACCATCCTTCTGGCGCAGTCGTGTAAAAATACCCGAATCGGGCGTACGTGCATAAAACGACTATTATATATTTTTGTATTTATCAGGACTACCAACAAGATATACACCAATACATTCACAATAGACAATAAAACTAAAAATAGGCTGAGTGTTATCTTACAGGCAGCCACAACATGCGCCGTTAGTATTGTGTTGCTTGAGGAACTTAATGTTAGACATTTAGTTATAGTTTAAATAATTAACCCTACATATCTAATTTAACATTTTACAATTTAAAAAATGGGTCCAAATTTCAGAGGGACGACAAGATACTCCTTTTAAACTTTGCACAGGAGTCTGAGAATACTTCAGTGTCGTGAGACTTGGCTGGGGCGTTATGTTGCGATATGAGCCTTTGCATAGTACAAAAACAACCAAGATTACGTAATATAGAGAAGTTTGTAAAGAGGTTCGAAATTTCGCCTATGGCTGTACTTGCCCATTAGCTCAGTTGGGAGAGCGCTGGCACGGTTAGCCAGAGGTCGCGGATTCAAGTCCCGGCATGGGTGGAATTTCTAGCCTCTAAATAGGTTTTTATAACCAAGATTACTTTTATTATTATTATTAGTTATTGCATTATTGATTTAGGACGACGAGGTGCATTGAACCTGATTTTCGACAGAAGTTGCGGTCAATCAGTCCTGTTATTAAGTAATTTGAAAAGAAACATTTGGTCAAGCAATTTTCTGCAGTCACAAAGGTTGTTTAACTTGAAATATTTGAGACGGGCGTTATAGGAAGGAAGTTTTTTTGCTAAGTTGCAACTATAAGAAAGATGTAAATTCACAAATGTACCTTACTTAAAATATTAATTGATGTGCGCCGGGATACGAACCCATAAAGTTTGTGAAGCAACTGGTCTATCCACTGCGTCATCACTGCCTACTAGAAGAGTCCCAGTGGCGAACAAAGGGCTCGTGCGTGCGAGCGGTATCGATTCGCGCGACCTCAGCCTAGTTGGCGCCTGACGTGGGGCGGCGGTCGGCGGGCTGCACGGAAAACCTTTCTGTCGCTGGCCCGGGTCACTGAACCTTGACGGATTCTTTTTGACATGCGTGCAATTGTAAAATTATATTAGATATTCTTAGTTCGACCTCAGCCTAGTTGGCCCCCGACGTGGGGCGGTGGTTGGCAGGCTGCACGGAAAACCTTTTTGTCGCTAGCCCCAGTCACTGAACGTTGACGTTTTCTGACGTATTTTTAATTTTATTTATTTCCACAAATACGTATCATTACAGGCTTTGCCTATTTTGATATTTATGCTACTTACAAGTTACTTATGCTATCTATATACAAACACATTAACATAATATAACCATTTATCACATATTAAAAAGTGCACCATACACGAGTAATATGTCTGCAAATGTAAAATTAACTTAAGATATTCTTTAGTACTTCGATCTCAGCTTAGTTGGCGCCCGACGTGGGGCGGCGATGTTGGTGGGATGCACTGAAAGTTTCGCCTAAGTTACTCAACCTTGACATTTTTATTTCGTGTAAATTCGTGTAAAGTTTCGTGACATATTCTTGTGTGCTTAATTCGCGAGCTTTTCACGCTATGATAACGCTTGCAGACGGTGCCCAGTAGCTTGTTCAAACAGGTACTAGCCTCAAAACAAGTCAAGAAGCTTCCAGCTGAAAGGAATTCTAAACCGGTCATCCTACGGATGTGAAAGGACTGAATTGGGACTCATCCCCGGGAGCGTTCAGGATATGGGGCGGCCTTTTGTTGGAGGTGATGCGATCTAGTTCCTTCTTTTTACCCTTCTACAAGGCAATGTAGGCGCATAAGTGAAGTTTTTGAAGTGAAAACCACTTCGCGCATTTTGCACTCCTTCAGGAAGGAGAAGCTTAGACATGAGTTACACATTTAACAAATGTGTTGGGAAATGTGTCTGAATACTCGGCTCCAAACGGTCGGTGGCGCATCAGCATAATCAAAACATCAGTTTTCACTTCTATCGTTTGGTCACAAGCACACGCCCACTTTTAGGAATAAGTCACTTGAAATTTTCATAGTGTGCACAAAGTTTGTGCAGATGTGTAATTAATGACACTTCAGCTCGATTTTCGCGTACTATCTAAATAAACCAATCCAATGGAATGCCATAATTCTGAGAGTTCTTATTGTCACGAGTTCCTAGAAGATGTCTGAAAAAGTAGTCAAACTTAAGAGCTGAAAATAAAGTGTCTGCTCATCCAAGACAACATAAACATTTTAAGTTAAAGATGGACGGATTGACGTTAAAGACGGATTTAAGGTCGCGTTATGAACGAAGGTTTTTCTTTTGGTCGAAGTTAAGAACTATAAATTTGGTGTCTGTTTCCCTTTAAGTTGAGAGAAAGTACGAAGAAAATGTCGTGAGTCTCATTGAACGTTATTTAATTTTCCAGTTTTCCAATTCAGTCAACTACCTCATGGATTGCTAGTGACGACTTGACTTGTGTTTTAAATGGAAATTCTCTGAACCCGTTGCTTTCGTCAGGTACACGCAGGACGGGTAGATGTTAGACCGTTGACGTTCTTGTAAATAAACAACAGAAGAATGACAGACGGCGCCACAGAAACGCGGATGACGGACTGATTTGACAGTAGTGTTGCGAAATAATGTGCTGTTGACAGCTGATCAATTGATACGTACATTTTCGACTTTGGACGACAGAATAGTGTGGTGAAGTGTTTCCTTCACTAAGAATACAGTAAAAGTAATCCTGCTCGCCCTTCTGACCTCCCCAACTAACTCATACGCAGCGCCATATTTTGTCGCAGTGGTGCCAACCTAACGATTGGTTAGTTTTTAGGTTCACTAATATTTGACAAAAAACATATGACAAATGATCATTTTTACATATAAATTGTCACTCGGCAAATATCTAATTTCCCAAACAAATACACATTTCGCAAATGTTTCACTGTGCAAATGAGTTGGCTTTTAAAACTGTGATTTGTAACTTTTTATTTGAACACATAATTATTTCGTTTGTCAAATTCGCGATTTTATAAATTGTTAAGATATTGGACGTTTCAACTATGTTTTACATAATGACGAACTTAGATTGTATACATTTGTGTAGTTTAACATTCCGGGACGCCTCGCTCGGCTTTGGGTTTTTGGGTTTTTTTATCATCATGGAACCTCACACTCCACCTTGCTGCGCTCGTCGTCACACCTATATTTCTCTATTCGCCTTAGAGATCTTCAACTGTGTAGGAAGGATTTCCGCATAATGCATTTTGTCAAAAGTTGTTTATACCTTGCGTTGTTTTTTCAATTCGCGTGTATAATAAATGATTTGTACGTCAAATGATGTTGTATAAAATAATAATTTGTTTGTTTATTATTTGTCAAATGAGTTATTTACAGAAACAATACTTTGTGTAAAGATTAATTAGAGAAGCATAATTTTGTCAATCGTTATTTGTCAGATGAAAATTTGTAATTTGTTTTCTGTCAAATGACAGGACACCTATTTTTTAATTGTGACAACAACGACCTTTCCGATTTTGAAGGCATCATGACACTATTTTATTCTATGACATTGACTCTCTCTCTGAGAGAAGGCCTGTGCCCTACAGTGGGACGTATATAGGCTGCTTATGGTGAGTATTGATATGATTATCAGAATAGTAAAACATTTTGACTGAAATTATTCAAAATTATACTTGTATAAGTCGAATTTACATTGTACCTGGCTACCTAAACTACCGTGCATCTTGGCTATCTCTCCTATTTTCCGCTTTTACTCGAGACAATTTGTACATTGTTGATATTAATTTGTCATCGCATCGCGCTGAAGTACGCCTACTCTGCAATCTTTCTGTCGCATTTTTTTTATGTTAATTAAAATAATATAACAATGATGCCTTTATACATCCCCCTGTAGAGCACAGACCTTCCCTCGGAAACAGTAACACTATTAGAGAGCGTGCCCATCGCGGATTGTGTTCGGAACTGTGAACCGGCTCTCAGGTTTCCTCACGATGTTTTCCTTCACTTTAGCAAGTGATATTGCCAAAAAAGGAGGAGGTTCTCAATTCGACGGAATCTTTTTTTATGTATGTTTCCCGATTACTCGAAGACGCCTGAACCGATTTGAAAAATTCTTTTTTTTTTTTTTGAAACGGTAGACTTCACAGGTGGTCCCATGGTCAACAAGTCAGTATCTGATGATGGGATCCTGGAGAAATCGAGGGAACTCTTCAAATTTTAAAGGCGCACTTGAAGCGATTTGGGTGTTTTTTGCCCTCCTTCCACTTTGATCCACAGTAGCGCTCCACATGTGGATCCTTTGAAACTAATTGTTCCTCTTAAATCCACATGTGGATCCTTTAAAACTAATTGTTCCTCTTAAATCCACATGTGGATCCTTTGAAACTAATTGTTCCTCTTAAATCCACATGTGCATCCTTTGAAACTAATTGTTCCTCTTAAATCCACATGTGGATCCTTTGAAACTAAATATTGATATTATCCAAAATATAAATATAAATATTGATTGATATTATCCTTTGAAACTAATAACTATAATAATAATAATAAAAACTAAATATTGTTTTTTTTTTTAATATCGGCATTCACTACATGAATGATAAAACAAAATTTTCACTTGAACTAAAATAAAAAAAACAAGTCGTAAACTTAAAATTAAAATGATAAAATTAAAATTTTAAATTCTTCCCCTATCAAATCTTTTTACTTTTTCTAAAAAAAGAGCAACTGTGATTTCTCCAGTTAACAATTCGTTCTGACATTGTAAATAATAATTATCATTGTCTATGTTTTTAATTTTTCTTTTGTTTACTATATTTGCTTTTTCGCGTATTACGTTATATTTCGCCTCCCCTTTTAATACGTGTATAAAATTGACGAAGTTACTATATTTTTTTCCCAATTTTTTGTTTAGCTTCCTATTAAAACCTTCTAAACAGTTATTGGTACGATGTCGTTCATTTGCTATTGTCCACATGTTTACAAAAAAAGTGCTCTTGAACCAAAATCTTTCCATATACTGTTGAAATTTGATGAGTTTTGGACATTATTATTATTATTATTATAGTTATTAGTTTCAAAGGATAATATCAATCAATATTTATATTTATATTTTGGATAATATCAATATTTAGTTTCAAAGGATCCACATGTGGATTTAAGAGGAACAATTAGTTTCAAAGGATGCACATGTGGATTTAAGAGGAACAATTAGTTTCAAAGGATCCACATGTGGATTTAAGAGGAACAATTAGTTTCAAAGGATCCACATGTGGTGCGCCACTGTGGATCAAAGTGGAAGGAGGGGTTTTTTGTGCGTTTCCACTCGTAAAACACAATTTGGTGGAGTCAGTAATATTCACGAAAAATCTTGAAATCATTTTTTTTAATAAAAAATAAAAACCGACTCCAAAACACTACAGCACTAAAAACACAGAAATAATTTAAACGATTTTGACCTATAAATTTGAACTCGATAGGTATTTGTATTACGTACAGGCAGCGACATCTGGCCGAAGTAATTTACATCACTACGAGTAAATTGTCCTTAGCACGGGTTAGTGCAACAAAAAGAATATAATCATGTAAGTACAGCGACATCTATACTACTATACTCTCTGAGAGAAGGCCTGTGCCCTACAGTGGGACGTATATAGGCTGCTTATGATGACAGCAATATCATTGCGATGTAAAAACCTAACTGCAAAGTGGGTTACTCAGGGCTGCAAGTGATGTAAAAAAAGTAAAATGATTTGATAGGGGAAGAATTTAAAATTTTAATTTTATCATTTTAATTTTAAGTTTACGACTTGTTTTTTTTATTTTAGTTCAAGTGAAAATTTTGTTTTATCATTCATGTAGTGAATGCCGATATTAAAAAAAAAACAATATTTAGTTTTTATTATTATTATTATAGTTATTAGTTTCAAAGGATAATATCAATCAATATTTATATTTATATTTTGGATAATATCAATATTTAGTTTCAAAGGATCCACATGTGGATTTAAGAGGAACAATTAGTTTCAAAGGATGCACATGTGGATTTAAGAGGAACAATTAGTTTCAAAGGATCCACATGTGGATTTAAGAGGAACAATTAGTTTCAAAGGATCCACATGTGGATTTAAAAGGAACAATTAGTTTCAAAGGATCCACATGTGGAGCGCCACTGTGGATCAAAGTGGAAGGAGGGGTTTTTTGTGCGTTTCCACTCGTAAAACACAATTTGGTGGAGTCAGTAATATTCACGAAAAATCTTGAAATCATTTTTTTTTAATAAAACATAAAAACCGACTCCAAAACACTACAGCACTAAAAACACAGAAATAATTTAAACGATTTTGACCTATAAATTTGAACTCGATAGGTATTTGTATTACGTACAGGCAGCGACATCTGGCCGAAGTAATTTACATCACTACGAGTAAATTGTCCTTAGCACGGGTTAGTGCAACAAAAAGAATATAATCATGTAAGTACAGCGACATCTATACTACTATACTCTCTGAGATAAGGCCTGTGCCCTACAGTGGGACGTATATAGGCTGCTTATGATGACAGCAATATCATTGCGATGTAAAAACCTAACTGCAAAGTGGGTTACTCAGGGCTGCAAGTGATGTAAATTACTTCGGCCAGATGCCGCTGCCTGTACGTAATACAGAGAAGTTTGAAAGAGGCCTGAAATTTCGCCGTCGCCTGCACTTGCCCATTAGCTCAGTTGGGAGAGCGCTGGCATGGTTAGCCAGAGGTCGCGGGTTCAAGTCCCGGCGTGGGTGGAATTTTGAGCCTCTAAATAGGTTTTTATAACCAAGATTACTTTTTGATAGAGTTATTGCATTATTGATTTAGAACGACGAGGTAGTTGAACGGACCACTGAACCTGTTTTTCGACAGAAGTTGCGGTCAATCAGTCCTGTTATTAAGTAATTTGAAAAGAAACATTTGATCAAGCAATTTTCTGCGGTCACAAAGGTTGTTTAACTTGAAATATTTGAAACGGTCTTCATAGGAAGGAAGTTTTTTTGCAAGTTGCAACTAAAAGAAAGATGCCACAAAAATCGTTTTTGTACTCTTTCAAGAGTTTCAAGCCGCTTCACGTATATATCATAGTGCGGGTTCCAGAGAACACTGCAGTATTCCAAACCACTTCGTACAAGCGAATTATAAATAGATATTTTAGTTGAAGCCATCTTAAAGTACTTGCAGTTCTTCAGGAATTCTTTGCCTCTAAATAGGTTTTAAAATTGTCCTCAGCACGGAACGGATTAGTGCAACAAAAAGAAAAAAAAAGAAGAATATTATGTGTGGAAGTTATTAATTATTATTTGTGATGAGGATAGTTCCACAGCGTTAGCTTGTGCACCAGAAGTGGGTTTACGATCGGAGCCAGTTTTATAGTTTCACGTGCGATGCACAATGTGCAATGGCGCGGATTGGGTTGTAAATAGCGTTTGCTATTCGCTTAACACTTTATCAGATGGCCGTCAAAGCTGAGAGGATGGAAGAGCATCTGCTTAGTTTGAAATCGTTTCTTTTCGTCTAAAAAATTGTACGTGCATGTACTCGTACCTCCGGTATAAAATGAATCTCTTCCCTGTTCTGATTGATATTATTGTTTTAATTAACCGACTTGAAAAATGGAGAAGGTTCTCAATTCGACGCGTATCTCCTCGCATCATCGTCATCAGCCATTCAACGCCCACTGCAGGACATAGGCCTCCTTCGTGGTTTTCATAACCATAAGGGGTTTTGACATAATCGCCACGCTTGGCAGGCGGGTTGGCGATCGCAGTATGCGGTTGGAATCTCAGGAAGACGCTGCATATATATATATATATAAATCATCGATTTATCGGTGGTAGAGCTCTAGGACGCTTGCCTTAAATTGAAGAGGCTACTATGTCCCGTGATGTTGCGGCTCGGAAGAGTTCTATATTTGTCGTGTTGAACCACTCCGGAAGATTTTGGAGCCACGATGTTTTTCTGCGGGCAGGTCTCTTTCGTCCCTGGATTTTGCCCTGTGCCTGTGCCCCACCAGTAAGACTTATTTTTTAATTTGTTTTAGAGGTCTGTGGTGAACCAACAACATATAATCATCAATCATATAATGGCATAGAGAAACATAAAGCCAATTACAGGTTCACACTTATAGCAATAGGCTGCATTATCATACGCTAATCTGTCTCAATGAGTCTAATTTTCCGATATCCTGTTGACACTTGTCACACAGGGGTGCAGGCTTGGCGGTTTATCGCAGTCGACAACGTTGCACGCCTGATAAGAGCCGAGAAGGCGATACGCGATGGCTATTTGAGAATGTGGACCGCCTTATCAAAAACAACACGATCGTATTGGTTGCAGATAACTTGTACGTACAAATATCTTTATCAATATGAAGTTACACAAGATGGATCACAGAAGTACCCAAACTAGGATGATAATGAACCTGTGCTATGTTTACTTGAAACAACAAAAGTCATATTGAACTTGTACGTAGAAATATCTTCATCAATATGAAGTTACACAAGATGGATCACAGAAGTAACCAAACTAGGATGAACCTGTGCTATGGTTACTTGAAACAACAAAAGTCATATTGAATTACAATTAATAGTAAGTTATGTAATAAAAGTCCGGATTCATCCCCGAGGGTTCCGTACAATTTTGTATTATATTATAAATACTTCAGGAATCGAGTCTCGCCGTTTTTTCCGAGCTTTTCCCGAACTTCAAGGACAATTTTTTTGTGATTTAATTTCAAATGTATTGTTCTCACATTTTTCCCTGCTGCTCTAGTATAAGACGATATTACTTGCCAAATTTCATAGTTCTAGGTCAACGGAAAGTACCCTATAAATGTTGATTCCCATGAGTTTTGTTTTGTTTTGTTTATTAGGCATGTAAAACAGGTAACAATCTTAAAATAACAATATTGGAGCATACTAGTTTTAAGCTAGATTGACACCCAAAGTATACACGCACATTAAAATACATAGAAAAACGAGTTACGGTGGTCCTCATATTTAAGAGTAATGAGACATATGTCGACATACATAAGTTTTTTGCGGCATGAACGGCCGTATTCTTTTTTGCGTTAGCTTAAGTTTGACTTTTTCGCAGCTTCAAGGGAATGTAGACCTGTATTGTATATGGTTTTAATTTCAACTCGATACCTGCACGCGTTCCCGAAATAAAAGGTCTTGACTGACAGACAGGAAGACAGACGGACGGACTTAGAGGTTCCGTTTGTACCTTTTTAGGTACGGAACCCTAAAAAGACATAGAAATAAGACATGTCGTTCAACGAAATGCGTTGTGCAACGCACGGGTTCTAAATGACACTGCAACGGGCCGGTGGCGTGCGGGCGCAACGATACAAACTGAAGTAAACCTTAAGGTTTACTAGGTTAGGGACTGCAATGCTAGCCCATAAAAGCCTGGCAGCCATGTACCGGGCTTTTTTGCACTTGTTTTGTAGTGTCTAACTATGTATAAACCATTAATTTTGGGTGGTTTGATAGACATATCAAAATGAACGTCCTTGACAATAGCTATCGAATACGCTAGTTTTTTTTTTTTAGAAACGCACTTTTCAAAAATTTCTACCCAAACTCGCATCTATTAGAACCATTAGTAGTCATCCAGAGCGGTGCGTGCGAGCCGCGGGTCATTGTTCTGTTAGTTGGAGAGAAGGTACTAGTTGTTCGCGCATTTGTTTAAACAAGATTTCTCAACTATACTTTTTTAAATTAACTTCTTTTATTATAGTCCAAATAGATGCCATTTTTAATTACTTAGTACATAACCGCGGCTTTCAAACCACCCAGAAATCAGCCAGTATAAGTTTTGTCTTAGTTTCTACCATTGCCAACTTGTACCACTACTTAAGAAGTCACTTAATTTTAATTTTGTGTAAAGAATTTTGGACCCCCTTGTGTGTGTGGGATATTTTAAGTTCTCTGCGTCGTATTATTGTAGGATTTTTATGTGTATTTAGTTTTCTTTCTGTTTTTGTGCATATTACCTATGTTACTTATTTTGTCTCTGTGTATCTTGTTGGTATAATAAATGTTTTTCTTCTTCTTCAAAGTTTCTTTTTTTATGGAAATATAAACGGATCATTCTTTCTGGCCCCAAACTAGCACACCCTGTGACAGGTTAACTAGACGAATAGTTGATAAAAGCAATGACACTTCTATCAAGGTAGGTACTACAAAATTAAAAAGAACTTTGATTTTGTTATTTCTCGTTACATTTTAAAAGTAATGAACTTTTTGTATGTTTGCACATCCACTTCCCTGTCCGATGTATTAGCCCAGCCAGTCCAAAGGTTGTCTGGAAGAGATCAGAATAGATCAGAGTGATAAAGCCACCTGTACTCTTAGGTTAAGAAATGTCTGGGTAATATCCTTCCTTATATAAAATTACGTATTACGTAAGCACTACAGGGGGGCGGGGGGTCTTTGCTTTGCTTAGTTTCGATGACATGGAGAAGGAGGGGTCTGGATGGTGATTACGTCAGCAGTAGGTATTTTATTTTAATAATTGTAATAAATCTGCTGACGTAACACTTGAAAGCCCCTATTCAAACATTCTACACCTTACAAGTACTTATTTCATAACAACAAAAAGGACTTCAAGAATAACGCACTAAGAAAGAGTTTGCTTACTTACCCATCGATCTCATTAACATATCTCGTTCAAATCTATGGGACCTTGCCACCGTCGAAAATCAGTATTATTCGAAAAGAAGTAGGAAAGGGGGGGTATGTTTCATAGATGTATATTTTGTTAAGTAGGTTTAGCCGCGCGGAGCTTTAGCTTTACGAAGTCACGGCCAACAGCTAGTAGACAGGAAAATCCACCCAGACGAACGTTACAGAACGGATAAAGTTACATGCTGGTCTATCCACTGGCTTTCCACCGTTACCCATTGAGACAATGGTCGTAACTCGTAAGCCTAGACGCGGACGTAAATCAAAGATCACACGGGCCAATTGTGTGAGAAATTCGAAGCGACGCGGGTCGTCGACCCGCTGCTGTGACCATGGGTTTGGGGTTCGAAGGTCTAATCGCTTTTAATATACATAGCACTGAGTATTCTGGAACACTGGTGACTGTAATACAGTTCTTTTTTAGGGTTCCGAACCCAAAGGGTAAGGGACCCTATTACTAAGACTCCGCTGTCCGCCCGTCTGTCTGTCACTAGGCTGTATCTCATGAATCGTGATATGGCAGTTAAAATTTTCACAGATGATGAATTTCTGTTGCCGCTATAACAGCAAATACTAAAAACAGAATAAAATAAATACAAAAACCGTGATTTTTTTTCCGTTTTTGTCTCGATATTAATAACGGCAGCAGGTAGACGCTTGAAATATTGAAATGTTGCATAGATAATGGTACGGAACCCTTCGTGCGCGAGTCCGACTCGCACATGGCCGGGTTTTTATCGTTTATTTCAGAAAAGACACAGTTCAGTGTCTTATCCAAAAACAAATCGCCAAACTACGTAGTTCTATTAGAACTAGTACATAGAGAGTATGTAGCTTATCTTGTGTGCCTATTCTATGGCTACTAGTGGTCTCCCCACCGACCGTCGACCCGCTCTTGGCCACCACTCCGTGGCTACCTTAGTCCACCGTCTTCACGCGTAACCAAATCCACCGCCCATCTCCATCTACGAAGCTAGTCCCCCTGAAAGCAAATGACCGTGTAATATAATCACCGCTGCTACCGAGTATCACGTGACCGATGAAGCCCCACGCGCCCCACTTCCACGGGCCACCTGCGGAGGGCATTGGGGTACGGGGTAATCTGTTACTGTACTCTACGGGGTGTTTGAAAGATTTTAAAAAACTAAAGTCCCGCTTCAAATCTTAATTCAAAAGCGGGGAACGCCTAAAATATCAGAAATTTTGAAGATATTGGTAGCCATCGTACAGTTAAGGCTGGGCTCTCCGATTGCACAGATTTGTATGGGACTTATCGCGCTGCGCGAGCGAATAGTTGGGGGGGAACAGTAGGCATTTTTTTAAATTACAGAAATACAAATCGTATTAATACAATGCGACTAAGGTATTAAATTACCAGGAGACGGGCAGCAGCGTCTTCCTGAGATTCCAACCGCATACTGCGATCGCCAACCCGCCTGCCAAGCGTGGCGAATATGGCAAAACCCCTCATGGTTATGTTCGAACCTTGGCAAACCATGAGGGAGGCCTATGTCCTGCAGTGGGCGTCAAATGGCTGATGATGATGATGATTAATACAATTTTGATGACCGACGTCACTAACACGTTCAGTGATTGTCATTATGGTATATTTTTTATTATCCAAAACTGAGTATAGCTCAAATAAAACCACATCCAGTGATAATTTAAACTCATGTTCGCGTTTTATTTTTGCTAGTTGAAAAAATCATAAAAGCAATGACCGACGGCCCTAGAGAAGATAGTGAAAAGTAATACCTATATATTATTTTCAGATTTGAAACACTAACTATTAGAGAGTAAAATGTATTTTCATCATCATCAACCCATTATGTCCCCACCGAGGGGCACGGGTCTCTTCCCTGAGGAAGGTATAGGCCATACTCCACCACGGGGGCCAAGTCCGGATTGGTGGAGGCTTGTAGACTAGTGGCTCGTCTACTGTCAGAAGTTGTCAAGCCGCCCTAAGGCCTCTGACTTGGCTCAACGATTGCCATCTATCGACGGCAGCCGGCACCAACAGCTTAACGTGCCTTGCGAAGCACGGAACCGCTCGGAAAAATGCCACTAGCGTTAGGCATAGACGGCGACCCATCCATGCACTGAACGCGCCCTGTGTTGCTTTAACCTTCGTGATCGTTTAAGATCACTCAGGCAGCCGGGGCTACTAATGTATTTTAAAACACCTGATTTCAGTGTAATGTCGGAGAAACCAGGCATAATTGTAGAAATAAAGCGAAATTATCATTTTCACGATCTTCCTTCTGTATCTCCTACACTAACAATGAGTTAATCTAGTGTTAACAGCTGTCAGTTTCCAAAACTAAGTCAAATATTTTGAAAAAAAGTATCATAATTCAATCGACCCTCTAAATTCAATGCCATGGTCGCCCTCCTAATCATCTCCTTCGAACCAGTCTCGGGTGATTGTGACGAATTATGCCGCCATTACAATTTATTCATTTACATAATATAGCCCTCTGCTATCTCCATACATTATACATTACGTCATGCAGATGGAATATCTTGGTTATTTTATCGATAAAGGCTAGACTTAGACTGATCCACATGACGTAGCACGCACATTCAGTGTGTGTGTGTGTGTGTGTGTGCGTGCGTGCGTGCGTGCGTGCGTGCGTGCGTGCGTGCGTGCGTGCGTGCGTGCGTGCGTGCTTTTTATTTTTTTATTTTCACTTTTAGTAAATATAATCGCACAAAGTACCTTTCAATGATTTTAGATTAAAAAAGGCCCGGGCGCTAGAATATCACTAAAACTTATTAATTTCAATCAAATGTAATCACAGATTTGATTGGTTTTAATATTACCTATATCAAATAAATTATTTTTTCCTTCTTTTAGTTCCTCTACTTATTTATGAAACATTTTTGTCGTACATGATGACCAAAATTGCCACAGAACCAATATTTTTGGCTTGTCTATAGCAGTTCCACAGACATTCTCATCAACTTGCATTTTTTTCTATTTGGAGGCAATTTTGCGTTAAAACTGTTTGACAAGCGCAAGTTTGTTTTTTTTATTTAACACCAATTTCCGAAGTAATCTTTTCTGTGGTCATTTTCCGAAGTTACAGTTTAAGATAACGGTACCTAAATGCACTTCTGGTCGCCCCGTCCTAACGGCCTAAACAATCAGTGGACATTGTGATTGCCTCGTTGGTCTACTATCACGTCTGATCACTATGCCGGTCGTGGGATCGATTCCCACTGGGGGCCGCCGTACATTTGTATAAATGACCAGGACAAGTGAGATTGTGTTGTGTGCAATTATAATTTTTTCGTCTATTTGGTGACGAATCTGTTTGAAAGCCTATTTGTAACCCCACGCAGTAGGATGACAATAAGTTTGAGATGGCAAAGTAATCTTTAATCCGGTTTCTCGCATATACACTAACTTAGTTAAACTTCTGTTCACAGCTGTCAGTCGGTTTTTTCATTCGTACTTTGTCCAACTGACAGTTGTTGACAGTTAATTAATAGATTTTTAGTGTACGAGAAACCGGGGCTTAAATCGTATGGCGAATTAGCCATTTCACATTTTGAGATTTGATTCAAAATCAAAACGATCGTCGGATTTTAATTCTGTTTGAGTGGCAAAAACATAGGTATTATGTTAGGTTCGTTTAGAAACGTCTTCCAAAAACCGTTCCAAAAAGGGTATTAAATTACAAAATTTATTTCACAACTTTTAAAAGCGAAGTCGTAGAAGAGAACCGAGCTAGAGTACACAAAACAATTTAAATACACCCATTGTCCTTTGTTATGGCGACAAAATTATTCATAATGACATTGACCGTACGTAACCGAAGTCGCCTAGGAATGTTACAGTAAGGATATTTGGATACGTTATTTGTATTTGGACCTGTGGCCTTTCTAAATCTTGCTCATTCTAAAGATAGAGAAACAAAATATTTACCTTGGCGACAGCCGAAGTTATCATTGGTTTTCTATTAAAAAAAGGTAAATAAGTTCATACTAAAGTTTCGAATAAACATTTGGTAAACATACAAAAAAAAAAACTATCGATCGACCCCTATTCGGCAAAACATCGTAAGCGCCAATTTTAAGAAAAATCTTTTTAGTCGTAACCGACGCAGTTTGATGCAGTCTATAAAATATGTTAAAATTGTAACGGTTTTTTAATCAGAAAAAAGTTATAAGGGATTTAGTATTTCGTTTTTTTTTTTAGAATTATACGATACAGATTTTAATGAATATAATTTTATCGTTAATGACATCGTATGCGACTTTACACAAAATCGCCTCAAATTTTAATGTCGAAAACTAGAAAACTATTATTTACTTAAATCGTGTAGTTTCATTGTTTTCTTAATTTTAAATGGATTAACGCATCGAAAAGTAAAATTTCTTACCTGAGACATACATCCATAGCTTCACTAGATTTCAAGAAAATTGAAAAAAATCGTCTACAGTGGAATTTGTTTTTTGTCGCTTACGATTGTTTTGCCAAATAGGGGTCGAAGTACTGGCTGGCACAGAAACCCAGGCGATACAGGCGACAAGCGAAAATTCAAAAGAAAAGAAAATAGGTGAAATTCGAAATATTTGGAACGCGCGGAAGTGCATTCCAGGCCTGGCCACTATTTTCGGTCTAACACGCGCGCGTTCCATTAAAAACAAAATGTGAAAAAAGAAAAAGTACAAAGATGGCGGAGGCAAGATGGCGCGCATTCCTTACGTCAACAGTGCTCATTCAATTATTCACAAATGAATTTATAAAATGAAATCAAGTGTTTTTGCGAATTTACTGTTTATAATTAATTATAGGGGAGGCCAATAATGACTTCATAAAAAAATACTTGACAAGGTAATATTGCCTTGTATCTCCGCTACTCAGCTTAAAACCTTAGGTAACAGCATTTTGAGAAAACTTGAAATGATCGTACGGCTGTCTTGGTTTGATTGCTATTTTTGATCACGTAATAAAACCACTTCTCCTTTCAAGGGATGTTTTTAGATTAGCCTCGATTGTTTTGACAGCGCGCCGTCTCGCCGAGTTATGGGAGGAAGGTTATTTTCATTAATGAGTCTATTTTATTTACGATTTGTGTGATGATTGTATTGCCACTGTTCTTCCTATTATATCAATACAACGCGTTATTGAAATAACGTAAAGCCTGAATACCGTTTCTTCAGTTCTCATCCATTTTTAATTTTTTTTTATGGAGTAACCGTTTTGTTGACGAAAATTCAACCGATCCTTGGTTAAAATCTAAGAGTCTTATTTAGAAACCAAAACGATTCCTTAAAACACGTTTCTAATGCTTTTTAAGGCTGGGTTAAAGGAAAAGTAAGCATTTTTGAAATAAATTACATCCATACACTAACTCAGGCTTGTATCCCAGAGGTGTAGGCAGAGACCAGGGTCTGCCATGCGCCACGATCCTGGCAGATCACTAAAAAAAATTAAATCACAGAAATACAAATCCTATTAATGGAATGTTGACGACCGACGTCACTAAAACATTCAGTGATAGTCGTTTTGCTATATTTTTTATTATCCAAAACTCAGTACAGCTCAAATAAAACCATATCTAGTGATAATTATTTAGACTTACGTTTGCCATTTTTTTTATGATGCTATAAACTTTAAAAAAATCATAAAAATAACGACCGATGACCCTAGATAGATGTTACATCAAAAGTTTTTTTTGTAGATATTAAATACTGACCATTAGAGAGTGAAATGTATTTTAAAACACCTGATTTAGGGGTAATGTCGGAGAACCCAGCCTTAAATTGGTCTTTTCCTTTACGACAGACTAATTAAACTGCTGTTAAGGAGTGTTTTAGAGGAAATACTGAAGTAGATGTACATTGTAAACGGTAGATTAACAGAGACTCCATCGATTGGGGCTTTCCGCGCTAGGAAATTATCTTTAACTGACTTGAGTAGACAATAATAGAAGTCAGTGGCTTTGTACTTCGACAGTTGTTTGACCTGCCCTAACAAACCGAGTATCATATGGTCGTGTAGTGGAGATATAAATAAAGCCCACTGGTGTACGTAACGAGTCCTAGCATAAAGCGTAGAATAAACAATGCGAATAAATTCGATTTAAAAGTCATACCGAGAATAATCTTCGTGTGACGATTAAGAAAAAAGTGCTTATGCCGATCTTTTACTGGGTATACTTTTACACGTTTATTAGTCCTTACTTTAGGGGCTTCAGACAGACTGACGCATAGACGGACTAACGGACAGACGGACGGACGGACCAATAATATATTAGAATAGAAATAATAAGTTTTATTCAAAAATTAATTTATTATCTATTTATTTATTGTCTATTCAAGAGCGGTGGTAGCCTAGTGGGTACAATATTGCACTCGGAAGCGAGAGACCCAGGTTGGATTCCCAGTGCGACTTTATTTTCTAAGTTATGTACATTTGTGAAGTTATAGTAGCAATAACACTCGCTAACTGTGAAGGAAAACATCGTGAGGAAACCTGAGTGTCTGAGCTATTCACATACCTCAGCGCTTGAAATCGCCAATTCGCGGTGGGCACGCGTGGTGGTTAAGCCCATACTCTCTCTGAGAGAAGGCCTGTGCCCTGCAGTGGGACGTATATAGGCTGCTTATGAGAATTAATTAATAGTTAGTAAAGGTGAACATGCCATCGGCTGTACCGTAAAAGTCTGTCAAATATCTCATCGCATATTGTCTATCATCATCATCATCAGCCATTTAACGCCTACTGCAGGACATGGGCCTCCTTTGTGGTTTTTATAACCTTGTCTATACTCGTTTATATATTGTTTATCCTTGTTTATAACCTCCATGTTGTCTATACTACAATTGAATTCGGAATTCAATTACAACACACACGCCTATTAAAAGTTTGTTATTACAGATGCACCACAGAAAGTGTTCGTAGAATGTGCATGCGCAGTGACACCCATCAGCCACGCATGAGTGTTATCATGTTAGGGATGGGCAAAAAATGGAAACAAATGTATCGATATATATCGACAACCAATACCAATGACTTCGTTTTCTAAGTTACGTACTTTTGTGAAGTAGCGTAGCAATACCAATCGCTAACAGTGACGGAAAACATTGTGAGGAAACCCTAGTGTCTGAGATATTTACATACCTTGGCGCTTGCTACGTATAAGGCTAACTATGAGGCTAAGTGCGTAAAATCTTAGGTCTAACTAGAACTATATTAGGTATATCGACAAAAAAAAAATTGATAATAAGTCGATATTTTTGCCCATCAACCTCCTCATTCCTGACCTACAAGGTCAGAAATGACCTACAATGGTTTTCAATTGTTATTTTCAAGGTCAGGACTGAGGAGGTTATACATAACGATTGCAAAAGAATTCCAGTCTCTTTCTTTGATCAACAGTGTTTTGAAATCAAGTCGTCTTTTCTTTAAAGATCGGATTGGTCGTATTCATGATACAAAGCTTAAGCAGAGCTATTACAAGAATATCGATTTTGATAATCGAAAATAAGTAACGTAAATCTATATACATATTGTATACCGATAATTTTCTGCTAAAATATCGATAGTTCGATGTATCGATTTTTTTACCCAAGCCTAATGCGTGTGCGACGTGAGCTTATTGTTTTAAAATTACTCCACAGAACAGAATCGATCACTGTTTGCCGATGCGCATACTTATTAGGTAACCTCAATGAGGCGTTTCCTTTGCACATGACGTGCGTAATTTGAATCATCATCATCATCAGCCATTTGACGCCCACTGCAGGACATAGGCCTCCTTCATAGCTTTCATAACCGTGAGGAGTTTCGCCATAATCGCCACGCTTGGCAGGCGGGTTGGCGATCGCAGTATACCGTTGGAAGCTCAGGAAGACGCTGCTGCCCGCCTCCTGGTAATCGACATCCATGGAAGGAAAGGGAGTGACGCTATTCTTAATCCGGCGCCACACGGAACACGGTAATTTGAATAAAATATCAGTATTCGGCAAAAAAAGTCTACGTCATCAGTCTACGGAGATGGGTGGGGCATTTGGTTAGACGGGCAGACGGCCGGTGGACAAAGGTAGCCACCGTATGGTGGTCAAGAACGGGTCGACGGCCGGTGGGCAGACCACCAGCCCGGTGGGGGGCAGACCACCAGCCCGGTGGCGGGCAGACCACCAGCCCGGTGGCGCGCCGACCACCAGCCCGGTGGCGGGCCGACCACCAGCCCGGTGGCGGGCCGACCACCAGCCCGATGGCGGGCCGACCACTAGCCCGGTGGTGGGCCGACGACATTGTGAAAGCTGCTGGGAAACACTGAACGAGACTAGCAAAGGATCGAATGGGTTGGAGTGATAGATCTTCCCTTTGGCTTATGCCCAACAGTGGGCTTTATTGATGGGCTCATTAGATAGATCAATATGACGGATATGTCAGTTATTATTTTATAATAATAATAATAACTTCCACACAATACAATCACTTGACCTGGTCCCAAACTAGGATACCCTGTGCTATGGTAACGAGGCAAGGGCGTTACAAACATGAAAATACACCCAGACTGAGGCTATTTGTACGAATGTACGGCGGCCCCCAGTGGAAATCGAACCCACGACCTCTGTTTTGGTAGCTAAGCGCCTTAACGGCTAGACTAACGAGGCAGTTTGTTTTGGTGTATGATAGGTCAGACGGACAGACAGACCGACAGACGTCGCGTGCATAGTCTTAGGGCCCTGTCTTTCTGTGATAGAAAGTAGGACACACCTGTATTGTTTTTAAATCGTACGTAATTGAAGAATATTGAATATTGGATATCGGGTCAACGACCCGATATCGAATGGTAGAGCCTTGTTTTTGTTTCGATGATGTGATTATGACGTCAAGACATTTCGTGTATATCATAAATATTATGCAGCCTATATACGTCCCACTGTAGGGCACAGGCCTTCTCTCAGGAAGAGAGTGTGGGCTTAATCACCACGCGTGCCCACCGCGGATAACACTGTACGCCCATTCGTGTATAACACTGAGAACTATTTGCTTCACGCTCAAACAATATGGTTATCCACATTGTTTGTGTGAGCGAGAAGCAAATAGATATTCAGTCCCTTTTTAGGGTTCCTCAAAAGTTCCGTCCGTCCGTCTGGCTGTCTCGGATTCATCTCGGAAACGCGTGGAGGCGTCGAGTTGAAATTAAAACCGTATACTTGGGTCTAAAGTCCCTTGAAGCTGTGAAAAAATCAAACTTCTAAGTTAACGTGAAAAAAGATACGGCCGTTTATGTTGCAAAAAACGTATATTTCGACACTCAAGGGAATCAAAATTTACAGGGTACTATTCCTTGAACTAGAACTGTGAAATTTGGGAAGTAATATCGTCTTATACTACAAGCCCAGAAAAAAATCTGAAAACTATACATTTGTAATTAAATCATACAAAAAAATTGTCTTTCAAGTTCGGGAAAAGCTCGGAAAAAACTGCGAGACTCGATTCATGAACTACTTACAGTATTTAAGTACCTACAAATTTGTACGGAACCCTCGGTGGGCGAGTCCGACTCGCACTTGTCCGGTTTTTTTTTTTAATTAATCGTACAACATACCTTTCAATCGGAAGGGTGGAATTTTATTGCGTGCGTGTAACGACTAATGACTGTTGAGGAAGCGAAAGTGATCTGTCAGGATCGTGGCATGTGGCGGTCCCTGGTCTCCGCCTACCTCTCCGGGATACCGGTATGAGTTTATACTGTGTGTTTTTATTTTCACCCTGTACAGCGACAGTTTAATTACAGACCAGGTCGGCTCATTGACCCGCGATATTGGTCGTCTGACGGCTGTAATAACTGACACGGGAGTCATCGGTTAACTGCCGATGGCCATGGTTGCCCCACTGAATGTCGATCAATTTGTCACTGTCGCGTTCTAATTGTAAATGATCTTGTCATCGTGTAATCGCTACTTTCACTGGATTTTCTTCGGTTGCATGTTTTATGAGGCTGCGCTACCAACGCAGCGGTAGAACGCCGGCCACATAATCGAGAGGTTGTCGGGTTCGAATCCCGGCATGTGCCAATGACTGTTGTCTCGGTTATGTACATTTGTAAATTTGTAGTAGAATACCACTCCTTAAGTGTGAAAGAAAACATATCGTGAGAAGTGGAGTGTTCACTTACCTCGGCGCTTGAAATCGGCAAGCCGCGGTGCCCACCCGTGGTGATTATACCCATTCTCTTTCTCTCTCTTCTCACTCGCCGAGGGAAGGCTTGCGTCTTCAGTGGGACGTTATAATGTCTTGTGACTGTTTCTTTCGACTGCCTGTCTAGTACACGGAAAAAAACGAAGCTTCAGCAAAGTACTAATTTGCCTCGGTTAAAAATAACTTCACCACATACAACCAAGAAACATTCAAAACGTGGAATAAAGCTTTGTCAATTTTAGAGAAGCAGGTTTTGCTAAAATGTTCTTCGTCTGCGCCTAATGCGTAGAATAAACAATGCGAATAAATTAGATTTAAAAGTCATACCGAGAATAATCTTCGAGTGACGATAAAGAAAAACCGCCCAAGTGCGAGTCGGACTCGCGCACGAAGGGTTCCGTACCATTATGTATACAACAGTTAAATATTTCAAACGGCAAAAACATCATGTTTGTTGGATGGAAGCCCCCTCAAAATATTTATTTTATTCTGTTTTTAGTATTTGTTGTTATAGTGGCAACAGACATATATCACGTGTGAAAATTTCAACTATCTAACTATCACGGTTCATGAGATACAGCCTGGTGACGGACGGACGGACGGTGGTGACGGACGGACGGACAGCGGAGTCTTAGTAATAGGGTCCCTTACCTTTTGGGTACGGAACCCTAAGAAGTAATTTTTATTTACAAACAAGTGTCTCGGCAAACCGAATTTGGTTAGAAATAGACAAGCCTACTTAGCTACTAGCAAGTACGTACATATGTTATTTAATTTTAGACAAGTATACTTGGCTAAATAAGATAAGTTGCTTTGATGCAAATAGCCGTGTTACTCAATGAAAACAAACAAGTTCCTTATCTATGAGCTCGGCTTAAAAAACTATTCTTTAACCGAGCGACTTATTTAAAATTTGACAAGAAATAGGCTGCGTTGAACAGCGAGCCGAGGCGAGGTTGACATCGGCCATTGTTTTTTATACTTCAAATCGTGCGCACGTGTGCAGCTTTTTTTAAGTAGTTCGGTCAAGTAATTCGACGCTGTGACAAATTGTGCCAAATAAGTATAAGTGGAATGTAACAGGTGGCAACAGAACAGTCTACCGGTAACTTGAATATGACTGTGGTGTGGAAGTACGAGGGTTCCATTGCCGCAGTGGAATGTTGCAAGAATACTAGTCCAACGATGACCAATGGGAAACCAGCGGTAGGGACCATAAGCAGCCTATATACGTCCCACTGTAGGGCACAGGCCTTCTGTCAGGGAGAGAGTACGGCCTTAACCACGACGCCTGCCCAACGCGGATTGGCGTTTTCAAGCGCTGAGTGAGTAGCTCAGACACTCTGGTTTCGGTTAGCGAGTGGTATGGCTACGATAACTTCACAAATGTACATAACTTAGAAAACAAATTCATAGGTACATGCGCGCACTGGGAATCGAAATTGGGTCTCCCGCTTCCGAGTCCAATGTTCTACCCACTAGGCTACCGCCGCTGTCTCCGGTAGGATGTAATAATCTAAAATTCAAATCGTCCGCCCACGAGAATATCTGTAAGAGTTTCAACAATGGTCCGCCGGTGGTTCTTTGTCGAGACGATTGCGTTAGAATAGTAGCATTGACTCGGTTGGGCAACTGTTAGATTGGGCACCTCGTTTATCAGAGTCCAGCCGTATTGGCCAACGTGCGTCCAAAAATAACGACAGTAATATCTTCCACACGACACAATGACTGGTTCTGGAGCCAAACAAAGATACCCGGTGCTATGGTTACCGGGCAAGGACGTCACATTCATGGAAATAACAATAATAACTTCCACACAACACAATCAATCTAGCTTATAACTAGTATGCTCCAATATTGTCATTTTATGATTGTAACCTGTTTTACATGCCTAATAAACAAAACAAAACAATCACTTGTCCTGGACACAAAATAGGATACCTACTCTGTGCTATGGTAACCAGGCAAAGACATCAAAAATGACTCAATACACCTAGACTGAGGCCATTTCTACAAATCAAGCACGGTGGCCACCGTAGGAATCGAACCCTCTGGTTTTGTAATCAAGCATATTAACCGCGATTAGATTTTAGATTGTGCTGTTGCGGAGTATCCCTTCAGACTCTGGAGCACCTCTCTGTGTGTACCTTGTGCCCGTCCACATGCACTCGAGAAGACTTGCTGGAGGCCACAGACGCTTGAGTTCTGGGCCAATAAAATGTAATTGGTTTTGTCACCGACACGATAAGAAGAAGATCGTGGTGTGGGCAACGTTTGTCTTTGCTAATCAAGACGATTATGATGTGATTCAGCAATCGGCGCAAAAAAGGCGTGGCCCGCTTCGCCAGTTTGGTTCGGACAGGCCATTCATCGTGGCCTCGTTTACCTACGCTGTTGCCGTGTCTACGGAGCGAAAAAAAAACTACACACACCGTGCTGACCATTATTACATAATGCCTGTGACCAACGCCATGCGCTGGGTTGGGCGCTCGAACCAACGGTTTTGATTTATATTTAAGCGGATTTAATTTTTTTTTTCATTAGTAAGACGGTATCTCAGAGGTGGTCCCATGTAAAATCACAAGCAGCCTATATAATACGTCCCACTGTAGGGCGCAGGCCTTCTCTCAGGGAGAGAGTATGGGCTTAATCACCACGCGTGCCCTCCGCGTATTGGCGGTTTCGAGCGCTGAGGTATGTGAATAGCTCACACTCAGGTTTCATCACGATGTTTTCCTTCACAGTTAGCGAGTGGTATTGCTACAATAATTTCACAAATGTACATAACTTAGAAAACCAAGTCATAGGTACATGCCCGCACTGGGAATCGAATCTGGGTCTCGCTTCCGATTCCAATGTTCTATTCTACCCACTAGGCTACCACCGCTGCTACCGCTGCGGTCCCATATAAATTTGGTTAAGATCTGTTGAAGGAATAACATGAACTCACTCCTGTATCTCGGAGGGATAGGCAGGGAACAGGGTTTGCCACTTGACGGGATAGAGACAAATGTCTTTCGCTTCATCAACATTCATCATATCAGTCGTTGCTTGCACGCACGCACGCTGGTTTCGGGTTCCGTACCTCAAAAGGAATAAACGGAATCCTTATAGGATCACTGTTGTCCGTCTGTCCGTCCGTACGTCTGTCTGTCAATACCTTTTATCTCGGGAACAAACTCAGGAATGGTTTTAATTTCAAATTGATACCTCAACATTTTTCGTATTGAAATTAAAACCATACCTAAGTAGGTATATAGTTAATCTAATCTAAACACTTTGTTGTCCGTCCGACTGTCGTCAGACCCTTTATCTCGGGAACGCGTGGAGGTATCGAGTTGAAATTAAAAATATATACTCAGTTCTACAGTACGTTGAAGCTGTGAAAAAATCAGACTTCTAAGTTAACGTAAAAAAACATACGGCCGTTTATGCCGCAAAAAACGTAAATTTCGACACTCAAGGGAATCAAAGGGAACTATTAACTATATTTGGCAAGTAATATCTTCTTATACTACAAGTATAGGAAAAAATTCATTAAAACAGTCTTTGAAGTTCGGGAGAAGCTCGGAAAAACCTGCGAGACTCGATTCCTGAACTATTTATAATATGTATTATCTTGTCCTTCGCTAAAACATCCCCGATTTGTTCGAAGGAATCCATGATAACATCATCAAACAAAGGTAGTATTCACACAACCATACCGCGATAAAGAATAATATATTTCTTATTTAGTACATATTTGAAGGCGGTTTTTTTTTTTGTCTTTGTTTTTAGCTAGCCTTATTTGTGTTCACTGCTGCATATTATTGAGTCTTCAATACCGTCCTTAATAATATGGTCCGTAACTAAACAGTTAATGGTACAGTAGAACCGTACCACGATTTTGACGTAGTGCAGTCAACAGTACACAATAAAGATGATAAAAATGTTTATTTCTAAGACGAAACATACTATATAAAACAACAGCAAAAGTTAGTTCCCCAAACCAAACCACGGGTCCTGCAAGCGTCCATAAAAACAATTAAAATTTGAGCGCTCGAGCAGCAGCCGTAGAGCTGCGCAGGCGCAATCACAACTGTGATGGATCTACTGCGCTGCGCCAACGTAATGAGGCCTTTGTAGGGGCCTGGTGGTCGTCGACGATTATTGAAAAGTTGCAAAAAATGTAACGTAGCCACCACGCTTTATAGGCATTGTCTAAAAAAATTTGTTCTGTTTTTATTTTACTTTTTTCGAGCAAATAGGTCATTTTGAGAGCCTGTGCTAAATTCTTCGCTTCGGGCTGCTTTAATTATTTTTTAAAGCGAAAAAAAAAGGAACCAGAGTCTACGAAAGCGGAAGTACGTCATGCACGGAAATACGTCATCAACTCTGCGACCTGTCAGTTTCTAGTGATATCATGACTCGTTACAAGAACTCTTTAAATAAACAAAACTAAAGAGACTCCTAATCTGTGCCTTATCTGTGGAAACGTAAAATATATATTATATTTATACGATAATGATATACAGAAAACCGAGATATCATTATCCTGGCGTTTTTTTATTCAAAAAAGTTAAAAACCTACTTTTATTCACGTGTGAAACGAACGTTAGAAGGTCGAATTAGTCACACATATATTCACAAAAATACAAGAAATCAGTGAATATTATTAATTTATAATTGTAGCATTATATTTACTACCTTTAAAATGAAGTATAATTTGTAATTATTGTCAATATTTAGGACAACGCCCATTGACACTAAACACACACACACACACACACACTCGGTAGAAAAACGCCAGTCTGACTCGCACTTGGCTTGGTTTTTTTTTTATTAATTAGGACTGATTTGAACTTTACCTCTTTCTTATAGTCGCTGCTTGCGGGTCGAGCATGTTAGTAGAGAAAAAGGCAGCGATAAAGAACTCCACTCCGACCATGTTTTCTTTTTTTAATTTTTTAGGGTTCCGTAAAAAAGGATCTCTTTGTTGTCCGTCCGTCCGTCTGTCTGTCTGTCGGTCAAAACCCTTTACCTCGGGAACGCGTGGAGGTATCGAGTCTAAATTAACTATAGGTCTACAGTCCATTAAAGCTGTGAAAAATTAATGAATGAAAGAGGATATTTATTTAAATTGTCACAGAAACACAAAGTGAACATAAAGGTACACAAACAAAAGACACGAACGTCAACGAAACTTCTAGGTTGACGTAATAAAAAGGTACAGCCGTTTATGCCACAAATAAAAAACGTATATTTCGACCTCAACAACGGAATCAACATTTTTAGGGGACTTTCCGTTGACCTAGAACTGTGAAATTTGGCAAGTAATATTGTAGGACGACCAGCCACAAGATGGACAGATGACCTCATCCAAGTGGCAGGAAGGCGCTGGATGCAGGCCTCTTCCAACCGGTCTTTTTGGAAATCCATGGAGGAGGCCTATGTCCAGCAGTGGACCTCTTGTGGCTGAATGATGATGATGATGATCGTGTTATACTACAAGTACAGGGAAAAATGTAAAAACTATCCATTTTTAATTAAATCATAAAAAAATCGTCTGAAGTTCGAGAAAACCTGTACCTAGCGGTACCTACAAATTTGTACGAAACCCTCGGTGGGCGAGTCTGACTCGCATTTGTCCGGTAACGCACTTGGACGAATCACTTCACCTATCTGACTCTCCCCTCTGCCTTGTCCACAGATTAATCCCGGAAGCGAACAATGGCGGACACAGACACGGAGACGCTCCCCAACGGCACCGGGGGGCTCTCGGCGGCCGAGGAGGAAGACGAGCGTCTCAAGCAGCGTCCGGCGGACATCGATGCTGTGAGTACAAAAATGATTACTTTTCGGAGAAAATTATAAAATTTGGACAGGTGTAAACGTATGTTTATGTGATTCGAGTCAAGTGAAGAACTGATATCAGAAGTGGGATACCTACCTTCAGAGGGATGAGCGTCGTTTTACCTATTAAGACCATAAACGATTGCGTCCGCTCCGTGCTTCCATCGCGCCGCATAGTATAGGTGGCTCATTCACGAGTCACGCTAGAATTGGAAAACTGACGAATGTGAAGCATACTTTCCTTTGCATCTACGCGATGAAATGATTTCTACAGCGTCCAGTGGCACCTTCACTCAGACTAGATGAGTGAAGGGACCACTCGGACGCTGCAGTGCCTGGGACATAAAAATATACTAAATCTCTTTCACTATGCCGCAGGACGTCCGCGAAATGGAGCGCCGCAAGCGCGTGGAGGCACTCATGTCCTCCAAGCTGTTCCGCGAGGAGCTTGAGCGTGTCCTCGACCAGCAGATGAACGAGGGCGCCGATGCGCCCCTTTTGCAGCGCATTAAGGAGATGGTGGGCGGCCGCCTGCACACCGGTAGCATGCGGGTAAGATGAGCCTATCTCTTAACTTCCACAATAGCACTTTATCATGATTGCGCTCATGTCATCGAAGCTGTTCCGCGAGAAGCTGGAGTGCGTACTCAACCAGGAAATTAACGAGGGCGCCGATGCGCCCCTTTTGCAGCGCATTAAGGAGATGGTGGGTAGCCGCCTGTACACCGGTAGCATGAGGGTAAAATGACACTGTCTATCTATCTCATCATTTGACGGCCTCGTTGGACTAGCCGTTAAGGCGCTTACTACCACGGCAGGGGTCGTGGGTGCGATTCCCACTGGGGGCCGCCGTACATACAAACGGCCTCAGTCTGGGTGTATTTCCATATGTGTGATGTCCTTGCCTGGTTACCATAGCACAGGGTATTTAGTTTGGGACCAGGTCAAGTGATTGTGTTGTGTGGAAGTTATTATTGTTATATCTGTTAAGCCTGCTGCCGTGCTTAGAGTCGGAGCGCGTTCGCGACTAAAAGATGAATGTGCGCGCTGATGCGCCCCTCCTGGAGCGTATCGAGCAGCTGGTGGACGAGAGTCTGCACATACAAGTATAGCATGCGGGTAAAAGGAAAACTTTTCTTTGCTAGATGGTGAAGGACAAACCTCAGTAATTAAATATTTTCATTCATTCTGACAGAAAACTGTAGTCACTACGTAGTACGTAGTACATTATGAGTTTTGACGCCGGATCGCGTCTTTGACTAACAGATTAGCAAGGTGCAGATGCGCCCCTTTTGCAACGCATCAAGAAAATGATGGCTGGACACGGGCAATACGGGTAATGGGCCTTCAGCCATTTCTTCTTTTACTTCAGCTCTTGAACTGAGCCCATGCTAACTGCTAAGGGATAGTTTTCGCCCATGGGTCTCCAAACGCCTTCCTAAACGAACAGATGAAAAACTGTGCACTCTAGAATATTTTATTCCAAGCCAGGGGCACGGCACGCAAAGTGTATCCTTATCGTAGCTGTCCTAAGATAAGGACAAAATTGAACCAAAACTATGGGTGCTTTGGAAAGTTTATGTCTTTATCTTATAAGGACATGTTTTGCAAAACGTCTTGTTTTTCCGTGCCTTATCTGCAGTGACTACTCGTTCACTGCTAAGATGACAAATCACTTAACTTTGCTGGTATATAATCTTTGCAGAATGCGTTTGTGCTAAACTGCTGGCAAAGACTTAAAATTTTAGGGTTGAGGCATGACGAAGTTTGTTTATATTGATTTGATACGGATTCACCTATCTCTACTTCTGATTATGTGTCTCTTTTGCGGCTACCGGTATTCTATTCTTAATCTAGCCTACGGGTTTTGAAGACATAATTGTTGGCGACCGACACCGCCTTCTTTTCTCTTTGGGTTTAGTTTAAATTCAAATATTGGTCAAATTCTAGGTGTTTGGTGCTTCACACCGTCGGGGGCCATGTTGGCGACCGACACCGCCTTCTTTTCTCTTTGGTTTTAGTTTAAATTCAAATATTGGTCAAATTCTAGTGTTCTTAAACAATTGTAAATATTTTCAGTGACAAAGTAAACGTGGTACATTCAACAGCTCTCGGTATTTCATTTTCGCCGTCCTGTTCAATAATCATTGCACACATCTGAACAACTCCTCCTTTTTTCGCATCAACAGCAAACGATACAGACTAAGCGAAAATTTTTCGACTGCCTTGCTGGTCTAAATGGTCAAAACCCTTGTCAAACCCTTGCTGGGCAAAGCCCCTCACGGTTATGAAAACCACGAAGGAGGGCTATGTCCTGCATTGGGCGTCAAATGGCTGCTGATGATGATGATGATTGCTGGTCTAGCGGTAAACACACTTGACCACCAAACCAGAGGTCGTGGGTTCGATTCCCACGGGAGGCCGCCGTACTGTATTTGTACAAATGGCCTCAGTTTGGGTGTATTTCCAAGTTTGTGATCTCCTTGCCCGGTTACCATAGCTCATGGCATCCTAGTTTAGGATCAGGACAAGTGATTGGGTTGTGTTATTATTGTTATTGTATTGTTATTCTTTTGGCCCATAATATTCCAACACTGTCTGCGCCATCCCCTAACTAACTCCCTCTGGTTTCCAGGGCCCAAGCTGCGTTCTGCCAATCAATGACATCCGTGGCATCGAGGGCATCGGCTATGAGAAGGGCGAGAAGATACTGCGCTGCAAGCTGGCCGCCGTCTACCGGTTGGTCGACCTCTTCGGCTGGACCCAGAGTGAGTTTTCCGACCCTAACGGGTAACACTAGGGCAGGGGTTAGAAAGGAGAGAAGATACTGCGCTGCAAGTTGGTCGTTGATATGTTCGGTTGGACCCTGAGTGAGTTTAACGATCCAGTAACACTAGGGCGGGGGTTAGAAAGGAGAGAAGATACTGCGCTGCAAGTTGGTCGTTGATATGTTCGGTTGGACCCTGGGTGAGTTTCACGACCCAGTAACACTAGTGTAGGGGTTAGAAACGAGAGAGAAGATCTCAGAACACAAAAAGAAGGAGAAGTGCCATATGGGCGTGGCACTGTCGCTCAACGTTAGCCCGGTTGGGCTAACCTCGGCGAAACTTTTAAATATGGCCGTCAATCGCCTCGCGCCCGCTATCGCCGTAACATATGTGAAAAATGCCTGATTACCTACAGAAATCGCAGTGATACATGCTATTCAAATAACAGTGCAGTGTGTTTTCACCGGTAAGCCTATTTTACTCACTATATCCATCTTTAAACTACGAAAAATCATAATTATAATAATTTTCCTGTGCAATATGCATTCCAGTACTAAGAACATAAATGAGACGTATTTATATCGTCGGGTTTACTCCACTGCTGTTTTTATGTAGAATTTTCGTGGAGGTTTTCTAACATGGAAAAGCAAGCCCGCAATGGACCGTCTCGCGAAACTACCTATTGTTCCATGCGATGAATTGCGATGTTTCGTGGTACGGCCGCATGTATTTGCCGTGAACTGTCAAAGTCACAGTAGGTGTCAGCGGGAGTCATAGTGATGGGGTAGTTGCTTTCTTTCCAGACTGATTAAGTATCGATACTTCGTCGCATTTACACTCGTTCGTCCAGACTTCCAAAATTACGACTAGGTAGCTAGCTGTTGTCCGCGACTCCGTCCGCGTGGACTTCAGTTGCTAAGGAAGCTTCTACTTTAGTGGCAGATTTTGTCGTAATATAAACAGGCTTAGTTTTCACCACGTATTTCAAAAAGTTTTTAATAAAGATTTAATTTCAGGTTTCCCAAAGACCCTAATAGGAAGGATAAATGGATTGAAACTACAGGGAGATTGCTTAACTGGCTTCCTCTCAAATCAAATACCTGTTGCTCCATCCATTTTACGGAGAAATGTTTCCAGATGCTAAATAGTGGAAAAAATATTAACGTGGGCAGGTCCTGCTTTGAAAATACCAGTAATAAGGAGTTCCATAAATGTTGAGGTACCAATATACATATTTTACATGGTGTGGAATATTCGATTGTTACTTTATTCTGATTCTCTATTTGAGGTGACAATGGACGCAACGACGCATAACTCTGCAAAAGAAAGTGTTTCTAAAGAAACAAGTCAGGTGATGTGGTTATGGTACTAAATAATATTCTTATACTCTTTTATGAGCCTAAAATTCGATTAATTTAAAATAAAGTAAATGAAGTGTTTTCAATAATTTAATAATTTATTTACTATTTTAGATCCGTATTAGAAAGTTTCGGATATTGTTACTGTTGAAACATGCGTTCCTGAAGAAATAACAGGTGACCAGGTAATGTTTTTAATAATTTCATAATTTATTTACTATTTTAGATCCCCTTGGAAGTAACGGATATTTTTTTGTCGAAAAATGCTGCGAATGTCAAAGACCCCTGTAAATAATTGTCAGACATAGAGGAATGTCCATTCGATTGAACACATAATTTATCGGTCATATAGCGCCGCCACAGACTAGAAAATCGAAAAATCATATGAACAAAGTTGAAAATATAACATCGAGTTTTCAAAAGTCGTAAACCAAAATTGTTGTAAATGACTTACTTTAATTGACGTGTTTCAGGAATTTTGGTAACTTATAAATGGCCCTGTATAAATAAAAAAATATTAGATTTTTTACAAATGCATACTTTTTGTATTTTAGATACAGCAACGAGTTGCCGAAGGCCCAGAAACTGGTAGATTTATGTCGATTGAAGAAAAACCTCGAAAAAAGAAATCACGCAAAACATTGAACAATGTCAACAAGTGACAAGTTCTAAATAAATATTTACCTTTTAAGGGAACAGTAAAATATTCTTTGCAGGATCTCAGTCGGATGATGATGTTATCTTTTTAATGTAAATGTGTTTCGAAAGTTTCTTTAAGTTTATGTTTCACAAGTTTCTTTTGGCCAGTTTCTGAATTGAGAATTTCGCTAAGTAAATGGTTAACTGTAGTGCTGTCTCTTCGAATTTTTCACAAAAGAGCGTGACAGAACGTTACTTATGTTTTTACTTAGTGAAATTCTCAATTCAGAAACCGGCCCTTTGAGTTCTTACTACCTAATGTAATAAAAATATTATTTATGTGATATTATTGAGAATGTTTTTTATGTACCCATCACAGTTGTCACCCACCAAGGCAATGAAAATTTTAATCCAAACTCAGAAACATCTACCAGTCACTGCTCATTAATTCACGAGTTAAAATAAGTAGTTCTAGATTTTTTAAGGTGTGCGCTATACAAAAACGCGCATAAGGTGAAGGCAAGGCGCAGGCATCTTGCCGCTTCAAACAAAAATTTTGAATTATATTCAAGCGGCGCGGCACAGCCAACGTCGTTTCGTCGCCTATGTAGGTTTTGCATACCTATATTTTGTAGGTAACTCAGCAAATGTTCTCTAAACTTTGTCATTTACAATAATTGTATGATTAGAATTTACGATGAAACGGAATTCACGAATTATACGATAGGTAGGTATGAACAAAACTGACATATTTAGGAATTAACACATTGGTAGGCAAAGCCTGTAAAAATAAAAGCTTAGGCAGCCTTTTGCAAAGGATTACTACAACGAAATAAAGTAGTTACAGACTACGCGACGTAGAGAAATAATTAGTTACTATTTATGTATAGATGGCAAGAAAAAAATCGACACAATGTACAAAAAAGTTTTTGTACGATGTACGATTTTTTTTTTAAGTATAATCGATAATGTACTTTTTCGTCCCCATCACTAATGTTGTGCTGCTCTTCTCATTGGCTGTTTCATTTGTGTAAACAGCGAATAGTGAGCCGGTTGTTTATGTTGTAATCAAATAGAGATTATAAGGACAATGTAGCTGTGTGAGTAAGTGGCGACATCGATTTTCTAGCAAACGGGCCATTATAACACTTCTCCTTATTTTTGTGTTCTGAGGAGAAGATACTGCGCTGCAAGTTGGTCGTTGATATGTTCGGTTGGACCCTGGGTGAGTTTCACGACCCAGTTACACTAGTGTAGGGGTTAGAAACGAGAGAGAAGATACTGCGCTGCATGTTAGTCGTTCATTTATGTTGGGTTGATCCCTGAGTGAGTTTGACGACCGGTTCACTAGGGCATAGTTTACTAGGGAGGGAAGATTTGTACTTCTGTAAACTGTTGAAAACGCTACTTGTTGTGCATTTCATTATCATCATTCAGCCACAAGAAGTCCACTGCTGGACATAGGCCTCATCCATGGATTTCCAAAAAGACCGGTTGGAAGCGGCCTGCATCCAGCGTCTTCCTGCCACTTGGATGAGGTGATCTGTCCATCTTGTGGCTGGTCGTCCTACGCTGCGCTTGCCGATATGTGGTCTCCATTCGAGAACTTTTCAGCCCCGTCGGCCATCTATGTACCACGCCCACTGCCACTTCAACTTACTAATCCATTTATTTACTGTTTATACTGTTGACACGTTGCACTTATATTTTTTGTGCAACTTTTTGATGGATAAATTTAAAATTATTTATTGTACACCAGGAAAAGATTACAGTACGTATTTAAATAAAGATTACAGTACAATTGGCAACTCTATTATTATTTGTTTTCTACACATTACATGAAACCACGTCTGTATCCCGTACTGGTGTGCACAGAGCAGGGTTTTCCACTAATAGTAATAAGTGTAAGCGGTGCTAGCCTAGTGGGTAGAACATTGGATTCGGAAGCGAGAGACCCAGGTTCGATTCCCAGTGCGGGCATGTACCTATGACTTTGTTTTCTAAGTTATGTAGATTTGTGCAGTTATAGCAGCCATATCACTCGCTAAATGTGAAGGAAAAAATCGTGAGGAAACCTGAGTGTCTGAGCTATTCACATACCTCAGCGCTTGAAATCGCCTATCCGAGGTGGGCACGCGTGGTGATTAAGCCCACACTCTCTCCCCGAGAGGAGGCCTGTGCCCTACAGTGGGACGTATATAGGCTGCTTATGAATAAGTGTAATCTTCCCCCGCAGCCGGCCAAGGCGGTCAGATCACCGCCCGGCTCAACACGGCTGTGGAGCAGGTGCTAACGACTCCTCGTGGTCTGCTGCCGCACGAGCTCACCGCCTCGTCGCTCGTGAAGGTGGACATGCAGGGTGTGGTGCAGGACCAGGGGACCACCAACTTCCCCGTCAACGTCGCTGGTGAGTGTCTCTGGAAGTAGAGTTTAAAGAGATGGATTGCGACGCTAAATATCACTAGAGTCGGCCTACGGCGCTTGAATGACACTAGAGAGAGTTGGTCGCAGACGTTAGAATGCCACTAGAGAGAGTTAGACTACGGCGCTAGAATGTCAGTAAGGGAGCCGGCCGTCGGTTTTAGACTGTCACTAGAAGAGTCTGCCTGCGGCGCTAGAATGTCACTGGAGAGAGTTGGCCGAAGGCCCTTGAATGTCACTAGAGACAGTCGACTGTCAACGTTGCTGGTGAGTGTCACTAGAGTTCTACGCAGGCGCTAGAATCCGAACGACTGATAGACAGACAGATTAAAGATTCCCACAGATATTTACCAGCATTGGCCTAACCCAGCTTCCTTGTCTCCGCCAGGCTTCTCAGTCCACGCCTCGGTCCACGCGGCACGTCCCGACATCCGCTGCGTGCTGCACGTACGCTCTGCGGCGGCGTTGGCCGTGTCCTCCACGCGGCAAGGTCTGCTGCCGCTTAGCAACGAGGCCGCTCTGCTTGGTGACGTCGCTTATCATCAGGTGCCGCCCGGTAAGTCACATTTCTGAGGGCACGGGACCTGTACCTGTACTGAAACCTGTGCTACAGGTTCTTTGCTACTTTGAGACATAGTGGTATACAAAGCTGCATCGGTGAAAGAGTGCGCGATTCGGCGACCTTTCCGCAAGATCCTGTCACTTCTGGATAACTAGCAACTGGAGCTAGCTCTAGTTACTGGTGTCAGGATTAGATGTTGGGTGCAGAACTAGTTGTAGTTAGAACTAATGTTCGGAGCCAGTACAGACAGCTGGAGCCAAACGTGCGCTCTGCTGCATCGCTGGCTGTCTCATCCACTGGGTAAGTTCTGCTGCCGCTTACCAACGAGGTCGCGTTGCTTGGCGACGTCGCTTATCATCAGGTGCCGCCAGGTAAGTCACATTTCTGAGGGTACAGGTTCTGCTATCCGAAGTCCTCTATGCGGTAAGGTCTACTGCCGCTTGGGAACGAGGCAGCGTTGCTTGGTGATGTGATTCTGCCCGATGAGGTACATTGCCAATTATGTCCGAATATGGTGTTGCCAATTTAGGGGCCATCTTTAAATGACGTCACAGGAATTTCATGATTATTTTTTTGGACTCCCATCCGTCCTTGTCACAGATTATTTATCACTGTGTCCAATTCCCAGGTGTCCTGGATAACGAGGAGCGTGACAAGATGGTGCGCGTGCTCGGGCCGACGTGCAAGCTGCTGTTCCTGACTAGCAACGGAGCTCTCTGCTGCGGGGAGACGCTGGAGGAGGCCTTCTACCAGGTACAGCGTTGGAGAGAGATTTTGGGGGGAGACAGACAGAGAGAGGATAGTGTGCATGCATCCTAACGGGGATACGCTGGAGGCGCTATTTACTAACTTACTGACGTCACGACCGTTCACTGTTTCAAATCAAAGATTGGAAACAAGATTTTTTTTTATTTAATTTCTACAGCCATCTTCCACAATGGCTCAAAAAGGTCGTGTAACCAGGCCATAAAATAACAAAAAAAAAATCTTCCACATTTGTGTATACCCTCCTAAGTCCCGACCTTGGCAATAACGATAAAAAGTAATAAATACAATACAAAATATGTATACTTAATATTATGTTCATAGACAAAAATAGAACGTATTGACTTGCCTTTCCTGTGGGCCAGGCCGACTGAGCTGTCAGAAAGGTATAGTTGCTAGGCAAGACTACTCCATCTGAAAAACAATGTCCCAGGCGTTGCGGCGTCCGAGTGGTTCCTTCACCTATCTAGTGTGAGTGGAGGTGGCACTGGATGCTGTATAAATTATCTCATTACGTAGATGTCAAGGCCAATTTTTTTTTATATGTATATCATGTGATGTGATATGTAAATACTGATGTGTTGCCCCTTCCAGGCCAAGAACCTGGTAGCCGCTTGCGAGGTGCAGCTTCGCCTGGCTTCCCTGCCGCTGGACTCACTGATCCTGATCGATGACGAGACCAGGAAGCAGGTACCTGCGCTTATTTGTTAATATTAGAACATTTACACTTTACTGCCTGATCTGGCAAACGTTGTTTTGCCATATTAATCAGCCTGCGACCTATTCTCAGACCTACCGAGTATACACAAAAATATCATAAGAATCGGCGAAGCCGTTTCGGAGGAGTTCGTAAACAAACACTGTGGCAAGAGATTTATTTATTTTTATTATTATTATTAATACGTTTATTGCACATAAGTAAAAAATACAATGGCAATGTGGCGGACTTAATGCTATAAGCATTTTCTACCAGTCAAACACAGGAGGTGCAAGAAATTAACTGGTAGGCATACGAAGTAGACGGATAAAACGAATAACTTTAACTAAAATTACGTAAGAAGACGAATACTCAACAATAAATAAGTAAATATTTATACTATAAACATATAATACATAATATAAATAAACATATAATATATATAATATACACATATAAACTGTAGCAACATAAGTAGATATAAATATGTAAGGAAGAAAGATAGTAGTGAGATTGCAATTACACAGCCGAGATCCTCCTCGCGAGGGCTCAGGGGGGCTCGGGGTAACACATGTCGAGAAAGTGTTTGCGGACAAAGACTTTGAAAGCATTCCGAGATTTTTATTTATTTTATACTACACCTGCTTGGAAAGTACCTTGATACTTTATCAAATTTACGGTAGAAAGTACGTCATTGCATATCGAACAAATATGCGGGGAGAAAACGCATCTGAGCGGGAGAGAAAAGTGTATGAAAATCCATTTCTTACGTGGTTTTTCTTTTTTTAATTTTGGGTAAGACTATGCGCCGGTAACCTAAATATCAAAAGCCAAAAAGTTTTTACAGTGAGTTTTTATCTCCAAGTTCGCAAAATGACACTGGCCACTAGCTGTGTGTTGGATGGTGTCGGGCTGGCAGTGCGACCCTGCGGCGGCAGGATAAACAATTTGAAAAAAGAACATGTGAAAATTGCAGACGCCATTGGCGCCATTTCCAATTTGTGTGTTGTTTGAGGATTCAGTTTTCGTAGAAAGTAAAATAAAACTATCAAGCAGGTGTAGTATAAAGCACTATGTATCACTCGAGAGAAACTGCGATTCCCGATCTCGGGTGTTTTAAAGCCCTCGGCTACGGCTCGGGCTTCAAACGACACCCTCGACGTCTCCTCTCGGTGAACAATTACTATTATTTACATAAATATTGCAACATAACAGTAATTACACCAAAGCGTTACAATATTTTAACTGCGCAACACCTATCAAACATCTTCTAGCATTCTCTTACTTCATCACACTTCTAATGCCGTCCGCAAACACATCACACTCGAGATTTTTATATATTAGATGATACACGAAATTGGCAGTGTCAGCGCAGGGGTAGACCGAGACAGGAGGTCGTGGATGTGAATCCCGGCATGTACCGATGACTTTGTTTTCTAAGTTACGTACCTTTGTGTACGTAACTTAGAAAACTTAGAAAGTCTCGCTAACACTCGGGAACGTACATTGCAGTATAATAATAGGGGTTAAAGTATGAAATTGCCGTTTTATTGCAATAGGTTCTTTGAATTGACATAGACTCTTCATGGTTTGAGGTTTTCGAATGAAACTTTTTTCAAATGGTTTCTATGATGTTCTTTTTTTAAAAAATGTGAAACATTTGAATATCGACTTTCAATTGTTTTTGTTATTCAATTTAGACAAGAAAGATGGATACTGCGAAAATTCGAGTGATTTTTGAATACTGTTGTGGCATTTGACCTCGGGTCAGCCATTGCATTTTTCTTTTCCGGTTATCATAAAGAATCCACTTTTCATCACATGTTACAATTCGATCCAATATTCCTTCATTTCTGTACCGGTTCAACAAGGCAACACAAGTTTCAACACGCGTTTCTTTCTGCAGATCAGTCAAATCATGAGGCACCCATTTTTCGTATTTTTTTATTTTATTGATTTGACGCAAGTGAGTCAATGTTACCTTATAACGTTAAACCATGCCGCTAATTCCTGGGTAGTTTGACTAGGGTCGGCTTCCACTATCTCTCTTAATTCATCGTTATTCACCTATGTAGGCGGTCTTCCTCGTGGCTCGTTCTTTAAGTCGAAATTTCCATCACGAAAGCGTTTTAACCAAAATCGCACGGTGCGTTCATTAGTAGACCCCTCTCCAAACGCAGCATTGATATTGCGGGCTGTTTCTGCCGCGTTAGTTCCGCGTCGGAACTCGTATTCAAAAATCACTCGTATTTTCGCAGTATCCATCTTTCTTGTCTAAATTTAATAACAAAAACAATTGAAAGTCGATATTCAAATGTTTCACATTTTTTAAAAAAAGAACATCATAGAAACCATTTGAAAAAAGTTTCATTCGAAAATCTCAAACCATGAAGATTCTATGTCAATTCAAAGAACCTATTGCAATAAAACGGCAATTTCATACTTTAACCCCTAAAAATCTCGTGTCACAGTGTTTGTTATCGAACTCCTCCGAAACGGCTTCGCCGGTTTTTATGAATTTTTTTGTGTATATTTGGTTGGTCTGACAATAGGTCGTACGCTAATTAATATGGTAAAACTACGTTTGCCAGATCTGCTAGTTTGTTAACGTGGAGCACGCTTTCTCGCTCGCACAATTTTACATTTTTAATTATTGTGATACGATGAGTTTACTATTTACTGACTTTCGATAAATGTGGTCTGAGGATTAGATGCATAACTAATTGCGGACATTTTAATTACATTTTCGTTTTCCTGTACGTAGTGTTTAACAAAGAAAAGATGTTCCCAGAACTATTAATTTTGGAATCAAACACTTAGTACAGTATAAGAAAAATATGCCTTGAATATCCGCAATTTAATTATCCATCAAACCCTCGGACCACAGTTATCACAAGTAAACCCATTTTATTACAATTTACAATCACAAAAAAAAAATTAATCGTGCGAGCGATACAGCATGCTCCACGTAAGAACAGTCTTTATAGTTTTTCTATACCAAAAAGTCGCCCTTGCACTGTAAGTTTGATGCAAGTGTCTCATACTGCGTTCGTTCCCCGACAGATCTACGAGGCGTCCCGCAAGCCGCCGCTGGAGGGCGCCAAGTGGCGCGTGGGCGGCGAGGAGTTCGAGGCTCTCATGCGGATGTTGGACAACGCCGGCTTCCGCACCGGATACATATACCGCCATCCGCTCATCAAGGTTAGGAAGGAAACACGTACATACATACGCCTGTATCCAAGAGGGGTAGGCAGAGACCAGGGACTGCCACTTGCCACGATCCTGACAGATCACTTTTGGTTCCTGAACATTCATTAGCCGTTGCATGCACGCACGCCGGTTTCGGGTACTTTTTATCTTGCCCTTTGCTATTACATCCTCTATTTGGTCACAGTATGTCCGCCTAGGTCGTCCCTTGCCTTTCTTCCTTCATCCTCTCCACATGTCCAAACCAACGCAACGTTGCTTTCTCAATTCTAGTCCCTATATCCTCTTTCAGTCCACAACATGGAGACACGTTTACTCTAACAACATGACGCGTCACAAAAACACATCTGAGTGCACTATCACACTAGCGATTTGTGGGCGATTTCAAAGCGAGGCGATTAGCCACCCTCGACGCCATTTTGTACAATCGCGTTCGACGGTACGTCCCGCCACACTTCAGTCATATTATCAAAGTACGAGTTTAAGCAGGCGTAGCATCGTTTAGTTTTTAGAGGTTCAAAGTCGTTTATACAGAGTTCATCATCATCATCATCATCAGCCATTTGACGCCCACTGCAGGACAGAGGCCTCCCTCGTAGTTTTCATAACCATGAAGGGTTTTGCCATAATCGCCACGCTTGGCAGGCGGGTTGGCGATCGCAGTGTGCGGTTGGAATCTCAGGTAGACGCTGCTGCCCGTCTCCTGGTAATTTATTTCCTTTGTCGCCTTCTACGACATCCACGGAAGGAAATGATGGAGTGACGCTATTCTTAATCCGGCGCCACACGGCATTATACAGAGTTATTTGTAACAAAAATTCAAAATCGTCCCGTTATATGGGATAGATTACTATCGCTCACTCTCAGTCGATTACTTAATAATGGATCCTCCAGATTCGCCGTTGATTTGTATCTGCTTTCGCTTTCGTTTTCTGCGTCTCCGAAGTGACAAAGCCAGCAGTAGTGTTTCGTCGTCAGATCGATCCGTTTTGCTGCCGAGTGTCCACCAATACGTGGATCGCTCGTCGATCGCCTCGCTTTCAAATCGGCAACATGCCGCCGATGTGATGGGGCCGTAAAGATAAACAGTTAAGATCTACGAGACGTCCCGCCACGGGGCCACGAGGTCAACGCCGCTAGTGTGCGCCAAGTGGCGTGTGAAAGAAAGAAGAAAGAAAGACTTTTATTGGGACAAATTGACACCTCACACGAAAAAAAGGGATAACAAGTACAAAGGAAAAACAAGTCACATAAATCTATATCTATACTAATAATAAATCTGTAAGGGTCGGTCATGGAGTAAGTTAGTTTGTTTTCAGAGATATTGTGTTTATAGGCTCAATATATGATACTGAAACTAATTTCACGATTTTTAGAAATTTTTTCTGTATGTGTGTATGTATGTATGTTCCTCCATAACTCTTAAACCAATTATCCGAATTTGATGAAATTTGGTATAAAAACATATAGACATCTGGGACACAGGATAGGCTATTTAAATTCTAGCTCCAGTTATGATAAGACATGGCCCCCATACAAATGCTGCTTCGTAAAAATCGAAATGTACGCGAACGGAGTCGCGGGCACAGCTAGTACAACATAATACAAGACAAAGTCAGAGCGTCAGAGTGCAGTGTGGGCGACGAGTTCGCGGATGTCAGACAACGCTGGCTTCCGCATCTACCGCCATCCGTCCATCAAGGCAAGGTTAACGCTGCTTTTACGTCGGAAGAAGGAAATAAACGAAATTACTTACTTACTTACTTACTTACTTACTTATGCTGTCTCGCTCGCACAATCTAACATTTTCAGTTATTTTAATAAACGTGGTCAGAGGGTTTGATAGGTGATAAAGTTACGGATTTTTGTTTTTCTGTGCATTGTTTTTGATAAAGAGAACTTGTTTCCAAAATTATTAATTTTATTATGAAACTTTCGATGAAAAACTACTTATAGGATAAGAAAAATGTGTCTTGAATGAGCGTAACTTTAATATCTATCAAACTCTCAGATCACTTTTACCGAAAGTATATAAAATTTTGATTGATTCACTGATTGATCAATGAATCGACCAATAAACCAATCAAGAATTTTAGCAAATTAATGGAGCTCTGGAATGGAGACAACGTTAAACATGTTTTTATAGTTTCGTTACTGATCGAATGATCCACTGATCGACTGATCGACTCATTGAGTGATTCATTTATTTATTCCTCCACAGAACGACGTACCGAAGCCTAAGAGCGACGTGGAAGTGCCGCCGGCAGTATCCTCGCTGGGCTATCTCCTTGAGGAAGAGGAGATGTACAAACAGGGGTATGTCTAGCTGGTATATCGATAATTTTGTGAAAGAAAAATATTAAAAAATATGCACCCACGCAGGCAAGAAACCGTGCTCGTTTGGTCAGAAATCAAAAATTTTATATTTATTTGTTGACACTTTTATTGGAAATAAAAAAAAATGGTAGGTACAATACATAAGCGTTTTCCACCAGTCAGCCGCAGCAGTTAGAAGAGAAAGTTTGGTAGGCGAGCAAAAAAAAAAAATAAGTAAAGTTTAAAACATACTTATTTAAGGTGGTGCTCCGGGTAATAACCCGTGGTATAAAAGCAATGTCACTCCAATCTAGGTTAGACGTAAGTTCCCCATTAGGTTAAGGTTCTATTGCCTAAAATAAATTAATAATAATCCAAAAGTTTACGTTCTATTCTGATCAGCTGCGCCTAACAAAAGTTGAAGCAGATACGGACGGATGATTTTTCAAACAAATTTTTTTAACATTTTTCTTTTGTAATTTTCTCCCTACAAATCGAAGCTTAAAACCGTGCACTCTTCTCAGTTACGTTGCGGGCGAATTTGCAACTAAACTATCGTAAAAAAAAATAAGAAAATCAATTGCTAGTTGTTGATAGCACGTACCAACTTATGTATTAGATTTAAGATGATTTAAGAAAAGATGGTCAGAGTGGAGTTTTTTTTTTCGTCGCCTTTTTCCCCACTACAACTCGACCCGAAGACAACGGCTAACATTGTACCTTGAAATTCAACAAACAGAATGTAAATTCTTTACGTTGACATTTTACATTATGTGTAAGTGTATTTAATTCCACCTTAAATCATCATCATCGTCAGCCCTTTGACGCCCACTGCCCACCATGAGAGGTTTCGCCACAATCGCCACGCTTGGCAGGCGGGTTGGCGATCGCAGTGTGCGGTTGGAATCTCAGGAAGAGGCTGCTGCACGTCTCCTGGTAATATACTTCCTTAGACGCCTTCTTCGACATCCACGGGAGGAAATGGAGTGACGCTATTGTTTATCCGACATCACCGCACCATACCGATATTAACTGAACCTAAATAAATAAAAAAGAAAATAAAATAAGACTGTACATCTTTGAACATGTGACTAACAAGGCAATTTTCCCCGACAGGCTGTGGAAGAAGGGCCAAGGCAAGACGGGAGAGCGCACGCGCTGGCTCAACTCGCCCAACGTGTACCAGAAGGTGGAAGTCCTGGAGACTGGCACCAACGACCCCAAAAAGATCACCAAGGTAGAATACTTGCGAGTCGAGGCTGAGTAGGGGGCGAGGGTTATGGCGACTAAGAGTTAGAGCTGGTTATGCGCGAAACATTATGTCAAAATGAAATATCACAGAATCTACGAATATATTAGTACATCTTTCATGAGTAAAAAATTACATCAAAATGAAATATCACATCATCTGTCATTCGTGGAAATGACATACACAAAATAATGTCACACCACATGAAATATTACATCGAGGATGTGATATTATATTATATCTATGTCATAATCACGTGAGTGTCACGATGCTCACGTGGCTGAACTCGCGAAACGTGTATCAGAAGATGGAAGTCCTGGAGACGGGCACCAACGACCCTAAGAAGATCGCCAAGGTGGAATACTTGCGAGTTGAGGCTGAGTAAGGGGCGAGAGTCAAAATTAAATATCACATTCTCTATATTAATATATCTTTCATGCGTATAACATTACATCAAAATGAAATATCCCATTATCTATCGTTCGTGGAAATGACATAACACAAAATGATGTCACATCACACGAAATACTACATTGAGGATGTGATAATATGTTATATCTATGTCATTATCACGTGAGGATCGTAGGGGGCCTTCCTCCGTGGCTGAACTCGCCTAACTTGTACCAGAAGGTGGAATACCTGGAGACGGGCACCAACCATCCCAAGAAGACCACCAAGGTAGAATACTTGCGTTTCGAGGCTGAGTAGTGGTCGAGGGTGATAGGGTAACCAAGAGACATTACATCTGAATGAAATATCACATCTTTGTCACTCATCATCAGCCATTTGATGCCCACTGCAGGACATGGTCCTGCCTCATGGTTTGGTTTGATTGGTGTGCAATAAAGAGCTCTAATCTAATCTGAACAAGTAGTATGCAATCCAGGGTTCAATGCTTGATCCTCTCGAATGATATTTGATACGGTGTGACATGATATTACATATGTAATATTTCTTGCATCACCTAAACATGTGTACTAGAGGGGAGGCCGAGTGGTGGGCGAGAGGTACTATTCTCTAGGGTGACTAGGGTTCTTTCTACTCACTGATAATTGATATGGTATGACATAATCGTATGACATTACATCTGTAATATTTCGTGCATCACTGGGAAGGAGGCTCAGAAGCGGGCGAGAGTTACTAGGTTATATGAAGTAGAGAGTTACTCCTCTCTAGGGGGAAGGGGTACCGTATGAACGTGATTATACCTACTTGTTTGATAGAGAAACCGACTTCATGAAAAACACGCATTAAAAAGGAGAGTTTGATGATTTTCTGAAGGATCTCATCAACAATATCATCTTCACCAAATTTATTTGGGAGCACCGTTAAGGTGGCCCCTTTAACAAAAAAAGAATTTATAAAATTAAACAGTGTGGTAAAGAATTACCGTTGGACATACATAAAAAAATATATACACACGGACGATGCGAACCTCCTGTTAAGACTTATTAATTTGGTCGCCGATAAAATGTCGCTTTGGTCTGAAGAAAGGGTTCGTGTTCCAATTCTGACCCAACGAAGCAACTTTTTGCCAAAACGCACTTTAATTATATTGTTTTAAATTTTATGGTATCCAGCTCAGCTTTCAGTCCTTAAGAGAATAACGATACCACCTGACTTTTTAGTCATATCCGAAAGGACCCTTCGTGCGCAAAAGGTCCAATTCGCGAAATGTCCAGAGTACCCAAAACGTCCAATTCGCGTAAGGTCGAACTCTCATAATGGCCGCATTGTACGTTTTTTTTTTTGAGTGCAATAAAAGTATAAATAAATAATGACCAAGTCGCAAGATGTCCAATTCTCAAAAGGTACACTACCTACGCAAAATGTCCTTCGAATAACGGTGTTGTAAGAGTTTAAAAACTATCAGACTCATTTTTTAATGTTTCCGTATGCATTGCATCCATATGTTTCAGTACAGTCTCTAATTAATAAATTATTTATTCTTCATCGAGAAATAAAACGAAATCGTAGGTACACAAGTTAAAAAGTGAAATTGGATGCATTTTAATTTTAGATAAATAGTCTTTATTATCATACTCTATTGCACACAACACATTTAACAGGACATTACATAACAAATACCATGTACAAAGGCGAGCTTATCTCTGTAAGAGATTTCTTCCAGCAAACCTTAGGGTATAGGAGAAGCAGTAAAAAACGGTTCTATATATGTGCACAAAATGAACTACATAAACTACAAAAGGCCTAAATAACAATCTATTTACACGAAGTAAAAAAAAAAGCTGCATAAACTAGATATCAGAATAAAAACAAATACATAGTCTTTTTCAAAAAATCAACGACACATACGTTTGCGCGAACGACCTTTTGGGCATGAAGGTATTTGTCACTCGGTACAGGCAGGCACGTAATTCTTTGGCAGCTAAATCTAATATGTAAACATCTCGTGTATGTTTGGTGGGTCTGAGAGTAGGTCTGGCCGAGTCAGCTAGCACATTATAATATTACTCGGGCCAGAACTCGCTTACAGCGGAAGGGCGCGCGACGCGTCTGGGAAAAATCCGTCTGAAAAAACGCACCTAAAGCGTTATTAAAAGTTATACCAGTCGACAGCAGGTCAAACTCGACATTTTTGTTGCAATGTCGTCCTTAACGTAACTAATTAGAGTGCACGTTTGTAAAGGTTTATGTGCTGTCGACTGTTCGTTGCGACGCGAAAAACTGGTCTTTATCAGTGAGCAAAGGATTAATCCTTGAGAGGGCATGGCTAGCAAGAATTTTTAATTTTTTTTGTGTTTATTTTAAGGTAATAAATAAATTCATCTTAAAGTAGTCCTGTCTAGTACATTGCGTCTTAGGGATTAAACCGTACACTACTCGCTAAGTTGATTTAAGTTGGGAGAGGCACAGTGTTCAAGTTGTCGTTTTTGACAGTCCAAAAGTCGTTGCATAGGGAAAAATTAACACTGTCTCGTCGAATGGGCGTTTTTCCTCACAGATAAATTCTGTAGCAACAACTGTCAAATTCGATCTGTTATCTGTGGTTTCCATAGAAACCACAGAGCAATACACTGAGTTTGACAGTGATTGCAACTATATTTGACACAAGGAAAAATCCCCATTAGTTTGCGAGTAGTGAAGTCGAGGACGCTTTTAACTTATAGCATCGGAATTATTGCCATCGGAATGATATCCATTATCATGGGCATAGGGCTTCAGGGCTTTTACTCCTTCAGAATAAGAATGAATGATTATTCTTATTCTATTCTTAACAGTGTTCACATGATTGCTTGCTGAGTGTGCGGCTTATTTGGAACGAGCCCTATAAATTTGTTTTTCTAAATTATGGCTTCATTTTAGAGTTAAATATATGTTTTTAAACATACTTTTCACCGGGTTCAATTAAGTTTTCGTATGCACATCTTTTTTAATTATCATACGTGACAGTGTTTTTTAACGGGGAACATCACAATAGTTTTATTTAAGTTTTAAAGTGGCATTTTTTGCAATAATAAGAAAAAGATACAATTAATAATTTTTATTTTTACGGGCGTTTTTTGTATCGTTGGACAAGCAGTCCGTTGATATTGGAAACTGCAATGGAGTTTTTTTTTACTTCTGTACGCTAAACAAACAGTTCTCTAACAGTTTCGCATAGTGTTACCACCCGAATACCTATTTTAAGCTAACTGGCGATACAAGAATCGATCCTATAAGGGTAGAATTGTGTAAACGAAAAAACAAATCAATCTTGCAATGTGTAAACTATCCAGAATATGCTACAAATGTTAACATTCCTTAGAGCAGATAATTTTAAGATCTATCAAAGTAATTTTAATATATTTAAGTTTGCGAAAAAATTCTACTCATTGTTTTTTTATATTTTAAATACTTACGTATTATTTTGAAGGCTCAAAATATTTTATACTCAAGTCACTTTCTGATGTGTTTATTCTTTTTTCATCTTTACTATTAAAAATGATGAAAAATATTTAAAAAAAAATGCTTGTCGCCATTTATTGTGTATATGAGTCCTAAAAATTTATATTTTATTTTACTTCAAATAGAAAAAAATGGCTTCTCAAACGGCACCGATTTTTCGAAACTTTGTAAACTTGGTATAGAAACTTAGTTGACAAAATTTTACTGTAGGTTTGGACCATTTATGTCCTTATTATTATTGTTGTAATTATTTTATGTGGCTGCATGATAATAACTAATAATATCGAATTAATTAATAAAGTTTATCAAGCCAAATCCAAACTATTCTCCATTGACAGTGGTTCAGTTTTCTATTTGAAGTGAAAACAAAATCTTGGATATGCTTCACGTAATATGCTTATAGAGTTATATGTTTACAAAATAAATACATTTAAAAATATACTAAAAGAACGAGTTTTAAACATTTTCGCTTAACTCACAAATGACGCGATGAAATGCTTTTGAGATTACTTTTTATTTTTTATGGTCAGTGCTCTGGTTTTTTACCAGTACTAAATTATGTAACCATTTTAACTGAGTGAATTGGTAGTGAGATTGTCTTTATTCTCTAAATGACAGTGGCTAAAATCAGAGCACTTAATATGATAATAATTAGTGTATTTTTTATTTAGTTTGTTTTTTTACGTTTTGACTAATATAATAATGTTTTGCAGTGGGTGGACGCTAACAACGAGGAGGTAAATAAACTTGTGCCTTATTTCCTAACGATTAACACTCTTTTTCCTTTGACTTCGGCTACTTCTATTTGGTTCCATTTTTATTTTTCTTCTGCCGCTGAAGCCTTTTGAAAGGGTCTTGAAATGTTTTGGGACTAAATATCAGCGTCACTTCATTTCCTTCCGGGGAGGTCGTAGAAGGCGACTAAGGAAATCAATTACCAAGAGACGGGCAGCAGCGTCGTCCTGAGATCCCAACCGCATACTGCGATCGCCAACCCGCCTGCCGAGCGTGGCGTTATGAAAACCACGAAGGAGGCCTATGTCCTGCAGTGGGCGTCAAATGGCTGCTGATGATGATGACGACTAGATAAAGATAGAAAACACAACCAGAAGAAAGAATTACAAATGATTTTTTACTTGTTGAAATGCATACATACAACACAATATTGAATTATAAAAATCTCGTGTCACAGTGTTTGTTATCGAACTCCTCCGAAACGGCTTCGCCGATTTTTATCAAATTTATTGTGTATATTTCGTAGGTCTACGAATAGGTCGTAGACTATTTAATGTGGCAAAACAACGTTTGCCGAGTCAGCTAGTAATAATATACAAATAAATACAATAAATTTATAAAACTCGCCAAACTGTTTCGTTTGATGGCGAGAGATAGTGAAAAGTGTAAAAACCGCAAAAAGCAGCTACTGACTATATTTAATAGATTCATCATAATCATTTAGCCACAAGAAGTCCACTGCTGGACATAGGCCTCCTCCATGGATTTCCAAAAAGACCGGTTGGAAGCGGCTTCCATCCAGCGTCTTCCTGCCACTTGTATGAGGTCATCTGTCCATCTTATTAATTATGAACTATATTGCAAGGTCTGTCAGGATCGTGGTAAATGACAAACCCTGGTCTCTGCCTTCCCCTCCGGGAAACAGGCGTGAGTTTATATATGTAATTTAAGAAAAAAACCTGAATAAATTTTGCTGTTCCAAAACCTTCAGTTTACCTTTGAAAAAGGAGTAAACGGTACAGTATTATTTCTCTTATTATTGGGCCCTTTCTATCGGTTTTCGGTTTTCGGTCTACGTCTTTGGTTCTTACAATGGCCTACTTTCTTATGGGAATACTTTTACTTTGTTTGAGTGTTCATCCTCTGGAAAAACTACGAAACTTGGCGTAGAAAATGAAAAAAAAAAAATTTAAACTTACTAACTAAAGGAATATTTTTTCTGTTTCACTAGAAGAAATAAAGTCCGATTTTCAAGTACTCATATGTTCGTATTTGGCATATTTATTTACATATTTGGCATTCGGGCGTTCTCGTCTGCTGTTTGAAATAAGAAGTATTTCGGTTTATGCAATAAAAATGGACACGTCCGAAAATCGGGTCTCAGAACACACTGTGCACCAGTTTCTCTATATATGTTCGTAACGGATAAATCTTATGCTTACTTTAAATCGGAGTCATCGGTTTGACGTTTCGTCGGTCGGAACGATGAATCCGATTAGACATTGACGTAACGGTAAACTCATAATTTTGGTGAAAGTTTGTTTCTTAAAAAACGTAGTAGTATTTTATGCTTATGGCTATTGGTTTTTTTTTTAAATTTGGTAACAGGAATACTTACCATTTTTCCACTGGGTTTATATTTCAAGGTATAGGTTTCTTTTCATTCAGGACTCAGGGTAATCTGTATCAGCACCTCACTTTATAATGACGCTTGTTACAAGCTTATACTGTATGTACGTATTGACATAGTTTATATATTGTTTATAAAAATATAAAGGTGTTTCAATGGCATTTCACTGCAACTACCCTGGTTTTACAGTATTATTATTGACAGAAATGTCATGATAGAACTGTCAATGGTTTTACTACGGAAAGACATCGAGTCTGTACAGTTGAGAATAAGACTAGATAAATTGGTAAAAAACGTTGCCACATGAAAAAAATCAGTAAATCCTTCCTTGCACAACAACCTTTTTTCTTTCGTCCTTTTTGTTGCAAAGTGAACCTGGAACACGTTATTGGTTCTGACTTACATTTGCAAAGCTCTCATTGGTCGTCACCCACTGTTGTGCACGTCTAATTGCTCATTGGACGCGACTGGTTACAACCAATGACGTTTAAGTGTATGTACGTCATGACTAAACTTGTTCCGGAACAAACCTTGTTTTGTTTTACTTTTTATGTTATTAATGCATGCATAAGTGGCCAGTAGCTTTTGGAATTGTCAAGAGATTTTTTTTCATTCGCATGTGGGCGTATCTGAGCATGGGAAAAATTAATTATTGATCGTCCGACCCGAAAAAATTATAAAGTACTGTACAATCTCGATGGGCTTTGAGCCAGGATTTTTATTTATTTTTTATATTATTTGAGAGCCAAATAATCTTAGCTTCCTGAGCACAACTTTTTCTTCTTTATATTTGTAATTAAAAAGATGCCACTTTTATGAACACACTATATTATTTCTTTTCTTTTTTATTCTTTTGTTACTGACCTGATCCTAACTGAAAGCGTACGGGACGTCATATGAATACTTTCTATAATAAAAACTGCATTACATAAAAAAAGTATTCTTATGAAATCTCACAAAAAAGTACGACATGCTGGCAACATTTTTACTAATTTAAACAATTTTTTCTCCTTCTGAAAACGACAAACTCACTCTACACTCGTGACGTGATTGGACGACCGTACTTCTGGAACCTTCGACAATTGGATCGTGGACCTTATTACCGACCACAGTGGGTGCAAGATGGCTCACCAGCGCACTCCAGCACCCCTGTGAAGATTGATACTCTCCAGTTTGTGCCGATGAAGACCAATCCGAAGGAATTCAAGGCTCTGCAGCAGCAGGTATGGATATATTTTCTATTCTATTTTTTAAGACCGCTAAGAAAGTTAAAAAAACTGTGAGAGTCTTAGCAAAAAAACTACCTCGTTGGTATCTAGTTACTGGTTTGATAACCATGGCAGAGATCGTGGGTTCGATTCCCCAATTGGGCCAGCGTACTTTTATTTTGCCTTGGACTTGGTGATTATCCATTTTTGTGATGTCCTTGCCTGGTTACCATATCTGGGTATCCCAATATCTTTTTATTGTACATACCTTCTCTCAGAGAGAGAGATAGAGAGAGAGAGTGTGGGCTTAATTACCACCGCGGTAGGGAATTTCAATTGTCATACAATTAACTAATATTGTATGTTTTATAGAAAGTTCGACGGCTTAGCAAATCATTGATTTCCAGCCCTTGACCTTGATTACGGTCACAGAGAATAACGCTTTCTGTTGAATATGGTTATTTTCAACCACGAAACATTGCTCTTCCGTTCAGATTAGTTAACGTGATCTAGCTCCCCAAGAATCATTGAGGTTTTTACGGTCATTCAACAAAAAATCGCATTTAAGAAAAACAAATAAACAAACAAGCATGACCTCGAACTCCAACCCCCCGCAGATCAAGGACAACCGACGCGCCGACAAAATCAGCGCCGGTCCTCAGTCCCATATCCTCGAGGGTGTGACTTGGGACGAGGCCAACAAGTTGAACCAGGCTGCTGAGGATGCCAGCCACACTCACACTGGCGACCACGTGGTAAGACGACGCCCGATACATTTTGGACAGTACCCCATACCTACCGACGGTTTTGAACTGTCAATACTGTCATAGACACTTTTGGAGTATTATAGACACTTTTTGACTGTCGTAGACACTTTTGGACTGTCATAGGCGCGTTTGGACTGTCATAGACGCTTTTGGACTGTAATGATACTTTTGGACTGACATAGACTTTTGTCTGTCATAGGCTCTCGGACTCTTAAAAGATTCTTTTGGACTCACTCAGACGCTTTTCGAGGCTCTCAGTTACGTCAGGAAGCTGCCGTCTGGGAAGCTCTCAGGTTTTAATTCGAAAAGTGGACTGTCATACACACTTTTGGACTGTCGTAGACACTTTTAGACCGGTGTCGTAGATACTGTTATACGCTCTCAGACGCTTTAACACCCGTATTCCAAGACGTTCTTGGAAATAGGAAAATATTTTTTGTCACTATAAAAAAATTAAAACTAAAATTGCACGTGAAATAAATAAATGACATTTTCACAATATTTATAGCTTATATGCGTGTAAAACTGGATTATTGCAACCTTACTGCTGGAAACAATATTGGCAATAGAAGAGGTACCGTTTCAGCAAAGAATTTGAGTCTTTGCTGAACGGTACCTCACACTACAATATAATACTACTGGGTTCTCAGCGTCCTTTATCTGTAATATTATGTATCCCAAATTACACAATATTGCTCATCATCATTGACATCGTCAATATAATCCATAAATTATCTGAAATCATTTTCTCAAAATCAGTTCAATAAGTTGGTACACAAAAACTTAAAAAAAACCCCGATTTTCTTTCTCGAGGTTGTAAGGAAGGTCCTGAGGTACCTTAGCTTTGACAGTTGATTCCCCGACTCTTGTTAGAAAATTGCTCAAGTGGAGTAAATCTATGACTTTTATAATAGCGTTTTCCTTACTTGAGCAAAAGGAGGGAAACGTTGAGGAACGCGCTTCAAGGCTCTCGGACGCTTTCCGGCTGCTCTCAGGCTTTCATAGACATTTATTTATTTAGACATAATTTTATATAGTCATAATTACCCCCTCCTAGGTCCTGATGGGCGCAGCCTCTAAGGGCATCATCCAGCGCGGCTACCAGCACAACGCCACCGTCTACTCGGCGCCCTACGCCCGTAACCCGTTCGACCACGTCACCGACCGCGAGATCGACGAGTACCGCCGCACCGTGGAGCGAAGGCAGCGCACCGGCGACTGTGAGTCACTCAGTCAATCGTTGAGACAGTCAGTCAATAATTGAGTCACTCGCTTATTCATTGAATCGGTCAGTTAATCACAATCAATAGGAATCAGTACCATACGCCCGTAACCCGTTCGATCCCGGCACCGACCGCGAGATCGACGAGTACCGCCGCACCGTGGAGGAAAGGCAGCGCACCGGCGACTGTGAGTCACTCGGTCAATCATTGAGACAGTCAGTCAATCATTGAGTCACTCGCTTAGTCATTAAATCGGTCAGTTAATCACAATCAATAGCAATCAGTACCATACGCCTGTAACCCGTTCAATCACGGCACCGACATGGAGGAAAGGTGGCACTGTGAGTCACTTAGCCAGTCAGTTGACAATTCAATGAAAAACTAAATCTAATAAGATATCTATATAGACCCGAAAGAAAATATTATGCTTTAATTTTTTTCTGAGTTTTCTTCTGTATGCTATTGCATAAAAGCGAGTGGGGCGGCGTCGGGTTACACGGCAGTTGTTTTAACAATAATAATAATAATAATAATAATAATAGGGGTTAAAGTATGAAATTGCCGTTTTATTGCAATAGGTTCTTTGAATTGACATAGAATCTTCATGGTTTGAGGTTTTCGAATGAAACTTTTTCAAATGGTTTCTATGATGTTCTTTTTTTAAAAAATGTGAAACATTTGAATATCGACTTTCAATTGTTTTTGTTATTCAATTTAGACAAGAAAGATGGATACTAAGTAAGTTACAGAGTGAGCCTAAAAATAACAGGTGATATAAAAGGATGTTCTTAGATTTATTAGTGGCCTACTGAGTTCGACCCGTAACGTGCGTAACTGTAAGTGTAACTCTGGTCTCCTCGCTAGGTTACCCTGTGTGGAGGAAACCAGTGAAACGGACTTAATAATTTTGATTGAGAATTTAGAGTTCCGAGGATAAGATGGAAATAAACAATAATAGCAAAGAGAAACAAAAACCACAAGATTAGAAGAAAATTAAGTTCCGTTATTTAATGTTGTAAGTTATGGAACCATTAAAAACGTGAAAGGTCTTGGATATGTAAGCGTAAACTTTTGTCCCAAACTGCGCAATGTGTTACGCGGCACTGACGCCATCTAGCGGCCACGAGTTAAGAGGACTTTAGCAATGGCTACTTTGCTCTTCTCAACGATATATAAATGAATTGCACACGACACGTTGTTACACAGTTACAGCTCTCGCCGAGGCGACATGTTTTCGTTGCGTGCTGGTTTTCTACCGAACTGAAAGACGCTTCGCGTCAAAAACAATGCCACTCTAATCTAAGTTTAAGGCAAGCTCCCCAAGTTTGTGAACGTTTTAACTAAGGTGTATTATCAACTTAAACACTCCATAAAACTCCGCAGACGACACTGACCTGTCGGAGTCTGAGGCCATAAGCGCTGCGCAAGTCACCTCGCCTGTGTCCGAAACTGAGGAGGAGTCGCGCGATGGTGAGTCTTATGTCCTAGGCGGTTAACGATAATTTAGAATTCTGCAGATTAAAAATGCTTCGCTCTTGTTTCCAGAGCACCGCGTGCTGAGAATAGAAACAAAACAGGCGCCTGTACGCAGCCAGCCTGAAGTGGTGCTTAGCGATGGTGAGTGTTCTATCGTACAACTTATTTTACGTTTGTTCCAACTCATGTCAAGGTACGACTTGAGTGAAGGTCCGGTTAGATTGCAAAGGATTGCGTGACGGTCCGCGAGCCTTCTGCGCGGGGCCCTATTTCGTAGATCTACAATTCCTGGTCTGCTATGACAGTGGAGAAGTTACACTTAACAAAATATTTTAATATAGTGGGAGAGGTCATGTTAAAAAGTAAATAACGTAGGTGATTTTTTTTCTCTGCGACTAATACTTTTCGTAATGTAACCTGTTGAAAAGTCAATATATTCACGTGGTACAACAACGCGCCATACAAATCGGGCTTAAACGTTGACATCACAACTTGCACGTAACGCCTTATAATGTCTGAAGCGTTTATCAATATTTGAGTTATCTCGTAAAATAATGTTTTATGCATCTACACCCTTGTAAAATAAACGATGAGAATTAAATGAACTAAACTAAATTTAATAAGTTTTTATTTAGTAATTTTTCGAATGTTTTGTGATCCCGAAATACCCCAAAAAAAATATTTTTTTGTTTTATTTTTCCTAAATTTTATATGTTTTCTATGGTATAAAGGCAATGTCACTCCAATTTAAGTTAGACGCAAGTTCCCCATTCGATGTACGTTGCAAAGTTAATAGAATCCCACATTAACAAGTAGACTCGGCTTCGCCGTAAAGATCGAATTGTCGTAATAAACTATAAATTGTAGTTTTATGAAATGCGGCCCAGGACACTTTTGAGTCTAACTTTAACATAAAACAAACTAACCACATCGTATCTTATACTCCCTTACGATTACGAGCATAAGGGTGCGAATACTTCGTTAAATTAAACTGATACTGATGTTAAATAGACACTGACCAGTGTTTCGAAACCACCTGAAGTGTTTTTTCTATTAGTTTTGGCACGTTTTTATTTCTTTCCCTAAAGTTTTGGTTTTATTTGTTCATTTGCACGTTCGAAATTAGAAAACATTTTTGCACGTTGAGACAACCTTTTTAGGTTTTATTAAAAAAAATCTAGGCAATTTTGAAATGATGATTGAAAGAAGTATAAGATATATTTTTTTTAAATAGAATAGCAACACGAAATTAGTCTCTACCTTTATACTTTTTCAAGAATCATAATGTATTGTATATTATGTTTGCTTGTCTCTTTTAATTTTTATTGAAAATACTGCATGCAGTATGTTGCATACTTTTGATTCCTGTAAACAGACTCTGACTGCGGTCAGACCACAAGAGATTGCGTATCCGCTCCACGTTATTTTATCGTACTTCTTTGCTTTTTCGATAGATTACCATGTTTGTCAGGATCGTGGCAAATGACAAACCCCGGGCTCTGCCTGCTCTTTTGGGATACAGGCGTGCGTTTATGTAATGTAATGTATACATGAATCTTTGAGAAATTTGTGCTTTGAGACACACACACATTTTTTTATTTTATTTACATCGATTTATACATCGATCATTATAAAGGATAAAAATTAGTTAAAGCATTACGCGCGCGCCGCCATTCTCGTGGCCGCGCGGTCCGGCGCGCAATCTCTTGTGGTGTGAACGCACCTAATGAATGAACCTGTCTTTTGTCGAGGAATGCTCCGGTTACACATGTTTTCTCTTTCTCTCGTAGTGGACACCACAGATTTCTTGCACGCAGAGCGCATCCATGCTGAGAGGACGAAAGGTACGTAGTTTGATATGTTAGGTATATTGTACAATCTCCAACACTTCGACCTGTACTTTTTTGTTGCGTACCCGTGTGTGGACGGAACTAGAGTGCACGTCTGGTAAAGGTCCTTGTGTTGGCGACTGTACATGTTCCTGTGTCTTGTGATTGGTTCAGTAGGCTGATTTGGCAGTTCGCGCGCGTTTTACGCAGCTGTTCAGACGACATAATAGAGGTCTATCCATGTTACTACGGCGGCACGATTTCAATCCAAAATAATCCTTAAATACTTCTGAAGTTAGAGACTATTATACAAGTGCAAAAGAAGCCCGTTCCCTGACGTGCTCGACGGCCGCGCGGCGGCGCCGGGTTTTTTTGCGCTAGTATTTTAGTCTCTATCCTAAAGCCTTTAAGGTTCATTTTGGTTTGTATCGTTGCGCCCCCACGTCGCCGGCCCGTTGTAACCTGGATAGTCCTCAAGGAGCAATTCCCATACAAACGTAGTTTGATTTTTATTTACAGATGACATGCCGGATGGCATTGAAACTTTGCCAATACGTTTAGAGGACGCAAATCGAAGTTTAATCGTGCTTACAACTGAGAATATAATAGTTATTTAAGATACACGTGCGGAAAGTAAGGTTTTATACGAATAAGTGCCAAATTGAAAACGACGCATTCGGCTAAAAACCTTTTACGCTCAAGTATCTTACAACATTTTTCAATGCATTTTGCGAGGAAATACAATAAAAAAATAAGTATAATAAAGTAATTTTATTTCACCAAAGCCTATTTACAACAAAATTGCGTGCTTTTTTTGGAGAGCGCGCGTTTCATACAGTTTTTTTTCTTGAGGCAAAGGTACAGTATACATACAGCCAATAATGTGAAAAATATTTTTGTTTGCGGAAACAAAACACGTATTTTTAAATGAGATAATCAAGAATCTTATGTGTTATGGTGTTTATCATCATTCAATTATTGCTAGAGCGCGCATACTTATAAATAATTGTTTTTTTTTGGACAGCAAAACCTCCTTGCATTTTTGTAATTTTTTAAATTTTATGACTTGCACCATGCACCACAGAGTCAAAAACTTAAAAAAATTACTTTATTTCACGCGTGAAATAAAGGATTTCAGTACTGTTTTATTTCACTCGTGAAATAAAGAGTCGCTTTCCGCATAATTTTGTTACACAAAAAAGAAAACTTTACGAGCAACTGCATGGAAAAATAAAATATAAATTATAGCCTGAAAAGACTTTTGATGGAAACTATTCTCAAGGGTATAATTTCTTTTTGATAAGTTCATTTCCAATTGTAAGCATCAACGAACCTCGATTGGACTCAAATCGAGTTGTGAGCTGAATGTGTGGGTAAAGTTACATTGCGATCCGCATGTCGTTTGTAAATAAAACCAAACAATTTTTTTTGTATGGGAATTGCTCCTTGACGGGGTCCGTCTCAAACGTTAGTGTTTCTGTTGTGTGAACTGTCAAATTAGTCTACAAAATAATAGTTTGGGTGTGCGTACACACTCGCAGTGAACGATTCTAAGAGAAAAGAAAGTACATTTTTGTTTAATACCTACATTTCTTGTCCGTTACGCTTGAATGCAGCGAATTCATTTTATTCAGCTGTTCACTGAATGCAAACAAATAAATTTTTGGCAAGTTACAAAATTGATAATAGGATTTGATATTTCTTTCATTAATGAGATGAATGAATGACCTAGGATGAGTAAACAACGTATTACAGCGATATCTGATCTATCAACCATTTGTTAAAGTGCGGTGGTAGCCTAGTGTGTAGAACATTGGACTCGGAAGCGAGAGACTTCTAGGTTCGATTTTCAGTGCCGGCATGTGCCTATGACTTTATTTTCTAATTTATTTACATTTGTGAAGTTATAGTAGCAATACCACTCGCTAACGGTGAAGGAAAAAATCGTGAGGAAACCTGAGTGTCTCAGCGCTTGAAATCGCCAATTCACAGTGGGCACGCGTGGTGATTAAGCCCATACTCTCTCCCTGAGAGAAGGCCTGTGACCTATAGTGGGACGTATATAGGGTGTAATAAAAAAATATTTATTACCAAAAGAATTATGTTACATGCATGAGTATTAATAATTATTAATCTTAGTTTCAGTTTAAAACATAATTAACAATAATATTTAAATAACATTAGGTAGTGGTGGCCGTGTCTCAACACTAGGCTGTAGGTTTTTGTTAACATCCAGAAAAAGCTGAATAAAATGAAATAAAAGTAACCTTGCATGTTATTTCCTTTTTCAACTGACTTATTTTCTAACGGTGGCATGACTCGTCCTTCGCTTGAATTCTTTTCAAAAATATGATGGTGATATATAGGTTCTTTTAATATAGAGTACGGAAGTTTTCAGCACCACTAAATTCATCGAATCACAATTTACACGTTCAAATCCTGTCACTGGTCCCACACTGAACTCATAAAATTTCACTACACGGAGAAATATCGTCATTAGTGTAGGACTAACGTGATCAAATCACCATTTTCTCGAAAAAATCTTTTCGAACCACTTTTAAAAATCACAATTTTCATAGAGAAATTCGTGATTGTTTCGAAACTATATTTATCATATCACAATTTACAATAGGAATTTCGCATCATTGATCCAACACAATAAGAAAATCTCACCATTGATTCAGCACTAAATTCATGAAATCACAAATTGCACTTCAAAATCTCGTCGTTGCGAATTGCCTCCCTAACCCTGCTTCCGTCGCAAGACGCGTTCCGGGACCCGAACCTACTGTCCGACGACGAGGTATTCCTCGACTCGGCCGCGTCGACTGCCTACTCGGTCATGTCGCCCGTGACGTCACTGCCCACGTCGCCCGTGACGTCGCCGCCGGTCGTCGTGCGGCACAGTCGGGTCGCCGTACAGCAGAATGTCGTTAGAGGTATTGTCGCCGGTGTCAGAGCGATGGTGGCTGGGTTATTGGGCCTAGTGTCGTTTTGGAAGGAATGTGGGGCCTTATTATGCGCGGATTAACAAGTAGGTAGACACGGCTACACAGTGTACATCGAATTGTCATAATAAACTATGACTTGTAGTTCTGTGAAACGCGGCCCTGATTGGACCTTTAAAGTGGTCTTCTGAAAAGCCGTTGCGGCACAATGTTGTCGCTGGCTTGAGTGGTTGGGTGTTTGGATCTGAGAAGCTGGAGATGTTTTGTTAGAAACGCTGTTTGTTTGTGGTGTTTTGATCAGCTCCCATAAAACGCGCACCAAATCCTGTATGATTCCAATCGTCTAACTGTCAAATGCCATTGTAAATGCTATCGCAAAGGTCCGGATTCTGACAGGATGTGGTGCGCATAATAAATCAGGCCACTGACAAGTTAATACAGTCTGGTCGATTAAAAAGAAAAGTACTAGGAGTTGTCGCTTGAGTCGTAATGGCCTTTAGTGGTAAACTATCTAAAATGGATAAGACAATCCATGAGAATAAATGTTAAACGAGATGGGAGATTATGCGAAACTATAGTGTAAAATGTGTTGGTATGAAAGTTAGATTAATCTTGTTTTGGCGAAAGTTCATGAATGGAGACTCTAAGGGCTCTTTTACTTTTTTACAGGCTTTGGGCTAGTCTTAGTGTCCTGTTTTTCTGTCTCGTATTTTATAACTTTTTGTCTGTAGTGTAATCTGTGATCGTTCAGTGTAATATGTGTGGAGATAAATTTGGAGTGACGTCGACAAAAGTTTACTGGAATTTTTCAGAAACTGTTTTGTCTTTGGGCTAATTGTTTTGTCCGTCTCTTTGACCTGTTGTTTGTACCTTAACCCTTCGTATTGTTCGTCTAAATATGTGGGTTCATCATGATTTTGTGATAAATGTAGCTCCGTTTTTATAACATCAAATGAAATTTGTTATACGTTCACTGTTATTTTCTGGTGAAGTGTTTATTACTGGCTCGTCATTTGTGTCTGTTCCGCCAACATTGTCGCTCATTTATGTGTTATTTGATGTATATATATGTATTTATTATATCTTTATTGTTTGTTTATTTTAATTTTAGAACTAAATTACATCGTGTATCGCGCCTCTTATTCATGATATTAAGTTATTACCTATCTGCGGGAAATGCTGAGGGATTGGCAAAATGTACTATATTGACACCAATATTTTTTTATCTTATAAGTTTGTCAATTCTGATTTTTCTCCTTGAATAAATAAAAAGGTGTTTGAGCTCCATGTCATCTACGCTATCGACAAATCGTGAAGTACCAAGTTACCTATCGCAGTAATAGGTCATCATCGTCATCAGTTCCTGTTATCCGTCATTAGGGACATAGGGCTCTCAAAACAGACTTCCATAGCGGATTTTGCACCTTTAGTTCAAGCCCATCCATATTTGTCCCGGTAGTCGTGGCTTCCTGCTGGACTGGACGTCCCCAGGTGGTTTTAGGGCGTTCTCTCTTTCATGTTCCAGTGGAGCACCATTTTAGAACAATTTTGGATGGGTGGCTATCGGATCTCCTTATTGTATGTCCTATCCAACGCCACTTTTGCAATAGATCATTATCATCATCAGTCAGCCACAAGAAGTCCACTGCTGGACATAGGCCTCCTCCATGGATTTCCAAAATGACCGGTTGGAAGCGTCTTCCCGCCACTTGTAAATTTCTCGCAAAAAATATGCTGTCTTAAAGACACTTCTCAAAAAAAAAAAAACATAAAAAGGAGTCCTTGAAGCGTCTAAGATTTAATATGACTTGGAGATTTTGCCTATCGACATTGTTTCTCTTCCTGCATACACTGTAAACACGCACAAGTCTGTTTAAACATACGTTGTCACTAAATAGTCCTATATTTAGGTAGATGGATAGATAACACTTTATTGCACACCAGTAATTCACAGAGATAAGGTACTTAATATCTAGTTCTTAGTACATTCGGCGGTCTTATCGCTAAAAGCGATCCCTTCCAGACAACCTATTTAAGGGATGACACATAATAAACGATGAGACGGCACGATTTTTGTTTCAACAATGGAGAATTTGCACAAAAAATGTTTTAAATAATCGAAGATAGACAGATAAATAGAATATTGTTTTTGTATGTACACCAGGAATGACATATGAGAATTAAACAAGAATATAGTACAGTACAATTACCTTAAAGAAATTTAATAATAAAAGCCTTATTACTTAAAGTAATTTCTTCCAGACAAGCATTGACGGAAAAAAATTTAGAAGCTAAATGACGGGTAGTCGGTGCATTTAAGCAAAATATGCAAGAAGAGGCCATGTTAAAAGATAAATAAACGTGGTTTGTTTTTTCTTCTAATATTTTTCGTGTTATAACTAATTCTAAATGGTTGTCTGGAAGAAATTACTTTTAGTAATAAGGCCGCCAATTGTACTGTACTATGTTATTGTTAAATTCTCATATGTAATTCCTGGTGTACATACAATAAAGAATATTCTATCTATCTATCTATCTATCTATTCTAGTCACGTGGTACAAAAACGCGCCATACAAGACGGGCTGAAAAATTCCATATGCTTGATTAAAACAAAAATTACAAAATATCTCGGAAAATGTATCTCTTTTAGTCGATTACTAGTTATTACAATTTTTAAATAGATTAAACATAGAAAGAGTGCTCTGAAATGTGACGTCATAAGCAAGTATTTTCATACAAAATTCCGTTGTAAAAGTAACTCGTTTGATATTTTGTCAAATACCCAATTTCTTTCCGTCAATGGTTGTCTGAAAGAAATTACTTTAGGTAGTAAGGCCGCCAATTGTACTGTAGTATATTATTGTTTAATTCTCACATGTTATTCCTGGTGTACATACAATAAAGAATATTCTATGTATCTACCTATCTTGATTATTTAAACATTTTTTGTGCAATTTTTTCATTGTTGAGACAATAATCGTGCCGTCTTATTGTTTATTATGTATCATCCCTTAAATAAGTTGTCCGGAAGGGATCGCTCTTAGCGATAAGACCGCCGATTGTAGTAACTAGAATAGGATAGAATTAGATATTAGAATTAGAGTACCTTATCTCTGTAAATTCCTGAATTTGTTAATGTTAATTAACAAATACCTTACACACTGTCTTTAGTTTTTCTTCTTAGATAACTTGGTACTCGTATATCTGCACATGACATCTGTATTTAAGACTACGCTTAGTATACACTACGAAAGCCTAGCATATTATTATTATTTATTTGTTCGGAATACAATATCATCAAACGCTTCGTTATTCGTTGCAAATGTCCCCACTAACTTAATGTGTGTCGAACTGTTTTGCACTGGTTACAGAGGCTAAGAATTAGTTTTTCGTCTTGTAAACTGACGTATATTTAAAAGAGACACATGGATTTTATCACAATAAGATACAGCAATAATAAATCCAATTAAATGTGAAAGAGAATCGTGAATCAGACATACAAGATAAAAAAACTATTGCTAGTCGCTGTATTTTCACCCTAACTCGCTTGTGTGTTGCACGCCCTCTTCCATTCCCACAGGTACAATCCAGGCCTCTAACGCACCAGTCCGCCCCAGGGCGCCCACCCCAAAACTAACCCCGAACCCAACATTGTCCACCAACAAACGCACCCAACGCAACTACTCCCGTAATACCAACTTTGACAGCATCGTCAAGATATACGACACACCAGAGAGTTCCCCCTTAGAAGATAAAAAGACAGGGCACCCTAAGTGCAAAGTTAGCTTGAACTCGCGTTTGCTAAGCTCCAATGACAGCGTCGGAGCTGACGCTTTGGAGCTTTACCAGCCAGGGCAGGCTAGCAGCCGCTCTAGTCTGTATTCTATTCCTTCTCTCGAATGGGATGGCAGGAATAAGTCGGAATTTACGTTCAGAACCCGCTCGCTACCTAGACAGAGCCGCAAGACGAATAAGGCCAGGCTTTTCAGGACTAACTCGCATGCAGGGTTCATCAACTCGTTCATCAAAGACCCGGAGCCACCGCATTTCCACTTGCCAAGGTGCAGATCGTGTGGTGCGTCTAATAATTCTTATGCTTGGGAGCTCTCGAGAAGTTTTGTGGAGAAACGAAGCGGAGAGTCTAGCTCCACCGTCGATAACGTCTCGCAGAAGTATATACAGGAGACCACAAAAGAATTTGACGTGGTTAATGTGATACAAATGGAGCTACCGGTTTATAAAGTCGCTGACGCCATTAAGGAGAGTGACAGTGAATTTGTGGAGAGCCAAGAGTTTACTGAGGATTGCTATTTGGGCGATATGCAGACAAGCTACTCTTCTGATAACCTGACGGTGATAGAGAAAACTCCGGCCAAAGTTGACGGCTTAAGAGAGCAACTGGAGAAGCTGTCGCCAGTTGATGAGGAGTCGAAAAAGGTCTACAACAAAGTCGTGATACAACTCAAGGAGAAATTTGACGGAAACCACGATGTGCATAGAGCAGAAGTAGCTGTAGCTGAGCCGGAAATTGTTAATGATCACTTAGGTCATAAAGGGTCAGAAAAGGTCATGAAAACAGATATTGCTAAATGGAGCTCTATGGTAGTAGACAGAAGTGGTACAGAAGAAACTGACATTGACATAATCGACTCCATGGAGACAATGCATGGAGACTATCTGAACTTCAGCGATGATATGGACTTCACGCAAGCCGTGTACGAGAGTCCCGTCAAAGATCTCGTAGAGAAAGACATAAGGGACTATTCTGTCCCTATACACTTTTACTACGAGGGTTATGGAAATGAAAACTCGAAGAGATCGCCAAGAAAAAAGAGAGAGCCAGTGATAACTACTATTTTGGAACCGATTTTGGAGGAGTCAAAGAGTTCTTATGGTGACGAGTCTAATGTCACTCAAGGCAACGAAAGCGGAAAGGAGAGTGTGAAAATATTTGGCGAACATTGTGATTTTAAAGTAGATGTATTGCTCAATGATATAAGTGAGACTACAGACCACGAAGTAATTACAAAAGTGACAGAACCGTTACAAGTACCAAAGGAAACTACAGACCAGGTTTCTAAGTGCATAGTAGAAGAAATAATTGAGGACATCTATCACCGAGACCCAGACACCGAAAACGAAAGTATCTCGAAAAATATCGTAAATTATATTTTTGATAAGGTGGTAAACGTCTCTCAGCTGCAACAAGAACTGGTCAAATCTGCCGAAACTACAAAACTGACAAGCCACATACTGGAAACGGCTTATGTTTACAATAGAACACCTGACTATATTGTTCTAGAAGAAGGTTCTGACGTCACGACGTTCTATCTAGAAAACGTAACTAACACAGCTGTAGAAACCGCCATGGAGATGTATTTGGAAGAGGCTGTTTGCACCGAAGCAGAAGTTATGGAGGATCAAGAGTCGATCATAGATTCAGTTTACGAGAACATCTTTGAGATATTCTCCAACGATGCTATAAGATCTGCGTCCATAGGCTTGAGTGCTGGAAAATCGTCATCTGATTCAGTAATCGCTTATGATAAGTTTCCACAAGGACCACAGATTGATGACCCTCTTGTGCAGGCAGATAAAGGAATATCAGAATTTAATGTCGCGCTTGTTGAAACAAAAGAAAGCAACAAAAAAAACAACTTAGCAGCAGAACTAGAACTAAACCACAATCGCAAAGAACTCAAAATGATTGTACTTCAAACATCTGAGAATACAAATCCTAACAATACAAAGCCCCAAATATTGGAACTCAAATCTGAAATGATTGAACCAGAGCCGTACAAAATTACAAATACTACTGGAACGGAATCAAACGTAGGTCAAGAAATGTCATCATGTAAAATCTTTGAATCCCAAGATACTGAACGTCAAAATGACACAACGGAAGTTAATTCAAAAGTGTCACTGTCTAGTTCAAGAGAGTACAGCTTAGGTAGTACCATTCCTGAGGTGCCAAGCTTCAACACCACACTTGAATTTGAGAAATATGAAGCTGTTTCTGAAATTATTGGTCTCCTTTTGGCTAACATTGACTTCAGTGAGTGCACCGATATTGATGTAGTTAGAGACGTTGAATTCTTAAAACAAGGACGAAACATTAAATTGTTTGACCCGAATGCTGAGGAAAATGTCATGCAATTAGATGATATTTATGATATCAAGTTTGATGTGAGTGAAAAAGACTCATTGAATGTGATGAATTTACAAAACCTTGAAAATTGCACTGAAAAAAGTAAATTGAATGAAAAAAACGAAGAAGAATCTTCTGAACAAACAGAAATGCGCTTAACATTCACCCCCGGAATTTACAACATAAGTTTACAATTGACAGAAAAGTTTAATGAAGAGAACTCTGAACAAAGTTTTGAAAATCCACTGCCAGGAAATGATCAAGAGACATTTTCAATAGGAAAGATAGTACAGCACCTAGACAAACAAGTTATTGACCTAAATGACACCGAAATCACTGATAGCTCTCAAATGTCAGAAAATGAGACAATAATTGAAGCTATTATTTACTACATATTTGAACGAACATTTTCACTGATCGTGAATAAAGCTAAGGCTAACAATGGCAAGAGCACAAAGAAAGTAGTAACAGTTGTTGACGTTGAAGATATTTTATTTACAGCAAAGCCCTTATGGGGATTGAATGTAGTAGTAGAAACTAGCAGTGAACCTGGATTTCAGGAAAATTATGCATCAAATGTGTTCAAACAGCCCGAAAATGAAACCAATCGAGAGTCGTCTCTCGACAAGGATAATCATGTTATTGAGCCCTTAAAAAGTGAAAAAACCAGTGAAAATTATTTATTAAAAACTGAAACCTCTGGTCTTATTGGTAACAATGAAGTTATAGAAATGGAAATAGTTGAATCAACTGAAGAGAAGGATTGGATTGGAAGAGAAGAGTTGAATTGTGAAGAGAATACTAAAGTGGGTCTGGACGATGTAGAGCATTGTTTTTCTGAAACCGCAGCTACTGCAAGGTTAAAAGATAAAGCTGATGTTTCGGAAACATTGAAAAGTGGTGAACCAATCGATGGTGAGATGAAAGAACACGAAGAAACTACACCCGTTATCCCAGTCGTGAATACTAATAGATCTCATTTTGAAATTACAGTGAATATTGCAGAAAATATTCAAAATTTCAATAAAGAAACAGATCCAACTGTTGATACAAATGTGTCAAAACAGGAACCAGATCATGATATGATGTTTCATGAAGAAAATATTCAAACTGATGACGCAAAGGATGTTTACATCCCGGGGAATTATTTAGAGTCAAACTTTGACATAGCAGTTGTTAATGTTAAAGAAGCTAACGAAGAAACTGAGGACATGTTAGTAGAAAAAAAAAATCTTGACATGGCATCAAATTTAGCAAGAACTGTCGAAGACACATCGTTGGTTGTTACTGCACAACCCAGTCATGATATTTTGGCCGGTTCTTCGGATATCATCGCTCAAATTGAAGAATCGCTGACCCAAAAAACATCAAATAAAGAAATAAGAGAATACTCTAGCCGTATTACAGACTCTAGAATAGAAATATTACCAAGAGAACTAGACATTGACGAAATAGTACCGGAAAGCGTAAAAAGTGTCGTAAGTTCAGTCTTAGACGAGGAAGTGGACGACCAAGCTCTGCAAAAGATGCTCAAAGAGTTACGTAATCCTGATAATACTGCCGTTCAATTAAGACAGACAGAATTTAGAGCTGAGATAACATTACCGTTCAGTTTTGAAAACATGAGGCCAGTGTTCTTCAACAAGGATGAAATTTACGATGATCAAAGGCAAGCGTTCATAGAATGCGCGTACAGTATTCTGGAAGAGATACTGGATAAAATAACCGAGGATAACTTATCAGATGATGATAGTTGGTATACAGACCAAGAAACGCTGACACACCAACTGAACAAAACCTTCGTTAAATACGATCAATCGTACCAGGAATTAGAGATTTACGAAGATGTTGAACAAAACGGCATAATGGTTGTTCAACACATAGTCAACGATATTTTCGAAAACTCCTTTGTGGCGAACGAAATGAGTTTCGATGATACTGAAGAATTTTCCGGCGTACAGAAGTGGATGGATGAAACGTCTGTCTTAGAAACCCACGGTCAGAATGAAGACATGAATACAGCGTTCGTAGAAGACGCAACAGATTACCTCAATAGCAGATTCTCGTCTCCTGTACGAGGGAACTCAAAAATATTCGACACATGCGACGAATCCCCTATAGCCAATACAAGTGATGCTATTTCAGGAGAGGATTTGCGAATTCTATACGATAAAGAGGATCTTGTATCAGAATCGCCATTCGTCAAACGGACCTCCGTAATTTCCATGTCACAATCCGTTCATAGTGGCGGCATGAAATACTGGGTTTCCTTTGACGAACATCTCGCTGAATATCAAGAGAAATCTCTGAAAGGGCCTATGAAAAGGTTCAGCGAGAACTCGATGCCAAGTTTCATTGCTATAAACTTCGAAACACCTGATAGTTCCGAGAATATATCAAGGAGCTCTTGGGATGAACAGGCAGTTAAACGAACAGGGATATTGTGCGAGAGTCTCACGGATTCAAAGAACATAAGCGATGCGAACACATCACTCTATTCAATGGTGGCCAAGGAGAGTTATCACACGGCATGCGCGTCAAAAACTGACAGCTTTAAAACCTGCGAAAGTTCTAGTACTCCCGTCGAAGAGTCGAAAACTAAACTGACGACACCTGAAGAGATTCCGCATAAAGTTTTACTGTACGATACGTCAAAAGACCACCTCACAGCGAGGCCATACAGAAGACAGTATTCAAGCTGGCCTCCCTTTGAGGAGACTCTATTTTACCGACTCCTTTCTAAATTCAGAATGTCAGAGAGTTTTGATCCAAGTGATTTGGAAAATGGTGACATTGGCTCGTAAAGATGTTAAAATGATCTTGTACCTAGATAAGAGAAAAGGTGGTTCACCGCGGTCCTGTAATTGTTAGCGAATGGAACCGACTCAAGTACTTTTGGATTTATAAACCGATTTATAAAGTAACAGTCGTATTATAAAGACTCGATTCCACTAAAACACTCTTAAGACGGAGGTAAAGCTGGTTTGTAAGAAGAAATCCTGCCAAAAACTGGCTTTAAGAGTGTTTTTAGTGAAAGCGACTTTTCATAAATAAGACCGTGTATCTGTAAAAAATGCAGTGTTTTTTCAGATTATCTAGATTTCAGTACATCCGGTTTGCCTGCTGTTAATAAATGAATCAAGTTTTAAAATATGCATGAATAAAATGCTGGCGCCCTATGAATAGATTAAGCGACATTAATAAATGGTATTTTACGAATTTTTAATTAGTACATTTTCAAAAAGTGTGGCATTACTGGGAGTAGCTGTGTTTTTAATTTTAGTTGCTTGATTATATTGACATCTTTTTATTGTGTTTCCTTGTTTTTGTATTTTTCTGTTCCAAGCGTTTGTGCAAATTGTGTTATAATCGTGACAAATTAAAGAAATTATTTAGTTTCATTGAAATTGATAATTTGTATGAACGCTTTTTTCTGATTAGGTTATAAGAAGTTTTTTAACTTTATTGTGCTTGATGTGTGTTTTGATTAACTATTAAAATGGCCGAAACGTGTTTTGTTTTTTTTTTTTCGTTACGCTTCTTAACATTTCTTGTGTTTTAAACCTTCTATTACTATTAGCAATGGAAGGCTGTATTCCGTCTTGGTGTCTACAGATAAATACTGAAATATACTTAGAAATGTAAAAGAAAATATTGTCATACGTCTGAGGGTAATTAACTTATTGTACTGTGACTACAAAAAACTTTTGTCGAGAAGCGATTATGTTAATTAAAATTGATTTCATCATCATCATCATCAGCCATTTGACGCCCACTGCAGGACATAGGCCTCCCTCGTGGTTTTCAGAACCGTGATGGGTTTTGAAATAACAATTGCGACTTGTTATTAATAAATATAGATATATTAAATTACATTTCTCTGTCAATGTCATATCTACCATGTATGTAGATAGAGAACACTTATGTAATATAACTTACGTATAACCTGCTAAAGTTGTATTAAAGAGAGTACGGAATACAGTCTTAAGGCGACATCAGACGATTCACTCGGATGAACTTTCACTCGAGTGAACTTTTTTCCTTCCTCGTTCACAACGACAAAAAATTACCGTGTAAAAATAACGATTTTGTCAACAAAAGTGCTGCGCACGGAATGACCGCATTCGAATAAATGCTCATTTCGTTTTTTGACATTTCACTCAATTTCTATTCTGCGAAAATGAAAGTTGCGGCCCATATTCCGCGCGCGAGAAATAGACAAAGGATCGCTCTATCCTGCGCTCACGCAGCGGATGAGAGTGAGATAGCGCGATGTCTCGCGCGCGGGATAAGTGCTAAAAAAGAGTATATTTTTATAGATTTTTGCTAGATATTATTATATTACGGACATTTTAGGGTTATTTTAGTTAGTAATGATTGTCAAAGTTTGCTACTGAAAAACTTTTGCAACGCGTGGTGATTAAGCCCATACTCTCTGTCTGAGAGAAGGGCTGTGCCCTACAGTGGGACGTATATAGGCTGCTTATGAATTCTGAATGATAGAGGCCCAATGCCAGACGTCACAGCAGCCTTAACACATTTCGTTCCGAGTGAAAGACGAAATGGACGAAAAATTTACCGTCTGGTTTCGCCTTAAAACAGACAAATCTTTACACTCGCATGGCTAACTTAAGCTTTCGGATGGTTTCGGGAGAGGAGCTTTATTTTACTAACTGCCGTCAGAACCGGTGAGTGCTTTTTACTTTTCTTTTACGCGCATTTTTATTTCTCAAGGGGCTCCATACAGTAACACTACATTAGCGCGCCAATGGAAATAAAACGTATCTTTTTTTTAAGGATCGTTCTTTGGAAACAGTGTCGGTACAATCTCTCAATCATGATATTAGTAATACTTAGGACCTACTACCAGAGCCGGATTTTGAGGTCTGGAGGGCAACGAAGGAGCGGAGGCCCCTGATTATTCCCAAATAAAAATACGAAACATAAACTACAGTGAATACGACGATTTTTTTTTTTAAATATGAAAAAAAATAGACGTTATAAGTACTCATAAAAAATTGGCGTTTAATGATAGTACATATTAGCCTTTTATGGGGGCCCTTTCCTTGTGGAGGCCCCAGGGCAGTAGCCCCGTCTGCCCTCCCCTAAATCCGGCCCTGCCTACTACCGAGGAACCTAGGAGCACCGACCTGAGACTAGATAGCATTTATGCCAAAAACGGCCGTTTTGCCTCAGGTTCATGGCCGCGGGTCCAAAAATGGGTCCGACCCTTTTACCAAAAATAATATGTAAATAAAGATATGATTCTTTCCATTGGGGGCGCTAGTGTCACTGCATGTAGCCCCTCAGGGCGCTTATAAACGGGCGGCACGTGTGCTAACTGCAGCTAGGGTTGCCAACCCTACTATATAATATAGTATTCTGCTATATTAGGGGCTCAAATACTATATTTCTAAAAAAAAGATATAGTTGGCGAAACTACTATATTTAACGTAGAGCGGAACCCAGCCTTAATCTTTTTCTAAAGCTCGCTCTTCAAGTCTTAAGTCCGTAAATCGCGCGCCATGACTGCCGCCATTTTTTACTATTTTTGTACCATTATTTTGCCATATATTTAGAGGTAGAGGTAATAGCTTCGAAAATACTATATTTGTTAGAAAAAAAGTTGGCAACCCTAACTGCAGCCGTCGACGTGTGCCGACGGCAGCCGTCGACGCGCCGACGGCAGTCGCCGACGTGTCTGCGTCGAATGTCCCGCGTCAGCGCGTCGACGGCTGCAGTTTTCACACGTGCCGCCCGTGTGTAAGCGCGCTTACCTCAAGAGCGATGCGGTGCTAACTACAGGGTGACTTTGAATTCGATTGAAAAATTTTAAGGGGACATTCTAACCATTATTTACAAAAATATGGCGCTAGTTTTGAAAAAATGGGTTGTCGTAAAATTTTTTTTGTTACTCAAAATTACTTTACTTCAGCATAGACAAACAATATCAGGACGAAAAGTTATAAAAATCGAAAAAAAACTGGGTCGAGCGTCTTATGGTCGGTGCCGGCCAACTCAGTTGTTCTTTTAATTGTGTGTGCATGTCGGAATACAGACTCATACATTTAATATATTAGAAAACATTTTTCAACGTCATGGTACTTCCTACCACTTTGAATTTGGTTTCACAGTTTCGAGCAAAAGGTCTGAAATCACGAATATTTACAAAAATTTTATACAATTACCGATAAATCATTTCTCACTTTGAATGGAACATTCTCTCAAAATATAGCTGACGATTTCAAAATCACCTGTAGTGCCACTAAAGGAAATAAAATCAATTTTTGTAATACGTATTTTGCAAAAAGTGACCATCATATATCTTAATAACTATGATCGCTATTTTAGGACCTACAGCCTAATGCTGCCACATTTAAAAAAACTCAGGCCCGGAGATTTCGAAAAGGTAGTTTTTATTTTCGCCGTAAATTACTTTTATTATACCGAGAAAAAAAATGTTGAAAAATCCTTAAATATACTATTTTTTTCATTTTAAATAAAAATAAACACCAAAATCATATAAGAAGCGTATGCAAGTAAGACACGTGTCGATTTCGAATTTAATATGTATTTCACTTTTTGAAATATGTATTTTAAAAACCTATTTAGAGGCTAAAAATTCCACCCATGCCGGGACTTGAACCCGCGACCTGTGGGTGGAATTTTTAGCCTCTAAAAAGGTCTTTTAAATGGTCCTAGGCACGGATTAGTGCAACAAAAAGAATATAATATGTATTTTAGTCTAATATGTTTTTATTTACCTACCGTAACTATGCGCGGGACCAAAAATATTCTGTGGACCCGGAGAATTATAATTTTAACCCGGAGCCCGGACTTGCACCATTCGAACCCGTTGACTTCGGGTCAAACCTTAGCTTAGAACGTAATGACGGTCTTATTTATAAAAACAAGATTCCTTTAAAACACTGTCTGAACAGCCGTATTTGATCTGTGGTAACGTCTTTCCCTTTACCATATACTATTTAAACTGACTCTGAGGTGTGTTTTTATAAATTACACCGTGGGACCTAAATTGATATCCGCTAAAAACGGGCGCTTTTCGCCAAAAATATTTTAAAATCTTGGCCCTAGTTTGTAGTTTTAAGGTTCTAATAGCTTTCAAAATGGGGAACTTGCGTCAAACTCAGATTGAAGTGGCATTCCTTTCTCAAAACTAAAAAAATAAAATATAAAATCATAAAAAAATTTTTTTCGGTGTTTTCGTGGTAGCAAAAAATGCGAAAAATCAATTTACTCCAATAATACAAAACATTATTTTGTATTATTTCGTTTTTTCTTTGAATTTTAAATGGTTTCTAAAAAGTATGTAGATGCATGAAAACATTATTTTAAGAGATAAATCGAATATTGATATCGAATATGGCTTCTCCGATTATATTAAAACATTTTTTTTTGCAAGTTCCCCATTATTAAGATCTACGATGTTCACTTTTTGCAAAAGCGTTTTATGAAAGAAGATAAGATTTTTTTTTCTGTTGGCTCCCTGTATCCAGTTTTTGAAATGTGATTTTCGATTGTTTTAATATTATTCGACATAAGATAAAGTCTCGTCAAATCTTCGACTTACCTCTTTTTGTCAAAAAAGTACATTTTAAAAACTGGAGCTCGTTGAATTTGCACTTTTAATGCCATTTACTTTTCTGCTTTATCTTTATTTGCATTGATATTCACGATATTTTTATAGAATAATGTTTAACTTTACAGTTCACAAATTTCAATGCAATTACATTTTAATAATAAAATTTATTGTAAGGACATGTGAATGAAATATCGCAAAATATTGAATTTATTTTTAAAACTTTTTTTCTTAAATTATTAATCAAATTGGTGTTTCTTTTAGTTACCTGTGTAACTAACCCCCAGTTTCTCGTACACTAACAATATTAACATCTCCTGTTCCCAGCTTTCAGGTGGTCAAAGTTCATACAAAAACCAACTGACAGTTGTTAGTGTACCAGCAACCGAGGCTTAAGAAAACAAACATAAATTAAGGGTACTTACGTTGTTGAACCTGCAAGTTCTAGAAATCTTGCGGAATTTTATTCACAACTGGTCATTTCTGACAAGAGACATGGAATGAACATGCGAACCTTGTTTGCAGGTGAACATACCGTGAACGGTGATCACTCCGACGCACATCAGAGCACTTTCTCGCATAGCAGTAAAGAGGTGAGTACTGAGCAAATTCAATAAAAATTTAAATACAAAGAAATATACTTGCTTTAAGTTCGAAAATAATTAACTATACAAATTAATAGTTTTGTAATTAAATAACTAATTAATTATAATTATGTGGTTAATTAATCATTAATATTTACAATTAATGATTTGATAACATTTTTTTTATTTAAAATCTTGTTGCATAAAATGTCTGTCTGATTCGTTAGTCTAGTCTAGCGGTAATACGTTTGACTGCCACGAGAGAGGTCATGGGTTGATTGCCGCTGGCGCAATCAAACCCACGACCTTTGTACAGTCCGGGTGTTTTTCATGTTCGTGATGTCCTTGCCTGGTGACCCATCCACAGGGTATCTTAGTTTGGGACCAGGACAAGTGATTGCAGTGTGCGGAAGTTATGATTATGTTATGTTAAATCCTTAAGCCTAAAAGCGTAAGCAGAGTCAGCAATCAGTTAGTTTTACAAGGCTTTTCGAGTCTATTCCTGTCACGTGTACTCATGTCTCAGTTTAGCATTTTTTTCTGTCTTATTACGGCGCTATTTGATTGATAGTGCTTAAAACCGTATGTGTGTTTCATAGAATAAACTTTATTTTATAAATTTTTTCACAGATGTATCAGAAAAATATAGATCTGTAAAAAAACTTATCGAGCTATAGTTGTTGTAAAACACAGCCTGTTGGGGGTGTTTCTGGAATTGCGTATTTTAGAAAAACTCAAGAATTCACTATTGGCAATATCTCTGTGAAAAGGATAATTTAGAATAATTTGAATAATTTTTATGACTAGCCTGTAATTTAAGTTTTATTTTTGTTAATGTTTTTATTGTGCAATGAAGAGTAACAAATTAACCTAGGGTCGGTGGACTGAAGCACATAAGTCAAATTGTCATTAAATTATTGTTCTGTGCAAAATAAATAATTAAAATAACAGTTTGCTTCAATTTTGTACATAAAAAAACTTTTATGTTCAATGCATTGTTTCGTGACAGCTCTCCGTTAACGTAATAAATACAATAAAAATGTCATAGAGTAATTTTATAATATTTTTTATGCCACACCTGGCCAAAAAGCGGGTTTTTCCGCACGCTACGCGTACGGGAAAGCCCACTTTGAGGCCAAGTGACGACATAAAATTGTGTACACAACACCGGCTGCAAAATGGAAAACCGTCTATCGCATACTTATGACCCTCGCCTGCGGCTCGGGCCTTAAACTTCTGCGATTTCGGCCTTTCTTTATTTTACGGCCCTAGTTATGTAATGTACTATTTTTTCACTGCCTCAATAATTTGTGTTTTTGACTTACGCGCTATAGTCTGCCAACCCTAGAAACACGGTCTTATGTCCATCGAAAGACTAACCGTTACCAATTTGGGGGCCAGGGCTCCCCATCCAAGGAGGTGTCAATGGAGGACTCGCCCAAGAAGGACAAGAAGAAGAAGAAGGGGCTGCGTACGCCCTCGTTCCTCAAGAAGCGAAAGGAGAAGAAGAAGGACAAGTCCAGCACGCCCCAGCCCGCCTAGAGGTAAAGTTAACAAGGTTTTTATCAGTATTTTAGAGCATCTACGTGGTTATTCTTTGTCTATTGTTTGAATTCAATAGAAAAACAAATATGAATTCATTTATGTGGTAATAATTAAGTAATTAAATAATTATTATAATTCTAATAATTTAGTATAATTAATGGAAAAAATATTATTTTAATAAAATAAATATCATTCCATATATAAATAATCATTATTTAAAGAAATATTTACATGAAATAAATAACTATAATTTATAACATAATAGTAATAAATTAAATAAGTTATTAATACTTTTAATTCATTATTTGATTACCTATTTTTTTTATTAAAAGTTTTTGCGCACAACTTTTGGCCGACTCGGTCGGCTTAGCAGTTAACATGCTTGACTACAGAAACAGAGGTCGTGGGTTCGATGAATAAATAATTACTAAAATTCTGCTCCCGTAGTCTGAAACGGTCTATTAGGATCGACCGGAAGAAAATATGTGAATAAAAAATCCTGTTTAATTACTTGTTCGTTCTTTTCAGATAAAACAACATATGAACACTGCCATCTCGCTTTCAGTACTTGTAATAATATTGTAAAAGTAAGAGAACACAATAAAATAGCCGATTTTATCCCATATTTAGCTGCATTATTTACAATTTACAAAATATGCATGAACAATTTTCGCCCATGTTAAATTTTACCGCCATAACTTTGGTTATTTTCACGTAATTTTAGCGACACGCCTTTATTACAGCCAATTTTTTGCCATTACACGAAACGAGCTCCCAAAGAAAATCGTCTATGTGCGCCCATGGGTTAATGCGTGTGACCTTCAATGGACGTAAATGTACGCTATGAAGCCGACCGTCTTTGTTTATCTCTAGCCGCGCGCATTGACCAATGAGATGCGAGCGTTTTGTTCCCTAGGAGTTCGACCCGTGGAACGGAGTATATATAGCCGCGGCTTTGACAATATATAAGAGTGCTGTTGCACCGGACATGCTGTCTCGCTCGCATACTGTAACATTTTTAATTATTGTAATGAAACGATAATAAAATTACGGACATTTAAGACATACTTTTGTTATACTGTACCTAGTTGTTGATTGAGAAAATTTGATACTAAAATTTATAATTTTGGAATAGTAGATTGTGTCTCAGGGGAGCAAAATGATATATTTACGGCGAGGGCGGTATATTGAATCCTGAGTGAAGCGAAAGATTCTACAATAGAATCCCGAGCGTAGCGAGGGATTCTAAAGTAGAATCTTGAGCGTAGCGAGGGATTCAAGTGTTTACGCCCAAGACGGAAATAATTTTTCACCTCACTAGCTCGTAAAAGCTCTGTTTATCATTCGAAATCTGCGTGGAAAATCGCACTTTATCCGCTAGCGTGGAAAGTGATTTTAAAATTCGAATATTTTTATTCAATAAAGGTTTCCTACAATAAATTACATATATATAGAACCTTATTGGTTTCGTAATAGTTTATATTCTCTGCAGCCAGTCCATTGATGATTGAAATGCAAATACTTATTTCATGTCATGCGCCAGCCTCATTTAAAGAATCGCACTGGCCGGCAAGAAAATTTGATTTAAAAAAAAACTAAAATTTTCTTCTCTTTATTGAATTCACTTTACTTCCATTATTTTGGTTTGTTTTTTGATAAAATCGAAAGAAATCATAAAATATGAGCGAAGCTAGCAGCGACGAAGATATAAATTAACAGTTATTTATTATTTATTAAAACTGTTTTTCTTGCACCTAACATTTTCCTCGCTTTAGTGAGGTGAAAAGTTGTGTGTTGCGCTCGGCAGCAAAGTTATTTAGCGTCTCGTACCTTTGAAACCCTCGCTACGCTCAGGATTCTATATTTGAACCACTCGCTTCGCTCGTGGCTCAATCCTAGAATCCTTCGCTTGCTCAGATTTCAATACAAGGTACTCGCGCCAAAAGTTAACTTTGCAGCCTTGCATAACAAATAACTATTGCTACCGAGTGACACATACTGCTTTTCACACCTGCTATAAGGAAAATTTAAATCAAACACAATTAAGATATCGAAAGAAGTGTGGAAGACAATTATGATCGATTGCAACAAAATAAAAATCGAATTGGAATTACATTTTGTGAAAATCTGCACACGGATCATGCTGAGGGCAATAAAAAAAACTAGAATATCAGGGAAGAAAAGTACAACTTTGATCCCTCATTTGAGGGAATCAAGGGATCTTTTCTGAATAGCAGGTGTGAAAACAACTTTTCTTTATTAAAACCTAAGTATAGGGAAACAAAAATGTGTTTCAAATGTCCGTAATTTTATTATCTATCAAACGCAGGCCACCTTAATCAAAAGTGTACTAATGAAATTTTATTAAAATTACTAAAAATATTACATTGTGCAAGCGAGACAGCAAGCTAGTCTTAATAGCAACCTTAATCGTTTTCTGTTATTCGGTAATAGTATATTGGCGGTAATAACAAGATTATGGTTAAAAGTACGATTTAAATCCATTTTATGGTGATCGAAAAGCGAAGACGATGTTGATGCTATCGACTTGTTGCGAGAAAATTCGTTCTAATTGTAGCTGGCACTACACTTGGCTATTTGTATTCGAGTATTCGCGGACGATTTAGGTTTGCAGGTTTAAAAAAAATCAGCGCTAAGGATTCGTCAGTTTACCCGGCAGTGGATGGTTAATATTTTCCAAATACGCAAATATGAGTGGCCAAGTGTGGTGCCGGCGTAAGGTACCTTGATTTAGGAATTGGCAGTCCTACATATTTCGTAAAAGTTTATTTTTTTTAATTTATTTGACATGCATGAATTTTCCAAATAAAATACCCTGGGGCCTGTTCCACGGTACTACAATTCTTGGTTTACTATTGGCCAGTTTCTGAATTGAGAATTTCGCTAAGTAAATGGTTAACTGGTTCGAATTTCTCAGAAAAGAGCGTGACAGAACATTACTTAAGTATTTACTTAGTGAAATTCTCAATTCAGAAACCGAGTGTAAGACAGTTCGATGTACAAGTAGAAATACTGGTCATGGAATCGTCATAATGAACTACGAATTGTAGTTTTATGAAACTCAGCCCTGATTGGTTCGTCCGAATGGGAGTTCCAGTTTTTTTTAGTAATGTACATTATTTACCTTGTACCGTGACGATATCCCAATTTTTTTACATAAAATATACTCTACTGGTGCATTCGTATAATACTTAAAAATCTGTTTTATAAACGCATTAGATGCTTTAAGAGTTAGGGGGCCAGTACGAAAAAATATTTTTTTTTTATTGGCGGTATGTATGGCCTTAGACAATCAAGCTTGCAGCCTTGTTTTAATTTTTTTGTTTAAAAATTTAACTATAGCACAGAATTACTTTATTTAGAAAAAAAATATAGGGTCCACAGTTTTTTTAATGTTACAAACAAAAATGTTCTGTAAAGTATTGGTGTCTTTGGAGTAGGGCCCTAATCAATTTGACATTACCTAGAATAAGGTCTAGAGTTGTTTAAAATGACAAGTTGATATTTTTTTTCTATATTGATATGTTATACTGGCGATGTTCCGTGAGAATGGGATAGAAAATGAGTTTTCTTTTTAACAATAAACTTTGGATTCTTATTCGATTTCTATTTTCAAAAATCGTGTTCCTACTGTGAGATATTTTCCTTTTTGTATTCCATTCTTTAAGAAATCGGCCAGTACGTTACGCTTGAGAGAAAGACTGTTTTGGCACCAAAATAGTGTCGAACAGCTCTGATATTTAGCAAGCTACGTATTTCTTACTTTTAAGCTCGTATGTACTTTTATTGTATTCTACAAAAAGCCTATGACACAGACAATTATGTCCTTTTTATTATTAGCAATGAATCAATTGACACAGCGTAAGTAAATTGTATTTCAGAAATAAATTATCAGTTTTTTTTACAAAAGCCCTTTTGAGCCTTTCTTTGTCGTCACAAAGTGTTGCCATCGTAAGCAAAATAAAAAAAAGCAAAAAGGAAAACCGTAGTGGCAATATTTTTTATTTTACTTGCATAGTGTGTAAGCTAATATACCTACTTCTTTAAGCATAAGTAAAGTTATATTGATTTGTATCTTATTTTTTTTAAATATATGCTATTCTAAAAATTTAATATTCATAAAAAAGTTGTTTTATTTTTTGTGTAGTATTGTTGTAAGTTTTTAGAATATATTTGTATTTAAGTGAGTTTAAGAAGTGAATGTCGCGTGGCTTTCGATGGATAATTAAAAATAAAACTACAAAAACAATGTGGCATCAAAGAGATGGTGCTTTGAGATCGAATATACAGGGTGTCCCAAAACTTTTCTATGGAAAGCCGCAGATAAAAGAAACTACTATTTTCCGTCGGAAGGTTGGGATACCCAGTATAATATTTAGTAATTATTTGCTTTAAAATCTTTACTAGAGGTTAACTGGATTGCCTGTTTAGGTGCTATATTTATGTGTCACGAAAAATGTAATGCACGATTTTCAGTAACCTTCGGCAGGCAATGTTTTACTTTGATTTTAACGTCATTGAAATTAAGTGTCGCTTTTTAAAGCTAGTTTCCGAATAGCTTAAATTCCGTTTTAACGGCAGGATGTTGATACTAAAAGCGGGTCCCGAAAAGTTTAAATTTATCAAAAATATAAATTATATTACTTAATAAAAAATACACTGCCAGAAAAATGTGTATTGTGTGTGCTAGGAAACAGGACTTTCGAAGTGAAGTGGGATTTTTCTTTTTATTTTGTTCATAACAAATACAGGACTACATTTGGACCTCACGCCAAATTTCAATACGAAATTCAAGAAGATTTTTATTTTTGGAATTAATTTTGGATTTTTTAAATTTAAATCATGTTGTGCAACCACACAGTGCATTTTTTACAATAATTTCAAGCCAGCATTAATGACCTTTTCTTATTTTCCCTGAACTTAGAGCGGTTATTTGGTAGACGTGAACATTCAACTCGTAAGGCGTGTTTGGTTACATTTATAAATGTAAAATTATCTAAGATTTTATTTTTGTTAAATATATTGAGTTTTTTCTATGTTACGTGTTTACAATGCCCTTCCTGAACCATATATCCAATATTGGCTAGAGGTCGAAAATGTTATCCTGTATAAAAGAATAACCTTGTATAATGATGTCCAAGTATAAATAAAATCTTTCAAAATATTGTAACGAAAAAGTTGTTGATTCCTTAAATCGTTTTACTGAAATTATAATAATTAAATTATAACTTTAATTCCGGACTGCTCATTCAGCTCAGTTAATGCAATCTAAAATATGTACCAATCATAACATTATGTGTTATTTTAGTAGCTTGTCGTTTGGGTACGAACCAAGGCCTTGTTCTTTTGAAACGAACAGACGAATCCAATACTCGGCATGATGTTTACTGTTAAGATAGGCTATGTAATCTCTCGACACGGGGAAAGTCTTTAAACAATCATTAAAAAAAAAACCGGCCAAGTGAGAGTCGGACTCGCGCACGCATTATCTATGCAACATTAGACACAAAGATCGAGCAAAAAACGGCAAAAAAATTACGTTTCTTGTTTGGGATTATTATTGGGATTTGTTTTTAGTGTTTGTTGTTATAGCGGCAACAGAAATACATCGTCTGTGAAAATTTCAACTGCCTAGCTATCACGGTTCATGAGAGCCTGGTGACAGACTGACAGACAGACGGACAGTGAAGTCTTAGTGTAGGGTCCCGTTTGGCACCCTTCCAACTCTCAACCCTGAAAAAAAACACGGTTTGGTCAGCAATAAAGTCTTTTTTTTCCGCGATAAGGAAACATAAGTAGGTACCCATACTACACGCGCAAAGAAGATCGACTCGCGTGAGGCGCCGAGTTAAGTTGCCCGGGTTACTAGACTACCGATGGTGTCAATGAAACAACCATTACGATAGGTAGGTACTAATATGACTCAGTTGAAAAATTGTGCATTTTAGTCTCACCCCGCTGCCCCCTCTTGCATTCAAATTGCGTCACAATTAAGTACAATAAGTCACAAATACCGACTTAATAAACGTTTTATTTGTAAGAGATAGCGTTAAACTTCAGAGAGCAACATAAACTGAAAGTTATTTTGGCAGAATTATTAAATAAATGCACTCAATTGTAACGCTAGTTGGCTAAATTTGCGTTGAAAGCAGAGGTTCTGGCCTGAGAAAGGAGAGGTCTTTGCCCAGAGCAATTGGACGCCATCTTACAATCTGCAATCAATTTGAGCTCAGTATGGCAATATTGACTTAGAGTAGAGGGGACTGTTTCATAAAACTACAATTCATGGTTTACTATGACAATTCGATGCGCATTGTAAAGTCGATCAATCCAGGCAGAAAGTCTCTGCTACGCAATTAAAATAGGAATTGTCATAATAAACTATTGTAGTTTTATGAAACGCGGCCTCTGGGTTTGGTTTGATCTATTGAATTCGCTATCGCGTTTCAAAGGTAAAGGCCCAGGCAAGCTGCTAAAATACATTTTGAGTCGGTCTCAAGTTTATCAGTTTGGGAATCTTGTTGGCGTGAAACACAGAAAAGGCGTGGGGCGAGGGTGCAGAAAAGACGCGACGCGTTGTATAGAGTTCGCGGCTACACCCCGTCTCTTCTGTGTGGCCTTCATCCCGTCCTCTCGGTAGGTACAGTTTGTACGAAAGGACGACGCGTCTTTTCTGCGCCCTCGCCCCACGCCCTTGTGTCGCACGCCGTTGATTAAAAATAATTATTCCAATCCACGGTGTAAAGTAGCCTTTACAAATCGATATTGAATAGACACGCAGGCTTGAAACGCAATAAAGTTCGTAAGGAAAAGTTGATTGTGTTTTTCTTATGTGTAAAACCCTATAAAACCACAACTTATTAGGTAGGTACTGCGAGTTTAGGTTGCCCTATGAAGTTGGAATATAACTGACACTGCACACTTATTTAAAAGTATTTAAAAGTGGTAATGTCCTTTAATAGTAGTTTATGTGACTGTCACATAATGAGGGTTATTAAAACACGAGCGAGATTTTAAAAAACGAGCCTTGGCGAGTTTTTTAATAGCATTGGCGAGTGTTTTAGTACCAAGTTATGTGCAGTCTCATACACTACTTTATCTACACTCATGCCTTAATCTTCAAAGGAAAACACGTTTGACAAGCTTTGTTTTTTGATTTCCAACACATAAAATCTTCGTAACATTTATCATACATTTTTCTTGACTTTTCGATAGACTTGACTATTCGATACAAAAGTATCAAAAATCAAAAGATGCTTTTTCCAAAATATCGGGTGGAGTTAAGGTCTCAAAATTATTGCTGTCACTTTCAGATTCAGACATTTTTAATCCAATAAATGAAATTTTTGAAACAAAATGGCGCAATTTCGACAATAGTTATTTGTTATGCAAGGCTGCAAAGTTAATTTTTGGCGCGAGTACCTTGTATTGAAACCTGAGCAAGCGAAGGATTCTAGGATTGAGCCACGAGCGAAGCGAGTGGTTCAAATAATAATATAGAATCTTGAGCGTAGCGAGGGTTTCAAAGGTACGAGACGCTAAATAACTTTGCTGCCGAGCGCAACACACAACTTTTCACCTCACTAAAGCGAGGAAAATGTTAGGTGCAAGAAAAACAGTTTTAATAAATATTAAATTACTGTTAATTTATATCTTCGTCGCTGCTAGCTTCGCTCATATTTTATGATTTCTTTCGATTTTATCAAAAAACAAACCAAAATAATGGAAGTAAAGTGAATTCAATAAAGAGAAGAAAATTTTAAAGTTTTTTTTTTAAATCAAATTTTCTTGCCGGCCAGTGCGATTCTTTAAATGAGGCTGGCGCATGACATGAAATAAGTATTTTCATTTCAATCATCAATGGACTGGCTGCAGAGAATATAAACTATTACGAAACCAATGAGGTTCTATATATATGTAATTTATTGTACGAAACCTTTATTGAATAAAAATATTCGAATTTTAAAAACACTTTCCACGCTAGCGGATAAAGTGCGATTTTCCACGCAGATTTCGAATGATAAACAGAGCTTTTACGAGCTAGTGAGGTGAAAAAGTATCTTGACATTCAATCGTCTGCACTCAGTTTTGCGCGCGCAATTTTAGGAATTTTTAGTTGCACTTTTGGTACCACGAAAATGAAATTAGGTTTTTTATAGATCAACTTTTGACATAAAAAAAAAACTTAAGCACAGCAACACTTAAAAAAAAATTACTGTAACATAAAGTGAAAAATCTGACCTTGTAACGCCATGTAAAGCCATCACTAAAAAAAAAAACTACCTACTGTCACATCTCTGTGCTTTGTGCATCACCTAGATCTCTGTTTAGTCTGTGATCTAGGGATGTGATATTACTCATAAAAAATCGTTTGTATAATGATCGATTAAGTCTGCTCTAAATCGATTTTTAAAAAGTGATTTTTGTTAGAAAAATAATAGACTTTATACAAAAATCGATTTAAGTGACCCAAAAACAAAAAAGTTTAATAAAATCTACGTATTTAATTACTAAACATTTTAGGCACATTTCTCGAGTAACCCAGGTGTATTTTGAATACCTGGGCTACTCGAGAACTCTGTCCACGAATTCAGTAGTCAGCTTTAAGCGTCGTTGCAAGTATCAGCGTCGGTAGTCAAACATAACTTCCCAAAACGTTTGATTACATTCTTTATCTATTTTACGTGTAAACTTACGTAAGTAATACATTTGTGGTCTTATTTTGCAGTTAATTTACAGTTTTTGTTGAATCTTTGTAATTAAAATGAAACGTCATATGAAATGAAACGAGTAATAAATGTAGGTAAAGCAAATCTTTTTTTTTATGTGCATATAAGAATACTGCTGCTCTACCCACATTTCAGAACCGAGCGGGGCGCGAAAATTCTAAGAAGTTGTAAGTGTTGGATATACAAATATCGAAAAGACGCTTGTAATAAACAAAAATTAATATTAAAAAATAAATCGTCCAAAACAAAATCGACTTTTTTCGAAAAATATTTTTTTTTACCATCGATTATTTTTTCACATCCTTACTGTTATCGTATCAGTCAAAAAAACACTGGTTTTGTTTTGGATGAGGATTTTTAGTTTTCGCAAATTTTATTAGTTTTCATAATTTTCCGCCATGGTTGATCACGATGGTGATTTCCGAATACTCTGCCGCATTTGTCTGGCTTTCTGCGACCATAATACAGTCTCTTTACTTGATGAAAAGAGCACTTCCAAACTGAGTTGCTATGGACAGTCCGTTCTGGTTTTCGCCGAAGTTTCTGTAAGTTTTTCTTGATGGATAGCTATAATTGGACGATGGAATGGATTCGAGCCATTACGTTAAGAATTCATGGTCGTAATATGTAACATGAATTCTGTTTTTCAGTGGGATATATTTAGACAAAAATGCATTTTTTAGTTTTCACTTGGATATACCGAAACTTAAATATTCAATATTCAGTTTTATACCTCCCACTGCAGACTACAGCCCTTCTCTCAGAGATAAGAGGTTCATCACCACCCGTGCCCACCGCAGATTGGCGATTTGAAGCACTAAGGTTTGTAATCACCTTAAGACGCTTGGGTTTCATCACAATGTTTTCCTTTACAGTTAGTGAATGGTATTTCTACTAAAATCTCACAAAGGTATATTGGATTTTTTTTTAATTAAGATCGTTTCATATAGGGGGAGGAGAGGGGACCTCCCTACAAAATTTTCTAGGCTAGGAAATTTTATACCTACTTTTTAAGTTATGTTTAGTCATGGGCTCAAAGTACTATGCATCTGCTCCAGCACTGCGGGAAGTGCAGCCTCTTCGCCCTTGAGCAAAACATATCCACACATGTTCACCTCTGCAGTTTTATTATAAAAGGCGGGGGCTGCTCTTCCTCCGTGCGGCTTTTCATAGGCACTCTAGGTAGGTAACCACAACCACTGCGTGGAAGTTGGGTGCACTGAGTTGGGACATAACCCATTGAACCTAATGTAGAACTCAACTGTTTTGTAACCTTAGATTGGTTACAAGACTGAATTAATATACATTACGTACCTTTATTATATTTTCGTTTTCCAAATTTGGACTCGTCAATTTGTACAAATTTTCCATAGAGGCCGCACGGCACGCCGTCGACATTGTGTTCCGTTTCAATCATGGAAAATGTATTTGTAAAAACCGACGAAACGCGTTCCATTTCACACTTCTTTCTATTCTCTTCTCATTTCCTAGTCCGAAAAAGAGGATGAGTGGTTCAAGCTGAACCCCAGCAACAGCCCTGTAACTATCTTTCAAATGCCAACCCAGTATATTGCTAAAATAAAAGTGGTTGGTACATGGCGGGATTTGAACCCTTGAATTTGATGCCAGCTATTGTGGTACTTCTGCTATCATATCCCTATTTTATTTTATTTTATTTTATAAAGAAGGAAAAACAGAAGTAAACAAAAATTACTTAAATAGAGAAAATGAGTTAGCTTAATACATTTTGTTAACTCCTAAACGTTCCTCACCGATAGACAAAAGCTTAATGACTAAAATACCAAGATAGTTTTTGGTAGTAGTTACTGAATGTAACGGTTATTATTTTACAGCATAATTAGGTATTCCATAAATTAATTTCAGTGCGCCTTGATTAAATGGAATGTTACATTTGAAATTCTACATTCAGACTCGGTGGAGCGATGATCTTCGCTGGGCGGCTGGCAAGAGCTGGATGAGAGTAGCCGAGGACCGTGCTCAGTGGCGTGCTATAGGAGAGGCCTATGTCCAGCAGTGGACTTGCATAGGCTGATGATGATTTGAAATTCAAACTAATTTAATAGGTTTTTTTAGAACCATGCAGGTAGAGTTGTTATAGTCCCATCAGGTTTTATTTATTTATTTATTTATTTATTTATTCATTTATTTACTTACTTACTTACTTACTTACTTACTTACTTACTTGCTTGCTTGCTTGCTTGCTTGCTTGCTTGCTTGCTTGCTTGCTTGCTTGCTTGCTTGCTTGCTTGCTTGCTTGCTTGCTTGCTTGCTTGCTTACTTACTTACTTACTTACTTACTTACTTACTTACTTACTTACTTACTTACTTACTTACTTACTTATTTAAATAAAACAATAAAACATATATATAAGGCCCAATCTGCCGTGTCATGACAAAACACTGTAATTTGAAAACAGGCCTTTTCCAGAAAACGCAAAAAACATTTTGTTACGAAAATTACGCATAAATACGTCAAATATAAACAGATTACTTTGAAATTTTTATATGTGTTTAATAATAGTACACATAATTGTGCCGCAACAAGAAATAAAAAAAGTATGTTATTTATTGAATTTACAGCATAAAACGTGTTATGTTATGACGTAAAGGCCCAGCTAAGCAGAATAATTATTTTACAAAACACTGCAACTACATATGCAGTGTTTTGTGCAAAAAGTTGGTAAAGAAAGAGGTAGGCTGCATGTTGTGAGATTGTTATCACAAAACACTGCATCTACGATTACCTGACATAAAAAAACACTCAGCTTGTTATGGCAAAACACTGTATCTATGGAAGCAGTATTTTGTCAAAACCGGTCTCTATAAAATTGGGAATACAGTCTTAATTACCATGGCCAATTTCCGTATTATTAAGACTTTTTCAATATTTTTTGATGGCATACCATGTACCAAAGGGCGAAGAATCGAATTATTCATGTTACCGTAAAACACTGTATCTATAGATACAGTGTTTTGTTATACCACGGCAGCAATTATAGGTTGATTTGGAGAATAGGTCCATTCAAGTATGAGCACTACGTGGGGTCTTTGCTTTGCTGGTGTTTTGTGACATTGTCTGGGTGGTGATTACCTCAGCAGTAGGTATTTTTTTTTTTACTTTTCGGCTTTTCTACGAGATGTTTCAAATAGACAAATCCAAGTTTTACAAATTATGTGACAGTTAGAAATATTATGTGCGTTAAAGTTCTCTATTCTGCCTATTTCTTATTTCTGGACTTGTAACTGCTGCTCATGAATCAATAAAAAAAACCAGAATACATTAAAAAAATGCATACACCAATGTAAGCATCGGACGGGAGGGTAAGAGCTTTACTTACTTTTGCTGACGAGGGGCAGGGGGTACATAATTGTAATAAATCTGCTTACGTAATACTTGAACAGCCCCAATAAAGATAGCAGTGCTTATGTCTGCTTCCCGCTCACTTACCATTTCTTTCTTTGGTGTATTTGCCTGCACCAGCGTGCATGCAGACATCAAAATAGTGTATACATTGAGAAACTTCTGTGTTCTTTTCGGAAAGAAAATCTTGCAGGCAAAAATCACAGATTTTAAGTAGCATATAAGTAATATTGCAAAAAATAATCACATACATACGTGTTGGGAGTAAAGTTGTTAGAAACTATTAAAAAATGTGGTTTGAGAGTTTTTACATGTAGAAGAGTGGATAGATTATGTTTATTTCTCACCATGGCATAACTGTTTTAGTTAGTATTAAATTCTACTTTGCACGGTATTATTTTATGGTGCAATGATGATTTTATTTCACTTTTCTGTAAATTCATAATCCATCCATAATTCATTCTTTTCCATGTATTTTAATGCCAGTAGGTAGGCCATTGTCGTAGGTGGTAGCAACTGATATTTTGTTTGCTGTTTTAAAGTTATAGTTAAAGTTGGATGTCTAGTTTTTAATTTATTCTTACAGATCTCGCCACAAGATGGCCTGCCCGAGCAGATGTGTTACAACTGCCTATTCCTTCTCAAACAAGCCATTAAATTCAAGTTCACTTGTGAACAGAGCCACAGACAACTTACCAAGAGGGCCTCCAGTGGAGATTCTAATAGCAATAGAGTTGAAAATTCTCTTTACCATGAGTCACTTGTAGGCAGCTCCGAAAATTTTGACACAAATCAGACTATTAAACCTGTAACAGTCTTCACAACCTCAAAAGAAGAACCAAACTCTGTTTATGTTAATGATAATTTGAATGATGATTTGTTCATTTGCGATGCAGCCTCTAATTCTGGTGATGCTTCTGAGGACAATTTCGGCGAACATGACAGTTTTAAAAAAAAGAACAAAGGCATCTTGAAAAAAAATAAAACAGTGGATTACGATGATTTATTGCGTAAAATGGAATTGGTAATAGAGGCACAAGAAATGAAAAGACAGGGTGTAAATCTCAATCTAACAACAGTATTAGAGGAAAGGATAAGTGTACAAACAGTGAAGTATTTGAAAAAAACTGGCCAGAAAAAACTAATCTTTCACAACTACGTACCGAAGCAAGTAAATGCAGAAAAAGTTAGAAACAAAAACGTCCCAGACAATAGAAAAGTTACAAAAAATAGAGATGTACATCCAAAAGATGAACCAGAACAACATTCAGATGATAATCTTTTCGATGCAATGGAAAAAAATATCGATATAACGGAGGCAGCTAAAGACAAAGAATCAGTCGCTAATCATATTGATGATAATATGAATGATGATGTCGCTTCCAATTGGGATTCACCCGTGAATTCGGATGACGACGTTTCGGACGATAATTTCAGCGATGATGATAGTTTTAACTCGAAGAAAGAAAGTGTCTCGAAAAAAATCAAAACAGTGGATTACGATGATTTGTTAGAAAAAATGGAAATGGTAATACATGCACAAGAATTAAAAAGAATGGGTATAGACGTCACCCAATTCACTCAAATTGAGGATAGGAAAAGTAATGAAAAATCGGACCAGAAACACTATATGCCGAAACAGGTAAAGGCAGAAAACCCTCGAAGTAAAAAAAATCTACGGCATAGAGAAGTTTCGGAACCCTTGAAACAGCCAAAAGACGAACTTGAAAAATCCTCAGAAGACAGCCTACTAGATGCAATAGAACTATTAGTCAGTACAAAGGAAGCAAATATGGACATTCCGCCACAGGTACCCACTAGCAGAACTTCACAATTAAAACGACAAAGAACTTGGCGTACAAGCAAACAACGGAGGAACAATTCAGAAGTAACCGGTGACCGGACAGCTTCGGAAAACATGTCTATGGCTCAGCGGTACAGGCAAAAACTGGCCTTGAGGCGACAGAAAGATTGGATCCTTGCGAAGGAGGTGGCAAAATCTAAAAATACTCCTAAACAGTGCAAGCAGTGTCACAAAATGTTGGCCAATGCAAGTTCCCTCAAAGCGCATATGCTGCGACATGAGACACATAAGTATATTTGTGAGGTAAGTCCGACAACGAACCCTTATAGTTTCGCCATATCCGTTCAGTCTGACTGTTTGTCTGTCTGTCCGTCCGTGGCCTAGCGCAAGACCGGTTTTGACCACAAGATTTAGTTAACACTAGTTCTGACTGAAAAACATCAGTCATAAGTACTATTGACTAATAATTTTCAGTCAAAACTTATTTTAAGCAATCACTGAATTTAACAGTCAAAACTAGTTTTGACCGTTTAAGACTTCTGACTGTAACATATACATATTTATCACGCCGACAAAATTAAGGAATGAAATGTTGGAAAAAAAATTCTTTTAATTTTTTTCTATTAATATTGGTGAAAATTTGATGGTTAGTGTCAGTTTTAATGGAGTCAGGTAGTTTGTTATAAACTGTTACATATCTGTAGTTAGGATTTTTTTGTGTGATCGTCAGTTTTGGAGCTATAGGTTGTACTAACATAACATAAACTCACGCCTGTATCCCTTGTACTAGTTTGTTCAAATTTAAAAACGTTTATTCAGATACCACAACACACATAAATTCTTACAAATAATAAAATAAAAAACCAGAAAGCTCCCTTAAAGTAAAAAGTAATAATAAACTAATTCTAAACATTCATACAGTGGTGAGAAGTGATTATGATGGAGACGCTATGTGTCATCATGGTACAAGAAAATGTTCTTGGCTCAGCATTTATGTCACAAGTTTCCGGTTGACAACCCGTGACGCTGGTATTCTGTCAGAACCTAAGTAAGTAACGGACGAACAATCAAAAACCAAAAAATGCCTGAGTACATGAAAATAGTGTTGAAAATAATCAATGAAAAAATCTAACGTTAATTTCTAGGCCAATTTAAGCTAGCCATTGTTAGCGCGGCGCAGTGTGTAAGTAGGATTTTGTTCGTCATTGGATTGGAAAAGATATTAATATACGAATTTACATACTGCTTGCTTATATCCTGTTGTCGTTCATCAGGCACAAAGGGCCTTTAAAAATGATCTCCGCTTACTGCGGACTTGAGCGGCGACTTCGAGGTCTTCACATCCCAACCCAAGCGTTTTCGCCTCTGACGTAACTGATCGGCGCAAATTCTCTAGATACAAACAAACAATTAATATGTGGCGCGGATTCAGCCCTCAATTTCAGCCCTTCACAGCATTTTGGAGAAAAAATTACAAAACAACTCGTACCTTATTTATAAAAAACCGTCCAAATGCGAGTCGGACTCGCGCACGAAGGGTTCTGTACCATTATACAACTATATACAACATTAGACACAAAGATAGAGAAAAAACGGCAAAAAATCACGTTTGTTGTATGGGAACCCCCCTTAAATATTTATTTTAATTATTAGTTTTGAGGCGAATATAGAACTAAATAATTTGTGAATATTTCAAGCGTCTACCTGTTGCCGTTATCAATATCGAGCAAAAAATGGCAAAACAATTACGTTTGTTATATGTGAGCCCCCCCTTAAATACTTATTTTATACTGTTTTTAGTATTTTTGTTATAGCGGCAACTGAAATACGTCATCTGTGAAAAGTTCAACTGCCTAGCTATCACGGTATGAGATACAGCCTGGTGACAGACAGACAGACAGACGGACAGTGAAGTCTTAATAACAGGGTCCAATTTGGGCTTAAAAACACGATTCCTTAATACGCCGACTAAAATAGTCTGCGGCGGAGATTTTACAATTAAAAGTCGTAACCACAGATTAAATAAACTGCCTCTTAGGAGTGCTTTAGAGGAATCGTCTTTTTGTAAATAAGTCCGTTAGTCGTTTCAAATTTGGCTTTCATTAACAGTTTACTATTCGGTGCTAAAGTGTAACATATATCTACTGCTAAAATCGCAAAATCTCGATGCGCTGGTATGGGTGATGAAAATCGGCCACGATGAAATTCTATTTTACCAGCTCTGTGTGACGGATGAACGAATTTGATGATGATGATGATGACGTTTCATTGTTATAGCACTGCGGCCATTCGACGACCACCTACTCGGAGCTTCAAGCGCATCTGGTGGCCAGACATGGCGCCGGCAAGGTCAAGAAGTGCCCCCTTTGCGATTTCAAGGTCAGTTTAGTCCACAAGCCATATCTTCTTGATACACAGTTACCTAAGGTCCTGACAGTATTATACAAGACAATTTGAGTTTGAGGGGCTCCAGGGAGTAAACACTAGCGCCACCGAGGAAAAAAAAATCATATCTTTTTTTACAGATAAAATTTGCAAAAAGTGTCAGTACCATCTCTCAGTCATGTTTAAAAGTAATTTTTAGGACCAATGGCCCTGAACCTAAGGCAAACAACCTAGGACTAGATAGCGTTAACGCCGGAAACGGCCGTTTTTGCTATAAATGCTATCTAGTCCCGGGTTCGTGATCGTAGGTTCTTTGTCGTGGGTCCTTAAAATCACTGTTAACATGATTGAGAGATTGTACAGACACTTTTTGGATATTCCACGCCTACCGTCGGCTGCAGTTGGCGTACGTGCCGTCCTAAATGTACATAACCATTGAATTTCAATTTCAAGTTCCCTACTTAACATTCAATGACATAAGTTAACAAACAAAGTCATTCGAACCCACGACCTCCTGAAGGCCGGGCATTCTACCGCTGCGCTTAGAATGCAGCTGCTTTTTTTCTTTAAGAGACCAATATTTTTTCCTTCATCATCATCATCAGCCATTTAACGCCCACTGCAGGACATAGGCCTCCCTCATGGTTTTCTAAGCATGAAGGGTTTTGCCATAATCGCCACGCTGGGCAGGCGGGTTGGCGATCGCAGTATGCGCTTGGAATCTCAGGAAGACGCTGCTGCCCGTCTCCTGGTAATTTATTTCCTTAGTCGCCTTCTACGACATCCACGGAAGGAAGTGGAGTGACGCTATTCTTAATCCGGTTCCACACATATTTTTTCCTGCCACAGGCTATTCTGTTGCATTAAGCAAATAAAAAAAAAACTGCAGGCGTTCCGCAACTACGACATGAACGAGCATGCGCGCACGCACACCGGCGAGCGGCCCTTCTCCTGCGAGAAGTGCGGGATCACGTTCACGCGGCAGAGTGTGTGGCGGCGCCATCGCCGGTACCACCAGGAGAAGCGGTTCCAGGTAACTTGTGTAGTAGAAAATATATATAATAAAACTAAATTTTAACGGATATTTATTTACTCGTTTACTTTTCCATTTCACAATTTTCCGACGTTTCGGTACTTTTACAAGTGCCGTGGTCTCGGTAGACTGAGGTGACAGGCGTCTTTTTGAAAGCATTAACTGATAATTCACTACCCTCGGAAAAAATTATTAAGTTACGTTCCAAAAATATTTTGGCTAATTTTTAATAATTTTATATAAACTCAAAAGTACTGATTATTAGTTATTGAAATTAAAATTCAATGTAAAACACTATAATTTTATAAAAACACAAAAGTATTGATTATTAGTTATTGAAATTAAAATTAAATCTGCAGTCACACTTCTAGCTGTAGCTATGTTCCAACCACGATCTCTATTGAAATTTGGATGCCGGCGGATCTCTATTGCCTCGCGTATCATTCTAGGAAAGAAACGGTCCTCTCGGGCTAGAACTTGAACTTTATCAGAATGAATGCAGTGGTTGGCACCGCTGTGTATGTTCACTGACTGCAGATCTACCAGAGCGCTTATGTTTCACGTCCGCGATATGTTCCTTCATACGCTCAGCTATGGTACGCTTAGTTTGACCAATGTACGAGAATAGACGAATCTTTATTGTACGCCAGTGATTTACAGAGATAACGTAGAGAAATGATAATACTCGTTTCTGTTACACTCGATAATTTTTTTTATGTAGCCTATAAACGTCCCACTGCAGGGCTAAGGCCTTCTCTTAGAGAGAGAGAAAGAGAGAGAGAAAGAGAGAGAGAGAGAAAGATAGAGAGAGAGAAAGAGAGTATGGGTTTAATCACCACGCTTTCCCACCGCGGATTGGCAATTTCAAGCGCTGAGGTGTGTGAATATCTCAGACACTCAGGTTTCCTCACGATGTTTTCCTTCAGAGAGTGGTATTGGTGCTATAACCTCACTACTTATGATTTACCAAAGAAGGCAAACTTTACAAGTAAACAAGCAAAATATTAATAAAAATTCCGTGTGGCGCCGGATTAAGAATAGCGTCACTCCATTTCCTTCCGTGGATGTCGTAGAAGGCGACTTAGGAAAAAAATTACCAGGAGACGGGCAGCAGCGTCTTCCTGAGATTCCAACCGCATACTGCGATCGCCAACCCGCTGCCAAGCGTGGCGATTATGGCGAAACTCCTCACGGTTATGAAAACTATGAAGGCCTATGTCCTACAGTGGGCGTCAAATGGCTGATGATGATGATGAAGCAAAATACACCAAAACCAACAGAAAAACAAAACAATCGAGAAATCAATCAATCAATACATTTATTGGTCCAAACATAAGTACCGTGTATCTGGCACGGTGAGGTCGCGGGTCCAAGTCCCGGCATGGGCAAGTCAAGCCTCTAAATAGGTTTTTTACTTCTTGTTAAGTTTTTATTTCGTAACTAGCTGTGCCCGCGACTCCGTTCGCGTACATTTCGATTTTTACGAAGCATTTGTATGGGGGCCACGTCTTATCATAACTGGAGCTAGAATTTAAATAGCCTATCCTGTGTCCCAGATGTCTATATGTTTTTATACCAAATTTCATCAAATTCGGATAATTGGTTTAAGAGTTATGGAGGAACATACATTATGTACGTGCACACATACAGAAAAAAATTCTAAAAATCGTGAAATTAGTTTCAGTATCATATATTGAGCCTATAAACACAATATCTCTGAAAACAAACTAACTTACTCCATGACCGACCCTTACAGATTTATTATTAGTATAGAAGATAGATGTTGAACGCTTTTAACTTTCGACATGTTAATCCTCTCTCCTCCAGTGCCCTCTGTGCCCGCGCCGCTTCCACTTCCGCGAGCACATGAGTGCCCATAGCAACAACGTGCATGCGCGCCAGTACGTGTTCGCGTGCTCGCGGTGCGACGGGACCTACGCCAAGGCCGGCACAGTGCGGCGGCATCTGTTGGAGAAGCACGGCGTGCCGAGAGAGGAGCAGGGCAAGTGAGTAAACTGACAATTCGCAAAGACTATTTTTTTTCTTGAGGGCTGAATCAAAAACCATTTCGAGATTAACATCTAAGTAACCATATTTTCTATATTTAAGATAAATATTAAGGAAGATGAGCGTTATTTTTGCCAAAAAACAATAACCTTCATTTGACCTTCTGATGACGTCACATTTTAAAATAAACATAACATATGGCAACACTACGTTACTTAAAAAAAAGACTTGCTGTCATAACTGTCATATGCATATCATTTCCTTGTCTGTGAAAAAAACGTCTGTCATAGCAAATGACAGAAACAAAGTGTGACAGTTTGCGCGACGTTTCGGCGTGTGCACTCGAAAAATATGACGTCACGCTTTCAAATATTTTAAATAAATAATTTATAATAATAAACTTAACAAATCGCTGAAAAAATGAAATTAGTCTCTAGAAATTACTTCTGCTTTAAGAAAAAAATATAAAATAAGATCAAAATAAAAAATATACTGCCCGAATTGATATGTACAAATAAACTTCCGTGAGCACGCATGCCGGTACGCGTTTTCGTGTTCGCGCTGCGACGGGATTTAAACCAAGGTCGGGTCGGTGCGGAGTGCTATCTGTTGGAGAAGACACGGCGTGCTGATAGAGGAGCAGGGGAAGTGAGTATACTGACTTCGATGTGTGCAGCAATGGCGCAACTATACCATCTGAGGCCCGTGGCAAATTCATTGGATCCCCCCCCCCCCAGTCAAAATAATATATTAGGGGTTAAAGCATGAAATTGCCGTTTTATTACAATAGGTTCTTTGAATTGACATAGAATCTTCATGGTTTGAGGTTTTCGAATGAAACTTTTTTCAAATGGTTTCTATGATGTTCTTTTTTTAAAAAATGTAAAAGATTTGAATATCGACTTTCAATTGTTTTTGTTATTCAATTTAGACAAGAAAGATGGATACTGCGAAAATTCGAGTGATTATGAGGCACCCATTTTTCGTATTTTTTTATTTTATTGATTTGACGCAAGTGAGTCAATATTGTGGGTAAGGTAACGTTAAACCATGCCGCTAATTACTGGGTAGTTTGACTAGGGTCGGCTTCCACTATCTCTCTTAATTCATCGTTATTCACCTGTGTGGGCGGTCTTCCTCGTGGCTCGTTCTTTAAGTCGAAATTTCCATCACGAAAGCGTTTAAACCAAAATCGCACGGTGCGTTCATTGGTAGACCCCTCTCCAAACGCAGCATTGATATTGCGGGCTGTTTCTGCCGCGTTAGTTCCGCGTCGGAACTCGTATTCAAAAATCACTCGAATTTTCGCAGTATCCATCTTTCTTGTCTAAATTGAATAACAAAAACAATTGAAAGTCGATATTCAAATGTTTCACATTTTTTAAAAAAAGAACATCATAGAAACCATTTGAAAAAAGTTTCATTCGAAAACCTCAAACCATGAAGATTCTATGTCAGTTCAAAGAACCTATTGCAATAAAACGGCAATTTCATACTTTAACCCCTATTATATATATATATATATATATATATATATATGTATGGTCTTTAGTTGTAGTATATATGGCCCAACTTTAATTGATTTGAGGTACTCTTACATAAACGTTATAATTGTTATTTTTTTTTGTTAAAACTGTTATGTTACCTCGTAGTTCGGGGGCCCCCTCGGGTCGGGGGCCCGTGGCATTTTGCCAGCCCTGCCACCTATAGTTACGCCACTGATGTACAGATAAACTACCTTGAGCACGCATGCCAGTACGCGTTTGCGTGTTCGCGCTGCGACGGGATTTAAACCAAGGTCGGGTCGGTGCGGAGTGCTATCTGTTGGAGACAACGAACACGGCGTGCTGATAGAGGAGCAGGGGAAGTGAGTAAACTTACACAATAACAGATACGGCCGGATTCTGAATTTCTGTAATTAAATGCGTTACTCTGTTTCTGAATAAACAAATCTGTGATTAAATACCAAATATGGTTCTATGGCTTCAGAATTCTCACAAAGGAACAGGGCAGAACTAAGTGAAACTCTCACTTCAGAAAGCAACGGATAAACAGTTTTTACTTCGCGAGCGTATTGAATGAATGAATGAAAATATTTATTTCAGACCTGGGTCCATATTTGACAATAATAACAGCAATAATAATAAAAATGTTAACATCACAGCAGAATTAATTAATATAAAATATAATAATAATAGTACTCTTAAGGGGGTACAGGGAGTAACACTAGCGTCACCAACGAAAAAAAAACTTTTTCACCTCACTAGCTCGTAAAAGCTCTGTTTATCATTCGAAATCTGCGTGGAAAATCGCACTTTATCCGCTAGCGTGGAAAGTGTTTTTAAAATTCGAATATTTTTATTCAATAAAGGTTTCGTACAATAAATTACATATATATAGAACCTGATTGGTTTCGTAATAGTTTATATTCTCTGCAGCCAGTCCATTGATGATTGAAATGCAAATACTTATTTCATGTCATGCGCCAGCCTCATTTAAAGAATCGCACTGGCCGGCAAGAAAATTTGATTTAAAAAAAAAAAAACTAAAATTTTCTTCTCTTTATTGAATTCACTTTACTTCCATTATTTTGGTTAGTTTTTTGATAAAATCGAAAGAAATCATAAAATATGAGCGAAGCTAGCAGCGACGAAGATATAAATTAACAGTAATTTAATATTTATTAAAACTGTTTTTCTTGCACCTAACATTTTCCTCGCTTTAGTGAGGTGGAAAGTTGTGTGTTGCGCTCGGCAGCAAAGTTATTTAGCGTCTCGTACCTTTGAAACCCTCGCTACCTCAGAACACAAAAAGAAGGAGAAGTGCCATATGGGCGTGGCACTGTCGCTCAACGTTAGCCCGGTTGGGCTAACCTCGGCGAAACTTTTAAATATGGCCGTCAATCGCCTCGCGCCCGCTATCGCCGTAACATATGTGAAAAATGCCTGATTACCTACAGAAATCGCAGTGATACATGCTATTCAAATAACAGTGCAGTGTGTTTTCACCGGTAAGCCTATTTTACTCACTATATCCATCTTTAAACTACGAAAAATCATAATTATAATAATTTTCCTGTGCAATATGCATTCCAGTACTAAGAACATAAATGAGACGTATTTATATCGTCGGGTTTACTCCACTGCTGTTTTTATGTAGAATTTTCGTGGAGGTTTTCTAACATGGAAAAGCAAGCCCGCAATGGACCGTCTCGCGAAACTGACTATTGTTCTATGCGATGAATTGCGATGTTTCGTGGTACGGCCGCATGTATTTGCCGTGAACTGTCAAAGTCACAGTAGGTGTCAGCGGGAGTCATAGTGATGGGGTAGTTGCCAGACTGATTAAGTATCGATACTTCGTCGCATTTACACTCGTTCGTCCAGACTTCCAAAATTACTAGAACCAATTATATTGTACGACTAGGTAGCTATTGTCCGCGACTCCGTCCGCGTGGAATTCAGTTGCTAAGGAAGCTTCTACTTTAGTGGCAGATTTTGTCGTAATATAAACAGGCTTAGTTTTCACCACGTATTTCAAAAAGTTTTTAATAAAGATTTAATTTCAGGTTTCCCAAAGACCCTAATAGGAAGGATAAATGGATTGAAACTACAGGGAGATTGCTTAACTGGCTCCCTCTCAAATCAAATACCTGTTGCTCCATCCATTTTACGGAGAAATGTTTCCAGATGCTAAAGAGTGGAAAAAATATTAACGTGGGCAAGTCCTGCTTTGAAAATACCAGTAGGTAATAAGGAGTTCCATAAATGTTGAGGTACCAATATACCTAAAATCACGGCATAATTATATTTTACATGGTGTGGAATATTCGATTGTTACTTTATTCTGATTCTCTATTTCAGGTGACAATGGACGCAACGACGCATAACTCAGCAAAAGAAAGTGTTTCTAAAGAAACAAGTCAGGTGATGTGGTTATGGTACTAAATAATATTCTTATACTCTTTTATGAGCCTAAAATTCGATTAATTTAATATAAAGTAAATGAAGTGTTTTCAATAATTTAATAATTTATTTACTATTTTAGATCCGTATTAGAAAGTTGCGGATATTGTTACTGTTGAAACATGCGTTCCTGAAGAAATAACAGGTGACCAGGTAATGTTTTTAATAATTTCATAATTTATTTACTATTTTAGATCCCCTTGGAAGTAACGGATATTTTTTTGTCGAAAAATGCTGCGAATGTCAAAGACCTCTGTAAATAATTGTCAGACATAGAGGAATGTCCATTCGATTGAACACATAATTTATCGGTCATATAGCGCCGCCACAGACTAGAAAATCGAAAAATCATATGAACAAAGTTGAAAATATAACATCGAGTTTTCAAAAGTCGTAAACCAAAGTTGTTGTAAATGACTTACTTTAATTGACGTGTTTCAGGAATTGTGTTAACTTAAAAATGGCCCTGTATAAATAAAAAAATATTAGATTTTTTACAAATGCATACTTTTTGTATTTTAGATACAGCAACGAGTTGCCGAAGGCCCAGAAACTGGTAGATTTATGTCGATTGAAGAAAAACCTCGAAAAAAGAAATCACGCAAAACATTGAACAATGTCAACAAGTGACAAGTTCTAAATAAATATTTACCTTTTAAGGGAACAGTAAAATATTCATTGCAGGATCTCAGTCGGATGATGATGTTATCTTTTTAATGTAAATGTGTTTCGAAAGTTTCTTAAAGTTTATGTTTCACAAGTTTCTTTTGGCCAGTTTCTGAATTGAGAATTTCGCTAAGTAAATGGTTAACTGTAGTACTATCTCTTCGAATTTTTCACAAAAGAGCGTGACAGAACGTTACTTATGTTTTTACTTAGTGAAATTCTCAATTCAGAAACCGGCCCTTTCAGTTCTTACTACCTAATGTATTTTTCACAAGTTAATAAAAATATTATTTATGTGATATTATTGAGAATGTTTTTTACGTACCCATCACATTTGTCACCCACCAAGGCAATGAAAATTTTAATCCAAACTCAGAAACATCTACAGTCACTGCTCATTAATTCACGAGTTAAAATAAGTAGTTCTAGATTTTTTAAGGTGTGCGCTATACAAAAACGCGCATAAGGTGAAGGCAAGGCCCAGGCATCTTGCCGCTTCAAACAAAAATTACGCAGGCGATATGTTTTGAATTATATTCAAGCGGCGCGGCACAGCCAACGTCGTTTCGTCGCCTTGCATACCTATATTTTGTAGGTAACTCAGCTAATGTTCTCTAAACTTTGTCATTTAGAATAATAAATTGTATAATTAGAATTTACGATGAAACGGAATTTACGAATTATACGATAGGTAGGTATGAACAAAACTGACATATTTAGGAATTAACACATTGGTAGGCAAAGCCTGTAAAAATAAAAGCTTAGGCAGCCTTTTGCAAAGGATTACTACAACGAAATAAAGTAGTTACAGACTACGCGACGTAGAGAAATAATTAGTTACTATTTAGGTATAGATGGCAAGAAAAAAATCGACATAATGTACAAAAAGTTTTTGTACGATGTACGATTTTTTTTAAGTATAATCGATAATGTACTTTTCCGTCCCCATCACTAATGTTGTGCTGCTCTTCTCATTGGCTGTTTCATTTGTGTAAACAGCGAATAGTGAGCCGGTTGTTTATGTTGTAATCAAATAGAGATTATGAGGACAATGTAGCTGTGTGAGTAAGTGGCGACATCGGTTTTCTAGCAAACGGGCCATTATAACACTTCTCCTTATTTTTGTGTTCTGAGCTCGCTACGCTCAGGATTCTATATTTGAACCACTCGCTTCGCTCGTGGCTCAATCCTAGAATCCTTCGCTTGCTCAGGTTTCAATACAAGGTACTCGCGCCAAAAATTAACTTTGCAGCCTTGCATAACAAATAACTATTTTTACAGATCTGCAAAAAGTGTCAGTACAATCTCTCAATCATGTTTAAAAGTGATTTTTAGGACCCATGGCACTGAACCTAAGGCAAAAAACCTAGGACTAGATAGCGTTAACGCCAGAAACGGCCGTTTTTGTTACAAAATGCTATCTAGTCCCAGGTTCGTAATAGTAGGTTCTTTGTCGTGGGTCCTAAAAATCACTTTTAAACATGACATAACATTAACATTTACATATAGTCACATACATTGCTTCTGGCCCCACACTAGGATACCCTGTGTCGTGGGAACCAGAAACAACGACATCACAAACATGTAAACATCCAAGACCTGGGGATTTTTTTTTGTCTCCAGCCGGGATTCGAACCCGGGACCTCTCGCATGGTATGCAGATGCACTACCGCTGCGCCACGAGGTCGGACATGATTGAGAGATTGTACTGACACTTTTTGCAAATTTGATCTGTAAAAAAAGACATGGTTTTTTTTTTCCTCGGTGGTGCTAGTGTTACTCCCTGTACCCCCGGCGGTACCCTGTCAATAGCCTAGACTGACGAGCTATGTAAAATGACGAATTATGAAAACTGCCGAGTGAGGAAACTGACCAGTTAACGAACAACTCAAAACTGACGAACCATTTAAAATGACGAATTAAGGAAACTGACGAGTGCCTCCCCGACCCACAACATGCACTCGGCCCATTACGTGTTCGTGCTGTGACGGGACTTGCCCAAAGGCACGGTGTATGTGCGGCCGGTTGCAGAATAAAATAAATAACTTCCACGCAACACAATTACTTGTCCTCGTCCCAAACTAGAATACCCTGACTGTGGAAATGAACGCACGCACGCACGCACAAACACACTACACAAGTATAAATCATGTCAGAAATCTTACTTATTTCTGAAATTTATATCTTTAAATAAAATAGACAAGTAGATTAAGCTCACACTTAAAACAAAATCTTTATTTTGCGTAGGTTTAGATGTTCAACCTTTACAAGTTATGGAAGAGCGGGTTTCCCTGGCACAGGTACTTTATACTTAAAAGGGAATCCCAGCAAAAGTGTATGTTAGCAATAGAATTGGTTGGATGAATAAATATTTTTGTATTTTGTATTCGTTGGGGACAGGATGAGTTACACATAAAAATAACCTTATAGTAAAATACACAAGTGAATAAGTTTCATTAAATAAAAAATTCAGTTTACTTCAAAACGAGAACGATACTTACGGTCTTACTTATAAAAAGTAGATGCCATTGAAACACTTAAGACGGAGTTAAAGCCGGTTTATAAGGGGGATTCCTCGATTCCACTAATACACAAGACGAAGTTAAAGCCAGTTTGAGAGAAGTTCCTGTTATAAACCGACTTTAACTCCGTGTTAAGAGTGTTTTAGTGAAATCGACCGCAACGGTTTAAGTATCCCGAACGGAAATTGATTAAAGAAAAGGTGCTACGAAACCCTTGGTACGCGAATTCGACTCGCAGTTGGCAGTTCTTTTTCTACTTTTGACTTCAATTCTATACTTATTTTGTTTTATTGTTTCAGAATCACTCGGATAAAGAAGGGAGAGCCTGGCGCCTGGGTTTTGTAACTGCGTCATGAAAGTGTAATGTCTGTAAATATAAATTATCTGTTATGTAAATATGAATTAATAAAGTTGTTGTGTAAATATTAAGTAGCTGTTGTCTAAATATAAATTAGCTTCATATTAAATTAGATTGTTCAACCTTAGGGATTGCTTCAGAGTAACTTACCCAATGCGAATTTCTAGTTTATGATTTTATCCGAAGGCCTACCGGAAAACAGAAAACAATAAGCACAAAGGTAAATTATTTGAAAACGGGATCCTTTTGTGATTAGGAATTTTAAAGCAGTGTTGAATGTGTAAATAGTGTAAAAGTAAAAACCAGTTATTTTCAGAAGATTTTTAATTTAAAACTTATCAACAAGTAATTCTTAATTCCATAATCTTACAACACCCAGACATCGTAGAAAATTAACATAAGATATTTTAACGGATCTTGTTTTTGGCAACATAAAACGATTCTTCGTTTCATGTATCATACCAATACTTATTCTAATCTTAATTAAGATCATCATCATCAGCCATTTGACGCCCACTGCAGGACATAGGCCTCCCTCATGGTTTTCCAAGCTTCCCATTCTAATCTTAAGACATCTTCTTTTAAAAAACGCAAATTTATTTGCGCCTTTTAAAATTTATTTTATTTACAATTTACACCCGAGCTGGTCCTTTATATTTGTTAACAATGATCATTAAAAATAACTAGAAATGTATACATAATACAAGGTGTAACCAAATCTGGTTTCTGCTAATTCGAAGTCGCAAAAATATCAATTATTACATGTTAAACGAAACACCAAAATGAATGATACAACAGTTATTTTTTACGATTTCGAAGTTGTTTTCATAGTGAAATTCGTTTGTATTGACGACAATGAAATTCATACTTCAGATGATTTGAGAAATGATGATCAGAAAGGATACGCTGTCTTTTTCTCCACTAGAACTCGACCCGAAGACAGCGGATAACATTGTACATTGACATTCAACAAGCAGAATGTAAATTCTATGCGTTGAAATGATTTTTTTAGTTCCGATGTCTATAATAAAGAAAAAAAGTTAAATTAGTTCCTTTTAGGAAAACTAAGGGAATTTTGAGACACGAGTTAGAATATAGTAAAGTAACAAAAAACATTACAAGATATAATTTTAAGTAAACTAATGGCGCTTATACACGGGCGGCACATTTGCTAAATGCTGCCCTCGACATGTCGGCGTCGAATATCCGCGTCGGCGCGTCGGCGTGTCGGCGCGTCGGCGCGTCGACGGCTGCCGTCGGCACACAACGGCTGCAGTTGGCAAACGTGCCGCCCGTAAATAAGCGCCCTAACCCTCGTCGGTCGAATTAATTATTGGAACATTTCTTAGTTTTGAGTAATTACTCAAATTGGCGTTTACGAATCTGTCAAAATTTTAAAATTCATAGAAAAAAATCATTGTTTCTTTACGGGTCGAAGTCGTTTTATAGTAGTTGTATGTAATTAACTTTTGACTTGTACCATTAGTGATCAGGATAAATTCTCAAATTCTTAATAATTCTGCATACTTAACTCGTGATTTAGGAGGTGTTCCGGTAATGATTCCGACCGACGATATTCAATAGCAATTATAAACAAACTTAAATATCAGCCCACACCCGATAGAAAACCTACCCCCGATTTTCGTACAATAAAAATGTATTAATCTACGTTTAATAGCTGTCAGTTCTTTTTTTTTGTATGTGCTTTGGCAAACCGATAATAGTAACTTCCACGCAACACAATCACTTGTCCTGGTCCCAAACTGGGATACTCTGCGCTATGGTAACCAGGCAAGGATATCACAAACATGGAAATACATCCAGACTCAGGCCATTCACATAAAATTTACGTCGGCCCCCAGTGTGGATATCGAACCCACGACCTCCGGCTTGGTAATCAGACGTCGTACCGCTAGACCAACGAGGCAGTCTAGCTGATAGATGTAGATTATCAGTAGATAACAGTAGATTATTAGGTTGTTATTGTACGAGAAACAGGGGGTTAGCCATATGTAGATTTGACATAACAAAACGATAGAATAAGGCGTGGGACACATAGGGCATGGGCCACACAGAAAGGGCGTGGGGCGAGGGCGCGGAGCAGACGCGTCGCTTTGTATAGTCGCAGACCACAGTCCTTGCTCTGTGGTCGCTCTTTTATCTGTGACTCTATGCAGCGCCCGCGCCGTGTCCTCTGTGTGGGCTGCGCCCCGTCTCTTCACTACATTTTGTATGAGAGAATTGAAAGGACGCCGCGTCGTTTCCGCACCCTCGTGCCTCGTCCTTCTTATATGCCCCAGGCCGGAGATCCGGAGATCTAAACATTTTTGTTTTCTCTAATTTCGTTAAACTACAAAAAGTAAAAAGAAAAATAATTTCCCTCCGTGCCGTGTAGCAATATTAGCTTCAAAAAGTTGTGGAGGCATATTTTGGTGCAGTCGGTAAAGAATTGACCAAGAAACGGACACAAGCCGACAAAATCAACAAGAAGGTTGACATAATACTTAATTAATGGCCAGTTTCTGAATTGAGAATTTCGCTAAGTGAATGGTCAACCGTAGTGCTGTCTCTTCGAATTTCTCAGAAAGGAGCGTGAGAGAACGTTACTTAAGTATTTACTTAGTGAAATTCTCAATTCAGAAACCGGCCCAAAGTCCTTAAAAAAGCACTGAAGATTTAAGTAACTTTAACGAACATTTAAAAGATATTCACAGCTCGACACTTATTAACAAAATACCAATACAAAAGTAACCGACACCACAAAATGTGGGTACAACAAGCCCAAAGATTTAGGAGTTAAAAACACATGGCGGCAGTTTCGGTCGTGACAGTGTGGGTCCTCAAAATCACTATTGAAGTGACTGAGAGATTGTACTGACACTTTTTGCCAAAAATATATGATTTTTTCCATTGGTTACTGTTACTGCGTGGAGCCCCTTCTTTAAGGGGCTCCATGCCTCGCTATACCTACGAATAAAAGGACCACAGAAGTATTTCTTCCTACAAAATTCACACTAAACACCGGCCCCCAGTCCTCTCGATAAGTCATTACCAATGAAATGAGCGCATCATGCGTTGCGGAGTAAATCACTCTGTGATTGGTTTATAACCCGTCAAAATATCTAGGTATCTCGCAAGATGGCGGTCTGACGGTGGCAGGTTCATAGATATTTTGCCGGGTAATACGAATTAATACGAAATTCGCTCTGACTGGTAACACAATTGACAAGCCCCGCCCACCATTCCACAATTGAACATGGGGTATTTTTTTAGCGCTAGTTAGACATCTATGTTTTTAACTATCAATGCGACATAAATATTCACTATGAGGGATTTTCTTAGAGCTCATTAAAAAAAATTCTGGAAACTGCGACAGATGGCTCTGATAAAACGTGACTTGAATTTTTTTTCACAATATATCTGTAATCTGTAAACGTTCCGTCATTCCGTCTAGACCACTCTATATAGTCTGTGGTCTAGACACAATGTCTAACTCCGTCATCGTCATCATCACAGAGAAAATAATCACTAGTCATCATTCCGTTTGTCCTGTGGTTACGCGAATTTACTGTTTAAAATTTGTTAAAATTTCTTAGTGCCGATCGTATTTGTATAAGTTTTTTTTTTTTTTTTTCGAAGTCCAGTTCATGACAGATAACGATGACATGACGAACCAACACAGATCAATGAAGGGCTCTCAGGTGTATTAAAAAAAAAACTACGTACGTAGACACCACCGCCATCTAGTAGCAAGATTGGAACCATTTTTTAGGAGCTGTCAGAAAATCGCTCACTTCATAAAAACACGATTCCTCTAAAGCACAACTCAGAGGTAGTTTATTAACTCTGTGGTTACGTCTTTTCGTTGTAAAACCTTCACCACAGACTATTTTAATCGGCGTTCATCGAGTGTTTTAAGGAATCGTGTTTTTATAGACAAGACCGTAAGTGTTTGAAGTTGCGCGCTAACATTATATCGGGCCTTAAGGGCGACTTTGCAAAAAAAATATTAAGGTAGACCCGACTGAACTTCTGTCACCTTAAGTGAATCTAGCGCCATATCTCCCAATTAAGTTTCCGTCCCCCGCGACCTACATTAGAGGTGGCCGTGCGACTCGACCTGCATACCATCCTCGTCGCCCATAGCCAGGTGCCCCATCTCGTAGTCGACATCCTGCTTAAAATTATAGTCTTGATTCCCGTGTATCGTCCTCACGTGTATCCTGAGATAACTCGGTCTAGTGAAGTACTTGCAGCATATGTGACACTGAAACTTCTTCAGACCCGTGTGCGTCTCCAAGTGGCGCTTCAGCTTACCTCTGGTGATGAAACCTTTGCCGCACTGCTGACAGACGAACGGCTTCTCCTTCGTGTGAGTGTAACTGTGCAGCTTCAAGTAGTAGCTGAGCTTGAAGCCTTTGTTGCAGATCTGGCATATGTACTTCCGTTCGTCCAAGTCCTCGTGACCTGTTACGGAGAATGTGGATCCGTGGGTCTTCAGGTGCTGCTCTAAGTCGTAAAAGTGACTGAATATCTCGCCGCAGATGTTGCAGATTCGCGATCGCTCGTCCGTGGGCACTAGGTTTTTGAGGCTGCTTGTGGCTTTGTCTGTCTCCAGGGGGATCTTTCGCGCGTTCTGCATCACCATGGCTATGATCTGACCGCGGTTCTCTTGCAGGATTCTGTGTGAGGCAGAGGTGAGCTGTGTTATGTTTGGGTGACGAAATATAATAGAGATTTTGTCAGATCAATCGCTCAATCATGTTAATAGTGCTTAATAGTGATAGTGAAATAGTAATAGGGCCGGTTTCTGAATTGAGAATTTCACTAAGTAAATACTTAAGTAACGTTCTGTCACGCTCTTCTCCGAGAAATTCGAAGAGACAGCGCTACAGTTAACTATTTACTTTAGCGAACGTCTCAATTCAGAAACTGGCCCATAGTGACTCACGACTGAGAACCTAGGATCACGGAACTGGGACTAACATAAACATTTACATGCAGGCACATACATTGCTTCTGGCCCCACACTAGGATACCCTGTGTCGTGGGAACCAGATACGGCGACATCACAAACGTGTAAACATCCAAGGTTTTTTTTTTTGGCCCCAGCCGGTATTCGAACCCGGGACCTCTCGCATGGTATGCAGATGCACTAGATAAGGTTTATGCCAAAAACGGTGGTTTTTGGCGTTAATGCTGTCCTGTCCGGTTCTAGGTGTTTTGCCTTAGGTTCACGGCCATTGGTGATAGAAATCACTACCAACATGATTGAGAGATTAATCTGACACTTTTTGCAAAAAACTATTTTTTTTTTTTCATTGGTTTCAACACCAACAAATTAAAATTCAAAACTGTTTTATTCAAATTAGCACAGAAACTGCGACTTAATAAATGTTACAGTTTAAATTAGGTGTCCATTTCAAAATCTACATCATTTTGGAGGAAAATTGGCCAAAGAAACTCCAATCTTAGTCTTTTAAAAGTCCTCAATTAACAGAGTTTACATAAATATTTTAAAACCTAGAACTCATGCATTGAACTGGCTTTAATTCCAGACATCATTGACATCTGAATAATCTTTAATGTTAAAGTAGCCCTTTTGGAACAAACTGTGCTTTACACATATTTTGAACCGCGTTTCTGGCAAGCTTATTTTATTATTAGGGATTTTATTGTACACACATACAACTTTTACATGGAAACTAAAATAACTTATCAAATTCAACGGCAAATAATCACAAATCTAGTAATCGTTTCTCGGCCCCCGCGATACAGGCTCGGCCTAGTGTGGGGACCACAGTTACTTCAAAATTGTTAACAGCCAATATGTTGCAATCATGTAAGTTCCTCTTTTGTTATGTAAACAGTATTTTTGTAAACTTTATTTTGTGCCACTTGATTTTAATAAACTATTCTATTCTTATATGCACCCCCATGACAGGCGCCAACAACATTTGCCTTCATATCAGTAACATAAGATCTTAGCATAAGTTATAGCTAAAAAAATTACTCTTCTGGGGCATACAGTAAAAGACTATAAAAGGTAAACTTAAGTTAGATATGTTACAATAAACAGTTACTTAGGTATGCGTGTGCAAAAAAAATGTATAAGAGCGAGCCGCCTACAAATTGCTGTTGCAATTTGGCGACAATTAAATATAAGAATAGTGCATGTAAACTGAATAATAAAAAAAAAACTAATTTATTTTGTTTCCAGGATACATTTTAAAACTTTACCTTTAAAAGAACCTCCTTGGTTTCGTACAAGGAGCAGCTATATCTTTGTACAGAACCGGGTCATGCAGGACGAATATTTGCCTCCGTGTACATAACTGGCGTTGTGCAAAGAGGTAGGTTTCTTGGTACATTACCCAGTTTCGTGCGATGAATATTTTTTTCACCTCACTAGCTCGTAAAAGCTCTGTTTATCATTCGAAATCTGCGTGGAAAATCGCAAAGTCGAAAATCGTGGAAAGTGTTTAAAATTCGAATATTTTTATTCAATAAAGGTTTCGTACAATAAATTACATATATATAGAACCTCATTGGTTTCGTAATAGTTTATATTCTCTGCAGCCAGTCCATTTATGATTGAAATGCAAATACTTATTTCATACAAGGTACTCGCGCCAAAAATTAACTTTGCAGCCTTGCATAACAAATAAATATTTCTTTATACATTGCTAGTAAAGTAATGTAACCCAGTTATGTACGAAGAGCGAGGGGTTTAAAAGTAGGTTGGCATCGCACACTCTTTAAATTACTTACACTCCTTCCTTTTCGTGCGTGGTGAGATGCATCTCGATGTGGTACCGAGTATTGAAGATGTGCGCGCACACTGGACATTCGTAGCTGCGGACAAATTGACAGAATAAATGAAAATAAATAACTTACACACAATACAATCACTTTTCTTGATCCCAAACTAGGATACCCTGTGCTATGGTAACCAGACAAGGACATTACAAACATGGAAATACACCCGGACTGAGGCCATTCGTAGAAATAAATAGAATAGGTAGAATGTTGTAGTAGCAATACCACCCGCTAACGACGAAGGAAAACGTCGTGAGAAATCCTGAGTGTCTGACGTGTTGACATACCTCAGCACTTGAAATTGCCAATGCTCGGTGGGCACGCGTGGTAAATAAGGACATACTGCCATATGTTCTCCGCACCAGACCACAAATTAGCGAGCGCGGTGGCTAAAAGTGACCCTATAGGTTGCAAGGCAGGTCAAACGTCTTGGGTCACACTGGGACACTTACCGGACGCCGAATTTCCCCGGGGCGGTGGCTGTAAAGATGAGGCTATAGCTTGCAAGGCAAGTTAAAGATCTTGGAATACACTGGGACACTTACCGGGTGACAAATATGCCGGCTCGGTGGCGTTAAATGTGACGCTATACCTTGCAAGGCAAGAGAAAGATGTAAGGACACACTGGGACACTTACCGGACGACAAATTTCCCGGGCCGGTGGCTGTGGAGGTGTCTCTGTAGCTTGCAGAGTAGGTTGAACGTTTTCGGACACACGTCACACTGGTACTTATTGGGTGCATCGTGGTGACGCCGGTGGTACACCTGGGGACAGAGAAGTTGAAAACGGAGAACTAGCAGTAAACGGAAGTTAGAAAACGGAAACTAGCAAACAACGGAAGTTAGAAAACGGAAACTAGCAAAAAACGGAAGATAGAAAACGGAGAACTGGCAAAAATGAGAAGTTCATCATCATCAGCCATATGGCGTCCACTGCCATGAGGGGTTATGCCATAATCGCCACGCTTGGCGGGCGGGTTGGCGATCGCAATATGCGGTTGGAAACTCAGGAAGACGCTGCTGCCCGTCTCCTGGTAATTGATTTACTTAGTCGCCTTCTACGACATCCCACGGAAGGAAACGGAGCGGCGCTATTCTTAATCCGGCGCCACGCGGAGTGGGAAGTTAAAAAACGGAAAATATCAAAAGACAGGAAGTTAGAAAACGGAGAACTAACAAAAAACGGAAAGTTAGAAAATGGAGGAAACTAGCAAAAAAAAAATGTTCGATTAGAAAGGCCGTCATCAATCAATCGGCCCGTACGCGTCCACTGCTAGACGCAGGCCTCCTCCAAAGCACACTTCATTTTGTCCCCGGCCATACCATCGTCACCCAGTCGCTGCCAGCAATCTGCCTGAGATCGTCGGTCCAGCGAGCCGGTGGACGTCCTACGCTGCGTTCCCCAGTTCGTGGTCTCCACTCGAGAACCTTCGCACCCCGATCAAATCAAATCAAATCAAATCATTTTTTTTTATTCAAAGTAGCACAGCAACTGCGACTTAATGAACGTTACAAGTTAAACTAGGTGTCCATTTCAAAATCTAGATCATTTTGGAGAAAAAATGGACAAAAAAAACTCCAAACTTACATAGTCTTTTCAAGTCCTTCATTAACAGAGTTTATATAAATATTGTTTATATGAATCGCTCGTAGCCCCGGCTGCCTGAGTGATCTTAAACGATCACGAAGGTTAAGCAACACAGGGCGCGTTCAGTGCATGGATGGGTCACCGTCTATGCCTAACGCTAGTGGCATTTTTCCGAGCGGTTCCGTGCTTCGCAAGGCACGTTAAGCTGTTGGTGCCGGCTGCCGTCGATAGATGGCAGTCGTTAAGCCAAGTCAGAGGCCTTAGGGCGGCTTGACAACTTCTGACAGTAGACGAGCCACTAGTCTACAAGCCTCCACCGATCCGGACTTGGCCCCCGTGGTGGAGTATGGCCTATACCTTCCTCAGGGAAGAGACCCGTGCCCCTCGGTGGGGACATAATGGGTTGATGATGATGATGATGATATACATATTCTAAAACCTGGAACTCATGCATTGAACTGACTTTAATTCCAGACATCATTGTCATCTCAATAATCGTTAATGCTATAGTAGCCCTTTTGACACAAAGTGTGCTCTAGACATTTTTCGAACCGCGTTTCTGGCAAGCTTAATATATCTTCAGGGATCTTATTGCAGAAACTCCGAGATTCCGAGCACAGCCCGTTCGTTAGCACGCTGACCGAACCGTCCTGCCGTCAGTGTAAACATTTTATGACTTTACATACATAATGGATCAAATCTAGCTATGGCCCTTAACCTGTGTACCTAGTATGCATTTACACCACTTCTAATTTTTTACCTGATCCAAATAACTAATCAAAAACTAGTCACTATCTAAACTAGTAACAAAAAAAACCGGAAAAGTCCGACTCAATTTCATAGTTCTAGGTCAACGGAAAGTACTCTATGAATTTTGATTCCCTTGAGTGTCGAAATATACGTTTTTTGCAACAAAAACGGCCGTATCTTTTTTTTACGTTAACGTAGAAGTTTGATTTTTTCACAGCTTCAAGGGAATGTAGACCTGAGTATACGGTTTTCATTTCAACACGATACCTCCACGCGTTCCCGAGATAAAGGGTCTTCACAGACAGACAGACGGACGGACGGACAACAAAGCGATCGTACAAGGGTTCCGTTTTTTCCTTTTTGGGGGACGGAACCCTAAAAACAAACTTCGCTCACCATAGTTTCCTTCTTCTTGTAGGTGCGGCCGCAGATGGTGCACAAGTAGGGCTTCGGGCCCTCGTGGCTCAGTTCATGCTGGCGCCCTGTAGAAGCACATTAGATTATAACTTATTTATTGCACAACGGACCACACAGGCGTGGGCCACACAGAAAGGACGCGGAAAAGGCGACGCGTTGCACAGAGTCGCAGACCGCAGAGCAAGGATGGCGGTCTGTGACTCTACACGTCATTCACTATAACCTGTCCCTTGCCACCGTCATGTTTGCACGCTATGACAGGGGCACAGAGTGCATTATTGAATTATTTATTTATTTTTCTTTTTCCGTAATGCGGATAAAAATGTTACCTCGACAACATGTCGTCTTCGCCTGGGCCATGCCTGCACCACAGCCTTCCTCACGAAAATTCGGATTAGGGACAACTCGCTATGTGAGTGCGGTTTGGACGACGGGACTCCGGATCACATCTTTTTTAACTGCTCAAAATTATCTTCTTCCCTATATAATTATCTTCCTTCCAATCTCCCTCTTCCCACAAATTTTCGTTCTCTGTTACAATTGGTATTCTCTCCATTTATAAAAGATCTATGTAATTTTATAAAAAGCAACAAAATGCGATTGTGATTCTATTACTAATGTATCTGGTTTTTTATGTATTTTATCTTTTTTGTTATTACTACATCACCACAACTAACTTACGGGATTTTGTTAAATATAAAAAAAAAAAAAACTTGCTATCTGCAAAACTCGACATTGGCAGAATCCTTAGGGTAGCCATAATTAAGAAATGAATTGAATTATTTGGAAAACTAACAGCTTATCACTAACACAATAAGTTGCACACTTAGATACAGAAAGCCAACAAAAAGTTTTCACAGATAGCTATATTTTGAGCAATTAGCACAGACGAAAGAAAAACAATACACGAAACACCAGATTCGGTAACTAATAGAAGATAGATGAGGGAAGATGGCACGCCGTCAAAATGGGTTATGTCGGTAATGAGGCCTCAACCGAGTCACAGAACTTAGAAGTTAATACTTTGCGAATAACGGAAATACAAGTGAACAAATCAATGTCTTCGTTTTAATGACAAGGGACTTCTTATAGTCAGTATATCTATGAAAATATTATGTACGTTAGGAAAAATATCAGTGACTTTAAAACTGTAGGTAGCCAACACAATGTAAATACTAGAAATAGACATAAACTTTCGTTCCCAAAATTTAGGCTGGCAAAGGTTATTACATCCTTTATGTGGCATTGTATACGTTTCTACAATAAGATCCCTGAGGATATAATAAGCTTGCCAGAAACGCGGTTCAAAAAATGTGTGAAGCACACTTTCTGCCAAAAAAGCTACTATAACATTAAAGCTTATTTAGAACTTAAGGACTGGAAAAGACTAAGTTTGGAGTTTTTTTGTCCATTTTTTCTCCAAAATGATCTAGATTTTGAAATGGACACCTGGTTTAACTTGTAACGTTCATTAAGTCGCAGTTTCTGTGCTACTTTGAATAATTTTTTTTTATTTTTTATTTTATTTTGAACGCACTGTAAACAAACCGTCGTATTTATGACACACGCGTGACCCGCCACTGGCCTTGGTCACCATGCTCGAATACCTCAAGGCAGAAGTGACACGTTCAGCCATCTTTTGGCAGTTCTGCAGCGCTAACTGGCTTCTCGCCCCTCTACTGCGACCCATGACTGACGCCTGACCCGCAACTGAGCTTCGTAATTGTGTTGGAAGACCTCAAGGTAGAAGCGACAATATTTATACATCTTTATTTACAATCTTTATGTAATTTTAGTGCATCTGCATACCATGCGAGAGGTCCCGGGTTCGAATCCCGGCTGAGGACAAAAAAAAAAAACCCCAGGTCTTGGATGTTTACATGTTTGTGATGTCGTTGTTTCTGGTTCCCACGACACAGGGTATCCTAGTGTGGGGCCAGAAGCAATGTATGTGCCTGTGTGTAAATGTTTATGTTTTGAAAGCTCGGCAGCGCTAACTGGCTTCTCGCCGCTCTAGTGCGTAGACGACCTCAAGGTAGAAGCGACTTCTCGCCGCTCTAGTGCGACCCATGACCCACGCGTGACTCACGATTATAACAATTTATTGCACAACAGACCACATAGGCGTGGGCCACACAGAAAGGACGCGGATAAGACGACGCGCACCACTGACCTTGGTCGTCCTGCTCGAAGACCTCGAGGCAGAAGCGGCACATGTAGCCATCTTTCGGAGGGTCACCAGCCCCGCCTGGCTTCTCCCCGCTCTGGTGAGAATGCATGTGAAGCTGCAGAGCCTCCGGGTAGCCGAATCTGTTGGGTGAAGATTAAGAGTAAGGCCGACTTGCACCACTTTCTTAAATTTTTTTTTAGTAAAAACTTCTTGGTTGGTTTTTTCTTTTTAATAGACATTATTTTGACAGTTGGGAAAGAGAACGCACGAGTTCGGAAAAGGTAAAGAAAAAGCTCGAGTATGCAATAGCCCACATCCCGAACGCTATACGTCCCTGCAATACGTCACTTTTTGAGCAACTTTATTAAAAACTAGCTGTGCCCGCGACTCCGTTCGCGTACATTTCGATTTTTACGAAGCATTTGTATGGGGGCCACGTCTTATCATAACTGGAGCTAGAATTTAAATAGCCTATCCTGTGTCCCAGATGTCTATATGTTTTTATACCAAATTTCATCAAATTCGGATAATTGGTTTAAGAGTTATGGAGGAACATACATACATACACACATACAGAAAAAAATTCTAAAAATCGTGAAATTAGTTTCAGTATCATATATTGAGCCTATAAACACAATATCTCTGAAAACAAACTAACTTACTCCATGACCGACCCTTACAGATTTATTATTAGTATAGATTAAGTAGCATCAGTGTCGTTTACAGCATATTGTAAAAAAAAAAAAACTGTGAAGCCTGTAAAAAAATCAAGGTAGTAAAAGCCATTTTTTTTGCGAATTTGAGAAAACGAAACATACAGATCGAAAGAGCTGGAAGAACCGAGTAACCCCCGGTTTCTCGTACACTAACACGCTGCTAATCTACGGTTAACAGCTGTCAATTGACCAAAGTGCATACAAAAAAAAAACAACTGACAGCTGTTAACAGTATCTAACAGCATGTTAGTGTAAGAGAAACCGGGGGTAAGACCGAATTCAATTTCACCAAAAATGGCTCTCACGACGTTCCATCCTCAAAGGGTCAATGTTTCATCGGCGACTTTCGTTACCTAGAGCAGCAACACCGGCAGGCGAACGGCTTCTTCCGGTCTCGCTTCTCCGCCATGGAGAGTTTCTCGAGCGTCCGTTTCGCCCTGCGCGGGAGTCGCGACTTCTTCGCCAGCTTCAGCAGCCTGCACATTTGCAAGTTGATCGTGTGTTATACGGCGAAGGAAAACATCGCGGGGGAGCCCGAGCGTCCGAGGTGTTCGCACACCTCGGCGCTTGACGTTGCCGGTCCGCGGTGGACACGTGATGAAGGCTGCTGTTACGTGGAGTATGCTGTCTCGCTCGCAGAATTTAACTTTTTTTTTAATATTGTAATTCCGCGTGGCGCCGGATTAAGAATAGCGTCACTCCATTTCCTTCCGTGGATGTCGTAGAAGGCTAAGGAAATCGAATTACCAGGAGACGGGCGGCAGCGTCTTGCTGAGATTCCAACCGCATACTGCGATCGCCAACCCGCCTGCCGAGCGTGGCGATTGTGGCAAAACCCCTCATGGTTATGAAAATCACGAAGGAGGCCTGTGTCCTGCAGTGGGCGTCAATTATGGATGGACGGATGGATAATTAAACTGCTGATATTCAAGGGATATTTTTCTTATCTTGCCTAAGTTTTTTTGAGAAAATTTGATCCCAAAATTAATAATTTTGGAAACAGCTTTTCTTTATTAATGAATGTATCTGGTAACAAAATAGTAGTTTATGCAACTGTCATATAATGAAGGGTATTAAAACACGAGTGTGAGTTTATGAAACGAGCGCAGCGAGTTTGATAATAGTAACGAGTGTTTTAATACCCGTGTTATATGCAGTTGCATACACTACTTTATCTTCACTAATGCAATTAAAAATTAAATTCACGCGTACGTGTATAATCACAGTGATTTTGCCGCCATTAAAATTTAACCAATGAGAGCGCAGCTGCGCGCTTCAATAAAACGCGACCAACCTGATTGGCCCTGCAATCAAGTTGGTCGCGTTTTATTGATGTTATAATGAGATTTTACGATATCGATGTGAATATTATACCATCATGTGAAATTGCTTAAATTGAGTGTTTTGTTGTCTGCGCTATAACAGTAGTAATTATAAGTCAAGTATTGAAAACATAAGTAGAATGTTACAACATTAGTGTAGATAAATATATTTTAAATGTCCGTAATTTAATTATGCATCAAACCCTCAGACCACATTTATCAAAAGTTTACTCATTATATTACAATTAAAAATTTTAAATTGTGCGAGCGAGACACCATGCTCCACGTAAGTACAGTGTTATGCCCGTACTCTCTCTCTCTGAGAGAAGGCCTGTGCCCTGTAATGGGACGTATATAGACTACATAAAAAATACATCAGTAATCCATGAAGGAATAATTAAACTATTTAGCCCTAATGTATGGACACCTTATTCTTATAACCATGGTTGATGGTCGATAGTCAACATAGTTAGCCTATAGTCAAAATTATAAAAAAAAAACCGGACAAGTGCGAGTCGGACTCGCGCACGAAGGGTTTCGTACCATTATCTACAACATTAGACACGAACATTGAGAAAAAACCGCAAAAAATTACGTTTGTTGTATGGGAACCCCCTTAAATATTTATTCTTGAAGCGAATATACAACTAAACATTCTGTGAATATTTGAAGGATCCACCTGTTGTCTTTATTAATATCGAGCAAAAAACGGCAAAAAATCACGTTTGTTGTGTGGGAGCCCCCTATTACTTATTCTGTTTTTAGTATTTGTTGTTATAGCGGTAAATAATCACGATTCAAGAGATACAGCATGGTGACAGACAGACAGACTGACAGTGAAGTTTTAGTAATAGGGTCCCGTTTGGCTCCCTTCGCGTACGGAACCCTAGAAATTGCATCAGCTGATTGTTTAAGTGTTTTCATAGATTTTTTATCAAGTACTTGATTATGTACTCACGCAATGTTATTGTTAGTCTCTGTTTATTTGTCACAATTTTTCAGCAATTCCGATATAATAAGAATGCGATATTTTTACGAATTCGCACTCGATTTCGTAAAGAAATTGTATTCTTATTATATCGGAGCCTGAGAGGCTACATGTCCATACTTAAAGGTTAAAGACTTTTATCTACACTAATGTTGTAACATTCTACTTATGTTTTCAATACTTGACTTATAATTACTACTGTTATAGCGCAGACAACAAAACACTCAATTTAAGCAATTTCACATGATGGTATAATATTCACATCGATATCGTAAAATCTCATTATAACATCAATAAAACGCGACCAACTTGATTGCAGGGCCAATCAGGTTGGTCGCGTTTTATTGAAGCGCGCAGCTGCGCTCTCATTGGTTAAATTTTAATGTCGGCAAAATCACTGTGATTATACACGTACGCGTGAATTTAATTTTTAATTGCATTAGTGAAGATAAAGTAGTGTATGCAACTGCATATAACACGGGTATTAAAACACTCGTTACTATTATGAAACTCACACTCGTGTTTTAATACCCTTCATTATATGACAGTTGCATAAACTACTATTTTAGTGATACTAACACTTTATCGTCTTCGTCTGGCTCCTCTTTAACTTCGGCGTTTGCGCCATTTTCCAATTTGTCCTTGCACTCTGCGAACGAAGACGATGCACATTGATTATATATGTTATAGGCAATGTGTATAAAGCAGGCATTCTATACATTTCCTAGGTATTGTATAGAATGCCGGGGTCGTCCAGGCAATGTGTGAAATGATATTGAATGTTCAAACAATTTTACACTTTACCTAGGAAATTTATGGAATACCTAGGCATTGTATAGAATGCCGGTTGACGCATAGGTAATGTATGTAAAGTGTTTTTTTGCGTAGGCAGCGTTTCTCACATAGCATAGTTCCCTTCGGATAAACATTTACATTTACAACGTACAGTCAAGTGCACGTAGAGCTTTACATTTTGACATTTCCACCTCTCTTATCTTCCATGTTTCCTACTGCGTGGGAAATTCCGTGTGGCGCCGGATTAAGAATAGCGTCACTCCATTTCCTTCCGTGGATGTCGTAGAAGGCGACTAAGGAAATCAATTACCAGGAGACGGGCAGCAGCGTCTTCCTGAGATTCCAACCGCATACTGCGATCGCCAGCCCGCCTGCCAAGCGTGGCGATTATGGCAAAACCCTTCATGGTTATGAAAACCATGAGGGAGGCCTATGTCCTGCAGTGGGCGTCAAATGGCTGATGACGATGATGTTTCCTACTAATATTATAAATTTGAAAGTTTGTGAAGATGTTTGTTACTCAATCACGCAATAACGGCTGAACGGATTTACATGAAACTTGGCGTGCAGATAGACAAAGAGCCGAATTGAGACATAGCATACTTGATAGCCCGGTAATGCGTTTCCGTGGGATAATATTTTAAATTTAAAATAGATGGCGTTGTGCGAGCGAACGTTGTGTTTTAAAAACAGATGGCGTCGTGCAAGGATCGTATAAACGGATTCTGTGCCGGTACGAAGTTCGCCGGGACAGCTAGTATCTGGGTGGTTTGAAAGCCGCGGTTATGTTATTAGTAATTAAAAATGGCATCTATTTATACTATTACTTTTAAGTATAGACGTAAATTTAAAAAAAAAATGTTGAGAAATCTTGTTTAAAAGTTGCGCCAACAATTAGTACCGCCTCTCTGTCTAACATAACAAATGACCCGCGGACCCGCGGCGCGCACGCACCGCTCTGGCTGGCTACTAACGGTTCTAATAAATTCGAGTTTGTGTCGAGATATTTTTGAAAAGTGCTTTTTTGAAAAAACAAACTAGCGCATTCGATAGCTATTGCCAGGCGTCGTTCATTTTGCTACGTCTTTCAAACCACCCAAAATTAATGCAGTATATACGTAAGGAAAAAGAGAGGGAAAGATTGAGACAGACAAAAAAATATACATACATAAACTCACGCCCGTACCCCAGAGGTGTAGGCACAGACCAGGGACCCCGACTTGCCACGATCCAGAGAGTAATACAGAGAAGTTTGTAAAGAGGCTCGAAATTTCACTAATGCCTGCACTTACCCATTAGCTCAGTTGGTAGAGCTCTGGCACGGTTAGCCAGAGGTCGCGGGTTCAAGTCCCGGCATGGGTGGAATTTTTGAGCCTCTAAATAGGTTTTTGAAATAGCGGAGAAAGAGACACAGATAAAAAGAGAGAGATAGAGGGAGAAAAAGACATAAATATGTGGAAAGACAGAGAAAAAAAACAAAGCCAATTTGGAACGACGCACGAGACGGAACTCACCTTTTCCGCATTCTGGCTTTTGCTCTTGCTTGTGCAAGAGAGTGAAGAGAGAGAGAGAGACAGAGAGAGAGATAGAGAGAGACTCACCTTCCTCCCAATTACTGTGCGTCATCACGTGCCGGTTCCTCTTACTGGACGTGATGAAGCTTTTGCTGCACAAGTAACACTTGAATGGCTTATCCCCAGTGTGGGTCCTCATGTGGATCCTCAGATACGAGGCCGTACTGACGACTTTCTTGCAGACGCTGCACTGCAGGGGATTCCCGGCCGTCTTGCCGGGCTGCAGGGAGCGTTTTCGCCTGCCCTTCGCCGGCTTGGGCGGGGGCGAGGGCGGCGGCGAGGGGGACGGGAGCCATGTGTCTGACGGGAAGTACTCGTCGTCCGTTTGACTGGGAAGAGAAACCAACGTTATAACATTGGTTTAAGCACCCTATGCTAGGGTTGGCTGGAAGAGATCTCTCTTAGAGGTAAGTTCGCCTTTGGAACGGACTTCATGCAGCCTATATACTGTATATACATTACATTATATTACTAAATACATTAAAAGGCGTAACGAGCCACTTATGAGGTCATAGTTTTCAACAGATTAAATATGATTCCAATAACTCTATTTAAATAAAGGAATTAGAAATCAAACCACTTCACAAAAGCTTCACAATAACTCACTCTTCGTCCTTGAGTTTTGCCGGCCCGTCCTTGGCCACCGGCCCGTCAGCCGGCCCGTCAGTCGGCCCGTCAGTCGGCCCGTCAGCCGGCCCGTCTGCCGGCACGTCCCCGAACCCGTCGTACGTGAAGCTATCCTCCTGGCCCGTCTCGTCTGGGATGTCTGGCAGTTCAATCTTCACTTCCTCTTTGACCTGGAGGCACAAAATAGTCAAATCCGAAGTCAAAAAATTTTATTCACTATAAAAAAATAAGCTGTCCCTCGGTCCCTAACGTATCAGCCCCTAACCACTATTGGTTACTAACCAATAGTGGTAATTTCTCGGTTTTGAAAAAACAAAAGGCCCGTACTGTGTTTATGTTTGGGACAGCAAAGTTGCTTACTAACCAGTAACCATTGAATTAAAATTCAATGCAGTAACCAATAGTGCAATAGTGGTCAGCGGGGTGGTAGCGGAGCGGTAGAACGCCGGTTTCTCATTCGGGAGGTCTTGGGTTCGAATCCCGGCCATGTACCAATGACTTTGTTTTCCAAGTTACATACATTTGTGAAGTTATAGTAGCAATACCACTCGCTAACGGTGAAGGAAAACATCGTGAGGAAACCCTAGTGTCTGAAGTATTTACATACAGCACTCAGCACAATGGCCCAACTATGAGGCTAAGTGCGGAAATCTCCAGTCGAAGTAGAACTAGTGGTTTCATCTTGGTTTTGAACAAAAATATCCCTTACTGCGTTTATTATTTTAACTATTCAACTAACCTCACAATCTTCCTGCTTGATTTCATCCCCGTTGAAGCCCCATAGCTCTTCGGCCTTAGGCTTGAGGTCAATCCCGTCCGTGTGGAACAGAGCCGAGCTAAAGTTCACGTCTTCACGCTTCACAGCCTCTTCAGCCTCTTTCTTTTTCTTCTGCTCCAATTCCTCTTCCAGTTCCTTGAGGTACGGCAGGATCGCGTTATAGTCTGCGGGGGGGGGGAGTATTTGTGCTTTTAGTTTGCTGTTGGCTTCAAATTTGGCTCCCGGTTTAGAGAGATCCATACCGGGAGCCGGGATATTTTAAGGCTTAAAAGATACTTTCTTTTTTTTGCACTTGCGCTGTTTCTCAGAATCTTAAGATTGTCTTGTTCAGTTTTTCAATCTAAAATAAATGTAAATTTTCCATAGTTGCACTGGCAACCCTATCCCCACTGCTGGGGTTCTCAGATTCGTTGCTTTCTCGAATCTGCCCTGTCGGTTCCGTCCTGCTTGGCTCTGCCCTGTGGCAACGGCACTTTGGCTTTCGCTGTTGTTTGCCGCCGATCTCGTACACCTACCGTCTCTCGTGTTATATCGTGTCGTGAGCCAACCCTGGAAGCTGGAGATGAAAGCGGTTTCCACCTGAGGTATGTTCACATTTACCCCCTTCGCTATCAGATTAGGTAAGTCTGTCAGCCTTCCTGAAACTCCGTTTTATATCGCACTCAATAAACAACCTACTGACACTCGTTACACAGTCCACTTAAATTGTCACGCACCACGAAATCCCCGAACTAAACAGTCCGTAATTGAAGTTTGTCCACGATTTAAGTTTTCCCTTGATTTAAATTCGTCCGCGATTTAAGTTCGTCCGTAATTTAAGTTCGTCCGTGAATTAAGTTTGTCAGTGAATTAAGTCCAGCCATAATATAAGTTAGTTCATGATTTAAATTTTTCCGTAATTTAAGTTTGTTCTTAATTGCTTTATAACGCGTACTTGTACGAAATCTACGCCGTATTTAAAGATTGTAAGTCCTTACTTTATGCTGATGACAAGGAGGTATTTCTTGATATTTCTAGGATAGAAAACTGCGTAAAAATACAAAACGATCTGGATCGGCTAAGTAAATACTATGAATATAATAGAATCAATGTAAATATCAATAAATGCGTACAAATCTCCTTTACCAGAAGTCCTAAGCCCATCCTCCATACTTATAATATAAGTGGGTCTTTATTACAGCGAGTTGACACCATACGCGACCTAGGAGTGCCATTGGATAGCAAATTAACATTTGAAAAGCACGTAGATAGTATCGTTGAGCGCGTTTATCGCAACCTTCGATTTGTGTTGCGCGTATGTCAGCCTTTTAAAGATATTACTTGCCTAAATATGGTTTACTTTGCCTTTGTCAGAAGTATATTGGAATATGCCAGTGCTGTTTGGTCACCACAATACATTACACACGTCCATCGAATATAACGCATTCAGTCAATGTTTATAAAACATCTTAATTTTAGAAATAAATGCTACAACTTAGATTACGAATCGTCTTGCAGATTTCATCGCTTAATGAGCGTCGAAGACCGCCGTAAGCTACTGGATATGCCCTTGCTGCATGACCTCTTGTCAGGCAGACTTGACTCTCCCGAGCTTGTTTCGGAACTATCCCTATCCGTACCTGCTCGTCGAACTCGTCATACTTGTAACAAGATGTTTCACGTTTCGTCTGTAAATACACACTATGCCTAAAACTCAACACTTATACGTCTAGTCCGAAGTTTTTCCTCAGCCGACCCTTTTCTGGGTTCCAAGGCTTCCTTTAAGCATAGTATTTTAACTATACTCAATGATAATATGTAATTTATTGGAGAAACCCCCCCCCACCCATTCGCACTCATTCATCACACACACACACACACACACACACACACACACACACACGCACACACGCACGCACGCACGCACGCACGCACGCACGCACGCTCACGCTCACGCTCACGCTCACGCTCACGCTCACGCTCACGCTCACGCTCACGCTCACTCTCACTCTCACATAATGGGCAAATCTTGAATCTTGATTAGTTTTAAATTGTATATCTTATTTATTTTAATAATTTAAAAAGAATGCATGTATTTTTATATTGCTGAGCGCTATCGTGGTATATTTCTAGTAATTATGAACTGCCTATATGTGGATGTCTGTTATTGGCCTTGTGAACTGTTTCTTTATTATTGTAATCAAATTATCTGTTTTCGCTGTTGATATCCTTAATAAAATAAAATAAAAATAAATAAGTTCATCCATGATTTAAGTTTGTTCGCGATTCCGTAATTTAAGTTCGTCCATAATTTAAGTTGGTCCGCAATTAAGGTATGTTCTCATTTGAGTCTTTTATTTCTAAGTTTGTCAGTTCCCTAAGTTTGCCACTAATATAATTTATGTACTCTCTCTCTCTGAGAGAAGGCCTGTGCCCTACAGTGGGACATATATAGGCTGCATTATGGTAATTTATATTTGTCAACAAGCCTCACCGTAGGGCTCCCCCTCGATCTTGTCAGCCTGGTGCTGCTTATTGAAGTGTCGCGTGAGGAACTCGAGCCGCGTGTAGGGGCGGCGGCAAACGCGGCACACGAACCGCACGGAGAGGTGAGTGCGCTTGCGGTGCCGTCCCAGCTTGCTGGCCGTTATGAAGGAGATGCCACACTCCTCACAGCTGTACGGCTTCTCGCCTGCGAAAGGTGGATGAGACGTTAAAAACAAAAAAAAAAAAACCGTTAGATACATGTAGTCACGCCAGTATCCCGGAGCAGTGGACAGACAGACCCATCTGGGATAGTGACTTTATGTAGTGTTATTTTTCTTTTACCACTTGCACAAAAAATGTTTTAAGCTCATCGGAGAGGCTCCAACGAGATTAAAACAATTTTTTGTGCACGATCTCAATCGGAAAGCCGAGCTTTAGGGGACCAGCGAAATTAGAGTGCTGCTGGCTTTCTGTTGAGGGATAGGCTGGGTGCAGTAGTTTCACGGCCATGCAATATTTCTTGACAGATTGTTAGCATGTGAGTTTAAACAACCATACTGCATAGATCTGTGTGCTATACCACTGGGCTTTTACTACTGTAACAGTGAAACATGGCAAATCACAGAAGCCATATAACTCAGGAGGTAAACTCAGTTTGTGATACTTTACCAGTGAAACTTCACAAAATAGAAATTTTTGTTGAAAACTTGTATGAAAATGCCAGTAAATTTTATTTTTAAGAAAAAATTAACGAAGGAGGAACAGGTAACAAATACTCGATGAACATACCAGTATGACTTCTAACATGCAGTTTTAAGTAGTATCCTAAGTGGAACTGTTTATTGCAATGGCCACACTTGAATATCTTCTCCAGATTCAGTGCTTCCCGTTGTGTTTCATCCAGTTCGGTGTTGCAAACACCGTTTTTGTCTTCCTTCATCTTTTTATCTTTTTCTTTCTTAGTTAGAGGTTTTTCTTTCTTCATTGTTTGGTTAATATTAACTGGTGAACTGGTATTTTGGCTTACTTTGTTGCCTGGTAAACTTGTAATTTGGCCTCCGTCATTACTTGGTAAACTCGTATTTTGGCTTTGAACATTGTCTTGTGCACTGCTACTTTGGTTTGCATTAACAAAATCAGGACCGTTTTTTGTATAATTCTCTACAAATTCGGATATAGTCGTTGCTAGCTCCAGTTCCACCTCAATTTTTATGTCTTCTTGTTTGATTTGTGCTTTTTTAAGACGCTTTAATTCTTTTTTACGTTTCTTTTTTTGTTTTAGGTTCTTGACGCGCAGATCCCAACTAGTTAGACGGTTTTTATGTCCGAGTACATGGTTGTATAATCTTTCTATTGTAGTGTATTTGACTTCACAGACTGAGCAGGCGTAATACAGGACTCCGTTGGGATTTTCCTCCTCTTGTATATCTTCGTTTATTTTATGATTGTAGACTCTCTTTTTCTTTTTTGGTGCAATCTTTTTCTCTTTTCTTTTTTTATCTTTTACATTTGCAATTGGTTTATCTTCTTTTTCTTGATCCAAGCCAACTTCTTTTACCGCTGTTGACCCTGGTTCGTCGAATTGGTAATCCTGAACTATATCTGCGTTGGTCTCAGTGCTTGTCACTTCAGACTTGACTATGGATTCATATTCCAGCGTGTCTTCTACCATTCTCTCGACTTTTATTTCTATACTTTGATTGTCGTTATTTTCTTGGAGTTCATTGTAAGTTATTAGTTCCGTGCTTAGAGGATCAATTTCTATCTCCATTTTTAGGTTTAATGTTACCTGCAATTACCAACAAAATGTTAAATGGCCACCATACATATAACCAACCTTACAATTGGAGTGTTGGGGGACATATGGGGGGAGGGAAGTGGCTGGGATGATCCGTTGTTAATTCACGTAGACTATGCCGAATCACTGTTCCAAACAATTTTAACCTCATCATCATCAGCCATTTGATGCCCACTGCAGGACACAGGCCTTCCTCATGGTATTCTAACCATGAAGGGGTTTGCCATAATCGCAACACTTGGCAGGCAGCTTGGCGATCGCAGTATGCAGTTGGAATCTCAGGAAGACACTGCTGCCCATCTCCTGATAATTTATTTCCTTAGTCGCCTACTACGACATCCACGGAAGGAAATGGAGTGACGCTGTTCTTAATCCGGCGCTATTCTTATTCTATTTTAACCTAGAGGTAAGCTAATTATAGGTGCGAGGTTTTGAACCTATCAGCAGCCGAATAATTTATCTGATTCACTAGACAGACAGATAGTGATCACTATAAATAGTAGTAATAGTTCCGACTTGAGTTCTGCACTGCCTTACTTCTTAGCCAGAACACCGAGGTTTCCTTACAATAATTTTCTTAACAGTTAGGAAGTGGTTTTACAACTACAAATACTTTTGTAGTATTTGGATTGGTATGCTGGGATTTTTACCTGTGAAGTCACTCATGCAAGATACGGTTTTACCGTCGCGCTAGCACTTCTCCATGTTCAAATGATAACAACTAAAGGACCAACAATTATTGTTGTCTATCAGTATCATCTTTGTTCAAGGGTAAAGGCCAATTTATTAACATTGTACACAATGAACCTTCACCAGAGGTTATATTTATAAAACTATTTGTTGCAACGCGACGTACGAACATGTAGGTCTCAATCATCGACGAAACGTTAATATTTTTCAGGTCCTATTGTTACGCTTGTAAATTGGTTAACTCCACAACACTTGCTTTTAAAACTATAAATAAACCAAGTTTACTTTTCGCGCGTTGTTATATTCGAACAATATCGTTCGAAAAAGAAGGTACAATAGCAGCAAGGCAGCGCAGCTACGAACAAAAGTAATCAATAAAGGTAATAAGCATAAAAAATTGTGCCTCTATGACAGGTTTCCCTCAAATGACAAAAAAAACGCCACGGCAGTTTTTTAATTACTCACGATTTTTACCGCCTATTCCAGAAGAATCCTGTCGTTTCTGACTCCTAAGGACATTCTTAGGGCACCAAACTAGACATTGAACACATATTTTGGTTGATTTCACTGGTTTTAAGGTGTCAAACTTTAAAAACAAAATTATCAATGCAGAATTTTTTCGTTCGCACGACTGAATTCTTTTTCATGGCCGTCAACATTGGGGTTGCCAGTTCACATTCACAGGAAGCAGAAATTCCTAATCCGGTTGAATCCACCCACAGCAGACGATATAGGGATACTACGTAATCCACCCATGAATAACTACTTGATAGAGGCCAGACAGCATAGAGTAACCTATATAAGTAAAAACTGTTTGCAGTTCCAGCTATTTAGTAATTTTATGTTTATACAATTTTTATCGCTGTGAGAGTTTGATAAGCACTATTTCTATTTTAATGTAATTGTTATTATTTGCTGAAATAAAAATAAAAAATGCGTTAGTGGCACCAAAATGTAAGAATTTGACAGCTTATTGGAAAGTTTTGACATTTTTGACATTTAAAACGAGTGACTAACGTTGTTGCTGGACTTATTTTAGAAGATAATTAAATATGCATATAGGATCAAGCTATTAGGATACCACATTTAGATAATGTAGTAAGGACTAATAATAAGAGTCGATGTTCTTGTTACAGGTATGTAGCAATTACGGTGGTTACACAAAATGGACGAAAACACCCCGAATGGCGGGAAAACTTACCTTGGCAACATTGAGTCATTACGTTACTTCCGTAATGTCCTTACGTTCCATCTTATGCAAAATACCTCTATGGCAAAATATTTTCGAAAGCAATACCAATACCGTACATATGTATGTACATTAATTTTATTAAAATTATTTCTGGACATGATGATGAAATGATGATACATAATATGAAGATGATGAATGATGATATTCTCGTGATCGCTTATTTTGGGCTCCTAAATCAATAAATTTTTTTTTTCGATTCTCCTCATGATACTGAGATAACTTTGAGCTATAGGTACAGAATGCTGGTTTGTAAAACAACGCCCGACTCAGGGAGGGTAGGTACCTACTTTCTAGTTCTACTCATCAACACTAACAAATTTTTACTATGCGGTCGACCTCGAAATCGAAAAAAAGGTTAAACTTTCCTTTATGGACCATCGATTTCTGGGGCGGTGGGGAGGGGAGGGGAAGGGGGTTACCCCCTGTACCATCGGTGCCCCGTGGTTATCGAGATATCCATGATTAAAATTTTTAGGTTAGTATAGCACTATTTAGTTATTCTCTTTGCAAATGGACTGAATTTGCTTCTGCAACAGCTCCGGCACTGCGGGATGTATGGGGGTACCCCCTGTACCATCCCCACCGCGGGAAACCTCATGGTTATGGAGATATGCATGGTTATTTTTTTTAGGTTAGAATAGCACTATTTAGTTATCCTCTTTGTAAATGGATGGACTGAATTTACTTCTGCAATACCTCCGGATTTTTATATACACTCTAGGGAGGTAACCACCACCACTGCATGTGAATAGGGTGCTCTGAGTTTGTTTTCAAAGCATTTGAACCTATCGGCAACCGAATCATGAGTGCGCCAATACTGTTTTTAAGCCATTCGAACCTATTGACCATTCAAAAGTACGCTAGGAGAAAAAAATTGTCGAATTTACATTTAAAAGTCACCGATAACGAACGAAAGTGAGAAAAGTGGTTTTTCACAGAAGAAAATTTCGCGCCATAATTGCGTTCCGTTTCCTGCTCTACCGTTAATGGAACGCGAAATTTCAGCTTTGACGTCTACCATGACAGTCTATCCAAACCCCCTAACCATCATGCACAGAACAAAAAAAAAATTGGAAGTAGTATGTTACTACCTACTACTACTTCCATGGGTAGTATATACTAGAGGGGGCCAGCGTATACCCGTAAGGGACAGCAAATTTCCTGGGGTTACCAAACTAATAAAACAAAATACCCACAATAACTGATTTATTATTCGCATAAGTAGGTATATAGTTATTGTATACACAGCATTGCAAACTAGTACATTGAGTTCTCTAAACTATTCAACTATCCATTTAGAGTTGGTATACCACACAGTGTTCTGAGGTATACCACACATCCTCGGAAATTTTTAAGAATTTAAAGATAAATTCTTCAGTCCCATTCACAGATTAGAAAGAAAAAAGACAAGGTCCCATTCTGGAACTTAATAAATCGTGCAGTCTGGGCCCGAACAGAGGTTTTGTTAGCATGTCAGCCAAGAACGTTTCTAGATTGACATTGAAATCTCCATTACAGACATAGATCCCTGTGCACCCTACAAGCACGGGGCAAAGTCCAAATAAAAAGTAAATAAATAAATAAAAATGTATACCTTATTGGCGAAGTTGTACTGTATAATCAGTGCAGTGAGTCCATAAAGTAGAATTGAATAGATTACAGACCAAGTTACAGACACATTCCGTGCATATTCCCGAACGAAGAAGTGTTTTAGCTTGATGTGCTTTGTACACTTGTGGTACCCGTACTTCGGGTTGTGTGCGAGATAAACAGCTGACTTGTTATCTAAGTTCAAGCATTGAAATTCAATGGTTCAAGACAGGTTTTTCTACTTTTGTCATGTCATTGAATAATCGACTCAAATTTCTTGTGCAGATTCACTTGCTGCTATTATCTCCGCTTCAGTTGAAGATATAGACACTGTTGCCTGTTTTTGACTTCTCCAATTTATGGCACCACCAGAGAATAGGCACGCTATATCAGATGTCGATCTTCCAGTGGTCTGGTGATCTGCGTCGCTGTAGCAAACCAGGTGTGGCAGTGACTTCTTTGTGAATGTCAGACCCATTATCTAGGGTCCCTTTTATAAATATCGAAAGACGCGCTTGATTAGCATAGACCTCATGCTAGCATAATAGGCCTTTTGTAGGCACTGCGAGGTTTCTAGATGCGACACTAACAGCGTATGAGATGTCAGGTCTTGTACCTACTGATAGATAAGCCAGGTTTGGATGGTTAATGGTTATCCACACCACAGCTTGCCTATAAGGGAAGTTTGTATTGGTATCTTCCGTTCTCGTTTCATTATCTTTAATGATGGGTGACGGGTAAAACGTTCTTGGTCACCGTGCTGACTTGCATTTGGACATTCCATATTTTTCTAGGACTTTCTTTGTGTATGCCTTTTGGCACAAGTTGATGGTGCTGTCCCTTCGCTTCCATTCCGAGAAAGCACGACGCAGATTTTGTTGTAATTTTGAATCTTGATCTAAGTTCGTTCGAAAACTCTTCGCCCATCAAACAAGCCCATCGTCGATGTAGAGAGCTACAATTACTTTTGATCGGTCATTTGTTCGGACGAATAAGCATGGATCCGCCACGCTCTGTTTCAATCCAGATTTTAAATGGAATCCTGCAATTGATGTGTTCCAGCAGCGTGGTGCCTGCTTTAGGCAATACAGACTGCGTTTTAACTTACAGCAGTTTCGTCCCATCTTTATAGCCTCCGGGCTGTTCCATGTAGATTTGCCGCGAAGGCGGTGGTTACATCAAACTGAGTCAATTTTAGGTTTTCGCGAACAGTTACTGCTAGTAGAGATCGCACAGTAACCAAGCAAAAGTAATAGTTTTGGGTACACCTATAACGGCAACAAGTAGGTACTTCATAACGTTTCTAGATGATTATACTCATTTTGTCAAAATATATTTACTAAAATTTAAAGATATGAGGCTTTTTCGAAAATAAATAAATTACACAATTCTAGTAGAGAATAATTTTAATTCTATTTATAATAATATAATTCTAATTCTACAAAATGGACAAGTGCGAGTCGGAATCGCGCACGGAGGGTTCCGTACCATTATCTATACAACATTAGACACAAAGATGGAGTAGAAAAAATCACGTTTGTCGTATGGTAGTCCCCCTTAAATATTTATTTTATTTTAATTTAATTATTTTTACCCTAAAAACACCGCTCCTCTAAAACACTAATAGAATACAGTGAAATAGTTTGTGGTACAGTCTTTTAATTTCCCACAAACTATTTAAACTTAAGTGTTTTAAGGAATCGCGTTTTTACAAATAAGACAATGAGGCCGACCTCATTGTCCTATCAACTTCCTTAAATCTGTCTTAAACAGCATTTAACTAAAATTCTTCATACAAAACTAGATTTAAATGACACAACCTAAGTGACATTTAAGAAGTGGTGCAAGGCGGCCTAAATCTTTAAATTAATAATAGGTAGGTACCGAAAAACTACGCGTAAGTATTAGGGGTTAAAGTATGAAATTGCCGTTTTATTGCAATAGGTTCTTTGAATTGACATAGAATCTTCATGGTTTGAGGTTTTCGAATGAAACTTTTTTCAAATGGTTTCTATGATGTTCTTTTTTTAAAAAATGTGAAACATTTGAATATCGACTTTCAATTGTTTTTGTTATTCAATTTAGACAAGAAAGATGGATACTGCGAAAATTCGAGTGATTATGAGGCACCCATTTTTCGTATTTTTTTATTTTATTGATTTGACGCAAGTGAGTCAATATTGTGGGTAAGGTAACGTTAAACCATGCCGCTAATTCCTGGGTAGTTTGACTAGGGTCAGCTTCCACTATCTCTCTTAATTCATCGTTATTCACCTGTGTGGGCGGTCTTCCTCGTGGCTCGTTCTTTAAGTCGAAATTTCCATCACGAAAGCGTTTAAACCAAAATCGCACGGTGCGTTCATTAGTGGACCCCTCTCCAAACGCAGCATTGATATTGCGGGCTGTTTCTGCCTCGTTAGTTCCGCGTCGGAACTCGTATTCAAAAATCACTCGAATTTTCGCAGTATCCATCTTTCTTGTCTAAATTGAATAACAAAAACAATTGAAAGTCGATATTCAAATATTTCACATTTTTTAAAAAAAGAACATCATAGAAACCATTTGAAAAAAGTTTCATTCGAAAACCTCAAACCATGAAGATTCTATGTCAATTCAAAGAACCTATTGCAATAAAACGGCAATTTCATACTTTAACCCCTATTATTTAATGATCCGCTTGTTTGGAGGTCCAGTGGTCAAAGCGTACAGAGGGTGGTATTTTGGTTGTAAATGAGATCTCGCACAACGGTTAATATATCTCAGTATGTTAAACATAAAAAAACAACGTCAGATTACTATGATTAAATTAGATAAAGCTTACTAGGAAAACACAGGTGACGGCCATGACAGAAGGAGATGTTAGACAGAGACAGAACGATTGACTTATCCAACTTTTCTCAAAAAGCTATGCAAAGGCAACCGCGACATACTGCCTAGTTTGTAGCTCTAGTATATAGTGTACCTAAAGCTTATTTAACATCGCTAACCGTTAGATATCCTACAGTAAAAATACGAGAAACTGAGGTTAAGATGGTTAGCAACAATTTCACAGATTTCTGAGTAAGGAAAGATAGCAGTTATCTCGGGTGAAGAGATAGAAGAAAGAAATAACATAAACATAAGCAGCCTATATGTATACGTCCCACTGTAGGGCACAGGCCTTCTCTCAGCGAGAGAGCATGGGCTTAATGACCACGCGTGCCCACCGTGGATTGGCGATTTCAAGCGCTGAGGTATGTGAATAGCTCAGACACACAGGTTTCCTCACGATGTTTTCCTTCACAATTAGCGAGTGGTATTGCTACTATAACTTCACAAATGTACATATAAGTTAGAGAACAAAGTCATAGGTACATGCCCGCACTGGGAATCGAACCTGTGTCTCTCGCTTCCACTTCTAGGCTACCACCGCTCCAAGAAAGAAAGAAATTATTACTGCTAAAGATACACGCACGACAAGCTCAACACCTACGTTCGACGTTCCCAGCAAATATTTTATTTCCAGACATTTTGCGCGCTGCGTCTTTAATGCTTTTTCTCCTTTTATTTCAATAAAATATAACCAGTAACTCTTCAGCCATAAGAGTTAATTTTGGTTGACTGAATGCGAAGTTGGCCATAAACGTTTTGACATCGATGTAAGATGGCTAGCCTGTCAGATCGCCAGTCAGGCGGGAAACAGCGGCGCGGAAGGCCGTTGGCGCGCGAAAATAAAAAACCGGCCAAGTGCGAGTCGGACTCGCGCACGAAGGGTTCCGTAGTACATTAGGCACAAAGATCGAGAAAAAAACGGCAAAAAATCATGTTTCTTTTATGGGAGCCCCCCTTAAATATTTATTTTATTTTGATTTCATTATTTCTTTCTAAAGTGAACATACAACTAAATATTCTGTAAATATTTCAAGCGTCTACCTGTTGCCGTTATTGCAATCGAGCAATAAATGGCAAAAACTCACGTTTGTTTATGGGAGCCCCCCTTAAATATTTAAATTATTTGTTGTACAGCGGCAACAGAAATACATCATCTGTGAAAATTTCCACTGTCTATCTATGACGGTTCATGAGATACAGCCTGGTGACAGACAGACAGACAGACAGACGGACGGACGGACAGCGGAGTCTTAGTAATAGGGTCCTTTACCCTTTGGGTACGGAACCCTAAAAAGAAAAAAGTTTTGTTTTTAGTTAAAAAAGTTAAAAGTTCCGTTCGGAAAAGTAAATTCTCGGAATGTCATGTATATGTCGGAATCGGAATGAACAAAAGTAAACTTGGACAAAATCGTGTGTTAGTTACTAAGGAAACGTGTCTAATCGCATTTGTTGGTTTTTTATAGAAATAATCTAATTAGTTACCAATTGTCGGATGGACAAATGGATCATATCGTCGCTAGGTAAGTAAATAATACTGTTTCTTTTATTTTATTTTTTTACAAACATGCCAGCGAAGAATGTTTAAAATTAAAACATCCTTATATATATTTTTTGTTGCACTAAGTAGGTTTTTAAAACATCCTTTTGTCATTCGTTACCTCTCCCTTTGTTTGAAACTGTAGACCTACTCAGATGTCACTGACTCTGTCTGTAGTCAGTCTTTATTGTTTGCGGCACAAGTGTGTTTATAAAACATACCAAGGCCGGTACATCCGATTTTACAGGACGTCCCACGACACGGGGGGTTGAAGTTGGAAAAAACAGCCGAGTGCGAGTCGGACTCGCGCACGAAGGGCTCCGTAACATTATCTATACCTACAACATTAGACAAAGATCGAATTTGAGAACAGCGCCGTTCTATAGAAACCAACAAGAAGCGTTTAACATTGAAATTTAACGTTAACCGATGGCCGCTATATGGCGAGCGCTGTCCTTAGACAACGTTTGTTGTATGGGAGCCCCCCTTAAATATTTATTCTGTTTTTAGTATTTGTTGCTATAGCGGCAACAGAAATGCATCATCTGTGAAAATTTCAACTGCCTAGCTATCACGGTTCATGAGATACAGCGTGACAGACAGACTGACGGACAGTGAAGTCTTAGTAATAGGGTCCCGCTTGGCACCTTATTCCTATGTTCTGTGCTTGGCACCCTTCGGGTACGGAACCCTAATAAAAGTACATTCAGAACGTCTTTTTCCTTTTATATAGTATATGCATACCTAATGCAAAGAAAAACAAAAAACGTCTCTGAAAAATATCGCCTTTAAAGTTTAAAACATCACTGTGGGGCAAACTCTACATAGATCACAGCTGATCAAACAAACTTCAGCGTCAGTCACATCATTATGCATAGACGGCTGAACGATTTTTGATTGAATTTGGCACTCATATTACGAGCATAGGCCTCTCCTCTTGCACGCCACTGAGCACGGTCCTCGGCTACTCTCATCCAGCTCTTGCCAGCCGCACTGCGAAGATCATCGCTCCACCGAGTCTGAGGACGTCCTACACTACACCGGCAAGAGCTGGATGAGAGTAGCCGAGGACCGTGCTCAGTGGCGTGCAATAGGAGAGGCCTATGTCCAGCAGTGGACAAGCATAGGCTGATGATGATGATGATGATTACGTGCATTATAATTACCCCCGGTTTCTCAAGCACTAACAATTTTTTTTGTACATGCACTTTGGTGAACTCACAGCTGTTAACAGTGGACGAAAACCCGGGGGTTAGCACGTTATCAGTAGTTCGATAACAGACGGTACAATGACCATTATCGACGTCATAGTGCTAACTGACGGAGGGTAAGACTGGGGTTCTATTTCTGTGTTTTGTTTGTCAATGTTTGTACAATCTACATAAATCCAAATTAAACTAACAAAATTCATATTTACAATAAATATTATCTATATATAAAAGACTAGGGGGTGAACCCCCTGCGCGCTTACGCGCGCCAACCCCCAGCCGCTCCGAGCTTCGCTCTCCGCGGCGCTCGGCCTAGGGCCTCGCTAGACACTTGACGTTGGGATTGTTTGAGTGGGAACATGTATGGTCTCGGCCTTCGGCCTCGGCCTGGACGGAGCTCGGCCTTCGGCCTCGCCTCGGCAGGGTTCCTCGTGCCCGCTTCGCGGAGCTCGGCCTCCGGCCTCGCAAGTTTGTCCCATCTGGCTTTTGCGTTGTTGCTTGTTCGCCGAAAATGTATAGACTCGGCCTTCGGCCTCGGCCTGAACGGAGCTCGGCCTTCGGCCTCGCCGCGGCGGTGTTCCTGCGGCCCGCTTCGCGGAGCTCGGCCTTCGGCCTCGCAAGTTTGTCCGATCTGGCTTTTGCGTTGTTGCTTATTCGCCGAAAATGTATAGTCTCGGCCTTCGGCCTCGGCCTAAACGGAGCTCGGCCTTCGGCCTCGCCGCGGCGAGGTTTCTCATCCCGGCTTTGGCCTCGAAAAATGGTTTTTTTGAAAAATTGTTCATTTTTGTTTAAAATTTTGTACTAAAAGTCGATTTTCAGTACAAATCCTCCATACAAAATTTTCTCATTTTCAATTGTCGATATCTCGGCCGCCATCTTGAAAATCCAAAATGTCCGATTTTTCTCATATACCTGGGTCCTTTGACGACCCGATGCCGTTTAGGGCACGTCTCCAGCATGTGCCCAGTTTGCTGCCGACTTTTTTGCGCAGAGGTCGATTTTTTGGGCGGCCATATTTTCGCCCCTATTTTGAATTTCGAACGTTCAAATTTTTTTTTCAAAATGAGATCACGAACCAAACGCCCGTTTCAAATTTCATCCAAATCGGCCAGTAAACAAAAAAGTTAGCCCATTTGTATGGGAGAAGGCGTTCGAAATTCAAAAATCGGCTTCATAGGATGGCTGTATATCATACATTTCCTACAACTTTCTCATACAAAATTTTCACGTAGCTCTTACCGTTTCCGAGGAAACCTATAGATGATCTGTCAGTCAGTCAGTCAGTCAGTCAGTCAGTGAGTATACCGGATTGTAGCTATATATATTAGTAACTAGGGGGTGAACCCCCTGCGCGCTTACGCGCGCCAACCCCCAGCCGCTCCGAGCTTCGCTCTCCGCGGCGCTCGGCCTAGGGCCTCGCTAGACACTTGACGTTGGGATTGTTTGAGTGGGAACATGTATGGTCTCGGCCTTCGGCCTCGTCCTGGACGGAGCTCGGCCTTTGGCCTCGCCGCGGCGGGGTTCTTCGTGCCCGCTTCGCGGAGCTCGGCCTCCGGCCTCGCAAGTTTGTCCCATCTGGCTTTTGCGTTGTTGCTTGTTCGCCGAAAATGTATAGTCTCGGCCTTCGGCCTCGGCCTGAACGGAGCTCGGCCTTCGGCCTCGCCGCGGCGGGGTTCCCGGGGCCCGCTTCGCGGAGCTCGGCCTTCGGCCTCGCAAGTTTGTCCCATCTGGCTTTTGCGTTGTTGCTTGTTCGCCGGAAAATGTGTGGTCTCGGCCTTCGGCCTCGGCCTGAACGGAGCTCGGCCTTCGGCCTCGCCGCGACGGGGTTTCTCGTCCCCGCTTCGGCCTCGAAAAATTGATTTTTTGAAAAAATTTTAATTTTTGTTTCAAATTTTGTACTAAAAGTCGATTTTCAGTACAAATTCTCCATACAAAATTTTCTCATTTTCAATCGTCGATATCTCGGCCGCCATCTTGAAATGTCAAAATGTCCGATTTTTCTCATATACCTGGGTCCTTTGAGAACCCGATGCCGTTTAGGGCACGTCTCCAGCATGTGCCCAGTTGGCTGCCGACTTTTTTGCGCAGAGGTCGATTTTTCGGGCGGCCATATTCTCGCCCCTATTTTGAATTTCGAACGTTTAAAATTTTTTTTCACAATTAGATCACGAACTAAACGTCCGTTCAAAATTTCATCCAAATCGGCCGGTAAACAAAAGAGTTGGCCCATTCCCCTAAGAGAAGGCGTTCGAAATTCAAAAATCGGCTTCATAGGATGGCTGTAATTCATACATTTCCTACAACTTTGTCATACATCATTTTCCTCTAGCTATTGTCGTTTCGGAGAAAACGTATGGATGAGTCAGTCAGTGAGTATACCGGATTGTAGCTTTATATATATATAACTAGGGGGTGAACCCCCTGCGCGCTTACGCGCGCCAACCCCCAGCCGAGCCGCTCCGAGCTTCGCTCTCCGCGGCGCTCGGCCTAGGGCCTCGCTAGACACTTGGGGTAGGGATTTGATAAGTGGGAACATGTATGGTCTCGGCCTTCGGCCTCGGCCTGAACAGAGCTCGGCCTTCGGCCTCGCCGCGGCGGGGTTCCTGGGGCCCGCTTCGCGGAGCTCGGCCTTCGGCCTCGCAAGTTTGTCCCATCTGGCTTTTGCGTTGTTGCTTGTTCGCCGGAAAATGTATAGTCTCGGCCTTCAGCCTCGGCCTGAACGGAGCTCGGCCTTCGGCCTCGCCGCGGCGGTGTTCCTGGGGCCCGCTTCGCGGGGCTCGGCCTTCGGCCTCGCAAGTTTGTCCCATCTGGCTTTTGCGTTGTTGCTTGTTCGCCGAAAATGTATAGTCTCGGCCTTCGGCCTCGGCCTGAACGGAGCTCGGCCTTCGGCCTCGCCGCGGTGAGGTTCCTCATCCCCGCTTCGGCCTCGAAAAACGGTTTTTTTGAAAAATTTTTCATCTTTGTTTAAAATTTTGTACTAAAAGTCGATTTTCAGTACAAATTCTCCATACAAAATTTTCTAATTTTCAATCGTCGATATCTCGGCCGCCATCTTGAAAATCCAAAATGTCCGATTTTTCTCATATACCTGGGTCCTTCGACGACCCGATGCCGTTTAGGGCACGTCTCCAGCATGTGCCCAGTTGGCTGCCGACTTTTTTGCGCAGAGGTCGATTTTTTGGGCGGCTATATTCTCGCCCCTATTTTGAATTTCGAACGTTCAAATTTTTTTTTCACAATTAGATCACGTAACAAACATTTGTTTCAAATTTCATCCAAATCGGCCGGTAAACAAAAAAGTTAGCCCATTTGTATGGGAGAAGGCGTTCGAAATTCAAAAATCGGCTTCATAGGATGGCTGTATATCATACATTCCCTACAACTTTCTCATACAAAATTTTCACGTAGCTCTTACCGTTTCCGAGGAAACCTATAGATGATCTGTCAGTCAGTCAGTCAGTCAGTGAGTATACCGGATTGTAGCTATATATATTAGTAAAACTAGGGGGTGAACCCCCTGCGCGCTTACGCGCGCCAACCCCCAGCCGCTCCGAGCTTCGCTCTCCGCGGCGCTCGGCCTAGGGCCTCGCTAGACACTTGACGTTGGCATTGTTTGAGTGGGAACATGTATGGTCTCGGCCTTCGGCCTCGGCCTGAACGGAGCTCGGCCTTCGGCCTCGCCGCGGCGGTGTTCCTGGGGCCCGCTTCGCGGAGCTCGGCCTTCGGCCTCGCAAGTTTCTCCCATCTGGCTTTTGCGTTGTTTATTGTTCGCCGAAAATGTATAGTCTCGGCCTTCGGCCTCGGCCTGAACGGAGCTCGGCCTTCGGCCTCGCCGCGGCGGGGTTCCTGGGGCCCGCTTCGCGGAGCTCGGCCTTCGGCCTCGCAAGTTTGTCCCATCTGGCTTTTGCGTTGTTCCTTGTTCGCCGGAAAATGTATGGTCTCGGCCTTCGGCCTCGGCCTGAACGGAGCTCGGCCTTCGGCCTCGCCGCGGCGGGGTTTTTCGTGCCCGCTTCGGCCTCGAAAAATAGATTTTTTGAAAAATTGTTAATTTTTGTTTCAAATTTTGTACTAAAAGTCGATTTTCAGTACAAATTCTCCATACAAATTTTTTTCATTTTCAATCGTCGATATCTCGGCCGCCATCTTGAAATTCCAAAATGTCCGATTTTTCTCATATACCTGGGTTCTTTGACAACCCGATGCCGTTTAGAGCACGTCTCCAGCATGTGCCCAGTTGGCTGCCGACTTTTTTGCGCAGAGGTCGATTTTTTGGGCGGCCATATTCTCGCCCCTATTTTGAATTTCGAACGACCGATAGGGGAACCGAAAATGGCGTGCCGAAAAAAAGGCCGCTTTAAAATTTGATCGAAATCGGCCGGTAAACAAAAGAGTTGGCCCATTCCCCTAAGAGAAGGCGTTCGAAATTCAAAAATCGGCTTCATAGGATGGCTGTAATTCATACATTTCCTACAACTTTGTCATACATCATTTTCCTCTAGCTATTGTCGTTTCGGAGAAAACGTATGGATGAGTCAGTCAGTGAGTATACCGCATTGTAGCTTTATATATATATAACTAGGGGGTGAACCCCCTGCGCGCTTACGCGCGCCAACCCCCAGCCGCTCCGAGCTTCGCTCTCCGCGGCGCTCGGCCTAGGGCCTCGCTAGACACTTGACGTTGGGATTGTTTGAGTGGGAACATGTATGGTCTCGGCCTTCGGCCTCGGCCTGGACGGAGCTCGGCCTTCGGCCTCGCCGCGGCGGGGTTTCTCGTGCCCGCTTCGCGGAGCTCGGCCTTCGGCCTCGCAAGTTTGTCCTAACTGGCTCTTGCGTTGTTGCTTGTTCGCCGAAAATGTATAGTCTCGGCCTTCGGCCTCGGCCTGAACGGAGCTCGGCCTTCGGCCTCGCCGCGGCGGGGTTCCCGGGGCCCGCTTCGCGGAGCTCGGCCTTCGGCCTCGCAAGTTTGTCCCATCTGGCTTTTGCGTTGTTGCTTGTTCGCCGGAAAATGTGTGGTCTCGGCCTTCGGCCTCGGCCTGAACGGAGCTCGGCCTTCGGCCTCGCCGCGACGGGGTTTCTCGTCCCCGCTTCGGCCTCGAAAAATTGATTTTTTGAAAAAATTTTAATTTTTGTTTCAAATTTTGTACTAAAAGTCGATTTTCAGTACAAATTCTCCATACAAAATTTTCTCATTTTCAATCGTCGATATCTCGGCCGCCATCTTGAAATGTCAAAATGTCCGATTTTTCTCATATACCTGGGTCCTTTAAGAACCCGATGCCGTTTAGGGCACGTCTCCAGCATGTGCCCAGTTGGCTGCCGACTTTTTTGCGCAGAGGTCGATTTTTCGGGCGGCCATATTCTCGCCCCTATTTTGAATTTCGAACGTTCAAAATTTTTTTTCACAATTAGATCACAAAACAAATGCCCGTTTCAAATTTCATCCAAATCGGCCGGTAAACAAAAAAGTTAGCCCATTTGTATAGGAGAACGCGTTCGAAATTCAAAAATCGGCTTCATAGGATGGCTGTAATTCATACATTTCCTACAACTTTGTCATACATCATTTTCCTCTAGCTATTGTCATTTCGGAGAAAACGTATGGATGAGTCAGTCAGTGAGTATACCGCATTGTAGCTTTATATATTATATATATATAACTAGGGGGTGAACCCCCTGCGCGCTTCGCGCGCCAACCCCCAGCCGCTCCGAGCTTCGCTCTCCGCGGCGCTCGGCCTAGGGCCTCGCTAGACACTTGGGTAGGGATTTGATAAGTGGGAACATGTATGGTCTCGGCCTTCGGCCTCGGCCTGAACGGAGCTCGGCCTTCGGCCTCGCCGCGGCGGGGTTCCTGGGGCCCGCTTCGCGGAGCTCGGCCTTCGGCCTCGCAAGTTTGTCCCATCTGGCTTTTGCGTTGTCGCTTGTTCGCCGGAAAATGTATAGTCTCGGCCTTCGGCCTCGGCCTGAACGGAGCTCGGCCTTCGGCCTCGCCGCGGCGGGGTTCCTGGTGCCCGCTTCGCGGAGCTCGGCCTTCGGCCTCGCAAGTTTGTCCCATCTGGCTTCTGTGTTATTGCTTATTCGCCGGAAAATGTATAGTCTCGGCCTTCGGCCTCGGCCTGAACGGAGCTCGGCCTTCGGCCTCGCCGCGGTGAGGTTCCTCATCCCCGCTTCGGCCTCGAAAAATGGTTTTTTTGAAAAATTTTTCATCTTTGTTTAAAATTTTTTACTAAAAGTCGATTTTCAGTACAAATTCTCCATACAAAATTTTCTAATTTTCAATCGTCGATATCTCCGCCGCCATCTTGAAAATCCAAAATGTCCGATTTTTCTCATATACCTGGGTCTTTTGACGACCCGATGCCGTTTAGGGCACGTCTCCAGCATGTGCCCAGTTGGCTGCCGACTTTTTTGCGCAGAGGTCGATTTTTCGGGCGGCCATATTCTCGCCCCTATTTTGAATTTCGAACGTTCAAATTTTTTTTTCACAATTAGATCACGAAACAAATGCCCGTTTCAAATTTCATCCAAATCGGTCGGTAAACAAAAAAGTTAGCCCATTTGTATAGGAGAACGCGTTCGAAATTCAAAAATCGGCTTCATAGGATGGCTGTAATTCATACATTTCCTACAACTTTGTCATACATCATTTTCCTCTAGCTATTGTCATTTCCGAGAAAACGTATGGATGAGTCAGTCAGTGAGTATACCGGATTGTAGCTTTATATATATATATATATATATATATAATAATGGAGCCGGTCATTGACCTCTACCTGTGGCCTGTACAAGCGGAGGGCCTCTATGAAGAAATCGATTTTCAGTACAAAATTTCAATACAAAATTGGCTCTTATCAATCGTCTATAACTCGGCCGTTAACACGAAATTTCAGAATGTTAGGTTTTTCTCATGGACCTGAACATCTCAGTAACAAGATGCCAAACACAGTTCAGCAATTTTTTTGGCCTTTGGCCTCCACCGATGGTACTAAAAAAGGGCGGATTTCTATGGAAAAGTCGATTTTCAGCACAATATTTTCTAATAAAGTGTCTAATTTTCAAACTTTAATGAGTCGGTGGCCAACTCGAACGGTCGAGTGTCTCGGCAGCGTGCCCCCGCCTCCAGCTAAGCAATGGTTTCGGCCTTTGGCCTCCACCGATGGTACTAAAAAAGGGCGGTTTTCTATGGAAAAGTCGATTTTCAGTAAAATATTTTCTAATAAAGTGTCTAATTTTCAAACTTTAATGAGTCGGTGGCCAACTCGAACGGTCGAGTGTCTCGGCAGCGTGCCCCCGCCTCCAGCTAAGCAATGGTTTCGGCCTTTGGCCTCCACCGATGGTACTAAAAAAGGGCGGATTTCTATGGAAAAGTCGATTTTCAGCACAATATTTTCTAATAAAGTGTCTAATTTTCAAACTTTAATGAGTCGGTGGCCAACTCGAACGGTCGAGTGTCTCGGCAGCGTGCCCCCGCCTCCAGCTAAGCAACGGTTTCGGCATTCGGCCTCCACCGATGGTACTAAAAAAGGCGGATTTCTATGGAAAAGTCGATTTTCAGCACAAATTCTCCATACAAATTTTTTTCATTTTCAATCGTCGATATCTCAGCCGCCATCTTGAAAATCCAAAATGTCCGATTTTTCTCATATACCTGGGTTCTTTGACGACCCGATGCCGTTTAGAGCACGTCTCCAGCATGCGCCCAGTTGGCTGCCGACTTTTTTGCGCAGAGGTCGATTTTTCGGGCGGCCATATTCTCGCCCCTATTTTGAATTTCGAACGACCGATAGGGGAACCGAAAATGGCGTGCCGAAAAAAAGTCCGCTTTAAAATTTGATCGAAATCGGCCGGTAAACAAAAGAGTTGGCCCATTCCCCTAAGAGAAGGCGTTCGAAATTCAAAAATCGGCTTCATAGGATGGCTGTAATTCATACATTTCCTACAACTTTGTCATACATCATTTTCCTCTAGCTATTGTCATTTCGGAGAAAACGTATGGATGAATCAGTGAGTGAGTATACCGCATTGTAGCTTTATATATATATAACTAGGGGGTGAACCCCCTGCGCGCTTACGCGCGCCAACCCCCAGCCGCTCCGAGCTTCGCTCTCCGCGGCGCTCGGCCTAGGGCCTCGCTAGACACTTGGGGTAGGGATTTGATAAGTGGGAACATGTATGGTCTCGGCCTTCGGCCTCGGCCTGGACGGAGCTCGGCCTTCGGCCTCGCCGCGGCGGGGTTCCTTGTGCCCGCTTTGCGGAGCTCGGCCTTCGGCCTCGCAAGTTTGTCCCAACTGGCTCTTGCGTTGTTGCTTGTTCGCCGAAAATGTATAGTCTCGGCCTTCGGCCTCGGCCTGAACGGAGCTCGGCCTTCGGCCTCGCCGCGGCGGGGTTCCTGGTGCCCGCTTCGCGGAGCTCGGCCTTCGGCCTCGCAAGTTTGTCCCATCTGGCTTTTGCGTTGTTCCTTGTTCGCCGGAAAATGTATGGTCTCGGCCTTCGGCCTCGGCCTGAACGGAGCTCGGCCTTCGGCCTCGCCGCGGTGAGGTTCGTCATCCCCGCTTCGGCCTCGAAAAATGTTTTTTTTGAAAAATTTTTCATCTTTGTTTCAAATTTTGTACTAAAAGTCGATTTTCAGTACAAATTCTCCATACAAAATTTTCAAATTTTCAATCGTCGATATCTCGGCCGCCATCTTGAAATTCCAAAATGTCCGATTTTTCTCATATACCTGGGTCCTTTGACGACCCGATGCCGTTTAGGGCACGTCTCCAGCATGTGCCCAGTTGGCTGCCGACTTTTTTGCGCAGAGGTCGATTTTTCGGGCGGCCATATTCTCGCCCCTATTTTGAATTTCGAACGTTCAAATTTTTTTTTCACAATTAGATCACGAAACAAATGTCCGTTTCAAATTTCATCCAAATCGGCCGGTAAACAAAAAAGTTAGCCCATTTGTATAGGAGAAGGCGTTCGAAATTCAAAAATCGGCTTCATAGGATGGCTGTATATCATACATTTCCTACAACTTTCTCATACAAAATTTTCACGTAGCTCTTACCGTTTCCGAGGAAATCTATAGATGATCAGTCAGTCAGTCAGTGAGTATACCGGATTGTAGCTATATATATTAGTAATAATGGAGCCGGTCATTGACCTCTACCTGTGGCCTGTACAAGCGGAGGGCCTCTATGAAGAAATCGATTTTCAGTACAAAATTTCAATACAAAATTGGCTCTTATCAATCGTCTATAACTCGGCCGTTAACACGAAATTTCAGAATGTTAGGTTTTTCTCATGGACCTGAACATCTCAGTAACAAGATGCCAAACACAGTTCAGCAATTTTTTTGGCCTTTGGCCTCCACCGATGGTACTAAAAAAGGGCGGATTTCTATGGAAAAGTCGATTTTCAGCACAATATTTTCTAATAAAGTGTCTAATTTTCAAACTTTAATGAGTCGGTGGCCAACTCGAACGGTCGAGTGTCTCGGCAGCGTGCCCCCGCCTCCAGCTAAGCAATGGTTTCGGCCTTTGGCCTCCACCGATGGTACTAAAAAAGGGCGGTTTTCTATGGAAAAGTCGATTTTCAGTAAAATATTTTCTAATAAAGTGTCTAATTTTCAAACTTTAATGAGTCGGTGGCCAACTCGAACGGTCGAGTGTCTCGGCAGCGTGCCCCCGCCTCCAGCTAAGCAATGGTTTCGGCCTTTGGCCTCCACCGATGGTACTAAAAAAGGGCGGATTTCTATGGAAAAGTCGATTTTCAGCACAATATTTTCTAATAAAGTGTCTAATTTTCAAACTTTAATGAGTCGGTGGCCAACTCGAACGGTCGAGTGTCTCGGCAGCGTGCCCCCGCCTCCAGCTAAGCAACGGTTTCGGCATTCGGCCTCCACCGATGGTACTAAAAAAGGCGGATTTCTATGGAAAAGTCGATTTTCAGCACAAATTCTCCATACAAATTTTTTTCATTTTCAATCGTCGATATCTCAGCCGCCATCTTGAAAATCCAAAATGTCCGATTTTTCTCATATACCTGGGTTCTTTGACGACCCGATGCCGTTTAGAGCACGTCTCCAGCATGCGCCCAGTTGGCTGCCGACTTTTTTGCGCAGAGGTCGATTTTTCGGGCGGCCATATTCTCGCCCCTATTTTGAATTTCGAACGACCGATAGGGGAACCGAAAATGGCGTGCCGAAAAAAAGTCCGCTTTAAAATTTGATCGAAATCGGCCGGTAAACAAAAGAGTTGGCCCATTCCCCTAAGAGAAGGCGTTCGAAATTCAAAAATCGGCTTCATAGGATGGCTGTAATTCATACATTTCCTACAACTTTTTCATACATCATTTTCCTCTAGCTATTGTCATTTCGGAGAAAACGTATGGATGAATCAGTGAGTGAGTATACCGCATTGTAGCTTTATATATATATAACTAGGGGGTGAACCCCCTGCGCGCTTACGCGCGCCAACCCCCAGCCGCTCCGAGCTTCGCTCTCCGCGGCGCTCGGCCTAGGGCCTCGCTAGACACTTGACGTTGGGATTGTTTGAGTGGGAACATGTATGGTCTCGGCCTTCGGCCTCGGCCTGGACGGAGCTCGGCCTTCGGCCTCGCCGCGGCGGGGTTTCTCGTGCCCGCTTCGCGGAGCTCGGCCTTCGGCCTCGCAAGTTTGTCCTAACTGGCTCTTGCGTTGTTGCTTGTTCGCCGAAAATGTATAGTCTCGGCCTTCGGCCTCGGCCTGAACGGAGCTCGGCCTTCGGCCTCGCCGCGGCGGGGTTCCCGGGGCCCGCTTCGCGGAGCTCGGCCTTCGGCCTCGCAAGTTTGTCCCATCTGGCTTTTGCGTTGTTGCTTGTTCGCCGGAAAATGTGTGGTCTCGGCCTTCGGCCTCGGCCTGAACGGAGCTCGGCCTTCGGCCTCGCCGCGACGGGGTTTCTCGTCCCCGCTTCGGCCTCGAAAAATTGATTTTTTGAAAAAATTTTAATTTTTGTTTCAAATTTTGTACTAAAAGTCGATTTTCAGTACAAATTCTCCATACAAAATTTTCTCATTTTCAATCGTCGATATCTCGGCCGCCATCTTGAAATGTCAAAATGTCCGATTTTTCTCATATACCTGGGTCCTTTAAGAACCCGATGCCGTTTAGGGCACGTCTCCAGCATGTGCCCAGTTGGCTGCCGACTTTTTTGCGCAGAGGTCGATTTTTCGGGCGGCCATATTCTCGCCCCTATTTTGAATTTCGAACGTTCAAAATTTTTTTTCACAATTAGATCACAAAACAAATGCCCGTTTCAAATTTCATCCAAATCGGCCGGTAAACAAAAAAGTTAGCCCATTTGTATAGGAGAACGCGTTCGAAATTCAAAAATCGGCTTCATAGGATGGCTGTAATTCATACATTTCCTACAACTTTGTCATACATCATTTTCCTCTAGCTATTGTCATTTCGGAGAAAACGTATGGATGAGTCAGTCAGTGAGTATACCGCATTGTAGCTTTATATATTATATATATATAACTAGGGGGTGAACCCCCTGCGCGCTTCGCGCGCCAACCCCCAGCCGCTCCGAGCTTCGCTCTCCGCGGCGCTCGGCCTAGGGCCTCGCTAGACACTTGGGTAGGGATTTGATAAGTGGGAACATGTATGGTCTCGGCCTTCGGCCTCGGCCTGAACGGAGCTCGGCCTTCGGCCTCGCCGCGGCGGGGTTCCTGGGGCCCGCTTCGCGGAGCTCGGCCTTCGGCCTCGCAAGTTTGTCCCATCTGGCTTTTGCGTTGTCGCTTGTTCGCCGGAAAATGTATAGTCTCGGCCTTCGGCCTCGGCCTGAACGGAGCTCGGCCTTCGGCCTCGCCGCGGCGGGGTTCCTGGTGCCCGCTTCGCGGAGCTCGGCCTTCGGCCTCGCAAGTTTGTCCCATCTGGCTTCTGTGTTATTGCTTATTCGCCGGAAAATGTATAGTCTCGGCCTTCGGCCTCGGCCTGAACGGAGCTCGGCCTTCGGCCTCGCCGCGGTGAGGTTCCTCATCCCCGCTTCGGCCTCGAAAAATGGTTTTTTTGAAAAATTTTTCATCTTTGTTTAAAATTTTTTACTAAAAGTCGATTTTCAGTACAAATTCTCCATACAAAATTTTCTAATTTTCAATCGTCGATATCTCCGCCGCCATCTTGAAAATCCAAAATGTCCGATTTTTCTCATATACCTGGGTCTTTTGACGACCCGATGCCGTTTAGGGCACGTCTCCAGCATGTGCCCAGTTGGCTGCCGACTTTTTTGCGCAGAGGTCGATTTTTCGGGCGGCCATATTCTCGCCCCTATTTTGAATTTCGAACGTTCAAATTTTTTTTTCACAATTAGATCACGAAACAAATGCCCGTTTCAAATTTCATCCAAATCGGTCGGTAAACAAAAAAGTTAGCCCATTTGTATAGGAGAACGCGTTCGAAATTCAAAAATCGGCTTCATAGGATGGCTGTAATTCATACATTTCCTACAACTTTGTCATACATCATTTTCCTCTAGCTATTGTCATTTCCGAGAAAACGTATGGATGAGTCAGTCAGTGAGTATACCGGATTGTAGCTTTATATATATATATATATATATATATAATAATGGAGCCGGTCATTGACCTCTACCTGTGGCCTGTACAAGCGGAGGGCCTCTATGAAGAAATCGATTTTCAGTACAAAATTTCAATACAAAATTGGCTCTTATCAATCGTCTATAACTCGGCCGTTAACACGAAATTTCAGAATGTTAGGTTTTTCTCATGGACCTGAACATCTCAGTAACAAGATGCCAAACACAGTTCAGCAATTTTTTTGGCCTTTGGCCTCCACCGATGGTACTAAAAAAGGGCGGATTTCTATGGAAAAGTCGATTTTCAGCACAATATTTTCTAATAAAGTGTCTAATTTTCAAACTTTAATGAGTCGGTGGCCAACTCGAACGGTCGAGTGTCTCGGCAGCGTGCCCCCGCCTCCAGCTAAGCAATGGTTTCGGCCTTTGGCCTCCACCGATGGTACTAAAAAAGGGCGGTTTTCTATGGAAAAGTCGATTTTCAGTAAAATATTTTCTAATAAAGTGTCTAATTTTCAAACTTTAATGAGTCGGTGGCCAACTCGAACGGTCGAGTGTCTCGGCAGCGTGCCCCCGCCTCCAGCTAAGCAATGGTTTCGGCCTTTGGCCTCCACCGATGGTACTAAAAAAGGGCGGATTTCTATGGAAAAGTCGATTTTCAGCACAATATTTTCTAATAAAGTGTCTAATTTTCAAACTTTAATGAGTCGGTGGCCAACTCGAACGGTCGAGTGTCTCGGCAGCGTGCCCCCGCCTCCAGCTAAGCAACGGTTTCGGCATTCGGCCTCCACCGATGGTACTAAAAAAGGCGGATTTCTATGGAAAAGTCGATTTTCAGCACAAATTCTCCATACAAATTTTTTTCATTTTCAATCGTCGATATCTCAGCCGCCATCTTGAAAATCCAAAATGTCCGATTTTTCTCATATACCTGGGTTCTTTGACGACCCGATGCCGTTTAGAGCACGTCTCCAGCATGCGCCCAGTTGGCTGCCGACTTTTTTGCGCAGAGGTCGATTTTTCGGGCGGCCATATTCTCGCCCCTATTTTGAATTTCGAACGACCGATAGGGGAACCGAAAATGGCGTGCCGAAAAAAAGTCCGCTTTAAAATTTGATCGAAATCGGCCGGTAAACAAAAGAGTTGGCCCATTCCCCTAAGAGAAGGCGTTCGAAATTCAAAAATCGGCTTCATAGGATGGCTGTAATTCATACATTTCCTACAACTTTGTCATACATCATTTTCCTCTAGCTATTGTCATTTCGGAGAAAACGTATGGATGAATCAGTGAGTGAGTATACCGCATTGTAGCTTTATATATATATAACTAGGGGGTGAACCCCCTGCGCGCTTACGCGCGCCAACCCCCAGCCGCTCCGAGCTTCGCTCTCCGCGGCGCTCGGCCTAGGGCCTCGCTAGACACTTGGGGTAGGGATTTGATAAGTGGGAACATGTATGGTCTCGGCCTTCGGCCTCGGCCTGGACGGAGCTCGGCCTTCGGCCTCGCCGCGGCGGGGTTCCTTGTGCCCGCTTTGCGGAGCTCGGCCTTCGGCCTCGCAAGTTTGTCCCAACTGGCTCTTGCGTTGTTGCTTGTTCGCCGAAAATGTATAGTCTCGGCCTTCGGCCTCGGCCTGAACGGAGCTCGGCCTTCGGCCTCGCCGCGGCGGGGTTCCTGGTGCCCGCTTCGCGGAGCTCGGCCTTCGGCCTCGCAAGTTTGTCCCATCTGGCTTTTGCGTTGTTCCTTGTTCGCCGGAAAATGTATGGTCTCGGCCTTCGGCCTCGGCCTGAACGGAGCTCGGCCTTCGGCCTCGCCGCGGTGAGGTTCGTCATCCCCGCTTCGGCCTCGAAAAATGTTTTTTTTGAAAAATTTTTCATCTTTGTTTCAAATTTTGTACTAAAAGTCGATTTTCAGTACAAATTCTCCATACAAAATTTTCAAATTTTCAATCGTCGATATCTCGGCCGCCATCTTGAAATTCCAAAATGTCCGATTTTTCTCATATACCTGGGTCCTTTGACGACCCGATGCCGTTTAGGGCACGTCTCCAGCATGTGCCCAGTTGGCTGCCGACTTTTTTGCGCAGAGGTCGATTTTTCGGGCGGCCATATTCTCGCCCCTATTTTGAATTTCGAACGTTCAAATTTTTTTTTCACAATTAGATCACGAAACAAATGTCCGTTTCAAATTTCATCCAAATCGGCCGGTAAACAAAAAAGTTAGCCCATTTGTATAGGAGAAGGCGTTCGAAATTCAAAAATCGGCTTCATAGGATGGCTGTATATCATACATTTCCTACAACTTTCTCATACAAAATTTTCACGTAGCTCTTACCGTTTCCGAGGAAATCTATAGATGATCAGTCAGTCAGTCAGTGAGTATACCGGATTGTAGCTATATATATTAGTAATATAACTAGGGGGTGAACCCCCTGCGCGCTTACGCGCGCCAACCCCCAGCCGCTCCGAGCTTCGCTCTCCGCGGCGCTCGGCCTAGGGCCTCGCTAGACACTTGACGTTGGGATTGTTTGAGTGGGAACATGTATGGTCTCGGCCTGCGGCCTCGTCCTGGACGGAGCTCGGCCTTCGGCCTCGCCGCGGCGGGGTTCTTCGTGCCCGCTTCGCGGAGCTCGGCCTCCGGCCTCGCAAGTTTGTCCCATCTGGCTTTTGCGTTGTTGCTTGTTCGCCGAAAATGTATAGTCTCGGCCTTCGGCCTCGGCCTGAACGGAGCTCGGCCTTCGGCCTCGCCGCGGCGGGGTTCCCGGGGCCCGCTTCGCGGAGCTCGGCCTTCGGCCTCGCAAGTTTGTCCCATCTGGCTTTTGCGTTGTTGCTTGTTCGCCGGAAAATGTGTGGTCTCGGCCTTCGGCCTCGGCCTGAACGGAGCTCGGCCTTCGGCCTCGCCGCGACGGGGTTTCTCGTCCCCGCTTCGGCCTCGAAAAATTGATTTTTTGAAAAAATTTTAATTTTTGTTTCAAATTTTGTACTAAAAGTCGATTTTCAGTACAAATTCTCCATACAAAATTTTCTCATTTTCAATCGTCGATATCTCGGCCGCCATCTTGAAATGTCAAAATGTCCGATTTTTCTCATATACCTGGGTCCTTTAAGAACCCGATGCCGTTTAGGGCACGTCTCCAGCATGTGCCCAGTTGGCTGCCGACTTTTTTGCGCAGAGGTCGATTTTTCGGGCGGCCATATTCTCGCCCCTATTTTGAATTTCGAACGTTGAAAATTTTTTTTCACAATTAGATCACAAAACAAATGCCCGTTTCAAATTTCATCCAAATCGGCCGGTAAACAAAAAAGTTAGCCCATTTGTATAGGAGAACGAGTTCGAAATTCAAAAATCGGCTTCATAGGATGGCTGTAATTCATACATTTCCTACAACTTTTTCATACATCATTTTCCTCTAGCTATTGTCGTTTCGGAGAAAACGTATGGATGAGTCAGTCAGTGAGTATACCGGATTGTAGCTTTATATATATATAACTAGGGGGTGAACCCCCTGCGCGCTTCGCGCGCCAACCCCCAGCCGCTCCGAGCTTCGCTCTCCGCGGCGCTCGGCCTAGGGCCTCGCTAGACACTTGACGTTGGGATTGTTTGAGTGGGAACATGTATGGTCTCGGCCTTCGGCCTCGGCCTGGACGGAGCTCGGCCTTCGGCCTCGCTGCGGCGGGGTTCCTCGTGCCCGCTTCGCGGAGCTCGGCCTCCGGCCTCGCAAGTTTGTCCCATCTGGCTTTTGCGTTGTTGCTTGTTCGCCGGAAAATGTATAGTCTCGGCCTTCGGCCTCGGCCTGAACGGAGCTCGGCCTTCGGCCTCGCCGTGGCGGGGTTCCTTATGCCCGTTTCGGCCTCGAAAAATTGTCCCATCTGACTTTTGCTTGAAATTTTGTACTAAAAGTCGATTTTCAGTACAAATCTCCATACAAAATTTTCTCATTTTCAATCGTCGATATCTCGGCCGCCATCTTGAAAATCCAAAATGTCCGATTTTTCTCATATACCTGGGTCCTTTGACAACCCGATGCCGTTTAGGGCACGTCTCTAGCATATGCCCAGTTGGCTGCCGACTTTTTTGCGCAGAGGTCGATTTTTCGGGCGGCCATATTCTCGCCCCTATTTTGAATTTCGAACGTTCAAAATTTTTTTTCACAATTAGATCACGAAACAAATGCCCGTTTCAAATTTCATCCAAATCGGCCGGTAAACAAAAAAGTTAGCCCATTTGTATAGGAGAACGCGTTCGAAATTCAAAAATCGGCTTCATAGGATGGCTGTAATTCATACATTTCCTACAACTTTGTCATACATCATTTTCCTCTAAAAGTTGTCATTTCGGAGAAAACGTATGGATGAGTCAGTCAGTGAGTATACCGGATTGTAGCTTTATATATATATAACTAGGGGGTGAACCCCCTGCGCGCTTCGCGCGCCAACCCCCACCCGCTCCGAGCTTCGCTCTCCGCGGCGCTCGGCCTAGGGCCTCGCTAGACACTTGACGTTGGGATTGTTTGAGTGGGAACATGTATGGTCTCGGCCTTCGGCCTCGGCCTGGACGGAGCTCGGCCTTCGGCCTCGCCGCGGCGGGGTTCCTCGTGCCCGCTTCGCGGAGCTCGGCCTCCGGCCTCGCAAGTTTGTCCCATCTGGCTTTTGCGTTGTTGCTTGTTCGCCGAAAATGTATAGTCTCGGCCTTCGGCCTCGGCCTGAACGGAGCTCGGCCTTCGGCCTCGCCGCGGCGGGGTTCCTGGGGCCCGCTTCGCGGAGCTCGGCCTTCGGCCTCGCAAGTTTGTCCCATCTGGCTTTTGCGTTGTTCCTTGTTCGCCGGAAAATGTATGGTCTCGGCCTTCGGCCTCGGCCTGAACGGAGCTCGGCCTTCGGCCTCGCCGCGGTGAGGTTCCTCATCCCCGCTTCGGCCTCGAAAATTGGTTTTTTTGAAAAATTTTCATCTTTGTTTAAAATTTTGTACTAAAAGTCGATTTTCAGTACAAATTTTCCATACAAAATTTTCTCATTTTCAATCGTCGATATCTCGGCCGCCATCTTGAAATGTCAAAATGTCCGATTTTTCTCATATACCTGGGTCCTTTGACAACCCGATGCCGTTTAGGGCACGTCTCCAGCATGTGCCCAGTTGGCTGCCGACTTTTTTGCGCAGAGGTCGATTTTTCGGGCGGCCATATTCTCGCCCCTATTTTGAATTTCGAACGTTCAAAATTTTTTTTCACAATTAGATCACGAAACAAACAACTATTCCAAATTTCATCCAAATCGGCCGGTAAACAAAAGAGTTGGCCCATTCCCCTAAGAGAAGGCGTTCGAAATTCAAAAATCGGCTTCATAGGATGGCTGTAATTCATACATTTCCTACAACTTTTTCATACATCATTTTCCTCTAGCTATTGTCGTTTCGGAGAAAACGTATGGATGAGTCAGTCAGTGAGTATACCGGATTGTAGCTTTATATATATATAATATAATATAATGGAGCCGGTCATTGACCTCTACCTGTGGCCTGTACAAGCGGAGGGCCTCTATGAAGAAATCGATTTTCAGTACAAAATTTCAATACAAAATTGGCTCTTATCAATCGTCTATAACTCGGCCGTTAACACGAAATTTCAGAATGTTAGATTTTTCTCATGGACCTGAACATCTCAGTAACACGATGCCACACACAGCTCAGCAATTTTTTTGGCCTTTGGCCTCCACCGATGGTACTAAAAAAGGGCGGTTTTCTATGGAAAAGTCGATTTTCAGTAAAATATTTTCTAATAAAGTGTCTAATTTTCAAACTTGAATGAGTCGGTGGCCGACTCGAACGGTCGAGTGTCTCGGCAGCGTGCCCCCGCCTCCAGCTAAGCAACGGTTTCGGCCTTTGGCCTCCACCGATGGTACTAAAAAAGGGCGGTTTTCTATGGAAAAGTCGATTTTCAGTAAAATATTTTCTAATAAAGTGTCTAATTTTCAAACTTTAATGAGTCGGTGGCCAACTCGAACGGTCGAGTGTCTCGGCAGCGTGCCCCCGCCTCCAGCTAAGCAACGGTTTCGGCCTTTGGCCTCCACCGATGGTACTAAAAAAGGGCGGTTTTCTATGGAAAAGTCGATTTTCAGTAAAATATTTTCTAATAAAGTGTCTAATTTTCAAACTTGAATGAGTCGGTGGCCGACTCGAACGGTCGAGTGTCTCGGCAGCGTGCCCCCGCCTCCAGCTAAGCAACGGTTTCGGCCTTTGGCCTCCACCGATGGTACTAAAAAAGGGCGGTTTTCTATGGAAAAGTCGATTTTCAGTAAAATATTTTCTAATAAAGTGTCTAATTTTCAAACTTTAATGAGTCGGTGGCCAACTCGAACGGTCGAGTGTCTCGGCAGCGTGCCTCCGCCTCCAGCTAAGTAACGGTTTCGGCCTTCGGCCTCCACCGATGGTACTAAAAGAGGCGGATTTCTATGGAAAAGTCGATTTTCAGTACAATTTTTTCTAATAAAGTGTCTAATTTTCAAACTTTAATGAGTCGGTGGCCAACTCGAACGGTCGAGTGTCTCGGCAGCGTGCCCCCGCCTCCAGCTAAGCAACGGTTTCGGCCTTTGGCCTCCACCGATGGTACTAAAAAAGGGCGGTTTTCTATGGAAAAGTCGATTTTCAGTAAAATATTTTCTAATAAAGTGTCTCATTTTCAAACTTTAATGAGTCGGTGGCCAACTCGAACGGTCGAGTGTCTCGACAGCGTGCCCCCGCCTCCAGCTAAGCAACGGTTTCGGCCTTCGGCCTCCACCGATGGTACTAAAAGAGGCGGATTTCTATGGAAAAGTCGATTTTCAGTACAAATTCTCCATACAAATTTTTTTCATTTTCAATCGTCGATATCTCGGCCGCCATCTTGAAAATCCAAAATGTCCGATTTTTCTCATATACCTGGGTTCTTTGACGACCCGATGCCGTTTAGAGCACGTCTCCAGCATGCGCCCAGTTGGCTGCCGACTTTTTTGCGCAGAGGTCGATTTTTTGGGCGGCCATATTCTCGCCCCTATTTTGAATTTCGAACGACCGATAGGGGAACCGAAAATGGCGTGCCGAAAAAAAGGCCGCTTTAAAATTTGATCGAAATCGGCCGGTAAACAAAAGAGTTGGCCCATTCCCCTAAGAGAAGGCGTTCGAAATTCAAAAATCGGCTTCATAGGATGGCTGTAATTCATACATTTCCTACAACTTTTTCATACATCATTTTCCTCTAGCTATTGTCATTTCGGAGAAAACGTATGGATGAATCAGTGAGTGAGTATACCGCATTGTAGCTTTATATATATATAATAATTGTCTCTAGACTGCTGCCGTTGGGGAGAGTTCCCAAGATACGGGCAGCATTACCCCTCTGGATGGCCAGGCTGATACGCTGACCGAGGTAGCTACCAGCTCTAGGGTCGCCTGACAATTAAATTAAATTACATTATTATGTTGGTAAAACGCATCACTTTAGAACGGCTAGCTAAGTTGTCCGTCCGTCCGTCAGTCCGTGAGACTCGATTCCTGAACTATTTATAACCTACCTATGTACGGAACCCTCGGTGCGCCAGTCCGACTCGCACTTGGCCGGTTTTTTTATTATAAAACTTCGTAATAGACCGAACGAGGTCGAGGAGAGGAAAAGGAATTGCAAAATTTGGCAAAAAATTGGGGGAAAAACTGATTGCTTGAAATTCCGAATCGGTAATATCTCTATTTAGAATACAACGTATATACGTCTCATTGTAGGGCACCAGCCCTCTCTCAAAGAGAGAGTATGGTCTTAATCACCACGCGTGCCCACCGCGGATTGGCACCTCAGGCACTCAGGTTTTCTTACGATGCTTTCCTTCACCGTTAGCGAATGGTTTTGGTGCTACAACGTGTCATTGGTACATGCCGGGGTTCGAACCCACGACCACTTGATATGAGGCACGCTACCAACCGCGATACCACCGCATACCAACATATTTTTTATTATACTTGTTTAAAAAGAATCCTTTATCACCTCTGTTATCGTCTATCAAGTCTATAGACTACCTATGTACTTGTTTTCTTATCCAATGACTGCATTAGGTACACGCATCATCATCATAAGCAGCCTATATACGTCCCACTGTAGGGCACAGGCCTTCTCTCAGAGAGAGAGAGTATGGGCTTAATCACCACGCGTGCCCACCGCGGATTGGCGATTTCAAACGCTGAGGTATGTGAATAGCTCAGACACTCAGGTTTCCTCACGATGTTTTCCTTCACCGTTAGCGAGTGGTATTGCTACTATAACTTCACAAAATACATAACTTATAAAACCAAGTCATAGGTGCATGTCCGCACTGGGGATCGAACCTGGGTCTCTCGCTTCCGAGTCCGATGTTCTAAGGCGCGGAAAGGACGTGTCGTTAAACCAATTGACTTTCATGCAAAATGTACTGAAAAGGGACGGGACACACAGAAGAGACGAGGCGAAGGCGCGATTTCTATTTCGCGTCTTTTCTGCGCCTCGCCCCACGTCCCTTCTGTGGCCGCTGGCTTAGTAGTTGACAACATTCATATTTATTATATTTGAAGGAGGTACTCTTAGTCCATGTGGTATAGCCGTGGGGCACCATGCATAGTTCATTTCACACAGACGAATGAAACCTATGTAGGAGTAGTTACTCAATACGCTGCTTAATATAAATCACCTAGATTTTTATTTAGATAAAAACCCTATATTATCTTTTAAATAAAATTTGAACGATTGTCGCTATGCGACAAAAATTTTTAATAAAGATTTAAAAAAAAAAGTGTGATGACCGTTATTTTTTTCTTGTTACAGTTTTTAAAACATAAGTCGGCGGAACAAGATGGCGGCTTCCGGTGACGTCACTTTAAGCCAAGATGGCCCTAAGTTGCACCCCTACGTGGCCGCTCTTGTGTAAGTTGTAATTGTCAATTTGAAAGTGAAAGTGAAAAACATTTATTTCCATTGTAACACAAAATAAAAAAAAATTACGAAGAGACGTACCCAATACAATCATGCCGAACACAAGTGCTACAATAGAAAAAGTCTGCAGCTCAGCAAAATGCTAGTCAAAGGTGACTAGCGCTGGTTTTCTGCTGCACCTGACCTGATTCGCTGAGCTACGAACAAATATACATATTTGATAACAGAGAAAAAAAACTAATACATATTGAAAAATACGCTTAAAGATACAATAATTTACAAAAACAATCAAAAATCTCTCATTCATTTTTAGGAACTCTGAAGAGAGAAAATTTAGTGCAATTTTCAATAAGTGGGGCATTTCAATCAAACGTCCGTATTTATCTACTGCACACGGCAAGCCACTTCTTTGAGTCCACCAAAGACTGCACGGGGTAATTTTTAAAAAACACAAATCCTCTTAGGAACTCCTTTAATGCAGTTTAAATAGTCTGTGGTATAAGGTATTTTTAGGGTTCCGTACTCGACGGGTGCCACTAAGACTTCACTGTCCGTCTGTCTGTCTGTCACCAGCTATATCTCATGAACCGTGATAGCTAGGCAGTTGAAATTGCCCGGCAATTTGCATCACAGATGATGTTGCCGCTATAACAACAAATATTAGGGGTTAAAGTATGAAATTGCCGTTTTATTGCAATAGGTTCTTTGAATTGACATAGAATCTTCATGGTTTGAGGTTTTCGAATGAAACTTTTTTCAAATGGTTTCTATGATGTTCTTTTTTTAAAAAATGTGAAACATTTGAATATCGACTTTCAATAGTTTTTGTTATTCAATTTAGACAAGAAAGATGGATACTGCGAAAATTAGAGTGATTATGAGGCACCCATTTTTCGTATTTTTTTATTTTATTGATTTGACGCAAGTGAGTCAATATTGTGGTTAAGGTAACGTTAAACCATTTTCGGCGCGATTTCGACTCGCACTATGCCGGTTTTTTTAACACGACTTCTTTGCTATTTAAAAAAACACGATTCCTAAAATACCTACTCGTTTTAAAAGCGTGTGTGTCTTTCGTGGCAGTCTTTACTTTTACGACAGACTATTTAAACTGCATTTCAGGAGTATTTTAAGGAAATTGATTCTATAAGACTGACAATTTATGCATAAAATCACAGGAAACGCAACTGTCAAGTTTCTCTTTGTCAAAATGGGATCCTTTTGCGATAATCACACGCCGATTTCGATACGGTCTACTGTCCTACAAAAGAGGTGTCTCTAAACTTATTGAAACTCTGGTGAGTTTCATTTCTTCACATTTAGAAAGAGAATGTAGGCGACCAAAAGGGGTGCATGGTTATAATAGGCAATGATTATGTGATTATTACCTAACCAATTTGTGAAGGTCAGTCTAACCGGATTATTTTGTTAGAAGGCCTGTTTGTTAGGAAATGAGACAGAGAAAAAGTTTCTCTTTCGTTAATTTACTAACACCGTTCTCAAAACCTCAAAAACTTACATTTCTTCCAAAGGAAACATACCAGGGAAATAAAGGGCTTAGGATTAGTAGCACAATACCACTCGCTAGCGGTGAGGGAAAACATCGTGAGGAAACCTGGGTGTCTGAGCTATTCACATACCTCAGCGCTTGAAATCGCCAATCGAAATCGAGATCGCGAAGTCGCGTGGTGATTAAGCCCATACTCTCTCTCTCTGAGACAAGGCCTGTGCCCTACAGTGAGACGTATATAGGCTGCTTGTGGCCCGTGCTGAGGACAATTTAAAAACCTATTTAGAGGCTAAAAATTCCACCGAAATTTCCAATTTAAATTGTCCTCAGCTGTCCTCAGCACGGGTTAGTGCAACAAAAAGAATATAATCATGTAAGTACAGCGATATCATTCCAGTGTTAAAACTATGGTGTAGGCGAGAACAAAAAATTGCATCACTAATTTAGATGGAGGCACGCAAAAAATTTTTTTTTTCGAGATTTTATTCTACCGTTTTGTCGGCGTAAATATGTATATCTGTGCCGACTTTCAGCTTTCTAGTACTTATCTAGTACGTCTCCGTGCTAAGCCGCGGACAGAGAGACAGACGGACAGACATGGCGAAACTATACGGGTTCCTTGTTGACTACGGAACCCTAAAAACGGAGTGGAGTATTATAGTCCGCACAAATCTTTTTGGCGGTAACGTGAACATAGTCACAGATCGTTTGCAGATCGCTTACTGTCTTTACACTCTATGTGTGAGTAATTGACTACTTTAGTAGGTAATTGACTAATAGTAATTTACTACGCATCACACTACGTTAATTACTCAAACATATATACTGTAAAGACAGTAAGCGACGTGCAAACGATCTGTGACTATGTTCATGTTACCGCCAATAAGATCTGTGTGGAGTATATGTAGGCATGTTAAAAACAAGTACCTATGTAATCATTTACATATTTGTTTTGACATTGAACCAATTGAACCGTGAAAGAACAAAAAACGAAAACCCAACTGCTAAAGAGTTACACAAATATGTTCTGTGTACTTTAGATGAGTCTGTTGAAATTTCAGCCTTGACCTCACCTTCGATTTTTTTGTGGATAAACTTTGATCACTTGCCGAGTTTAAAAATTTAGCAGATATAATATCTAGGCATATCAAGAAGCCTAACCGCCCTGCGCGGTTCGTGTTATGAGACTGTTTAGCAGTCAGATTTTTGTTTCTTTAATAATTTTTTCTTTCATACTGATGAGGAAAGGGGTTCGTTCAAACCCCTAAAATAAATAAAATAAAATAGAGACTTACAGAGTTCAGGGGCGGCGACGAGCGCGGCGTTCGAGACAACGGGAGGAATGGGATTAACTCACAATGTACATTAAATTGTTTCTTGGTTTTAATAGTCCCTAAGAACGGCCGTTCGATTATTATATATATATGTTGATTTTGTGCCCGGTCAGTTGAAGAAGAAGGGAAGAATATTGACCGGCGAATAGACATTGACTCGGATGTATTTTTTAATAATAAGAAAAAGCTAAAAGCGGATGCAACCTCTCTGCCGTTAACACATACTTTATAGTGGCTTTTCACCTCTATTCTCTATTTTGACGTCTGAGAGCTATTAACCAACCTTTCTATTGATATCTCATTTGCAAAGATCGGTAAAGCCATTTGGCTTTAAACAAACAAACGTACACACGTGTGAGAAACATCCCTATTTTTTTTCCGCAGTCGGGTAAAAATATACAATGGAACATCCCGCTCCCGACACGTGTTAGCCAAAGATGTTCTATTTTTGAATTTCAATTTCACACGAAAATCCTCAGCAATACAATATGGCGGATTGCCATTTTGATAATATTGTCCGCTCTCGTCTGGCACGCATTCATCAAAGGTGCATTGACCCCGCTTGGCAAGATGGCCGCCGCTAAACTAGATGATAATTTATTTAATATTACAGCTTGGAAAGCCAAAAAAGAGTGGTACATTCATGACCATTTTACGAAAAAATAAGGTGAAGGAAAACATCGTGGGGACACCCGCGGCTTGGTTGGCTCCGCACGTATTGACTTGTCTTTCCTGTAGGCTAGGACGACTAAGCTGTCAGAATGGTATAGGTGCTGGGGAAGCCTACTCCATCTAAAAAACAATGTCCCAGCGTCTGCGGGTCCCTTCACCCATCTAGTGTGAGTGATGATGCCACTAGACGCTGCATAAACCATCTCATTACGTGGATGCAAAGGCCAAAGTTTTTTACAAAAAATATTACAATTAATTAGGCCTTAAAAAGGACACACAAATAACTTCCACACAACGTAATCATATTTCCCTGGTACCGAACTAGAACACCCTATACTATGGTAATCAGGCAAGGACATAATAAACATAAAAATTCACCCAGAGTCCCAGACTGAGGCTATTTGTACAAAATGTATGGCGGCCCCCAGTCGGAATGGAACCCACGACCTCCGGCATGGTAATCTGACGTGATACCGCTACACTAGACCGATGAGGACGTCAATATATATATTATATTATATTATAATACAATACGTAACAACCTGCCTGTACGTAATACAGAGAAGGTTGTAGAGGCTCGAAATTTCGCTGATGACTGCACTTACCCATTGGCACAGTTGAGAGAGCGCTGCCACGGTTAGCCAGAGGTCGCGGATTCAAGTCCATGGGTGGAATTCTTAGCTTCTAAATAGGTTTTTTAATACAATACAGCACGTGTTGCTCGTAAACTAGACTTTTTTGCTACGCTATATTATTATTCTCTTTAGCTGTGTAGTATTTAATATTAATAATAAAAATATAATGATACCGCTAGACGAACGAATCAGTGAATCAATATATATTATATGAATTAATAATCATATATTACAAGCACGTGTGGCGGTCATTTACGCCGTATTCAGGGACTTGTAGAGACAGCTTGCCCTGCTGAGCGGGGGCCCTTGGCACAAATCTTTTTACTGTCCACTTGCCCAGTGACGCATCCAGGGTAAAATTGGGGCCCCACAGTAGGCACAGATTTTGACTGAGAACTTTTATGATGTTATTATATGCGTCTTATTTCAATATTCGTCTCATTAACTATTGTAATGAAGTAATTTATTTATCCGTGTAAATTTATAAGTTACATAGTTTTATGTGAATACTCGCCGCATAGTTTGGCATTTTTTGTCAACCTTTTTGGTTTTTTTCTGTTTAAAATCTTTACATACAATACAACTTACAATTCGTGCAATAAAATACTGCATTATTCGAATTTTCTACACATGACTAAATAAATTCACATTTCCGAATTATTTTTAACTCTACCGTGAGCCGCTCTTTTACCGTTATTTCATCGAATGTCTAGAATCAAAGATAAAATCGATAAAATAGAAGGGTTAAATAATAAGTAACCGGCGTGCAAGCATGCAACGACTAAAACAAAAGAGTTATTTTGATAGGATCAAGGCAATCCCTGGTCTCCACCTAGCCCACCGGGATACAGGCGTGACTCTATGTTTGAAGTTCTGTTTAATTTGCCATTGACATTGCCATTGTTAGGTACCGTTATTCGAGTTGTAAAAAATCAGAATATTATAAGCCCTACCGTATCACTCGCTCCTCTGAATTGTAGTTTTATGAGTCGCAGTCATGGGGCCCCACTGCTAACTAGATCAGTCCCCGGTAGAGTGGTACTAGGTATTGCGTAAGACTAAGAGATATGATTATTTCTAGCTCGTGGTTGGTATACATAGATAGCAGTGCGTGCGGATCGCGTTTTTGGGTTTTAGCCGTTGTTTAGTCTAACCTCCGGTTTCCCGAAAGCTGACAATCTGTTAAAATAAAAACATAAATACAAATTTAATGTTATTCTTAGCACCGAAACTGTGACCTGAACGCAGGTGTCGCTACATTCTAAGCAAGAATTGATTTTAAGCAAGATCTAGGTTGTTATGGACAAAAAACACTACATACTTACTTACTACTTCGGAGTTGTCATTTCTTTGCGGAGTTGCTTAGTTCTTATATATCAAGTATTGTTTGGGTGAGAAGTTGGCCAGTTTTTTTACATTTATGTTTTGGTGGGATTCAGATACCTAACGTAGAGATTGCGGTGGCAACAAGGTATTTTTATCGGTGCGCAAAAATAAACAAAGAATTCACGTGGTTGCCGAAACGTTGTTACTGGTTACCTACGATTTTCATACTCCTTGTACGACACACCAATGACCAGAATTTACTCTGGGTACCTCACGTTGCTTGATGAGTCAGAACAGAAGCGTTATAGATATGAATTTTAAAGGTCAATTTAGTGCTTCAAAGGATGTGTGTGACTGTCATTTGTGTTCGGTATACCTACCTACTCTTAGCAATTGCACGAAATAGAAAATAACTTCCACACAACACAATTACTTGTCCTGATCCCAAACTAGGACACACTGTGCTACGGTAACCGGGCAAGAACATCACAAACATGGAAACACAAGACTGAGCCCATTTGTCAAATGTGCGGCGGTCCCCAGTAGGAATCGAAGCCACGACCTCCGGCATGACAATCACACGTGATTCCGCTAGACCAACGAGGCAGTCAACTGGTAGATACAGTCGACAGCGCATTAACCGTCGCCCGTAACGTCACAGTGTAACCGAGTACAGTGCTACCACCATCATGTAAAAAATTGTCTTATATTTTTGAGTCCTTTTAAGGCCTCCTAGCAGGCCCCTCTAGTCTTATTCTAGTGGACTGACGCACACGCAGCCAGGGGTAATTGTGAATTTTTTTAATCTATCGCGATTTCTTTTAATTGGACGTAAGTTAGGTGCTGACGAACTTCAGACTTCTTTTATTTGACACGAGATGTCATTGAATGTGATAAGGACAGGGATTGCGTGCGAGTCGTGCGACACGTTTTTGAAGGGTATCTGAATGAACTTGAAGTTTAATTGGTATTGTGTATCGAAATGAAAGCTACGAATATCTTTGAAAGCGGACCGAAAGGAAGAACAGAACGTTTTAAAGAGAAAGACAAGCAATTAGGAAGATGATCGGTATTGTGCCTCTCAAACTTAGACAACTCCTTTTTAAAGTCGCTATCGCGTTCATAATCCCGTTACCCGTCTTAGCTTAGTTTTATTAATAAAATTAATAAAGTCTCACCAATTTACATATTATTAAATTAAGCGGTGGTAGCCTAGTGGGTAGAACATTGGACTCGGAAGCGGGAGACCCAGGTTCGATTCCCAGTGCGGGCATGTACCTATGACTTTGTTTTCTAAGTTATGTACATTTGTGAAGTTATAGTAGCAATACCACTCGCTAACGGTGAAGGAAAACATCGTGAGGTAACTTGAGTGTCTGAGCTATACTTCAGCGCTTGAAATCGCCAATCCGCGGTGGGCACGCGTGGTGATTAAGCCCATACTCTCTCTCAGAGAGAAGGCCTGTGCCCTACAGTGGTACGTATATAGGCTGCTTATGAAATAAATTAACAAAATGGACTTGATTACAATTGTACCGAAAAGTTGTTTACAATTACTGTATAATGTTTATTTTATTTAAATTTAATTTTGTGCCAAGTATTTTAGTTATTTGATTCTGTTCTATTCACTGTTACGTAATTCTCGAAACATAGTTGGGGTGTTGACCAATGTCAGTTGGAGAACCTTATTTATTTTTGGTTTTGTAAATATTGTAAGATAGGTATATTATCTTAATATTGTTGTAAATAAATTTCTTCAAAATTAGTATGTTTTATTCAAAATCAAATCAAATCAAATAATATTTATTATCGTAAAGAATAATACACAGAGGCAAATAAATGTTACTTACACAATGCTTAGACTGTAAACGATTTAACATGTGTAAATCTTTGAGTAACGGTGACCCCACACTAGGCATAGCCTGTATCGTGGGCGTCACGACATAAAATTGGGCTTTTTATTATCATTTCATTGTGGCAATCTAAGCAGATTTTGATCTTATAAAATTATTTATGTAGTACATTTAATTTCAAAATAATTCAATTTCAATTTCAATTCAATTTCAATTTTTTATCAATATTATAAATAATATCAATTACAAAAGTTAATTGTTATAGAAAAGTATAGTTGTTTCAATTTCATGCTAAAAGTGAAAAACAAAATCAAATCAATAATTATTACCATAAATAATTAATTCAATTACATGCAAAATCAAAAATTTTTATTTGAACTCTTTTAAATAGTACCTATTTATAACATTATGCATTTTAACAAATTATGTTGTCCCATTGCGCTTAGTGTGTAAGTTCGGGTGTTTCTGTGTGTTGAGTATATGTTCAAGTGTACTTAGGTCTTGGTGTTTCAGTCATTTCATGCTCAGGACTCTGTGAGTATTGGTTATTTCTGTATCTTCAGCAAAACCTCGGAACTTGCGTAGTTTAAAGTTTTTAAGTAATTGGTTACAGTCAACTTACATTCTCTTATTGTCGAATTTTGAATATCACAGCGCTTTAGAATTTTGTTATAAAGGAAAGGCGAAGAAAAATGGGAGAAGCGTTGTGCAGAAGAAGTTTTCGTTCTAGGCACTGGGATTTTAAAAACTCTCTTTGCGCTTAACCGGGCACATGCTGGAGAGCTGACGACGCTTCGATGGATACCTAGCACAGCTCCAAGGATATAGAGTTGTCGGACACGAAGTACGGAGCAGTCCTGGTATAGGCTGTCTGTGGGGTATAAGCGGGATCTTCTGCACATTACCTTTAAAACAGAGCGCTGTGCTCTCTCCAGTCTTATCATTTGTGTTTTGGCTGAAGCTCCCCAGACCGAGATGCAGTAGGTGATGAGTGACTGACAAAGGGTGACGTAGATGTAATTTAGTAAATTTCTATCAGCACTTTGTCTCAGACACATCATTATGCCAATAACCTTGCGAACTCTGCCAGACAGTGTCTCGATGTGTGGACCAAATGTTAAGCGTTCGTCCAGCTGAACTCCCAGGTAACGAATATTACTGATGCGCTGAATACCTGGACAGGAACATGATTGGCCCTCTTGCCCTCCACATTGATGTATCGGAATATCTGACAGGTTTGAAGGGGCAGATGCTTTGGAAATATGAAAGGTTAAGTATTTCGTTTTCTCTGTGTTAAGAGTCAACAGATTATTGTTCAGCCAAGTAGCTATGCTGTTCATTCCGGAGACAGCCTTTTCGTGAACTTCATTCCAGGAAACCCCGTGAAAGATCACTGCAGTGTCGTCGGCGTAGCATATCAACTCAGCGTCCAGTGATTGAATATTTACAATATCGTTTATGTAGACTAAGAAAAGTGTTGGCCCGAGTATGCTACCTTGTGGAACGCCTACATTTAATGAGAGGGGATTGCTGAGGGTTGCATCAATCTTAACACACTGTCTCCGCCCACAAAGGTAGCTGTTTAACCAGTTTAAGGCTACCCCTCGTATGCCAAGTAGTTCCAGTTTTCTGATGAGGATGGGGACGGAGACAGTGTCAAAGGCCTTAGCTAAATCTAGAAAAACTCCTAGGCACTTTTGTCCTGAGTCCAGATAACCGGAGACTAGCTTCACCAAAAGAGATACCGCATCCTCCACAGACCTACCACGACGAAACCCAAATTGTCGTTGGGTTAAGAGGTTATTCTTCTCAAGGAAGCTCACTAGACGCTTATTCGCAATCTTCTCAAGAATTTTAGAGACAATACTGAGCAAGGAGATTGGCCTGTAGTTAGTAGGAGAATCCCTAGAGCCTGCCTTGTATATAGGAGACACAGAAGCAAGTTTCCATGAGGGGGGAAATACACCACTCGTGAAGCTGATATTCGCAATATGTGACAAAGGGTATGCCACAGAGTCCGCACAGTACTTAAGCAGTGGCGTTCTTATATTGTCCAACCCAGGTGCGCTATCATCTTTCAATTGCATGATTATTTGCCTGATTTCTACACAGTCCGTAGGATTAAAGAAGAAAGAGTCACATGGATTGGCTGCGTTCAATCTTACCGAGGTAGCGAGACTTTCCTCTGTAGTGGCGAGCTTCGTAAGGATGCTCTCAGCGAGATTTTTGCCTACAGTCGAGAAGTATTTGTTTGCCTGGTTTAGGCACTCGGATACTGGTAGTGAAGAATTTAGGAGATGTGAAGCATCATTCTGGGAGGCTTTTACGTGACATATATTTTTTATCACCTTCCACAGCTTTTTCGAATTTGTTTTGCTATCTTCAAGTAGTTTTTGCTCATGTGCTGTCTTGAGGCGTCGCAATAAATCAGTACAGAAGTTCTTGTACCTGGTGAATGTTATTTTGGCAATTTGGTCTTTTGGGTTTTTCCTGCACTTAAGATGTAGCCTATCTTTATGTTTTATGCAGCGCAGGAGACCTGGGGTGATCCAAGGCTTGATAATAAGTCTAGTTCGACTTAGTCTAACTTGAGAGCTGTTTTTTTCAATGGCATCAGTAATGATACCTGTAAACTCTGCTACCGCCCCAGATGGCTCCATGTGCCTTGTAACTAGTGACCAGTCAGCATTACGGAGCTCACTTGCTATCGCCACATAATCTACTTTCAGAACATGCCTGTTGAGCTTTTGTTTCTGCTTAATACTGTTCTGAATGCCAAGCATGACTAAGTCATGGTCAGTGATATCTGTAGTACAGACAATAGATTCCATCCCGTGGCAGCCCTTACTTCTCACAAAAATGTGATCCAAACACGCTGTGAGACGAGTAGGTTCCGTGATAGCTGGCAAAAGCCCAAACTCTGCCATGAGGCACAGATACTCGTCTCGTCTAGCGTCGATACCTTCCGATAGGGTATCGATATTGATGTCACCGCAGAGGATGAGCGTGGATTTAGGGGGATATCCGATCAGGAGCCCATCAAGTGAGGTTAAAAATGAATTGGTGCATTTGAAGGACGGTGAGCGATAAATTCCTATAATTTTATAGCTATTTCGTATGTCAACTACTAAGCAGTTGGCATCACTTATATTGGGTTCATGGGCTGTTGCAGCTAGTTCTGATTTGACAAAGATCACCACACCTCCAGCCTGGTTAATGTTATTTTCTGTGTGGAAGGAGGTATATCCATCTATTTGTTTTATTTGTGAGGTCTCACTTAACCAGCACTCCGTCAGCACGATCACGTCAAACACCAAATTGAGTCGGTTAAGAGCCACCAGAAAAGCTTCGAAATTCTTAGCTATACTGCGTATATTAAAAGTAATTACTTTCATGTTGTATTTGTCGTCTAATAGCTGTTGGCATGCTTCCACCGATTCCAACTTATGGCAATTGATTGAAAGGTGATTATAAATATCCGTTGCTATGTCATCCGCCATCTATGAGCTTTTTGAGGACAGTACTTGTAATGAAAGCAGTGCCAACAAAGTGGTTACATGAGAGAGAGATTATAGGTGTGACGTGAGAGTGCGTACAGTTAGTGTATTTGAACAGAATTGGGGAGTATATGTAAAGAATTGGTGATGAAACATTGTTAAGAGTAGGCGCGGCAAGTATTGGTTTTGAATAGTATTCATGGATTGTGTTGAACAGTGGCGTTTTAATGTGGTAAATACTTAGAGTTCGTGCGAATGCAGTCAGTGAGATCCTTATCAAGTCGATTGCTTGAGATAAGTTCATGTGTGGGCACATTGGGATAATCATAGGCAGCAAGCAATAAGCACAGGTAATGGCTAGCACACAGAAAGCACACAGTATCGTAACATAAGCATTAACTAATGAGTGAGGCGGAGCCTCCGAGTTAACTTCGATTGATCGGGGCAAGTACGTAATAGGGCCCACTTGCACAATCACAAGTAGTAAACACAAAGCACAAGCAATTAATAGCATACCAAAAGCACTCAGTATAATCCCGGCTGTATTAGTTAGTAAGTGAAGTGGCGACTCCAAGTTGTTCCAGGTCTTCGAATGTGCGGATCGCGATAGCTGGTTTGTGGATATCTTGACGAACGTGTACGATTCCATTTCGAATCCAGCAGAATCTGTGACTATGTTTAGTCCTAGACCTGGCTTCACGAAAAAGGTCACGGTTTTGCTTAGTGAGTCTTATGTTGAAGTACAGTCTCGCGGTGGGGCCGTCTGATATTCCCTCAGTGTTTAGTTCTCGTCGGCTTTTGGCGGCTTTGACAAGTTCATCGCGTTTGGCTCTTCTTACCAGCTTCACTACGATGAATCTGGGCAGATGTGTCTCTGGGCGGCGTGGCCCAACACGGGTCACGTGGTCTACGTCACTTTCAGCAAGGTCGACGCCCACCTTCTTGGCCGCGAGAAGCATTGTGTGGACTAGGTTCTCGTTCTCATTTTCAGAAATGCCTGCCATTTCAAGCTCATTGCTAATAGATTGTTGCTCTTGGTGTGAGACTTTGGACTGGAGATTAGCTATCGTGAGCTTTAGGGAATCAATCTCACGAGTTTGCGATGACACCCTGCCTTCCAGAGCCGTAATTTTTTCGCTTATTGATGCTTTTAATTCAGACACTTCCTGTCTTCTAATTCTTCCTGTCTTCTTAATTCTTATGTTATCTTTAGTACCTATTTATAGATAATTTGCACTTCCTGCTATTGACTGCGCTACTAGTGACGTCTCCAAAACTTAGGTTAGTTGGTAGATATGCCAAGTAGCATTAAGTTTGTATGTATGCAAAACTTTGTTTTACTGAATAAAGAATTTTAATGACAATCTAATTTTGATTTTCGCTTTTTAGCCTTTTGTTTGTGTCGCGACCGCGCTAGTGCGTGGAAGGCTTTAAAAGGTCATGGCGAGACCTCGGCCCTTTACCACAGCCTTTACCATTGCAACACGTTCGATACGGCCGTTACGTACCTATTACCGCTTTGATTAGATACGCATACTAGCACGTAAGTCCAGTTTTGACGTAATGTTATAGAGCAAATAATTTACTTTCTGTCCATGTTGTGACTGGTCGTCCTGTCAGATATGTGGTCTCCATTCGAGAACCTTTCGGCCCCATCGGCCATCAGTTCTGCGTGCTTTATGTGCCCCGCCCACCGTCACTTCAACTTAATAATCCGCTGGGCCGACTTTCGTTCGTCTACGGCCACTTCAACCCTCTTTGACCTCATACAAGTGTCAGGAAGACGCTGGATGTAAGCCGCTTCCAACCGGCCTTTTTGGAAATCCATGGAGGAGGCCAATGTCCAGCAGTGGACTTCTTGTGGCTGAATGATGATGATGATTCGTTTTAGGATCATTGGTGTTATTTATAAAAACAAGATCCAAGGATGGATGTCTGTCGTTTCTGTACTTGGATTGGACTTACGTGTTTCTAATCAAGACGATAATGTAAGTAATAAGGTAAAGGGAAGTTAGGGCATTTTATGTGTATTTTTACGAGTAAAATGCTGATAAAAGCTTATGTGGTATTCCAGACTTTAATCTAGCACTGTGCCAAACATCCAGATCCGTGCAGCCGTTCTGGCGAGATTGAGCAACAAACATCCATCCAAGCGAACTTTAGCATTGATATTTATAATAAAATTGTGATAGATTAGATTAGAACACTTTATGTACACACCAGGGAAAAGAAAAATACATTAAAAGCCCTACATATCTAAGTTTTGCCGTATATAATTGGCGGTCTTATCGATGATGTCTTATAAGATGTTGGTTTCATTCCAAAAAGAACCTTACATAGTTGCTGTTACTTCTGACATGTTGTCTCGCTCGCATATATAGAGAACACTTTATTGTACATAAAAAATTAAATTACACAGATATTTCTTAACCTAAAAGAGCAATTCCAATCGACTTTCTGTCAATCCCATACTAATTTGAAAGTTAGACAATTGGAATCGCTCAGGAGTTGTGCGCGTAATATAGGCGCTTATCACTAAAAGTGATCTCTTCCGGACAACCTTTGGATGGACTGCACTAACATTGTAACATTTTTAATGATTGTATTAAAATGAGTAGGTATACTTTTGATAAATGTTAATTTTAGTGACAAGTTTTCTTAATAAAAAACTAGGTAGGTACAATAAGAACAAGGACTGAGGCCGTAAGCGCAAAAGTGGCCTAAGCTTAACATAGTTAGTATCTGTGGTTAGCTGTGGTGGTTAGTATGGAGATAAAATTCTTCGTAAAATTAATAAAAAAAAAAAAAATTTTCAGGAATTTGAATTCCTACATGGTCTGCTTCGTGGGCAAAAACAATACGCGCAAAAATAATGTCTACAACGCCATCCACGGGTGAAACTAGGCAGCCAGCTTCTATAAAGGAGAATCGTTACATTTCCCCCCCGGTTATCATAAAATTTTAATTACAATTACAATTAACATTTACCCTAGCTAACACACTTCGGTAACCTAACGTCAGTCATCTGTCCTACAGTGTCGGGGAAATTGTACAATCCCGGCGAACACATGATGCTCCGTTAGGTACTAATTCGGTCAGTGTGCCAGAACAATTCAAAGACCATCAAGACAATCTAGTCAATATTCATAAAACCTCCAAGTTATTTACAATTAAAACGCAAGAGAAAATTGATCTATGACTGTACGGACAGACCCCCTCTCGGCAAAACCCAACAAAAAACCGAGAAGACACCATCGAACGCCGCTTCAAGTTTCACAATTATAAGTCCTACCTACCCCATGAACTTAAATAAACTAGCTAGACATTCTACAATCTTAAAAACTTAAATAAACTATCGCACTTCACTTTAACCGAACAACACTCTACCTGCCTACTCCTGTTAAAGTTGTGAGGATTCCACCTTTGAAATAGTGAAATGGCAAAGCTTCTGTGGTCCGGACTTCCTTTTCAAGAACCCGCATCAAATAAGCAAGACCAATATCTCTAATCAAATGCACAATGCAACACTCTCTTCTAAATTCTGGACTACCAGCAGTCGACAAATAATCGCATATCAAAACCCGTCTACTTCCTGTTGAACAATGATCCAAGCCCATGTTGAACTCGCCAAAAGCCAACAAAGCTTCCTCACCAAGCTATGCTTGTTGTGTGAAGGGAGAGTCAACTTATAGACTTGTACCCTGGAATCAACAACCCTAACCGCTACCTATTCTTTAGCTTCTCGTTATTTTTTTTTTTTTTTTACGGTCTTGCAACCATTGGGTTCTGGAACGTTTATACAAATGGCCCGGCCTCGCTGCCTCTCTCTGCAGCTACTTTGCCATCTCCATAGCTTCTCACAGCTTTAAGCTCGTTCTCTCGTACAACATGTAAGACAAACACAACATTAGATCATAATATTTACAATTTTTACAGTCACAACTACACTAATATCCTATTAAAGAATTTTTTCATACGGGTTACATGTACTACACTCTCTCTCTGGCTATTAATCCCTACAACCACATAATTTACCGGAGAAGTGCGTCTAATAACCCTACATGGCCCTTTGTACATCCTACATAATTTCTTACTTCTTCCAATTATTCTCCTAGGGGAAAATAACATTACTAGATCTCCCTCTTGATATATAATATTTTTCGCCTTTCTATCATGTACCCTTTTTTGCCTTGATTGTGCTCTACGAATGTTCTCCGTGGCCCTGCGCGTTATCCCTTCAAGTGCAGTAACTCTACCCCGAATATCGTCATGCAAGACCGGATTATTAATATTCAACCCAGCATCAGAAACTCGATAAGGTGGCTTGTGGATTGGAACCTCATCAGACAATCGTATTTTCACCTCCTCTATATTACATTTACCTAAATCCTCCCTTTTAAACGCAAATTGTTCACGATATTTCTCAAGCAGTCCCATCAACCTCTTTTTTTGAAAATTGTCTAACTCTTTTCCTAAATTAAATTGACCTTTTTCCTGTGCCAACTCTATTGAGTAAAGCCTATCCTCATTTTGTTCCATAAAGGTCGCATAATAAAAATATTCTTCTTTCTTCATTTGACAATGATGTTGCGACTTTTTACTTGACAATGTCAGAGATTTTTCAAATCTGACATGATAATTTCTCATGAATGTCACTCGATTATTTACCAAGTCAATCATGGCCTCATTATATTTTAAAAAATCGAGCCCCAAAATTATATCGCAACCTAACCCTTCCACTACATAAAAAATGCCCGTGAACACTCTCCCCCCTATAACAAAATTCATAACTACTCTTCCTATAACCTTTAAAAGTGTTCCGCAGACTGCTTTCAATCTAATCTCGGGTGCAGGTTCGATTCTTTTACCCGCTGCATCAGTAACACTTTTGGTAACACACGAGATTGATGCTCCAGTGTCTACTAATGCTAACCGATCTTGTCCACTGGGACACTTGCACAAAATAAATGGATTTAACACACCAGACTCGTCCGTTGTTGACAATTACTCGTTAGGTCCCTGAGGGTTTGATAGATAATAAAATTACGGACATTCAAGACATACCTATTTGTTCTTATTCTGTATCTACCTAGTTTTTAATGAAGAAAATTTCATAGGTATTTTAAGTTAATATAAGTACAATTAAACAAAAATATATTAGTGTTTGTAATTTGATGATCTACCAAACCCTTAGACCAAATTTCTCAAAATTATATTTGTATACAATCACTAAACATTTTAGACTGCGCGAGCGAGATAGAATGAACAGCAGCCCTATGACTGTAAATATTATCAATTTAAAGAGGTTAAAAGGCAATTAATGCCTCCATAAAGACTCGTTCGAGTCCACGAGCTGACTACACAAGTACACACCTGCATATAAATACAAGAGACACTAGGCTGACTGGCTGAGTAATCCAGTTGTGTAGTTAATTCTCAAACTTGGATAAGCAGACATTCACAAAATGACAGCATTTTAGACGAGCCGGTCATTTTAGCACTGTTTGACAGATTATGTTGTCCTAAATTGCGTAGAGAAAAGCCACGTGTGGCTTTATGATAGTTAACGAAAAAAAAACATAACCCCCTCTTTAAAACAACCTTATTTCAGAAGCCGTGTTATGTTATTAGGGTTCCGTACCCGAAGGATGCCACACAGGACCCTATTACTAAGACTTCGTTTCGTTCGTCTGTCTGTCAGTCTGTCTGTATGTCTGTCACCAGGCTGTATCTCATGAACCGTGATAGCTAGGCAGATGATGTATTTCTGTTGCCGTTATAACAACAAATACTAAAAACAGAATAAAATAAATATTTAACGGAGGCTCCCATACAACAAACGTAATCATTTTGCCGTTTTTTGCTCGATTTTACATTAATAACGGCAACAGACAGACGCTTGAAATATTCACAGATTATTAAGTTAATACCTATTCGCTTCAAAAATGAATAATTAAATTAAAATAAAATAAATATTTTAAAAAAACGGCAAAAAAAATCACGTTTGTTGTATGGTTTTTTTTTCGATCTTTGTGTTTAATGTTGTATAGTTAATGGTACGGAACCCTTCGTGCGCGAGCCCGACTCGCACTTGGCCGGTTTTTTTCCTTAACAATCATAAATACCCACAGGTATCGTCGCCAAGGGTCGCCCTTTTTGCGACAACGCGAATACAGGCAACTTCTGTACCAGTGGTACAATGACTGCGACCTATGACAATCGAGCCATTATATTGAGAACCACTGGGCAGTACCACGGGGCGCGTAAGGTTTCGCTCAACCTTGGCACTGGCGGTACACTTGCCCGCATGGGTTAGTCAACCTAGTACCTAGTTTAATACGGGTATTTATAAAGAACTAGCGCAGCCCGGCCAGGGCCGTACTGAAGGGTGGGTCTGTTTTTGGAAGCACAGGGCCCCACTTATCTTTGTCCGAAAATTGCGCCATTGTAAAGCTGCAAATACCATCAAAACATAATGTGTGAAAAAGGGCTTGATGGCCGATAAAAGAATTGATGCTAAGTATTGTAGAGGTTGGCGACTAACTTATTTATTTAATAGTAAATAAAAATGGGCATAATGCTCGAAGACCTCAGTCGAGTTTCCCAACGGGTGGGCCTTAAAATGAACATGGACAAAACGAAGGTCATGTCAAACGCCCGTGTTGTGCCCACCCCAATAACATTGGGGACAAATGTAAATACCGTAGATAGTTGTTTGTAACTTTGTATCGTAATCTACATAAAGGGAGAAATAAATAGGTTCCCTAGTTATTAACGGTAAATTACAAATAAAAATAACGGTTCTAACATAAATAATGGTACTTCGCACTGTGAAAAATTGTTACACTGCAATAAAATAACTTTACAAATAAAATACATCTGACTTCGAAGTAATTTCCGTTGCTATAATTAAGAGCTCTAATAACAACGCATGTTTTCCACTATAAATATAAAAGTGGCTCTAAAATGCGTTGTTTAATTTCTTAAAAGTTTCATGTCTGGATATCTCAGTGGTGTTGTGCCAAGATCCTGATATGAAGGATCGGATCCAGATTCGGTTCCCAACTATTCATTTTAAAGAAGAACGTGTTTTAAGTAAAATTTGTATAGAAGGGTTATTTATGGTTAATATCGGCAAAGTTATGGAGCAAATAATTTTTATGAAGATCACGAGTTGTAGTTGGAAACCTCTATTTTAAAAATGGCGAATATTATTATTAATTTGTGATGTCCTTGCCTGGATACCATAGCAAATGGTATTCTAGTTTGGGACCAGGACAAGTGATTGTGTTGTATGAGAGTTATTATTAATGGCCGGCTCATGCCCTTCGCTGCACCTTGTGGTGCCCCTCGTGCCCTGGCATTCGCGCGCTAATTGTCCCCGGTGTCGCTGATCCACCCCCCTCCCCCCCATTTTAGCTAGTGGACGCTATTATGCTTCGCGCGGGCCCGAAGATTACTTGCTATCGTTATTTGTACTGTGACTGGACGCTGTATAAATCATCTCATAACGTAGATGCAAAGGCAAATTAATTACAGCCTTTATGCTACACATGCTTCTTACAAGTTCATGGCTATCAGTGCAATGATGGGAAGCGCTAGTGGTGGGTGGCACAGTGGGTCAATCAAACAATCAAAGCCCCAGGTTGATTTTATCACGCCTGTCTGCCACCTACAGTTTTTTTTTGTTAGTCGGTGACGTCCTCAGACCATATCTGTGGTGTATTCACTTGTACATACTACTCTAGGCGTCAATTGAGCAATGGAAATGATTTTATACAGGGTATATAATAATATGAGGTCCATAAATTGGGCCTAGATGCATAGATCTATGCCTAAATACTCTGCATAGGTATTTATTTATCGTAATTATGGCGTTCAGCGATGATCTTGTATGTAGATACATTAAATTATTGTTATAATACGTCATGCCTATTTATAAGAGCTATAATTAAAATCTGCACTTGTTCAAATAAATAGCCTACTCATCTGAGATTTTCATAAATGTCTAAAATTGGCGACGATATAGTTGTACTATCAGAGAGTCACGAACAATTACAAATAATGTTAAAATATCTAGCCGAAGAGAGTAGGAAATGTGGGCTACATATGAACCCAGAAAAGGAAAAAGCTATGGGGAATATAAAGAGTTACGTATTGGAAGTAAGTTAATAGAATACGTGGATAGGTACATATATCTGGGCCCCAACATTTCTGTTAAAGATCGTACCTCAAAAGAAGTAGAATGACGAATAGCCATCGCGTGGCGAAAATATTGGTCTCTGAAAGATATATTCAAAGGGTCACCACCCATACATCTTAAAATGATAGTCGTGGACTCGCATGTCCTACCTAGTCTCACCCACGGATGCCAAACATGGGCCCCGACGGTAGAAACTTTCAAAAGTCTACTGAAAGATGCCTGCTGGGGCGCAAACTATAGGACAAAGTCCGTTGCAGCGACATATGGGCCCCACACTAAAATAACAGACGCTCTCACAACGATAGCCAAGCTAAAGTAGAGATGGACTGGGCACATTGCGCGCCAAAAACACAACAGATGGAGCGGTAAAGATTCTCCACGGGTACCCCCAAGATGGCAACAGAAGACCTGGCCGTCCACGCCGACGACGGAGAGACGAAATTGTGGCGGTGGCTGAGAGAACAAGGACTCGTGAAGCCCAAGACAGGGAAAGACGGAAAGAGATAGAGGAGGGTTAGACCCAGCAATGGGTGCTCTCTAATTAATGGCAGCAATATATGAATTAAAATTTAAAATATGTAAATAATAGTAGTGTAATAATTGAAATTTAATAATTAATTACGTTTTAATTACGATACCATTTGCATGTAATAACTAGGGAATAAAGGCTGTTTCATATCGGTGCATAGAAGTAACATAATATTAGGGGTTAAAGTATGAAATTGCCGTTTTATTGCAATAGGTTCTTTGAATTGACATAGAATCTTCATGGTTTGAGGTTTTCGAATGAAACTTTTTTCAAATGGTTTCTATGATGTTCTTTTTTTAAAAAATGTGAAACATTTGAATATCGACTTTCAATTGTTTTTGTTATTCAATTTAGACAAGAAAGATGGATACTGCGATACTGCGATACTGCAAAATCGCACGGTGCGTTCATTAGTAGACCCCTCCCCAAACGCAGCATTGATATTGCGGGCTGTTTCTGCCGCGTTAGTTCCGCGTCGGAACTCGTATTCAAAAATCACTCGAATTTTCGCAGTACTTATCCATCTTTCTTGTCTAAATTGAATAACAAAAACAATTGAAAGTCGATATTTAAATATTTCACATTTTTTAAAAAAAGAACATCATAGAAACCATTTGAAAAAAGTTTCATTCGAAAACCTCAAACCATGAAGATTCTATGTCAATTCAAAGAACTTATTGCAATAAAACGGCAATTTCATACTTTAACCCCTAATATTTTCCGGACCCGCAGAATTGTAATTATTGACCCTGAGCCCGGACATACAATCAAAGCACGTGATTCCTTGCTAGGGGAATCGAATAAAAATAATGTTTTTCGTGTTAAAAAACAACTTGTCTAAGGAAATGTTTCATGAAAAACACTAATGTGTCCTCGGCTTTTGTTAGGTTAGGGCTAGCCGACAAGTCTTGTCAACCTAACAAAAGCCGAGGACACGTTGTGTCAATGAGATTCACGAATGAATAAGTACCTAAGCATGGGTAATTTTATTCCGCATTTTAACGTTTTTACCGGTTCGTTTAGATCCAGCCCACCTATTACGTAACTGTCTACTGTATTGGGTTACCCATTTTTACGTACCCGAAGTGTCAAATTAAGATTTGACAGTTCTGAGTAGGTTACATCGGACAAGCTCGGATCCACCGTTGTGGGCACGATGGGTATGCCCACAACCCTAGTGACTAGAGACGTCACATTTTCACGGTTTGTTGAGATCGATAGGCGGATGATTTTATAATTAAATTCTTTTTGTTGCACTAACCCGTGCTGAGGACAATTTTAAAAACCTATTTAGAGGCTAAGAATTCCTCCCATGCCAGGACTTGAACCCGCGACTTCTGGCTAACCGTACCAGCTCACGGTTCGGATGATATTATATCCAATGCATTCAGGGACGTTAATTTTCTAGTGTTTGCCCTGTGGCTTTGACCACGTAGAACTTATACACTGTGCGAATATTAGTCAGGGTGTTATATACCTATTTTGTAAACATTTTGTACTACTCCGACTCGAACTTGGCCGATTTTGGTGGCTGTGACCACAAACTCTTTTGAGGGCTGGATCCGCGCCTGACATCGGACGAGTCTATAGGTATACGCTGAAGATGCTTCTTAACGTAGTAACACACTGGGTTGCGTTTCATTTCATAAAACTACAACTCGTTGTTTACTATGACAATTCTACGTATGTTGCGTAGACGAATCTTCCTACTTATTCATCTGCGGATTAATCGACGTAAATCGGTTCTACAATAAGATTCCTCAGGATAGATTAGAGTTACCACCGACGCGGTTTAATAAATTTGTTAAGCTTAGGTACTCTGTGTAAAAAAGCCTATTATAACATTAAGGATTATTTGGAAGACAAGGATGTCTGGTATTTAAATAATGTTAAGAGGAACGATTGTATCTAGTGTAGTTTAACTTTAAGTTGAAAACTCTGTTAATTAAGCAAACCTGCTTTGAAAGAATAAATGTGGAGTGTCTTTGTTAGCTTCTTCTCCGCATAATCTATGAAACTAACAGCTTTGACGTTCATTAGGTAAACATTTTGTTTTTATAGTGAAATTTTTTTGACTTTGACTTTGATTTAAATCGACTCGGTGTACCAACATCGAATTATCATAGTAGGTAAACTATGAATGGTATAAGATAGAGCTCGGGAAAACTGTATCAGTGCGGTAGATCTATCGAGTTGATGCCGTATCTTCCGTTTTTCATGATTGATCTAAGAAGACTGCTCAATTACGCGCCATTCAGTCAATTGAAGTCGGTAATTTGTACTGATATAGAGCGTCCGTGATCGTATTGGGGGCAGAGTGGAGTTATTTGTCGAGGCGTGCCCTCTGGTATTGTGTAAAAATATAAAAGGCATGACGCTCCAATTTAAATGCTATCTACTTTACAAAGGGCCGGCGGCATGCGCAACGATACAAACTAAAATAAACCTTAAACAATGTACCTTTAAGGTCTTTTTTTATTTATAAAAAACTGAAATAAAAAATAACCAACAACCCGACCAGTCGGTCGGGAAACTCATTGCGAGTATGCTAGGTTGGTTTCGCCTGCTTAGTAGTTAATGCTCAGCAGTCGGGTTGTTGGTTATTTTTCATTAAAGTTTTTGACTTGTGCCTCTTTAGTGTATCTTATTAATTTTTTGTTGGCTTTATGGTGAATTCATATAGCCTATGGCACTCGCGCAAACACGACGAATCGATTGAGATATTATTTGTCAAAATCGGTAGATTGGTTAAGGAGTTAGGAGGGAACGTAGAATTGGACATACTTACATATACATACGAGCCAAACCTACTATCCTCCTCCCCACGAAAATGAAAATGACGAAAAATATATTTTCAAGAACATTCTTTTGAGAATTTACCTATAATTTTTTTAAAAAACCAATTAAGTATCTAAGCATTTATTAGGTCAAACTTTTTTTTATTTATATTTGGCAACTAGGTTTGGAACAATTCAATTCAAATATTTTTAATCATTATATAATAACAAAATGTTTACTCAATGAACGTCATAGTTGTTAGTTTTACAATTAGGTAATCTAATATTAGGGGTTAAAGTATGAAATTGCCGTTTTATTGCAATAGGTTCTTTGAATTGACATAGAATCTTCATGGTTTGAGGTTTTCGAATGAAACTTTTTTCAAATGGTTTCTATGGTGTTTTTTTTTTTTTAATGTGAAACATTTGAATATCACCTTTCAATTGTTTTTGTTATTCAATTTAGACAAGAAAGATGGATACTGCGATAATTCGAGTGATTTTTGAATACGAGTTCCGACGCGGAACTAACGCGGCAGAAACAGCCCGCAATATCAATGCTGCGTTTGGAGAGGGGTCTACTAATGAACGCACCGTGCGATTTTGGTTTAAACGCTTTCGTGATGGAAATTTCGACTTAAAGAACGAGCCACGAGGAAGACCGCCCACACAGGTGAATAACGATGAATTAAGAGAGATAGTGGAAGCCGACCCTAGTCAAACTACCCAGGAATTAGCGGCATGGTTTAACGTTACCTTACCCACAATATTGACTCACTTGCGTCAAATCAATAAAATAAAAAAATACGAAAAATGGGTGCCTCATAATCACTCGAATTTTCGCAGTATCCATCTTTCTTGTCTAATTTGAATAACAAAAACAATTGAAAGTCGATATTCAAATGTTTCACATTTTTTAAAAAAAGAACATCATAGAAACCATTTGAAAAAAGTTTCATTCGAAAACCTCAAACCATGAAGATTCTATGTCATTTCAAAGAACCTATTGCAATAAAACGGCAATTTCATACTTTAACCCCTATTACTTAGATTATGTTGAGAAGAAGCTAACAGAGAAACTCCTCGTTATTCTTATCAAAAAAGTTTTAACTTATTCAACAGACATTTTTATTCAATCAGCATTTAGTGGCGAAGTTAACTATGACGATCTGGGATGCGACCACAGAAGATCTGCGGCCTAATTATGCGCACCAAATCCTGAGCGATTCCAATCGTCTAACTGTCAAATTCCATACTAATTTGACAGTTAGACGATTGGAATCGCTCAGGATTTGCTGCGCGTAATATAGGAGCTGTTCTGTCTGTGGGTGCGAACACTTAAGTCCTCCGCTGTATGGAGTTGTAAGATTTAGCTTACCTTCTTCGAACTGTCAAATACATACATAGTTTGACACATTGGAATCGTCAAAATGCTGAACCCGATAGATTGGAAAGTTACGTGATACAAGGGCTCGCAGCGGTTGGATGAGAATCGACGAGGGCATACAGAAGTGTCGTGTCTTGGGAGGACCTATGTTCAGCAGTGGACGAATATGGTCCGGCTGATCGACCGACCAACCGACCGAAGGGGGGATCCAGTGGCCTAACAAGCGCCACCAATGAAAAAAAAAACATGTCTTCTTTTAGTGAAAGCACTGATGAAGGGGAAGTTACCACTTACCCTGAAGCGAAAACTCGTCGACTTGTGCATCCCGTCTATCCTAACTTACGGTGCTCAGACCTGCTCTTTGTCCGAATATCAGAAGTCGAGACTCAAGATTTGCCAGCGGGCAATGGAGCAAGAGCTCCATTTCCTTCCGTGGATGTCGTAGAAGGCGACTAAGGAAGTCAATTACCAGGAGACGGGCAGCAGCGTCTTCCTGAGATTCCAACTGTATACTGCGATCGCCAACCCATGGCAGGCGCCATGCGTGGCGATTATGTATGGCAAAACCCCTCATAGTTATGAAAACCACGAAGGAGGCCTATGTCCTGCATTGGGTGTCAAATGGCTGATGATGAATGGAGCAAGAGGATTGACAAAATCCGTAACACAACACTGCGCTCCAGAGCCAAAATTGTCGATGTTGGAGCTGCAACTGCTAAGCAGAAGTGGAATTGGGCGGGTCACGTAAGCCGTGGGCCCAGACAGGCAGGCAAAAATTGTCACTGACTGGATTCCAGAGAGAGGAGCGCTAAAGGGGTGGGACATAATCGGGCCATCCTCCTCAGAGGCATAATGCTATCTAGTCCCAGGTTCGTGATCCTAGGTTCTTTGCCGTGGGTCCTAAAAATCACTATAAACATGATTGTGAGATTGTGCAGACACTTATTGCAATTTCGATCTGTAAAAAAAGATACCTAGTTATTATGATTTTTTTTCCTCGGTTAGTGTTACTCCCTGGAGCTTTCAATTGTACTTGTAGTTTTATGAGGTTTGGTCCAGCCAAGGGCAAATAAATAACTTTCTATCTAGCTATCCAGAGGCGAATTAGCCACGCAGCAATAGAAGCAAATGGTGCAGGCCCCGCGCACCACCACCGCTTTCCGACCGTAAAAAAATATCAATTTGCTCTAAGCATTTATTTGTCTCTCATGATCATCAGCTGCAGTGGTGACCGTTCGTTCTCGACATTGTAACGGAATAAAGAAGGAACACGATGAGCCAAAACATCTTAATCACTTCACTTTGATGAATAATGTGATTATTAATGATAGATACGATTTGCTCAAAGTTGTCCATATGAATATTTTTATTATTTACAGTTTTATTTTACCTAAAATATTATGATAATAAACTTGATAGCCTAAAGCAAACTAAGGATCCCGTGACAGTATTTGCTGCAGGCCTCCCGCTGGCTTAATCCGGCACTGTGCCTACCTATCTTCGATACATTGGTCTTTGTTCTCCTGAGAGTAAGCCCGGTCCATCACCACCTTCGCAGTGGTCTTTGGCTGCGGGTTAACAGTAGTTTCCCTTTCCACAGCCGCTGGTGCGTCTCGTGCGTCTGGAGCGCGGCCACCGTGTTACTACACCGGCTGCTGGCGGCCCAGCTGCCTCCCGTCACGGGTAAGCAGATTAGATTAGATTAAAATGTCATTGTCGGTTTCACATTAGACGTCAACCGTCTACATTTTGTATTTTGTACAATAAAGCTATCCTAAAAATATCTAATTTGTGAGCTATATATAACTACATAAGCAGCCTATGTACGCCCCACTGTAGGGCCACAGGCCTTCTATCAGGGAGAGAGCATGGGCTTAATCACCACGCGTGCCCACCGCGGATTGGCGATTTCAAGCGCTGAGGTATGTGAATAGCTCAGACACTCAGGTTTCCTCACGATATTTTCGTTCACCGTTAGCGAGTGGTATTGCTACTATAACTTTCTATCTCACAATTTTATCCATTGAGAAATTGAATGACTGACACCCTGTCAGATACGAATATGACTATTTAAGATCTTAATCGTGGGTTCAAATCCCTTCATGTACCAATGACGTTGTTTTGTAAGTTACGTACATCTGTGAAAATATAGTAGCAATGTCACTCGCTAACCGTCAAGGAAAACATCGTGAGGAAACCTGAGCGTCTGAGGTGTTCGCATACCTGAGCGCTTGTAATTGCCAATCCGCGGTGGGCACGCGTGGTAATTGTGCCCATTACCTCTGTCTGAGAGAAGGCCTGTGCCCTGCAGTGAGACATATTATGTGTTCCGAAGTCCATTTATGAGAGTACATCGTCTTCGTTCCGCTCTTTGCCGTTAGATGTCGCTCGTATCTCGTCACGTGACCCGCGCCGCCTGCGCCCCCGCTTGCTTTTTCTGAGAACTAACTCAAACCAACCATAGACAAGCCGCCATGTTCCTTGTCATTGTTGCGTCGTTTTTTCAACCGCGCATGTCGTTAGAAAGAAAAGTTTTCTTTTTTCTTAAGAACTTTTGTTTGAGATATAAGTAAAAAGTTCTTGTGAGATAGTATTTCGTTACGTGAAGTACGACAATATAGTGTTTCGCTGAGTGAAAATCACCTACAAACGCTAAAATAGTGTTTTGTTTTGCTTAGTGAAGTGCGTGTTTGTGAAATGGATGACTTTCCCGCGCCTACAGAGGCCGACAAAGGTTTAGCGGAAAATCCGACGGGAAAAAGCCTGTCTGACAAATCGGCAGGAAAGGGTCTGTCCGAGACCTCATCTTCGAGTGACACTGAAGACTCGTCGGATGGGAGTCCACCACGAAAGCGGCGACGCCGCAGCCTTTCGGACGAAACGGACCGCAGGTTTGATTTACTGTCGCACCAGCTAATAAATCACGTAAACAGTATTTTACTTGCCTCAAAGTCATCGGCACCTACCGACCCTCAAAACCCCTTTTTGAGGCCTCACTTACAAAGTGAAAATATTTCCGAGTTGTCAGTTTCTGTAAAGGAACCAGCCCTCCAAAAAGCAAAACCAGATAGGGTTCAAAAGATTTCTGCACTGCAACGCTTTGATTCTACAGAGTGGAACGCGGTTCGTTACACTGAAGTACAGAAGAAATATGTTGCTTTCCCCGCTTTTTGTGAACTAAAAGTGAACGAGGAATTACGGCGTCTCGAAGATCCTTTTAGTCCGCTTAGATGGTACCAGATGGAACGTAGTTTCGCCGCTTTATCCAATGCCATACTTGCTCAAAATGAGTTTGTAAATAGTGCTCTTCAAAATCTGATCAACTGGTCATCAAAAGGTGATACACAGCTCTCATCTATGTCAGTGTTTGAGAAACTGAAGGATTTGTTTGGAAATAAGTCTGATTACAAAACAATTTCTCATGATATTTTACAAATTATCTGTGGAAAGCGGGCTGAAGTGTTGGAATTGCGCCGTAGGCAGCTTCTAAAAAGTTTGAAAAACAAATATCAACGAGAAGACATGGAAAAAATACCCCCTTCCTCAGAGTATATGTTCAGTGTGCCTAGAGCAGTATCTCCAGAAAATTGGTGGCTTAGATAAACTAGAACAGCGGGTACATGCTAAATCCCCAATCCGTTCAAAATCTCCTATTGCATCTACCTCCCATGAGAAACATTTTCGCCCGCAACTGAAGAAGCCCAAGGAGGACAAAGGACGAAAACACAAGTTTGATGACTTTCATAGAAAGAAAAGGGGGGGGGGTGGGGGCGAAAAGATAGAGGTCACAGAAACAAATGACTTGAGAGGATTTCGGGGAGGCTGCTTACGACAATACAGTCATATATGGGAACAATACCATCCACCCAAAACAATCCTAAAGCTGATTTCGGGTGCCCGAATTCCCTTCGACCAAGCTCCCCCGCTGATTCTTCCAACTTCAGACATCTTGATGAAGTATCAAACCCCAGTTTCACCAAAAATGACCCTGGAAATTCAAGCCATGCTGCAAGCACATGTTCTAGAACCCGCTCCTCTGACTCCGTCTTTTATTTCTCCGATGTTCATAGTTTCAAAGAGCAATGGAAAAAATCGGGCTATTTTCAATCTGAAGGCCCTAAATCTTTATATGACACCAACACATTTTCACCTTTTTCACCATCATCAAATGCCAAAATTTTTTCAGCCTGTCGATTGGATGGTAAAGTTGGATCTAAGTCAAGCCTACTATCACCTGCCAATAAAGCTAGAACACCAAAGCTTCTTGCGTATCAGTTACAAGGGGCTTCTACTACAAATTACTTGTCTGCCTTTCGGCTTAGCCGCTGCCCCTCGAATGTTTGCTACAGTAACAAACTGGACCGCTCAAGTACTGCGAGAAAAAGGTCTGCGGCTCGTTGTGTATCTGGACGACTTCTTGATTGTTCACCAAAGCAAAGAGACCCTGAAAGTTCATGTGAAAACGGCAATAGAGTTTTTATCCAGCCTAGGATGGTCTGTCAACTTCGAGAAGTCGATCACAGCACCAACAAGATCGATAGAATACCTGGGGATCAGATGGGATACAAAGCACAACCTCAAGTCCCTACCCCCAGACAAAGTAAGAAAAGTTCGTCAGTGTCTACTTTCTCTACTAGCTGCCGGCAGTTGGACCCTCAAGCAGGCTCAGCGCCTCTTAGGGTATCTCAACTTTGCGACCTTCATCACCCACCGGGGAAGGTTGCATTGCCGTATGATCCAGCTACACAGCAAGCCCCTACGCAAGCATCCTCGAGCATCGCAATCCCTTCCAACAGAAGTGCGATAGGAACTGAAATGGTGGCTAGTGAATCTAGAGCAGGAGACTCCGATTCACCCTGTAAGGATGCCCACAAATTATATTGTGACGGACGCATCAGATGTTCAATGGGGTGCCTTAGTAAACAACGACCGAATTATGGGCACTTGGAGTCGGCATCAGGAAAATTGGCATTGCAATGTAAAAGAGATGTACGCGGAAATTGCTGCCATTTCGTCAAGAAAATCAACACTCAGGAACTCGACAATAGTTTTGCAGACGGACAACAGATCAGTAGTCTCTTACATAAAGAACGAGGGTGGAACGAGATCATTGCGCCTTCTAGACTTGACAAGACAGCTGGCAGAACTGATGGACAGCCTCAATGTTGTACTAATACCACATCATCTCCCAGGGCGGTACAACACCGAAGCCGACAGAATCTCGCGAAATCGCGCAGGCTCGGAGTGGCATCTCCTAGACGAGGCAACCTGGAATATATTCAACATATGGGGAGTACCAACCGTGGATCTCTTCGCATCTCAAACCGCGCATGTGGTTCAAAATTATGTTACACTAGACTTCTCAGACTCGAACGCTTACTTTCACGACGCGTTCAGCAGATGCTGGCATTACGATCTAGCCTGGATCTTTCCACCACCGGGTCTTCTACCGAGAGTGCTGCAACACCTCAACTCAGCGTCGGGCACGTTCATAGTAATAGCACCCAAGTGGAACAAGCCCTTTTGGCGTCCAGACTTGAAGAGCCGAGCACAAGCGCGTCCTCTGAAGATAAAAAGTTTGAAAACCTCTTTAGTAGACACGCTGACAGGAAATCCCCCAGCTCATGTGAACAACCTTTTGAAATACCTGGCAAAATTGTATCTTACAGATAATTTAGCATACCGTACCATATTAACTCATAAATCAGCCATAGCATCTGTTTGCGAGACTATATCGGATGTTAGGATTTCCTCAAATAACTTGGTTAAATATATGTTAAAAGCTATTGCAGATATAATATATAACAGAGTTCTAATAAAATATTTGAAAGATACAAATCCTAATATAAATAGTTTATATGATGTGTCCAGGCGTACTGCTACTATTCTTTTGTTGTCCTCGGGTCGTAGGGTCCATGACCTGACATTATTGCATGTGGACTCAAAACATTTCATAGATAATTCTGATTCAATCACTTTACATCCAGTTTTTGGTTCTAAGACAGATTCAGTCTCATTTCAACAATCTAGCTGGACGCTTTTAGCTTCACCTGATAGGAATATAGACCCACTGTTTTGGCTCAGACATTTGATAATTTTGTCAAGTAAATCTAGAGGTTCTATACATAATTTGTTTATTACTACTAGAGAACCTGTAAGACCGGCCACCCCAACAATAATTGGTGGTTGGATCAAGCGGCTTTTATTGGAAGCTGGAATTGAAGCTTCACCGGGTAGTTTGAGATCTGCAGTTTCTTCTTTGAATGGATCGAAAAATATCCTATAAATGATATCCTGTCAAAAGCAAACTGGCGTTATGAGAAAACTTTCAGAAAATTTTATCAGAAGGAGATTGTTAGTAATAGTGACATCATGACGTCAGAAAAATCTTTGTCAAAATTTTTTACAGTAGGTATCTTAAGAGTACATTCAATTTGGTTGATTTTACTATTTGTTATTTTCTATACTGCAAGCGCGCATTAAGTTTAAATGCTAATTTAGTTTACATAATCAAAATAATTTGAAATGATGTAATCATTTTCCATTTCTATAAAGTTTTCGTTTCTTTTAAAGTTCAAATTAAACTGATTTCTAATCACATTGTTGCGTTTCCATATACACAAGCCACCAGGAGATAACAAACAGATCTCATAAATGGACTTCGGACGTCCATCGGAACACATAATATGGAATTTTACCTTCCAATAAAATTATTATTATGTTTCCCAAGACGTCCGAAGTCCAGGTGATGTCTTCCTGGGCCTAGATTCCGTTAATGCATTGTAGTAACATGACAACTGCATGAACATGGCGGTTTTCATTTCATGGCTGCTTTAAGTCTACGCGGGCACACCCACGTTCTAGGCGTCAATGGTACGAAAAAACACGTCACGTGACCCGACCGTGTACCTGTCATTATACTACAATGCACTAACATCATTATGAGCCAAACAATGACAAGGAACATGGCGGCTTGTCTATGGTTGGTTTGAGTTAGTTCTCAAAAAAAGCAAGCGGGGGCGCAGGCGGCGCGGGTCACGTGACGAGATACGAGCGACATCTAACGGCAAAGAGCGGAACGAAGACGATGTACTCTCATAAATGGACTTCGGACGTCTTGGGAAACATAATAATAATTTTATTGGAAGGTAAAATTCCATATTATTATGTATGGCAAATAAAAGGCTTCAGCAGTCAAGATTTTTAACCTCGCGTCTCGTCCACAGCCTCTAAGCCAGCTGCGAGTCCAAAGCCGCCGCCCCGCCCTGCGTCCTCCGGGCACCTGCATCCAGAGCCGCTGGTCTCCTGCGTGGTGCTGCACGAGCCAGCAATTCCCCAGCAGGACCTGGTCTTTATACACGGACTCTATGGTGAGCTGGTCTCTAGTGACTATCTAGCGCCGCAGACAGACATTCTATCTTCCGGGCACTTGCATCGAGAGCCGCTGGTCTCCTGCGTGGTGTTTCACGAGCCAGCAATTCCCCAGCAGGACCTGTTCCTAATACACGAACTCCATGATGAGCTGGTCTCTAGTGACCATCTAGCGCTGCAGGTCGACCGATTTTAATGAAATTCTAGTGACGTACGCAGACTACATAATCTCTCAAGTGACATTCTATCCTATGGACACACGGACACATGGTGAGCTAGTTGCTGCCTTTTTCTCCACTACAGACTTAACCTGACGAAGGCAGAGCAGCTCCTAACATTGTATTAAACCAGTAGGTACGTTAACATTCAACATAAATTTCTGATTTCTCGCTAATGACGAATTGGTTAGCATGAGTATTGTATAATCTCTAGTTGATCCACCAAATTTTCCACTAAGGTAATTAAGTACCTACGGTGTATGAATTTAAATACTTGTTATCGACTGTACCAGCGCCAGCGCCCTGGTGGCTAAGTCGATCACAAAGCAAATGATATTCTTATCAAAATGGTGTCAGAGGCGTCGAATAGCAACGCGTTTAAGTTTTCATGATATATATTCTAGTACTTAGAACAATGCCCCGCAAAACAATAGATTTGATCATATACTGTCAATTCAGTTCCACTACAAATAGGTAGAATAGCTATACGCCGAATTAATAGATATGTAGAAAATACTTTATAACACTTGTAAAGGACTGTCGATATCACGACGGGCTGGGGACGCAAGGGCGCAGCGATGCAAACTAAAACAAACCTTAAACACTTTCGGGTTCATAAGCAGCCTATATACGTCCCACTTTAGGGCACAGGCCTTCTCTCAGAGAGAGAGTTGGGCTTAATCACCACGCGTGCCCACCGCGGATTGGCGACTTCAAGCGCTGAGGTATGTGAATAGCTCAGACACTCAGGTTTCCTCACGATGTTTTCCTTCACAGTTAGCGAGTGGTATTGCTACTATTACTTCACAAATGTACATAACTTAGAAAACAAAGTCATAGGTACATGCCCGCACTGGGAATCGAACCTGGGTCTCCCGCTTCCGAGTCCAATGTTCTACCCACTAGGCTACCACCGCACTTTCGGGTCAAAGAGTACAAAACTAGAGCAAAAAATCCCGAGCACGTGCGATCCGACGGGCACGACACAAGAACGGGTAAGTAGGTATATAAAAAGAAATTAAATTCAATATAAGGGTTTTATTTCAAATAATATTTATTATGTATACAACATGATGTGTTATCACAATAAAAATAATAATAAACTAAAAATTTAATATAAGGGTTATTTTAGATTTTAATTGTGTCACCGGCCCGTTGAGACGACGATTCATAAGGAAAATCTGAAAAAATGGAAAATTAAACAAACAAGTTCCTTTAAGCGAAGAAAAAATATTATGAAGTGTTTTGCTCTGGAGTGGCGAACGTTCTTGATACACGAGTAACCATTAGGTACTTCTGAGTTGTAACACAAAGTAAAACAGGTTGTCACACTTTATTTAACAACACTGTTTTGAATACAATAACAAAGTTACGCCATTCATATTAGCACCAAGCACAGGTGCCTAGTATGCCGCGCGTTTTAAATGTTAAAAGTCACGACTTTCCACCATAAATTAATTGTCAAATTGTTACATTTAGCGCCACAAAACTCGTGACTCGCGCCGTCATACTATCTATTCTACGGGGCCTAATTACGCGCACGAAATCCTGAGCGATTCCAATCGTCTAACTGTCAAATTCCATACTAATTTGACAATTAGACGTTTGGAATCGTTCAGGATTTGTTGTGCGCGTAATATAGGTCAACTTCAACTTCATAACTTTATAAACCATTCGAAATTTTACAAAATATTCACGGATTGAGAACGGTTTGTAGCTTGACACGATTCGCGTAGCTCACCCGCTGTTCTGTAAACGTGTCCTAAGTGCGTCTGTACTTAAAATGTGTTTGGGAAACACTGAATCGCAAATTAGGATCGTGGCGTTCTCGACAAAAAATGGGCTAGGTCACATTTAATTACGTAGGTTTTTCGGTGACGCCAAAGAATTCAAGCATTTTCGCGAACTTAGTATGCTAGGATAGAGTGGCATGTTTTAAGATAAGATAAGAATGTAAGCGGCGGTAGCGCAGTCATGTTTGACTCATTAAACGTAAACATAAACATTTACGTACAGACACTTACATTGCTTCTAGCCCCACACTAGGATACCCTGTGTCGTGGGAACCAGAAACAACGACATCACAAACACGTAAACATCCAAGACCTGGGGTTTTTTTTGCCCCCAGCCGGGATTCGAACCCGGGACCTCTCGCATGGTAGGCAAATGCGCTACCGCTGCGCCACGGAGGTCGTCATTTGTACATTGGCAATTATATTTTTTTTCTAAGATTTTTTGTTTTATTCATGTAATTTTATGTGTGCAATAAATTTTAACCGATTTCGACAATAATTTTTTTGTTCGAATAGGTATGACGAATCTTCTTATACAGGGCGTACCAAAGTTATGGGCCATGAAGGGAAGTACCTTAAAAATTCGTAGATAGGGTATTTTGCTGAAAGAAGACTTTATGTTATTTTTAAAAGTTAGTAATTCTGCATTCAAAGATTTTCTAAAAATTACTTGCCTTGTCTGGGAATCGAACCGACTTAAATAAAAAATAAAAACACCCCTACTTTTATGATGCCAATCGAAATAAAGGCCAAAAACTAATAACTCTCCTTAAGTAACATAGTATTTTAAAAGAAAGGAACAACGTAAAATGTTTGAGTCAAATTTCAAGAAAGTTTCTTATTGCCGACGACGACGTTCGAAAAGTAGCGATATTATCATTCCATAGATAGCATTGATTATTCGTAAATAAGTACCCACTTCATAAAATACTTTATAGCATAGTTTTCCTTATTATAAGTGGAAGTGTAGATAAAATGATAAAATTTAGTATTTCAATACGTCCTTGGTAAGCTAGACACAAGCCAAATTTAAAACAAAAATAATGTTCTTGTTAAATTTGAAAATGTAACAATTTATGAGAGCGTTTGTTTGAATGCATGCTTTTTAAGATATTTTAAAAAGAAGACAAATTTTTAAACGTTGTTCTTAAATTTGAAAATGGAACAGTCTATGCAATTGTTTGCTTGTTGTTCTTAAATTTGAAAATGGAACAGTCTATGCAATTGTTTGCTTGTTGTTCTTAAATTTGAAAATGGAACAGTCTATGCAATTGTTTGCTTGTTGTTCTTAAATTTGAAAATGGAACAGTCTGTGCAAGAATTTGCTTTTCCGATATTTATCTGTTTAGTTTTAATTCACTTACACACGTGTTATTGTGTTAATTTATTGCGGACATGGCATATCAAGTAAGTTTTGATCTAATGGAAGCATATTTTTTGAACGATAAAGATATCTCTCGAAGTTTGCGCTGGTATAGCGTAAAATATCCTGACAGACAAACACCGTCTCGTAAGGTTTTGAAAAGGCTTGTGAATAATTTGAAAACTCTAGGACGTTTCGATAATGGGCATTGTTCAGGGAGGCATCGACTGTCGTAAAGTGAAAACCATTTCGAGGAATAGGGATACTGATTACTATTAGAGGTTTAAATAAGTAAAATAAAGACGGATTATTAATATTTATCGCAAAAAATGTATAACCTTCATTTGTCTTTCAATTACGTCATCGTTGGCTCTAATGCGGTAGTTCCACTATCTTCAAACATAAAAAATTAATACATTCGTTCGTTCAACAACTGTCAAAAGTGTCAAATTCTTAGATACAGTGAAGACAACCTCAATTCTCAACAAATATTCAAGTAATTTGAATAATTATTACGAAGGAGACGCTAGCTTGGTATTTACATGAATTTAATACAATTCTTGGTTATTGGCAATATGATTAGAAAAGAAAATATCGGTAAGTAGTTGACACTGATTGACATTTGTTTGTCATTGTCAAACGTCAGAGTATTTTTATTTTTAAAAAACATGAAAAAAGGCAAAGGAACGTGCATCATTATGCCAGTGGTGACGTCATACTTACTAAGCTATTAGAAATTTTAAGTAATTAATAAAAAAATAATGGCATCGAAAATTAAGAAAATATTCAAATTAGTTTATTATATTAGTCTATATTTTCGATTTATAGAATAAAAAACATGGGTGAACAATGCCCATTGCTCAAGAGAACCACAGCAAGAAAACCATACGATCAACGACTTAGAACTTGATATTTTAATTTACTTTTCGGCTTTTCCGAAAACATCGGTGAGAGAAGGAGAAAATGAAATTGGAGTTTCAAAAAGTAAAATACATCGTGTATTAAAAAAACACGGTTTCAAGAGTTATGTTGAAGGACGATTGGTTCAAAAATTACTTCCAGGCGATACAGAAAGGAGAAAAAATTTCTGTCTTGATATCCAGGCACGCTTGCTCGAAAATCCAAATTTTTTGGATAATATTATTTGGACACACGAATCTAACTTTAGCAATAACGGTATGTATAACCGCCACAATAATCGTATTTGGTCTAAAGAAAATCCCCTACGAATCACTGAAACGAATAACCAAGTGCGTTTTTCATTCAACTGTTGGTGCGGACTTTTAAAAAACCGGGTTTTCTTAATCCATTTTTACCATGGAACCTTGAACACAGAAAAGTATTTAGAAATACTTCAAATTGTAAGAGATGAGATAAGAAATCTTTCCGCTGCGGAGCAAGAAAACTTAATTTTCCAACAAGATGGAGCTCCGGCTCATAATAATCGGAGAGCAACAGATTTTCTAAATGAATGTTTTCCTACTTGGATTGGTACGAATGCACCGATTAGATTGCCGGCCAGATCCCCGGACCTTACACCATTAGATTTCTTCTTTTGGGGATACGTGAAAGATATGCTATACAAAAAGCGATATGAGAACGTGGGCGAGTTACAAACAGGATTGTGCCATATCATATCGAGTATTCACCATAAAAAGATAAGAAAATCAACAGGCAGCGGACTCATTAAAAGATTGGCGATTTGCGTAAGACAAGAGGGATCACATTTTGAGCATTTAATTAATTAATTTACAAAAAAATACCCACTTAATTGACTACGGCAGTTTCATGTATGTTTTTAATTCGATTAAAATGATTAATTTCACGCTGTTCCTTTCTTTTAACATACTATGTTATTTAAGAAGAGTTATTATTTTTTGGCCATTCTTTCGATTGGCATCATAAAATTAGGGGTGTTTTTTTTTACATTTAAGTCGGTTCGATTCCCAGACAAGGCAAGTAATTTTTAGAAAATCTTTGAATGCAGAATTACTAACTTTTAAAAATAACATAAAGTCTTCTTTCAGCAAAATATCCTATCTACGATATTTAAGGTACTTTCCCTTCATGGCCCATAACTTTGGGATGCCCTGTATGTAATCATAAGTAATTTGCTGTTCGTTAGTCTCGCTAAAACTCGAGAACGGCTGGACCGAATTGACAATTATAATTTTTTTTATATCTGTGGAAGTCCAGGGAAAGTTCGAACCAAAAAAATGTAGGTGATACGAAGTTCACGGGGTCATCTTGTGCTCAATACATGGTACAGTCGACAGCAATTATCAATCTAGCGAGCACGCTACAAAATGGAAAAAAAAAATTCTCAGTTGTTCTGTCTTTTATGGGAAAATACAATGACAATTCAACCTAAATTTGCGGCTTATTCATATATACATAAGCTTGCCAGTTTGTCCCAAAAGGGCTACTATTACATTAAGATAATTTAGATAACAAAGATGTATGGAATTAAAACCAGTTCAATGCACGACTTCTAGGTTTTGGAAACACGGTTCTTCAAGGCCAAATTAAGTGCATCAAGTGTTTTACTTGTAACGTTCATGAGATCAGTTTCACAAACACAGATTTTTATTTTTATTTTGATCTCATATTTTACTCAAAAAGCTTATCAAAAGCCAAAACCTCGTTTTAAAATGGCATTTCCTTCATCCTTTCAGGGTCCTTGGAAAACACTTGGCGGCAAGGCGACTGGCGATCCAAGTACAAACTGGGACCGAACCGGGTACCCCTGAAACGGTCAGCGTCTATTCCCAACCCCTGCCTGTGTCGCGAGTGCCATCATGACGAAACTGGCTCGAAAATCGACATGAAAACCGACAGCGACAACTCCTGGAAAGACATGACGTTTACAAAAAGAGAATTCTTCAACAAGGGATCCGAGAAAGTGATACCAAACGATGAAATGCTTATGACTGAACAGTTTTACACTAACACGCTCTTAGACCAAGTGAAAATCGTAGATAACTTCGAGATGCAAGCTCAGTTCGTTAGAGAATTATTCGAGTGCGAAAATATTACGGAAATGTACAATAAAAGTGCTAAAGACGGAGATAGGACAGCGAAGTCTAATGAAGAAAGCGAGTACAAATGCGAGTGTAATGAGTGTCAAGATGAAAACGAAAAATCGTGCCAAGCCGGGTGCGGGTGTGTTTGTGACAGGTGCTACTCGCTGTGTTGGCCTAAGGATTGGTTGAAGGTGGACTTCCCCAATGCTAGAGTGATTTCCATCAACTATACTAGCGATCCGTACCTGTGGCGCCCTCTATGGGTGAAGGAGAGTAAACGGTAAGGTTTTTTTGAAACTTTCTTGTTACAGAACTTGTTACCAAAGATTGCTCAAAATATTTAAAGGGTTTTCAGGCAATTTTAGCCCCTCAATATTTTAATAGCTACGTAGTCTTTCAGCATGGTATAGGTGCTGGGCAAGCCTACTCCATCCCTGACCTCATCCAGGAAGACGCTGGAAGCAAGCAGCTTCCAACCTTTTGGAAATCCATGGAGGAGGCCTATGTCAGCAGTGGACTTCTTGTGGCTGAATAATGATGATGAAGCCAACTCCATCTAAAATACAATATCCCCGGCACTGCAGCGTCCGAGTGATCCCTTCACCCATCTAGTGTGAGTGAAGGTGCCACTGGACGCTATATAAATCATCTTATTACGTAGATGCACAGTTAGCCTTAGTCTTTCATACAGCGGACTACAACTATCGAGGCATTGAAAAGTGTCAGAACCTACGAATAAAAAAGAAAACAGTACCAACATTTATTTTTGCATTTATTACCTACATTAACTGAAGTAGTTTCTGTGTCCTTACTGGTACGATAATGATTCTAGAAAGCCAAAATACTCTATTGTCATTTTATGATTAGTATATAAAAAAATCTGCCGGTTTTAATTTTTTTTTTTTTTTGTTAATTTGCCCCTAAAAGTAGACGTCGATGCTAGAAATGTAAAATACATAATGAATCTTGGGTGGTCTGAAAGCCATAGCAAATTGAACATGCCTAAACAGCTATCAGATATGCTCCTTTTTTTTTTCAAAGGCACTTTCACAGATCAGATATGAAATATCTTTGGAAAGTGCTCTTTATATTTTGGAAAGTACCTTTTCACCTCACTAGCTCGTAAAAGCTCTGTTTATCATTCGAAATCTGCGTGGAAAATCGCACTTTATCCGCTAGCGTGGAAAGTGTTTTTAAAATTCGAATATTTTTATTCAATAAAGGTTTCGTACAATAAATTACATATATATAGAACCTCATTGGTTTCGTAATAGTTTATATTCTCTGCAGCCAGTCCATTGATGATTGAAATGCAAATACTTATTTCATGTCATGCGCCAGCCTCATTTAAAGAATCGCACTGGCCGGCAAGAAAATTTGATTTAAAAAAAAAACTTTAAAATTTTCTTCTCTTTATTGAATTCACTTTACTTCCATTATTTTGGTTTGTTTTTTGATAAAATCGAAAGAAATCATAAAATATGAGCGAAGCTAGCAGCGACGAAGATATAAGTTAACAGTAATTTAATATTTATTAAAACTGTTTTTCTTGCACCTAACATTTTCCTCGCTTTAGTGAGGTGAAAAGTTGTGTGTTGCGCTCGGCAGCAAAGTTATTTAGCGTCTCGTACCTTTGAAACCCTCGCTACGCTCAGGACTCAGGATTCTATATTTGAACCACTCGCTTCGCTCATGGCTCAATCCTAGAATCCTTCGCTTGCTCAGGTTTCATTACAAGGTACTCACGCTAAAAATTCACTTTCCAGCCTTGCATAACAAATAACTATTTTTAAAAAGCAAAATAGCGTATTCGATAGCTATTTGTCAAGGTAGGTACGTTGATTTTGCTAAGGCTAAAGGCTAAATTTTCCTAAACCCAAAATTCATGAAGTACATTGTATGTATCTATTATTATTAGAACTAGATTACTTAACTCAATTTTTTTATTATTTTACGTCTGTACTTTCTAAATTATTTAATTACTATTTATATATAATTAATAATTACATAAACGCGGCTTTCCAACCCCCCAGATTTTACCATGTAATGTCAAGTATTACATAATGAAAAAAGATATATTTTATTATACAATATCACATACAATTCTATTATGTCAAATAAAAATAATTCAATTAAATGTTAAAAAAGGTATTTCCAAACCAATAAAATGTCACTTTAAAATACAATATAATGTCAATAAAAAAAAAAAAAAAAAAAACACACACACAAGTACAGTCAATTAAATAAACCGCCCCGAGACATGTCCGACCCAAAGGTACCCATAACACTGGCAGCGTTACCGCGCTGCACAGCGAGGGAAAAAATAAACAATTTTATTATTTTTGTTCAACATACATACATACATAAACTCACGCCTGTATCCTAGAGGGGTAGGGAGAGACCAGGGACTGCTACTTGCCACGATCCTGTCAGATCACTTTTGCTTTCTTTTTATCTCCGTTTACTAATACATATTATAATTGAATCGTGTGATTTTAAAACAACACAAGTCACATGTGTTTTTAAAATAACACTTGCCCATTTTTTTTTTATTAAATTATTTACAGCTACCTATTGATTTACATTAGAAAAAAAATTGTAGTTTATTCATACAGAAATCAATATAATATGCTAAAATATTGCTGTTGTAGATATTAGTATTTGAATAAAACAGTTTTTTCTATTTCCTACAAAGTTGTAATGAAAGGACATGTGTCGTTTTAAAATCACACGATTCAATTATTGTGTAATGAGATCAAAATACTTATTTTTCAACATGACCAACGAACGTAACATAAGTTGTGTATACGTACATTTATTCATAACATGAATGGTATTCCAGGCTCCGTCTCCACGAGAGAGCAGAGCAGATGACGAAGCAGCTGCTAGACCTGGGCGTGGGTCAGAGACCCATCGTGTGGGTGGGACATTCCAAGGGGGGCCTTTTCATAAAGCAGATTTACTGCGAAGGTGAGACCACCCTTTCCGAAATTTCCGTATTTTCTGCTGTACGATCAGCTCCCCTGCCTATTTACAAAAAGAGTAACGACCTTATTTATATAACCACGATTCCTCTAAAACCAATCTAAAACTTTGTTTATTAAGTCTGTGGCTACATCTTTGCCTTGTAAAATCTCCACCACAGACTGTTTTAATCGGCGTTTTTGAAGTGTTTTAAGTGACCGTATATGTCTCATGGCCTTATTTATAAAAACACGATTCCTCTAAAACACTCCTCAGAGGCAGTCTAAAGATCCTGTGGTTACGTTTGGTTTGTTCCATGGTTTTTCCCTTTACCACAGAGTATTTAAACTGCCTCTGAGGAGTGTTTCAAGGAATCGTGTTTGTATAAACAACACTGGTACAGCGCCACTTTCTATATTGAGAATTTCGCTAAGTAAATAATTAACTGTAGTGCCGTCTCTTCGAATTTCTCAGGAAAGAGTGTGACAGAGCGCTACTTAAGTATTTACTTGGTGAAATTCTCAATTCAGAAACCGACCCACAATCTTACTTACCTGCTGATAAAAACACGATTCCCTAAAACACTCCTCAAATGCAGTTTAAATAATCTGTGGTAAAGTCTTTCCCTTTACCACAGACTATTAAACTGCATTTGAGGATTTTTTAGAGAAATCGTGTTTTCATAAATATCACGGCTCGTGGCGTTATATCACGGTTTCAGTAAAGTTGAGGCTATAGTTTTTTTGACATAAAGTTTGTTTTTTAACCGACTTCAAAACAGGAGAGGTTCTTAATTCGACGCGTATGTTTTTTTTATTTTTCAGCATACGCAGCATTTCTACACACTCACGGAGGAGAAAAAGACAAACATAATTTTAGTAAAGGCAAAACAAACCAAGACAATAAACTAGAAAATAAAAACGAAATGCTTCAAAAACAAAATGGCGCTGAGCAAAATGGCGGCAATATTCCTAACCTAGAAAATTCCAATTTAGAACAAAGTATAGAAAAAAACTTACTAAAACGACTTGATTCAGATATAAAAGCATCACAGACAAAGTATGATTTTAAGGAAAGATCTAGTCTTTGGACCAATAGTACGGGTTTTATGTTCTACTCGGTACCACACAGAGGATCACCGCTGGCTGATATCAAAACGCCAATCACTGCGAGAAGTATAGAGCTTTTGGAGATTAGCAAAGGTAAGTTCACTGATTTTTTTCAATTTGATTTGACTATTCTGTTGTTTATTTGTCATACCCTCCCCACCCCTCTACTTAAGAGAAAATTAGCCTTAATTCAACTCTCCCTATTTATGAAAAAAATTAACTCCAAAAATATGACTCGAATCTTCCGAAATAAATGGACGACCCTTACAGATTACGGATTATTACTCTTTCAATAGGCTAGTTTTCTTAGTGTATTATACCATTTTGGAATCTTGGTTAGTAGCGCAAACTTTTAAAAAACTTGCCATAAGTAGTCGTTTCCATACTTTTTTTACACCACGATGAGTGAAAGGGGATTGTTAGTAAAAAATTTTATTGAAATTTGTGTAAGTATATTGTAACTGATTTTTAAGTCTTGTGGTGAACAGCAGTGCCAATTAGGATGCAAAAAAAATCAGATATGTTTAACGAAATGTGGTCATGGAAGTTAAAAATACCTAATATAAAAACATTTTCGACGGATTTAGGTTCTTTTTTTGGAACTTTAAAAAAAATTGAGCTTTTTTTACTAGAGTAGTCATGAGCGGTGCACCGTCTGTTGCCCGCTTATCGTTGAATTTTGGGACACGTTGCATACTACGTTGAGTTTCCCCAGTGATCGTTGAAATCATAGATGTCTAGCAAGCGATGGCGGGCGGGGCTTGCTTGTCAATTGTGTCACCAATCAGAGCGAGTTCAGTATGAAAGTCCGATTTATTTATTACCCGGTAAAATATCTATGAACCTGCCAACGTCAGACTGCCATCTTGCAAGGTACCTAGATATTTCGACGGGTTATACCTACGCAACAACATCCTTGGTTATACATCCATGAAGTCAATGGTTTGACGTTTTTGTGTAAAACCAACTATCTGTTAGGTACGCTGTTGAATGTAGAAGAGCATGCTGAATTCAACATTCAGCATGCTCTTCTACATTCAGAACAACAGAATGTAGAAGAGCACTTGATGCCTGAGATACAGGTCTAGAACCTAGTTCAGGCGCGGACGGAAGGGAATTGTTCATAATATGCAGCTTCGCCTTCGGCCTACGATATTGTAATACCTTCGAATAAATATAACAAACCCCTATTTGTAAATGTTAAAGAATTAAAGATTATATTATTTAAAAAAAATCTCAATTACCCAATCACAGAGTGATTGAAAGCAGACACACACACACACACACACACACACACACACACACACACACACACACACACACACACACACACACACACACACACACACACACACACACACACACACACACGCGCACGCGCGAGCGCACGCCTTGAAAATTTTAAATTAATTGCATCTGAAAGCGTAACTGAAATAATTAGATCGCACTAAGATTATTGTAATAACACTGACCCCTGAGATACAGGCCTAAAACCTAGATCTGGGGCCAGGGTACCAATATTTTATAAGTGTGTGAACTTGTTTTGTATTTCATAAATTTTTTACTTGTTTTGCTTTCTTTGATTTGATTAAACTCTCTTTGATTTACCCTGCACCACATCTTGCGCTCATTTCGTTGGTAAAGACTAATCGACCGGACCGTTTTTGAGTGTGATTTTTGTAGGAAGAAATAATAGACTTAAAACTAAACCTAAATATAAAATATTACTATTTTACAAATAGTAATTTGGATGGAAATTAATTTTGATATGTATTTACATACATAGAGATCACTTTATTGCGCAAGAAGAAAAAATAGTTACACGTGATCTCTTATATTAAATAATGGTATACAATTAGTCCCATCGCCTAGAGCGATCTCTTCCAGACAACCTAAGTAACTTTAGCAGACTGGGAATAAACGTGTTAGAGAGAAATCTTCCAAGTAACTGGCAACGGTGCCAACAGTTTTAACCTCAGAACACAAACCTTTGGCATCAGCTGCCTTTTACTTTAGACATTATTGTGTTCAAATCGTCCTTGCCTGGTTAGGTTATCATAGCACAGGGTATCCTACTTTGGGATAATGAAAATGCGTTACAATTTAATTGCAATAAGTAAGCAACTACGACTCAGTAAACGTTTTAGTTGCAAGAAATATGTAGCGTTAAACTGATTAAAACTTCAAAGCGCATCGAAAACTGAAAGCATTACGCAGAAATATTCCATCCCACGATACGTAACCCGAGAGAAAAACGCTTTTTAGCGTCCTACAGACACTATTAACATCATTGAGACAATAGTCAGTCATTTTTTCAAAAGCTGTCTAAATAAATAAATAAAAGAAAGTATGTATAGAAGGTGTGTTTTTTAGGGTTCCGTACCCGAAGGGTGCCAAACGGGACCCTATTACTAAGACTTAACTGTCCGTCTGTCTGTATGTCACCAAGCTGTATCTCATGAACCGTGGTTCCTAGGCAGTTGAAATTTTCACAGATTTTTGTTTTTTTTCTGTTGTCGCTATGACAAAAAACACTAAAACAGAATAAAATAAGTATTCAAGGGGGGCTCCCATACAACAAACGTGATCTTTTGCCATTCTTCCTCGATCTTTGTATCTTATGTTGTATAGATCACTGTACGGAACCCTTCGTGCGCGAGTCAGACTCGCACTTGGCCGGTTTTTTATGAATTGTTCTGAGATTAGATCGTTTTGTTCCATATTATTCTTTAGACGTAGAGCGGTGGTAGCGGAGCGGTAGAACGCCGACCTCACATTAGGGAGGTCGTGGGTTCGAATCCCGGCATGTACTTTGTTTTCTGAGTTACGTACATTTGTGAAGATGTAGTAGCAAGCAATACCACTCGCTAATCCTTCAATTTCTTCCACTTCCAGACAACTCCCTAGACCTCTCTCTGCAGGAGACATGGCTGCGCGCGACGGAACACTCCAAGCCTGTGGCTGATCCTTCAATTTCTTCCACTTCCAGACAACTCCCTAGTCCTCTCTCTGCAGGAGACATGGCTGCGCGCGACGGAACACTCCAAGCCTGTGGCTGATCCTTCAATTTCTTCCACTTCCAGACAACTCCCTAGTCCTCTCTCTGCAGGAGAGATGGCTGCGCGCGACGGAACCCTCCAAGCCTGTAGTGCGGAGCCTGGTGGAGACCAACAGAACCCTGATGGCAGTGCTGTGGCTGAGGATAGTTAGCGTCGAGTCTGCTGGTGAGTGCCTTCTAAGGCGTTTAGGAATATTCTAGTCACTAGTCACGGTCAATATTCTAGAACGTGAAGGAACACATCGTGAGGAAACCTGAGTGTCTGAGCTATTCACATACCTCAGCGCTTGAAATCACCAATCCGCTGTGGGCACGCGTGGTGATTAAGCCCATACTCTCTCTCTGAGAGAAGGCCTGTGCCCTACAGTGGGACGTATATAAGCTGCTTATGTTATTCTAGTCACATCCTCTTTCAGTCCACTACGTTCTCTAATCAAACTATTGCGTATCCTGTCATTCAAAGTAACACCAGACATACTTCTCAAGGACCACATTTCTACTGCATTAAAGCAACTTTCTTGCTTCTTTTGCCATACCCAAGTCTCGCTACCATACATAAGTGACTAGAATTGAGAAAGGAATGTTGAGTTGGTTTGGACGTGTGAAGAGGATGAAGGAAGAAAGATTGACAAAATAAACATGTCTGGTGGAAGGGGCGGTAAGGGACGCCTAAGGCGGACATACTTCGACCAAATAGGGGATGTATTAGCAAAATGCAAGATAAAAAGTACCCGAGCGTGCGTGCATGCAACGACTAATGATTGTTAAGGAAGCGAAAGTGATCTGTCAGGATCGTGGCAAGTGGCAATCCCTAGTCTCTGCCTGCCACTCCGGAAGACAGGCGTGAGTTTATGTATATATGTATGCAGGAATATTTTGAGGCAATGTTCTTTTCACTATGATAAGCACTATAGTTCATGATTCAACAGTAATGGTATAACAATTGTAAAAATTCGTGATTCCGACCTAAATTATGATAAGAATATTCACTCAAAAGACGGTTAACGAATTTGAAATCACCCTGTAGAATTTTTATTGAACTTTTGGTCAGTTAATAAAATAGACGGTTTTGCTCAGCAATAATAAAAAAAATCTTAATCTGTCAGCATTAAGGATATCTGCAAGAGCAGAAAATGAGAAAAATTTGAAAGAAAAAGCAGAAAATGCCAAATCGATCAGCAAAAACTTCAAAATTAATTAGCAGAAAATAAAAAATTGTTAAGCAGAAAATTACAAATTGATCAGCAGAAAATTCCTATGAGCCTTTAAATTGTATTAAAATTTTAATACATTAACTTGCTGACCACGGCTTGCTGCTTATTTATTAATTCTGCTGAGCAAAATCACATTTGCTGATTTTTATTGGGTGATCAAATATTTATTTTCCTGATCACTTAGTTACGTCTAAATCCAGTTAATTTCAAGCGTTCCATACCCGAAAGATGTATATAATAAGATGTATATAATATTTTCACTTTCACTTTCATAATTGATATGGAAAGTTTCATAGTAAGAGAGATAAGTTTTAGTAAGGTACTTTTTCAAAAAGATTTTGTCATTCCCGAACCTACCCTATGAAGCGGACCGTTGTCAGACCCAACGGTCGGCTTCATAGGGTAGGTTTACAAGCATTGAAGGTCACGCGCATTAACCAATGGGCGCACATGGACGATTTTCTTTGGGAGCTCGTTTCGTGGAATGGAGTATAGTCGCATGTTTGACAAAAAAAAACATAACATCTTTATCACAGACGCTGGGATTGGCGCGCTGTGCGGTATATCTGTGGACCACCGGGAGATCTGCAAGCCGTCGAGCCGTTCCTGCGTCTTGTACAAAGAGCTGCTTAATCTAATACACGCGGCTTTGGATAGATGGCGTTGGAACTCACTGTGACTGAAAGAACGATGTTTATTGTGGTGTGGTGATTTTCAGTACCGGAAAACGGGCTGAATAGAAACTGGAGTACGAATAGAAACAAAAACGGGCCAAGTGCGAGTCGGACTCGCGCACGAAGGGTTCCGTACCATTATCTATACAAAATTAGACACAAAGATCGAGAAAAACGGTCAAAAAATCACGTTTGTTGTATGGCCCCCCCCCTTAAATATTTATTTTATTTTAATTTAATAAACTAAATATTCTGTAAATATTTTAAGCGTCTACTTATTGCCGCTTTTAATATCAAGCAAAAAAGGCAAAAAATACGTTTTTCCCCTTAAATATTTATTTTATTGTTTTTAGTATTTGTTGTTATAGCGGCAACAGAAATACATCATCTGTGAAAATTTCAACTGCCCGGGTATCACGGTTCATGAGATACAGCCTCGTGACAGACAGACAGACAGACAGACGGACAGTGAAGTAAAAGTGTCCCATTTGGCACCCCTCGGGTACGAAACCCTAATAGAAAATGTTTCTGTCAACGATTTCTGACTGCTGTTTAACTGTAGGATTTCTCTTGACGGGATATGATCAGATATAAACAGACAGAACGACGTCTCTTTAAGAGGCTCCAGGGATTAACTCTAGCGCCACTGAGGAAAAAATGTAATATTAGGGGTTAAAGTATGAAATTGCCGTTTTATTGCAATAGGTTCTTTGAATTAACATAGAATCTTCATGGTTTGAGGTTTTCGAATGAATCTTTTTTCAAATGGTTTCTATGATGTTCTTTTTTTAAAAAATGTGAAACATTTGAATATCGACTTTCAATTGTTTTTGTTATTCAATTTAGACAAGAAAGATGGATACTGCGAAAATTCGAGTGATTATAGGCACCCATTTTTCGTATTTTTTTATTTTATTTATTTGACGCAAGTGAGTCAATATTGTGGGTAAGGTAACGTTAAACCATGCCGCTAATTCCCGGGTAGTTTGACTGGGGTCGGCTTCCACTATCTCTCTTAATTCATCGTTATTCACCTGTGTGGGCGGTCTTCCTCGTGGCTCGTTCTTTAAGTCGAAATTTCCATCACGAAAGCGTTTAAACCAAAATCGCACGGTGCGTTCATTAGTAGACCCCTCTCCAAACGCAGCATTGATATTGCGGGCTGTTTCTGCCGCGTTAGTTCCGCGTCGGAACTCGTATTCAAAAATCACTCGAATTTTCGCAGTATCCATCTTTCTTGTCTAAATTGAATAACAAAAACAATTGAAAGTCGATATTCAAATGTTTCACATTTTTTAAAAAAAGAACATCATAGAAAACATTTGAAAAAAGTTTCATTCGAAAACCTCAAACCATGAAGATTCTATGTCAATTCAAAGAATCTATTGCAATAAAACGGCAATTTCATACTTTAACCCCTATTATCTTTTTTTACAGATCGAATTTGCAAAAACTGTCTACAATCTCTCAATCACGTGATAGTGATTTTTAGCCGTGAACCTAAGGCAAAAAAAAAACTTAGGACTACACAGCATTTACGCCAAAAGCGGCCGTTTTTTGCGTAAATGGTATTTACTCCCGGGTGGGTAGAACATTGGACTCGGAAGCGGGAGACCCAGGTTCGATTCCCAGTGCGGGCATGTACCTATGAGTTTGTTTTCTAAGTTATGTACATTTGTGAAGTTATAGTAGCAATACCACTCGCTAACGGTGAAGGAAAACATCGTGAGGAGCTATTCATATACCTCAGCGCTTGAAATCACCAATCCGCGGTGGGCACGCGTGGTGATTAAGCCCATACTCTCTCGCTGAGAGAAGGCCTGTGCCCTACAGCGGGACGTATATAGGCTGCTTATGATTATGACTACCGGGTTCGTCCCTAGGTTCTTTGTCGTGGGTCATGAAAATCGCTGTTAACACGATTGAGAGATTGTACAGACACCTTTTGCAGATACGATATGTAAGAGAAGATAATATTATGGATTTTTTTTAGCACGGCGGCGCTAGTGTTACACCCTGGACGCTCTTAACCCTTTAACTGGTAGAGCTAGTATAAATTTTTCATTGGTTTTGGGCTTTATTTCAAAGTGATAACTGTTATGCAACTAGCTGGTAAAGGCTCAAGTGTAAGTTCAGTAGGATATCGGTGACAAAACACCCACTTTTCACTTTTGTTTTTATTCATACCCCAGTTTCGAATCACCCAGTTTCACTGTGCGTCTATTGCCGAATATGGCATATTTCGGACACCCACATCTTGGAAACTTTACTAACTGGATTAACTTTGGAGCAATGCTTCTATTCGGTAACGTTTGTCCGTCTGCAAAGGTGACGAAACTGGCTTCGAAGATAGAGGGGGCTCGAAAAGGGCTCGAAGCGGCTCGTGTACATATATGCATACATGCACAGTGGGTCAGCTGATAACTTGTCTACTGAAAAACATCTTTCTTCGTTGATTTTTATCAAACCGATAATAACATGCAATTTTAGCCTTATAGAGAACTATATACAGAACACTTTATTGCACAACCAAAAAAAAGTACAACAATTGGGTATTTGACAAAATATCAAAGAGTTACTTTTAGAACGGAATTTTGTATGAAAATACTGGCGTATGACGTCACATTTCAGAGCACTCTTTTTATGTTTCATCTATTTAAAAATTGTAATAACTAGTAATTGACGAAAAGAGATACATTTTCCGAGATATTTTGTAATATTTGTTTTAATCGAGCATATAAAATAATTTATTGTTGATCGTGTCAAATACCGTATTGTAATTATATTCCAGAAAATAAGAGAATGTGGATGTCGCGCCAGGCTGTTAAGACGCACAATTGAAAATTTTTAGTTATTGTAGCAAAATTAGTATATTCTTGATGAATGTGGTCCGAGGGTTTGATGAATAATTAAATTGCGGATATTCAAGGCATATTTTTCTTATCCTGTACTACGTTTTTGGTTGAGAAAATTTTATTCCAAAATTAATAATTTTGGAAAAAAGCTTTTGTTTATTAAAAACTACTTAAAGGAAAACAAAATATATTTTAAATGTCCTCAATTTAATTATGCATCAAACCCTCAGAGCACATTTATCAAAAATTTACTCATTTTATTACAACAAAAAAATGATAAATTGTGCGAGCGAGACGACATGATTCACGTAAGACCAGCCTTAAAGAACTGGCCTATGGCAAGAGTACGTGAGGGATGCTCATGATTAGTTTGATACATAATTTAAGGGTCTCAGAAAAAAATGTCAAAAATAAAAATTAAAAGTTAACCCTTTGATAGCTGATGAACGGGATCGGATAACTGCAAAATAACCGATTCTTTTGTAAGGCCAGACAAAAATGTGAACTTAAATTATTACATTTACTGAAAATCACCTATTAGCCAATTAATCCGATGATGAGAATACGTCTTTCAGCTACCAAAGGTTAACTTTATCACCTAAAAAACTTGAAGCGGACGTGCATAACAAGGTTTTTAGCTGCCAAAGTTAAGCCTTTTGGTAATTAAAAAACGTGGAACAGCCCCTATATGATGCTCACCAAATCCTGAAGGATTCCTGACGCCTAGACCTGGTCCCAAACTAGGATACCCTGTGCTATGGTAACCAGGCAAGGAGGTCACAAACATGGAAATACACCCAGACCGAGGCCTCTGAGGCCGTACAAATGTACGGCGGCCCCCAGTGGGAATCGAACACACGACCTTTGTTTTGGTAGCGCTTTTACGGCTGGATCACCGAGTCAGCCAATTTAGTGCGCCTAATACTTGAGCTATTAAGGCTGCTGTCACGTGGAGCATGCTGTCTCGCTCGCAGAATTTAACATTTTTAATATTGTAATAATATGAGTAAACTTTTGATAAATGTGGTCTGAGGGTTTGCGGTTAATTAAATTACGCATATTCACGGCATATTTTTCTAACCCCGTACTAAGTTTTTCATTGAGAAAATTTTATCCCAAAATTAATAATTTTGGAAACAACTTTTATTTATTAAAAACTACGTATCGGAAAACAAAAATATATTTTATCTACACTCATATCATAATCTTCAAATTAAGAATTCAAAGGTAAACACATATTGACAGGCTTTAAACAATACATAACTTTAAAGGAAATTTAAAAAAAAGTGTGATATAAAGTTACATTAAAGGTCACATTTTTATTTAGTTATTATATTTATATTTTTTAGTTATTTTTTTAAAGTGTTGCTGTGATCACGGAACAAAACTTAAGTTTTTCTTTAATGTCAAAAGTTGACTCTATAAAAACCCTAATTTCATTTTCGTGGTACCAAAAGTGCAACTAAAAATACCTAAAATTGCGCGCGCAAAACTGAGTGCAAACGATTGAATGTCAAGATACTTTTGTCGAAATTGCGCCATTTTGTTTCAAAAATTTCATTATGAGTAGTGTATGAGACTGCACATAACTTGGTATTAAAACACTCGCCAATGCTATTAAAAAACTCGCCAAGGCTCGTTATTTAAAATCTCGCTCGTGTTTTAATAACCCTCATTATGTGACAGTCACATAAACTACTATTAAATGTCCGTAATTTAATTACGCATCAAACGCTCAGACCACATTTATCAAAATATGGGTAAATTATGAAAGCGACACAGCATTCTCCACGTGACAGCAACCTTAAATTTTAACTGTCAATCTCATACAGCGATAAACATAACATAAACATTTACATACAGGCACATACAGTGTGTCTGGCCCCACACTAGGATACCCTGTGTCGTGGGAACCAGAAACAACGACATCACAAACATGTAAACATCCAAGACCTGGGTTTTTTTTGTCCCCAGCCGGGATTCGAACCCGGGACCTCTCGCATGGTAAGCAGATGCGCTACCGCTGCGCCACAGAGATAGAAATGATAATGTTGTTATTTCCATCAGTTAAGTCTCTTAAATGTCTTACTGAGGATTATTTTAAAAAGTCTTTGTCCTCAATACTTTGTCTTGCCTGTGGGCTAGGCCGACTAAGCTGTAAGGATCGTATAGTTGCTGGGCAAGCCTACTCCATCTAAAAAACAATATCCCACGCACTGCAGCGTCCGAGTGGTCCCTTCACCCGTCTAGTGTGAGTGAAGGTGCCACCGGACGCGGTATAAATCATCTCATACGTAGATGCAAAGGCTAGTTTTTGTCACTCAACATAGGGGCCAAACGAAGTATTTCTTATAAATAAATAATTATGTAAAGTAAGTCCAAGTTTGAAAAACTTAACTCGTCAATGTATTAAATCTAAGAAACTATTAAAAATTAAATAAGCTTCTACCATATACTATCTGCTTATGCAATACGATAAGTAATCGAGGACTGGCACACACGGAGTCAGTCACTGACGTCAGTGCAATGCCAAGTCAGTGCTGGCCTGACACTGAACCCGTGTAAATGTATTTCAAAGTCAGTTCAGCGCTGTCGCGTAGTACTGACTTGGTTACTGACCATAGAGTAACTTATAAAGAATATTCTATCTATCTTATATACTGACCTCCACTGACTATGTAAACTGAAGAAGTCAGTTTCAGGCATCGGTGACTGACTCCGCGTGATCCAGAACTAAACCTATTTGTTATTTTTATATAATATGCTGTAATGGTTTGTGTGTATAAAGCCGCGTCCTTCTAGTGTTTTCATGCGCAAAATACTTAAGTTTCATTTTCCTTTTATTGACTTTCAAACTAAGTTCTTGTATTATGTTCATGTTTTATGTACGTTTAATTGTACAAATAAACAAATTTCTTTTTCATACTTTTATCGCACTTGCATTTAAAAAAAAACTTAGAATGCGGCCGATTGGATGCTACAAGGATTCTCTACCAGTCAACCGCAGGAGGTAGAGGAAAAAGGATCTTAAATGTTTTGCGCATGAAAAGCGGAGTGTTTTGTGAATAATTGTTTGCGAGGCCTTAAGAATTTATTGTATCAATAAATAAAATTGTTCAAGAAATATTCTTATCACTTTTAACAGACTTCAAAATTATTTATTTTTCTCCAGCTGCCCCACTAAAAATAAAAAATAAAAATTTTAAATAAAAAATAAAAACCGACTTCGAAACACTACAGCGCTAAAAATTAGAAATAATTTAAATAATTAGAAGTATTTATACATGTAGGTATTGTAGAAGTATAATTTGGAGCCGGTGCCCAAAATATATGTGCTGGTCTTGAAACTGGGCACCGACTAGGTCTAAGTCTTCATCAGATCTGCACCAAATTAAAATGGGACCAATGGGACGTTATACCTGTTCGAACACAAAAAGAATTGTCGAAATCGGTTAAGATTTGACGGAGTTATGGAGGAACATAGCCAAATAAAAAAAAATTAATATACGCGTCGAATTGATAACCTCCTCCTTTTTTGAAGTCGGTTAAAATGAGGTTTTCAATTTCAGCGATAATTCGTTACCATGTTGAACGATTTCATTGATGCTTTTTTGGGGTACCTCAAGCAAGATGTCTGTTGATGAGATTCATGAGAAAATAATCGAATTCTTCTTTTTACTGTTTATTTTCTTGAAGTCGGTTTTTTTTTTAAATAAAACAGCAGTTATTAAGCTAGTGAAGAACTAATTAAAAATCCGTAGTAATACTGACATTTTTTTTTATATTACTGCTTATAACGTTAACATCGTTCTTAACAGCTACTAGTACTTTGGAACCGGAATTATTTAAACATTAATTATTATTTACGATATCTTGCTAGCGATCAACTATGATAAATTACTTACTCAAAACTAAAATAACGTTATCACAAAACAATACTCATTAGAGAATTCAAATCATCTATAAAGCTTCTGAAATCTATCCGATACACTTTTAAGAATTATTAGCGTTATTCTGTACCAAATTAATTAATCCTAGACGTAAACAACACGACATTTGACCTCTCCTTAAATTGGTCTTAAGTTGTTCATGTTTTTTCAATAAAATCCTTTACGTTATTTGAAGCTTTGAGTTTGAGATGGGCAATCTCCTTTTAACAACTATGTATCACCATAATTATCACGGTGAACAAGGAATCTACCGGCTAATTAGTTCCATTTTATTCGTGAGAAAACCCTCCTTGCCTCTATTATTCGCATGTCACCTGTAGCTCTACATACCAAAGCTAAAGAAAGTGACCGTAAAAAAAAATCTTACCTGTCTTATGTTCCTTGCGCCCAAAAGTAGCAGCAGACAAGTCGAAGTAACAGATCGGCCTTTATATTTTTGTTGCAAAGTAATCCAGAACATTACTGAGTTAAGCTCACCTATTTAAGGGTCAATATCCTGTCAACGGTACCATTACAGTAAGCAACATCGGGCGTGTTCAGTACTTGGATGGGTGAACAGAACGTGGACATAGTCACAGATCGTTTGCGCATCGCTTACTGTCTTTACTGTGTACATATATGTGAGTAATTGACATAGTGTGATGCGTAGTAAATTACTATTAGTCAATTACTAAAGCAGTCAATTACTCACACATACACTGTACATACAGCGGCGTCGACTGGCACGAAAAAAATAGATTGCCTACCACAAACTCAAAGCTTCAAACAAGGTAAGTAGGTATTTAATAAGCGTTTTATTTCAGGTAAAACGCCGCTACTGGACATTAGAAAACAATAATTTGTTGAAAATATCGAATATTTTGAGGCTTGAAAACTACATACCTAACTAAAGTTTTAAATTCAACTTTTCATGAACACATGAAAACGCTGTCAGCCATAATGATGCTTTAAGAATACCTCTGCCATGACGTCACATAGTTTGCAAACACACAAGAGGCTAGGGCGTAACCATGGTGATTTGCGTTTTCACTTAGTGACGTCACAACCATGGTGCGATTTTCGGCAACAAGGATTTTAAATTGAATTCACAGTCATCTTCTACTTTTATGAATCAAACTGAATATATTTAGATTTATTAGGCCAAGTAATAAGTCAATTACCGTAATGCTTACAAATACGAGCCTTTAAACAGCTGCGTACCTACTTAACAGTTTCATTGACAGTTTGTTTACAAGAAATCTAAGCAATTAGTCTTGTACAGATTATACGTACTCTGAGTACTTCAAAAAGGTTGAGTATTCACTTTTATGGGATCGAAAATAATGATGTCATTAGTGTATGGCTAAGGGCGCTTACACAGCGTCGAATAAGCCGCGTCGACGGCTGCCGTCGATATTCGCGGATATTCGACGCTGGCATGGCGGCGAATGCCGTCGACGCGTTTACGGCTGCCGTTGGTACACGTCAACGGCTGCCGTCGACAAGTGTCAACGGCTGCAGTTGGCGCAGGTGCCGCCCGTGTATAGGCGCCCTGAGACGGAGAGGCGGTAGGTACTAATCGTTCAAGCATTTTTTAAAACAAGGTCTAGATTTCTCAACTATTTTTAACGACGTAAGTAAAGAAATCAGCCAGTATTTTGTTTCGGATATTCCTTTCCCGATATCACAGTGGTTATTGTAAAAATACTTGTCTGTGTTGAGGAGTAGAATAATCCTCCTTATCTCTACCGGAATCTTTTTACGACATTCGTAGAATCATAAAAATAAATACAGGACCTTTTTGTGGCCTCGAGCATAAATTCACTTAATAAAATAGCAAATAAATGTCAGTGCTGGGTGGGTCATACAAAGCGCGGCAGATAACTTGAACAAGAATCCGTGTTTGCGATGGACATGTAAGAGCAATTTTCTTTTTGCTATTTGTTAATTTGACCAAACGGATGTCCGAGGAGTTCTAGTCAGATCTCGCGTCTCCTGCCAATGACACCCGAAGTCGAAAGTCGAAGTTTGCTCAAGTCATTTGTCGGGCATTATATCTCCCGGTATCGAAGGTAAGTTTCACAGGTCACAATATCTTAAATTACATGTATAGTCCGCACAAATCTTTTTGGCGGCAACGTGAACATAGTCACGGATCGTTTGCACGTCGCTTACTGTCTTTACAGTGTATGTGTGAGTAATTGACTACTTTAGTAATTGACTAATAGTAATTTACTAAGCATCACACTACGTCAATTACTCACATAATTGACGTAGTGTGATGCTTAGTAAATTATATTATATATGCGTAGTAAATTACTATTAGTCAATTACTAAAGCAGTCAATTACTCACACATACACTGTAAATAAAGCGGCGTCGACTGGCACGAAAAAAATAGATTGCCTACCACAAACTCAAAGCTTCAAATAAGGTAAGTATTCAATAAGCGTTTTATTTCAGGTAAAACGCCGCTACTGGACATTAGAAAACAATAATTTGTTGAAAATATCGAATATTTTGAGGCTTGAAAACTACATACACTGTAAAGACAGGAAGCGATGTGCAAACGATCTGTTACCGCCAATAAGACCTGTGCGGACTATAGTCGACAGCAAACCTTTACATGCATGCACTCTACTCAGTTACGTTAAAGGTCGATGTGCTATCGACTGTACGTACTTTTTAATTTACACTTCGCCTCGCTCGATTTTGGAGGTATTTGCACGAAAAAAATGTAAGCAAAGGGGTTTGCGCATTTTTCTTTGGAAGCTGGCATATCCACCCGCCGCCATTTTGGATTTTTTTCAAAGTTTCCGCGCACGACCAAAGTAGTAGATAAACACTATACGTACAAATAATTATAATTACTGCATTCTTAATTATTGTCATTGATCTCATAATATGACGACCTTTACCCCAAAATATCTCGGAAACGTGACACTTTAGGGAACCATATGACGAGAAATTTTGTTTGTATATTAGGGCTAAGTTAGATTAAGTTAGTTTGAGTTTTAGGCAACTACCTACCTACTCATATTAGATGCGTCTGATATTATTTTTATTATAAAAACGTTAGACATTAGTTCCTACTAACTATGTTGCAGTGCCCTTACAGGGCTCATGTTGAGGATTAGATTTATTTTAAGAGCACGTGAAGCAATAAACGATTGAAATTGAAAAAAATTTAAATATCCTCTATCCATATATACCACTTTCATCGTGCGCGGAAACTTTGGAAAAATTCAAAATGGCGGCGGATGGATATGCCACAGAGGTCCAATGCCCTTTCCGTAACAAACGAGCACTGCAGTATGGTGGGAAAATTTTTAACGGGACATTTTAATCATGATGTCGACATATTAATATAGCACAAATTGAAAACCCTTTTTTTACTTCGAACATTAATTAGACGTGATCAATGTCAAGGAAAAGTTATGAAAATAAAAAAAAAACTATGGCTTTAAGGTCTTAACTGTTCTTTCGCTGGTTTACGCATAGACAGATACATAGATCAATCTATCTATTATTTACGCATACCAAGACCGACAACAAACTGACCCATAAGGAACGAGCGATGTATAATTGACAACACTTTTATCTTAACACATACGTTACTGAAGAAAGACTTATACGCCACGTTCACACACAGATGATTACACAACGCGTCGAGCAATCGTCTCTGTCTGAACGTAACTAACCACGGTTTTTGATTTGAGAATTTGAGAGTTCAATCTGGAACAGTTTTTAACGGGGCCACACTTAAAAATTTGATCAGTGAAATTCTCCAATCAGAAACTGGGCGTTAGCCGCGAAAATTCGTTCTGTACAACTCCTGCTGCGGCTAGAGACGGTACTACGCCTGACTAGTGTGGCTACATGCGTTTCTTGTACGGTTTGGGACGAAAGTTCTTGTAACAGATATTTGTGACTAGATAAAATGGTTACAGTTTAGTTGGATTGAGTTGAAGTACAAAGATGTTAAATGAGTTTCCGTGGACTTTCTGCGCGTCGCATCCTATTCAAATCCGAGAAATACACCCGTCGTAAACACGGATCGGACATCGCTTGCACACCGCGTCCGATCCGAATCCGATACAGTACTAAATCCGTATCACGGTCTGCGTCAACGGTTATTTGGAGATATTCTCGGATTAGAAAGACGGGACTCGGACGCGCGGCCCGTAAAAGTACTACCGTGGCGACTTTGAACCGTAATTCCTGATGCAAGTCGCTTCCAACCGGTCTTTTTTGAAATCCATGGAGGAGGCCTACGTTCAGCAGTGGACTTCTTGTGGCTGAATGATGATGACGATGATTTTACAAATTATTGAAATATATGTTACGGATTCAACTTTCGTCCATTGCCGTACTATATCAGTGATTGTTTTCATGTTGAATACACATGGATAGTTGGTCCTAAACGTGTGAGGCGGGAGACTATACCCCATCCCGGATTCTACATACTTGTGCTTAAATTAATTTCAATATTTACCCTAGCTTAAGCGGTGGCAGCGTAGCGGTAGAACGCCGGCCTCACATTCGGGAGGTCGTGGGTTCGCATCCCGGCACGTACCATTGACTTTGATCCCTAAGTTACGTATATTTATAAACTTGGAGTAGAAACCTCGTGAGGAAACCCTAGCATCTGAGGTGTTCACATACCGCTGGCTACGTACCTACAATGGCCCAACTATGAGGCTAAGTGCGGAAATCTCAGGTCTAAGTAACTGACTAGCCTAGCTTAATTTTTAACACGAAAACTTTTCACAACCTAACGTCAAATTGTTGTACGAACAGCAAAAACGTGTTGTAACTTGAAGAGATCTCTTACAGATATTGACATAACGACGAGTATTGCACAAAAAGAGAGCTAAGGGTTTATCTAATATTCTATCTAAAAGTAACCGAGTGATTTCGGAAGGACTCTCCCCGTGAGCGCCAAAGTGACTTCAAAAAACACATATTATATTTAAAATCACCTCTTAAGCGGAGGCGCTTAGTGTTATCATAGAGGTGTTATACAACGACAGTCTAAAAACTTACTAAGTTGGTAACCTATTTAAGATTAAATGAACTTTCCAAGTGAAGTTCGGTCATAATTATATGAGTCGCTTTATTCGACGATATGAAACGTTCGGAACTCCGTTGTGAATGTTTTACATCGAAGAATGAAGCGACGTAATATAATTGAAGATTTTTGTAAAGCTCCAGATGGTCTTTCTAAATCTCCGTTCCGGTTCACGCCCCAAAATCAGTTCCTGCGCTATCAATGTCGACTTACGTGTTATTTATAAAAAACACGATTCCAACCGGTTATCTGTCATGTCTCTGACATGCATCCCAGTCTGTACAGCCCAGCTATACATACATCCCGTCTAGCGGTTTATATCAAAGAATGAAGCGACGTAATATACCTAATTTCAGATTTTATAAAACTCGTCTTTTTCAAAATCTCCGTTCCGGTTCACGCCCCAAAATCTGTTCCTGCGAATCCTGCGCTATCAATGTCGCTATCAATGTAGTCTGTGGAAAAGGAAAAGACGTAACCACAGATTATTGAAATTGTCTCTGAGGATTGTTTGAAAGAAATCGCGTTTTTGTAAGTAACACTTATTCTTAGGTCTTATTTACAACTGTCTATGGTAAAGGAAAAGACGTAACCCCAGATTATTTAAACGCCTCCGAGGAGTGTTACAGAGGAATCGTGTTTATACAACGTGTCGAACGCCCGACTCAGGGTTCTTTCTAATCATCAACACGAAGAAATTTTACTATAGGGTCGTCTTTGAAACCTGTGCCATGCTAAAATTTGATACCTACTGAAATGTGTGGAACAAATTATTTTGTTATATATTCTTTTTGTTGCACTAACCCGTGCTGAGGACAATGTTAAAAACCTATTTAGAGGCTAAAAGTTTACCCATGCCGGGACTTGAAGCCAGAGGTCGCGGGTGCAAGTCCCGGCTTGGGTGGAATTCTTAGCCTCTAAATAGGTTTTTAAAATGATTTTGTTTTGAGGATTTTAAAGTTGGTCCGGTAGTAAAAGTTGTTCGTATTAATTTGTATAAACGAAGAAATGTTACTATAAGGTCGAACTCGAAATCACGAAAAAAAAAACAGCTGTTCCATTGTAAAATTTGATACAGTACGATTAAAATCAGTTAACGATTCGGCCAACGTCGGTAATTGTCGTGAATCCCTCATCTCTCACATAGAGTTATCAATTTACAGATATGACCTTTAATTATATTACTCGTTGTCTTATTGAATACAATACAAGAACGATATGAGCAACAAAACCTCCTTTGTAGCTCAAAACTAACACAACCTTTATATTGAAATAAGAAAAATAATTGACTATTTTGACAGTATGACTTCTTTGTGTCAATAAAAACAGTTTGACGTATATTATACATTTATGTTTATGAACGCTAATTTCATTCGTGAAAATATTCGATTCTATCAAATTTTATCTAAATTAACTTACAATAGTTATGTATCATGGCTTCAACAAATTTAAAGCGTGGTAAAAAAATTGTTGCTCAATCTCGTGAAATTGTAAATAATGTATATAACTATTTTAGAAAGGAAGCTAATTTATTTAAAAAAGAAGAAAGTAATTATCATAAAAAAAATTTGTACAGGGTTTGTGAAGCAACCGGTGTTTCGAAAAGCAGCGTGTTAAAAATTTTGAAGGAAAACGACAAGCTCTGAGATCAGTCACCTAAAGATCAACAATCCAAAGAAGTGCCCGGCAAAAAATATCCTTTAAAAATGGATGATTTTGATTATTGCGTGATACGACGAATTATATATAACTTTCATGAAAGATTTAAAGAGCTTCCTACGTTGCGATCACTTCTGCATAATAAATTTCTTAGGTCTACCGGTTAGTAATGTCATCTTGGCAGGTGCTATACATTGCGTTTATGATACTTCAAATTGAACGCTACCTAAAAGAAATCGCGGTAATGTATTTCGTGTCATTTCCGTCTCGGGATTTATCGTTAACTGATTTTAATCGTATTGTACCTACTAAACAAAATGTATGGAACAAATGATTTTGTTTTGAGGATTTTAGAGTTGGTCCCATAGTAAAAGTTGTGCGTATAAAAGAGTAGAAAGTACCCCGGGTCGGGCGTTGCTTTACAAATCAACAGCTTGCATAGCACCGTTAGTATATTGTGTGCCCTGGTATATCAGAAACGGTTCTCTGGCTTTTTGCAGAAACATTTTTGGCCGATTTTCATTTGGCAACTAACGTTTCGAAGAATATTATTTTGCGGAATAATCATTTGCCAACTTTTCTTATAATTTTTTTTTATTTCCCAACCTCGCAGTTGCCAACTGTTTGTTTGGTTTGCTTTTTATAATGACATTTTTTCAAAATGCCAACTTTTAAGTAGCGTATGTTTTACTTAGCGTAATATTCATTCAGTTGTTTATTGTATACCAAATGTTGCATTAAGTTTCGTTAAGTAACTTATGTGGGTTTGAGCTATTAATAACCTAAAGGTTAGGAAAACCTAGTAAAATGGATAGAATTTTCCTAGCACTCGCCGGCCGCTGCCGCGGCACGCTCGCTTCGCTCGCTCGGCTCGTGCGTGTGTTGGTCACAGTTCTAACCTAACCTATAGATTTGCAAAACCATCTATTTACGAAAAGGGAACTGTTTCACAGACGAAACGTTATTCATCTAATAGTTGTTTGGCCTAGTAAAAGATTTGAAAAATAATAAATACCCAAAACGTTTTGTTTCATTATAATAATCAGCTTAACAACAATCCTACCAAATGAAACGTTGCCATACAAAAATTTGTAAATCGTTTGTTGTCAAAGTGAAAAATAGGTGAAATGTTGGTTGGCAAGTGATAATCAGCGTAACAATTTTCTGCGAAAAGGCAGGATCCCATCAGAAACAAAGGAAATCAAGAAGACTCTGAAAAACACTAGCCTTTACTACGGCTTGTGTTTTAATTTAGCATCTGAATGTAGATTGTTATTCGAATCGCGCGCAGGAAATATTTTATTTCCGCCTCTGTTTGTCAGTTTTTTGGCCTACGCAATGGTGTGTATTTTTCGTCTCGGCAAGTTACGTCATTATTTTCAAATGTATTCTGTGTGTTTTCGTCCGAAGACAGACGCTGTTTAGTTAAGGAATAGTATTTCAGCTTATTCTGTAAAAGAACACTGGGCGATACATCGCATGTCCTCTCTACAGATTTAGTTGAAGTTTCTTGGTGCATTTTTGCATCTTTAACTGACATTTCAGTCCGAGTTAAGTCTACATTCTCAACTGCAACATCTAGATTAGTTTCTGGTTTATCAACCAACTGAATTTCGATGAAATGTGGCGGTCGGAGTATTTTAATTGGTGACGTATCATTTTGGACGTTCGGCTTGCGAAATGATGTTGGGAAACTACTTAATTTGATTGAACGTGTATTTTTGATGTATCGGTTATCTTTTAAGTCATTGTCAGCGTCCCGTAGTGGTATTTCGTTGTTAGTTGAGAACCCGTTTGCGTTTTCTTTCAAAATTCGTTGTTTTTTCAGTAAATCTTTGAATTTCAGAAGATTTTGCGTACCGTTGCTTTGCTGCAAAACTCTACTATTTTTAGAGACATCCACATCTTTCACTTCTTCACTGTTTGTGTGGCTATCCTCAATTTGTTTATTACAATTCGTATTGGTTTCTAACTTTTTAGCATATTTACCGACAACCTCATCTGTTTCAGTTGAATCTTTTGCAGCCTCTAGTCTTTTAATCCCGACGTCAACTACTCCAAAATCACCCCGGCTACTCAATTCCCTTTTTGTTTCCTCTACACCTCCATCCCCCTCAATGTGAATTCTCCACCGCGTCAATCTTTCACTCACGTTACTCTTAGCTTTCTTTTTATTCTTTGCCAAAATTCTTCTTCGCTTTTTTTTAAGCCCTAATTTTTCTTTATCATTGACAACACGATTTCTGCTATTGTCCTCGAAATACCTAACTGTCATATTCCCAACCGCATCTACTCCTAATCCAACCTCATCTCTAGCCTCACCACCAACCTTCAAACTCCTACACTTATCACCAAATCCTACCCCATCCTCATCTCCCCTTACGTTTCCTGTACCCTCAACCTCCCCACCTGTATCCTCGGGTCTAACCTCCCCACCACCCTTCATCCATCGACCCATATTATCAACTCGACACCTATCCTCATCGTTTACCTGACCTACATCTCCTCTATCTCCCACCTCTGCAACAGTGTCCCCAATCGCCAATCTCTCTAAGCCCCGGACCACACCATCCATGCGTAAGTTTACGCCTGGTGGCATGCAGGCACACTTTTCAGGCGCGGAATCGCCCTAGGCAAACAGCGTGCCCGGTTCGGCGTCGAGGAGTTCGCAAACGAACTGGTCCTGTTCCAATGGCTTCTTTACCCACCGGCCGAGTTTGTTGGCTGAGAACGCGTCGAAGAGCCGCTCCTTGGCTGTCTGGGGACGAATCAGTTTGTCAGTAAGGTATTCATCTGTAAATCTGTACTGATGAAACGGGTGGTCAATAAAACCGCGCAGGTAGCTTTAACGCAGGGTTTTACTTAGACGTTCAGGTATAATTAGTGGGCGTGTGGTCGTTGGCGCGAGCCAAAACCATATGAGAGATGCAAGCCCGAATGCATCTCTTTAGAGAAAAACGTCGCCAACATATAGTCCGCACAAATCTTTTTGGCGGTAACGTGAACATAGTCACAGATCGTTTGCACGCCGCACATTGTTCAAAGATACCAAAAAAATGGCTTTTTTATGTATGATAAACCACATCCGTAGAATTATTTCTGTCCTACTCCTAGGTTCCACTTTTGCGTTTTTAGAGAGAAAATAAAATAAAAACGTAATTAAAAAAAAATGGCTGCTCTTAAACGATTGTCTTTTTTTAGGTGAAGAAACACGAAAATACGCGCCTCATTATGTCTGATTGAGACAAAACTATTTGAATAATTAAATGTTAATATTCACTTAATAATAAAATAAATCTATTTCATCGGTCAAAGGCAAGGTCAAAGGTCACGAAAAGTTCACGATTTTTTTTCTCAAAAAGTATTTGAGTTAGACACGTCGGAATTGAACTCATTCCTTTATTAGGCTATATTTAATCTATTATTGCAAAAACCTGATGGTGTAATTTTTTTTGGTATCTTTGAACAGCGTGCGTCGCTTACTGTCTTTACAGTATGTGTGAGTAATTGACTCAAATCATAAAGTGCCCCAGGATCAATATTAAGGAAATGTGCTACAGTGTTTTGTGACGCAAGACGTCTAACGGAAATCAAGACCCGCCTAAATAGGTCAAGTGACTAAGACGTTTTAGTGCTTGGAAAATTCTGTCACCTATAGGAATACTCTTTGTAACAGTACGTCACAATTACTGATTTGATGTTGAATAAGGCCGTAAGATTATAAGGTTTGCTTAAATATTAGTTTTTGGTTTTTTTTTTCTAGTCTGTGAGATTTCACTAACCCGTGCTGCGGACAATTTTAAAAAACCTATTTAGAGGCTAAAACTTCTCTGTGTACGTAATACAGAGAAGTTTGTAAAGGGGCTCGAGATTTCGCCGACGCTTGCACTTGCCCATTAGCTCAGTTAGGAGAGTGCTGGCACGGTTAGCAAGAGGTCGCGGGTTCAAATCCCGGCATGGGTGGAATTTTTAGCCTCTAAATAAATAGGTTTTTAGAGTTTTCGACTGCCTCATTGGGCGTAGCGAATATGCCACCGTTAAATTAGTCTATATAGTGTGAGTAAGCGGTGGTAGCCTAGTGGCTAGAACATTGGACACGAAGCGAGAGACCCAGGTTCCATTCCCTATGACTTTGTTTCCTAAGTTAAGTGCATTTGTGAAGTTATAGCAGCAATACTACTCCCTAACTGTGAAGGAAAACGTCGTGAGGAAACCTGGGTGTCTGAGCTATTCACATACCTCGGCGCTTCAAATCGCAAATCCGCGGTGGGCACGCGTGGTGATTAAGCCCATACTCTCTCTCTCTCTCTCTCTCTGAGAGAAGGCCTGTGCCCTACAGTGGGACGAATATAGCCTGCTTATGATATAGTGTGAGCAGATAACGCCTTTATACTAAAACATGTTTCTGGCGAATTTAAGTGGCATTTATGTTTGTGGCAGTGGGCGGGGCACGTAGCTCGGAGAACTGATGGCCGTTGGGGCGGAAAAGTTCTGACCTGGCGACCGCGGACCGGACGACGCAGCGTGGGCAGGCCCCCCACCAGATGGTCTGATGACCTGGTTACGGTGGCGGGGAGTCGCTGGATGCGGACGGCGCAAAACCGGGAAGCTTGGAACACCACGAGGGAGGCCTATATCCTGCGGTGGACGTCAAATGGCTGATGATGACGATGATGGAAGAATTTAGTAATAAAACAATACCTGGTACGCGGGGCAAAGTTGCTTGGCCTCCGAATAGAGCAATTGGTCCACGTTAGAGGGTATCTCGACCGGCCGCGGCGCTAGCTCCGTGCTCTGGGAATTTAAATTCAAATAAAAATGATTATCGGTTTTCCTGATTTTGAGGCGGCAAGCAATTCCCATACAAACGTAGTTTGATTTTTAGGGTTCCGTACCCGAAGGGTTCCGAACGGGACCCTATTACTAGGACCTTACTGTCCGTCAGTCTGTCTGTCTGTCTGTCACCGGGCTGTATCTCATGAACCGCGATAGCTAGACAGTTGAAATTTTCACAGATGATGTATTTCTGTTGCCGCTATAACAGCAAAATACTAAAAATAGAATAAAATAAATATTTAAGGGGGGCTCCCATAGAACAAACGTAATTTTTTGCCGTTTTTAATTTATATTTTTTATTTTATTTATAAGGGACACAAACTGTATAAAGTACATCGCATTCTTAAAGACTTAGTTTTAGTTTAAAATGTTCGTACTAACACTAATAACATGCGTCCACAACGTTTTTTCTCGATCTTTGTGTCTAATGTTGTATAGAATTATCTATTAGCGCGAGTCCAACTCGCACTTGGCCGGTATTACTTACAAACGACCGTGCCGGATTGCAATGAAACTTTTCCAATACGTTTAGAGCACACAAATCGAGGTTTGACCGTGCTTAGAATTGTAAATAAGTTTATCAAAAAAAAAATTATAGTCTTGGGAACAGTTTCTATGGGAAGTCTTATGAGGCTGTAATTTCTTTTTTATTCTGTTATTCTCAATTGTAAGCATGAGCAAACTAATTACAAAAATGTTTGTCCTCTTAACATATTGGTAAAGTGTCATTGCGTGCCGGCATGCCGTTTGTGAATTAAGACCAAACTACGTTTGTATGGGAATCGCTCCCTGAGGGGCCGCTTTAAGATGGCGCTGTTTGAAAGATAAAATGCTTAAACCACAGAACAAAAAAAAACGATGTGTTTTTTTTTAAGAATGGATTTTATTCTATATATGGCGATGATTTACTGAAGGTTGGGGCATTAATAGAGCGTGTGAAGGCCGAGCGTAATAAAATTACAAATCCAGACATGAAAAATAAAAAAATGTGGGATTTTTTTTTTCAGCTAAAGCCGATACTTAAATCAAACTAAACAATATAGAAATAAAAATAAGAAAAAGAAATATCGTACAAGGTGATTCTTAAACTAGACATACACGTGTTTCATTTCGAGGGTGTTTCAGGAATTGTGCCTTTTAGAATTAATAACCCTGTACATTTATCCCCTTGTTTGATTACACCCCGTATTGCGGGCTCACCTGAGGCAATGGCCGCAGCCGCTTCGCCAGATACTGCCAGCGCGCGAACATGCTCTGTTTGCACAACAAAGATGGCTGCCCGCTCTCCAGTTTGCCTGTCATCGCGTTCACTACTTCTGGCACCTGAAATCAGGGTATCATTTTAAAGGGATTCCTAAGGTTGATTTTTTAACGTTAACACAAACAAGCCTAGTGGATTTTTAGCCTCTAAATAAATAGGTTTTTGAGAGTTTTCGACTGCCTCATTGGTCGTAGCGAATATGCCACCGTTAAATTAAGAAGAGGACTGGACAAGTATTTGCCGTCTATATAGTGTGAGTAAGCGGTGGTAGCCTAGTGGCTAGAACATTGGACTCGGAAGCGGGAGACCCATGTTCCTATTCCCAGTGCGGGCATGCACCTATCACTTTGTTTTGTAAGTTATGTACATTTGTGAAGTTATAGTAGCAACACCACTCGCTAACGATGAAGGAAAACATCGTGAGGAACCCCGAGTGTCTGAGCTATTCACATACGTCAGCGCTTGAAATTGCCAATCCGCGGTGGGCACACGTGGTGATTAAGCCCATACTCTCTGTCTGAGAGAAGGCCTGTGCCCTACAGTGGGACGTAAAGCCTGCATTGTAACCTAGCTACACCAGTGGTAAAAAATAATGTCTTTTTTCACAAGTCATTTTTGCAAAAAGCGCCTGACTCAATTCTCAATTCTCCTAATCATGTTAATAGTGATTTTTTGGGTCTGGTCTGGGACTGTCTAGAACACAATTTGACTACACTTGATTTTTTCCTAGAGCTTGAAGTGGCTACAGCATAATGGGTCGAACACTCAAATCTACTAAAACACAAAGGACCCATACTCTCGGGCTTAATCGTCACGCGTGCCCACCACGCGTTGGCAATTTCAAGCCCCGAGGTATGTGAACACCTCAGACACTCAGGTTTCCTCACGATGTTTTCCTTCACAGTAACCGCCACTCCGTTACTGTGAAGGAAGGATCCCCGACAGTCTGTTCTCTTAGCACCCGCTGTTCGCCCTGTTGGGAAGTAAGGAAGAGGGAAAGATACAGACCCGGTCATTGTCGCTCCAGCAGACAGAATATAGGGGGCGCGGGCGGGGCTCCGAGCTTCGGCGCTGGAGGGCGAAGGGCAGCCGGAGCCCCGACAAGCTGTTCTCGAACCGTCCGCAGTTCGCCCTATTGGGAAGTAAGGAAGAAAGAAAGACACAGACCTTGTCACTAGCGCTCCAGCATACGGAGAAGGAGGGGGCGCGGGCGGGGCTGCGGGCTTCGGCGCTGGCGGCGCGGGCTAGCAGCGGCCGCTGGAGGGCGAAGGGCGGCGGGAGCCCCGACAGGCTGTTCTCGAAGCGTCCGCAGATCGCCCTGTTGGGAAGTAAGGAAGACGGTAATTTGAGCTAGTTTCACAGCACACATAAAGACTTATTTCGAAGGATGAAACGAAATTATATTTATTTGTCTCCTTAATGTAACATGGAATTTAATGCTTCATTCAACGCCCGGCAAAGGAAACAAAAAAGTATGGATCTCAGCTTGTACTGCTCGCAGCGTATGTAACTGCTGGTGTTCCAGACCACCCTGAGTGACGTCCGATATGCAATTTCTATGCAATTTTATATGCAATTTTCAAGGTTCAGAACGCAACCCACTGGGTGTTCTCGCCAATCTCAAAAACTGCCGTGCCTATGTTAAATTGGATGAAGTATAATGGAACAGTGTTACCTAAAAAAGGGTTAACATGTTTACTAGGTGACAAGTTATAATGCAGTACGTCCTGGGGCGGTGGTAGCCTAGTGGGTAGAACATTGGACTCGGAAGCGAGAGACCCAGGTACGATTCCCACTGCGGGCATGTACCTATGACTTTGTTTTCTAAGTTATGTACATTTGTGAAGTTATAGTAGCAATAACACTCGCTAACGGCGAAGGAAAACATCGTGAGGAAACCTGAGTGTCTAAGCTATTCACATAACTCAGCGCTTGAAATCGCCAATCCGCGGTGGGCACGCGTGGTGATTAACCGCTCGTCTGCCGCGACACAGATCTGTGTCCAACTTAGTATGGACCACCTATACGTTCCATTCCGCGAGGGCATCAGGCCCATACTGTCTCTCTGAGAGAAGGCCTGTGCCCTACAGTGGGGCGTATATAGGCTGCTTATGATGTGTACGTCCTAATATATAGTATAAAGTATAAATAGACGCTTGAAATCGCCAATCCGCGAGGGGCACGCGTGGTGATTAAGCCCCCATATCTCTCAGTGAGAGAAGGCGAGTGCCCTGTAATGGAACATATATACAGGGTATTTACGAAATGCTCAGAGTTCTATTTAAAGTTGTCTATTGATTTGTGTTTGCTTATTTCTGTTACTCTTTTTGTGTGCTTACTTGCTGTACGATTTTGCTTTGTGATTTTCTTTATATGTTCTGTGTGTGTGGAAATGCAAATAAATGGTTTATCTATCTATCTATCTATTGACGACCTCGTGGCACAGCGGTAGTGCATCTGCATACCATGCGAGAGGTCCCGGGTTCGAATCCCGGCTGGGGACAAAAAAAAACCCCAGGTCTTGGATGTTTACATGTTTGTGATGTCGTTGTTTCTGGTTCCCACGACACAGGGTATCCTAGTGTGGGGCCAGAAGCAATGTATGTGCCTGTATGTAAATGTTATGTTATGTTATCTATCTATCTAAATACGTCTTCCTTAAAAAGTTATCTAGGTCTAAATGTAAAACTAGACCGGAGTAAACGTGCCGCGTATTGCGACAGAGGCCCGTTTTCCAATTCCGTGGACTGGTTTTATAGATTGACATGAAGCGGAGGTACGGTCGACGCGGCACAATAGTCGAACGAAAGTAAAATGTGAAAATGACTTTACTAAATTCCGCCAAAAACCCGCAAGCACCGTGCGGTTAGTTAATGCACCGCCCTCCCTCCCACTTTTTCAAGCGGAAGCAAGAATTTTGGCGGAATTTATCAAAGTGGGTTACTCGGGGCTGCAAGTGACGTAAATCGCTTCGGTCAGATGTCGCTGCCTGTACGTAATACAGAGAAGTTTGTAGAGAGGCTCGAAATTTCATCGATGCTGGGAGAGCGCTGGCACGGTGAGCCAGAGGTCGCGGGTTCAAGTCCCGGCATGGGTGGAATATTTAGCCTCTAAATAGGTTTTTTTAGCAAAGTAATTTTCACATTTTAATGCTATTATGGATTTCCGCAAAGTAACGCCTGATTCCATACAATATCAAAAGTAAAAGGCAATAATAAGTATTTAAATCCTTACTAATATTATAAACGCGAAAGTTTGCATGTATGGATGGATGTGTTTGTTACTCTTTCACGCAAAAACGGATGAACGGATCCGGATGAAATTTTGCACAGAAATAGATTATAGTCTGGATCAGCACATAGGTCATTTTTATCCTGGAAAAATACACATCAAAATTACCACGCGAACAGCTAGTCAATGAATAAATAAATAAATCAATCAATTCATAGCTGGCATAAATACATAACAGACAAAACGAATAAACAAAACGACCATAGATGTAGCCTGTGGTGTATCTACGTTGCCACAAAAGGCAGCTGACTCAGCGTTGTGCTGAGGAAGTGATCCCTCAGCGAAAACGGCCGTTTTCGCCAAAAACGAAATTGTAGCCTGGCTTCTCGAACCCAATTTCTAAGCTGAAGGTTCTACAGGTTCTGTTACCAATACAGACATTTTTGACGTTCACTTTTTTGCAAAAACGGATTGTGAAAGAAGATGCGATTTTTTGTTCATAGGCGGCGCTAGTTAGCCCTTATTAAAGCCTTAAAAAAAGGGGTCATCAATACATACTCAATAACTTATGAATCTCTGATCGGCTGTTCTACGCTAAGCTTTGATACGAGGTATAACGAGATCTTTCTGCAATAAATAGCATATTTTCGACCCGTTTGTTTATGTACAATGGACATCAAACTGCTGATTATATTCTTCTTGCATTCCACTCCATCCTAAGGATGTCTGGAAGAGATCGCTCTAAGCGACAAGACCGCCATTTGTGTACAATTACTTAGATATAAGAAATCACAAGTCGCGTTATTTGTAATTTTTGTACTGTGCAAAACATTTTTGCTGCAAATTCATCCGTAGCGTAACTGAACAGTGTGCACATAAGTATGTGCTGTAGAATGTTCGAGGGAATTTTAACTGTGCACTTTGTCCGTTACGTTGCTGTTTTTTATTTTTGACATTTCTGTTGTCTTATTTATGAAGAATGTTTATGTCATGTTTTGAGTATTATGCCTTGGATAAACGTTTTTATTCATGTATCCAACCAGTAATTATTTTTTTCTAATACGGTATTAGACACGATCAACAATAAATTATTTCATATGCTCGATTAAAACAAAAATTACAAAATATCTCGGAAAATTAATCTCTTTTAGTCAATTACTAGTCATTACAATTTTTAAATAGATTAAACATAAAAAGAGTGCTCTGAAATGTGACGTCATAATCCAGTATTTTCATACAAAGTTCCGTTTTAAAACTAACTCATTTGATATTTTGTCAAATACCCAATTGTACAATGAGGTTTCTCTATCTACCTATCTGCTTCTATATTACGCGCACCAAATCTTGAACGGTTCCAATCACCAATCGTCTAACTGTCAAACAAACGTCAGGAATCCGACAGGATACACGTCACAACTTTCACCCGTGGGAGAGTGTACCGACGCAGTTTAATTTATCATGCAGTGAAACGTTTGTGCCAAGTTATGAGGCCTGTCCGCGTCGTAGGCTATAAAGATTGATGTCGTAGTTATTAGCTTACCATCCGAAGGAATATGGACCATCAAATTATACGCAACAGTAAGGTAACATGACGACACAAATCGTGCGTTTTCTGGCTCTAAGGCGCGAGACACACAGGTGGGACGTGGGGCGAGGGTAAGACTATACAGACCACATTCCTTGCCCTGCGATCGCTCTTGGTCTGTGACTCTATACATCTTACCCAACCCTCGCACCACATCAGGGTATTGTATATTAATAAAGAAAAAAAAATGTCTTGATTTTGATCTTAACCATTTTTGTACCTAGTTCTATCTGTATATTTTTCCTGATGGGGGCGCTGTTTGCTTTTTGGTATAAATGTACCTAGCATAATTGTAACTTATGAATCAGCTACTATGATTTTTCCGAGATTAATTAATTATTATTATTATGTACATTTGTGAACGTACAGTAACAATAGATAAGCAGCCTATACACGTCCCACTGTAGGGCCCAGGCCTTCTCTCAGGGAGAGAGTATGGGCTTAATCACCACGCGTGCCCACCGCGGATTGGCGATTTCAAGCGCTGAGGCTGAATAGCTCAGATACTCAGGTTTCCCCACGATGTTTTCCCGGTCTCCCGCTTCCGAGTCCGAGATTCTACCCACTAAGCTACCACCGCTGTTTTCCGAGTCCGAGGTTCTACCCACAGTAACAATATCACTCGCTGACTGTGAAGGAAAACATCGTGAGGAAACCTGAGTATCTGAGCTATTCACATATCTCAGCGCTTGAAATCGCCAATCCGCGGTGGGCACGCGTGGTAATTAATCCCATACTCTATATCTGATAGAAGGTCTGTGCCCTACAGTGGGACGTATAGGCTGCTTATGAAAAGTAAACAAAATAAAACATAGAACATATTGTTATTAGTAAGAGTAATATTATGCCACTGCAACTCTAATTATAACAAGAATCATGTTGACTTCCTGGAATCAGAATAAAGTAGACTTCCTGGAATCAGAATAAAGTAACTGTCAATTTCTCAATACAGGCCGTAGGAAGTACTAATTTAGATCCAACCGCTTTTAAGTATGTTAGCGAGATACGTATGATTAAATCTCTATGACGAAACCGGTACTGAGAAAGGAGGTGTTCTATTGCGTTAGTGTCAGGTTTCCACAACAATAAATGAATCGCTTACTGCAGAAAGGAAACATGCACACAAAACAGAACTTTTCAGGAGACACAAAAAACTGTAACATCTGCAGGACATGTTGCCTTTTTGCAGTAAACAAAACTCTTAGCATGACCTCACACTATTAATTTTAGCGACAGTTGTTTCTTTTTTACAGTACACGATGTAACTACCCTCTTAAAACATATTTTTGACCGAAACTCAATTTCGACGCTGTGCGCACATGTTTCCTTTCTGCAGTAGGCAGTTCAAATATACTGCTTATAACAATTAGTCAGGGGAATAAGATTTCGAAGTGGAGTAAAACTTTTTACTTAGGTTTTTAATTATAACTGGCCACTCAAATAGCATCCTTTACGAAAATTAAAAACTAAAGAACAACGGCGTTATTGTTAGCAGTACTTAATATGGTCGCCAAGAGACTGCGTACACCTAAAAACAAAGTGACGCCATTGAATTTTCTTAAACTTTTTAGAAAACCCACTGAGAAAACTTGAAAGTTCTATTCTTTCTATTCTTCTGAGTGTTGTTATTGATTGTTGATCTTAAATGTTAGTTCTGTAAAGCAGAAAAAGACCCTCTGTCTACGGAACCGTGCCCTGCGCGTGGCCCGACACGCACTTGGACATTGTTTTATTAAAGTTTTATGTAACTTTATAGAAAACTATTTGTAACATAAAATTATATACCTACCTATTGTGCTTGTTTTTTATGTTAATTTTGTTATTATATTGTTTTAAGTATCTGACCTACCAACATATCAGGGTTCAGTAGTTCAATAGATTCATTTTAAAATGGTAATGGTTGTTTGATAGACACTATTGGTAGTCTAGTAAGAGTAGTAAGAAGTAGACTGCTAAAAAGAGCCCAATAACAGCTATTGTTGAGGCAAATGTAAACTATCTGTGTATTGGGGACTGGTCTTTAAAAAAACCGGCCAAGTGCGAGTTGGACTCGCGCGCGAAGGGTTCCATACCTTTATCTGTAAAATAGCAAAAAAACGGCAAAAAATCACGTTTGTTTCACGGGAGGGCCCTTAAATATTAATTTTATTCTGTTTTTAAAATTTTATGTATTTGTCGTTACAGCGGCAACAGAAATACATCATCTGTGAAAATTTCAACTGTCTAACTATCAAGGTTCATGAGATACAGCCTGGCGACAGACGGACGGACGGACGGACGGACAGCGGAGTATTAGTTATAGGGTCCCTTACCCTTTGGGTACGGAACCCTAAAAAAGTTAATTTAATCAGTCTACATAAGCTGCAGTCTTCAAAACTTCACATTGGCAGAATCCTAACGTAGCCATAAAGAAATAATTTAATTGAAAACGGTTTGAAGATTTTTTTACGTTTAGGAGTAAATAATTTTAACTAATCAACAATAGCGAGTGGACCCGCTGAATGAGTAACTGAGTAAGAAACCTTGTCCTCTAGTACCGCGGCAAAACTAGTAAAAGATAACCTGAAAATCTAGTACGCGCCCCACCAAAGAGTTTTCTAGTGCGCGACGGAAAAGTTACCCTGTCGTCTCAACTTGGTTTTTACGTGCCAACTGGCAGGCTCGCTTTTGGCGCGAAAAAAAAGTAAAAAAAAAGAGTGCATTTTCCTTTTCTAAATTTGAATGTTTTTTAAGAGAACTTTTTTTAGTGTTTAGTTTTTTATGGCATCTAAAATATTAATACTTTTTAAATTTACTATAGAACAAAATATTTTTGTGTGATTATTCTTTATTCCACGTTTGTTTAGTTTAAATTATAAAGTTAGTGTAAAAAAAAATGCATCCAACTGCAGCGATACCGTTCGCATGTTTCCTTTCAATGATACGTGAGTATTGTGAGATTTTTCTGCCATGTATACATTTGTCATACATTACTTATATTGGTATATTTAGAAATATAAGGGTATTCATAGTTAGTGCTTTACGTCTACCAATGTCGCAGTAAATCGTTTTCCTACAGTGAAGATTTTCCAATATATTTAACAGAATGTAGTATTAATAATTTTATTTATCAAAAAAGGCAGAGCGACGCAAAGCAGAGGAACGCATTTTTTATGTAATGGAAATTTTATTTTATTTTTTACATAAATCTCTGAAAGTGACAACGTTACATTTCGAATTTTTGTATTATAATCTAAGAATAACGTTGTACATCTAAGCTCACTCCTGCATCCCGGAGAGGTAGGCAGAGGCAAGCACGCGTAACATGAGCGCCAATTTGTCTATTCTCAACAATCATCTTGAACTCTCGGGTCCAGGTCCTCAGTATACAGATTCCCGTCTAGTGTGGGGTAAACTCTTCATTGTCAACTTCAACGAAATCCTATTCTCATACCTAAGTTAATCACACTTTTATGTAATTAGAAAAAAATTATTAGCAAGTGATTTAGATAGATACATAGATAGAGAACACTTTAGTGCACAACCAGGTGAAAGATATAACAAATAGTTTCTTATATCTAAGTAGTGGTATACAATTGGCGGTCTTATCGCTTAGAGCGATCTCTTCCAGACAACCCAACCTTTAAATATTAAAATTTTTATTCTTTTTATCTTATCTTATTATCTCCAGAGCTTATCTGGTCGTCAGACGGCTTTGGTCAAGGGCCACATAGAGGTATTGTTCTTATATGGATTGTGCAGTTGCACAACCAATCAATTGGCATTTTGAATGGCAGAATGTGACGACCATTGCTTCAGAGTAAAAATTATGAGACAGGCGGTATTGCCACGCATGCGAATATGATGACGCGTCTCTCTTCCCGCGCTTTTAAATTTCATTCAATCTTGGACATGTTTTCCGCCGCGAACACGACGGTATTTTTTCTCGAAAAATGACCGGTTAGTGCGATGAGTTGAAACGGCAAGGACTTAATTATTTAACAATTCGCTTACTAATAGTTTGAGCAAGCGCGTCGCGCTTCAAATACCATCTGGCATGCCGCGAAGAAATTGTATTTGTTTCATCATAAATGGGCTCGTAGTTTGTGGAGCAAACCGGTTATGTATAGATTCTAGAGCAGTGGTCGTCAAACTGCGGCCCGCGAAAGATATCTGTGCGGCCCGCTACGTAGCAGAGGGGAGCGGAGTCTCTAAAATGTATATTTTAGTATTTTCTAAGGTTAACACGGGTACTAGACATAGTTAGTCAGACCTGAGATTTCGGCACTTAGCCTCTTTGGGCCATTGTACGAGCAAATCTGTGAGTTTACTCCAGCCAGGATCCCCTCCTGAAGGGATCCCAGCTTCCCAATGATGGTGGTCCGTTGCTTTTCCACGCCTTCACAGTGAATGGTCACGTGGGCGTGTGCTTCCTTTTCTTTGAGGCATCCCCGGTAAAACGGGCTGTCAGTTAGTCCCAAATGTCTATTCAGTGGAAATCTACACTATTCAGTCAGAGTTGTGGAAATGTCTATTCAGTGAGCAGTGGCCGGTTAGCATTGGCCCAGCTTTGCGCAGATTATCTCTTCTCCGACGCAGCAGGCTACGTGAAAGACATTTCGAGATTGTTGGTAGAGCCTCCCTGGCTTGTCTGGATTTGATTTCTGTTCTCCAAAGTTCTAGAGGCTGGCTTTCAGTTCGCGACCTCAACCATTTCCTAAGCTCGTTGTATGGTAGTGGGTTCGGGTCCTTCCACTGTAGTTTCCGAGCCTCTTCTAGCGAGTTCATCTGCAGCATCATTTCCCAAGGAGCCGCTATGAACCTTTCACCATTGTAATGTGTCTCGGTTGTTTGTTGGCAGTTTTTCCAACTCTAGGTGACACTCTAGTATCAGGCTGTTGTTTGTGAGATTGCTGTTAAGTGCTTGTAGGACTAAGGCGCTGTCCGAGATTATGCGTATTGCATAGTCTTGCACATTTCTTGTATTCAACAGCGCGACTGCTCTTGTTATACCGATGCATTCTGATTCTGAAAATTGTATTCAGGTTCCCAAGGGTTGTAGACATTTTTAGGTTTAGTTCATTGGAGAAAGCTCTTGCGCCCGTTCCTATTTCGGTTTTGGAGCCGTCCGTATACACTCTGACTTCGTGTATACCCGAGTAGTCGGCTGGCTCCCCTTGTAGTTGTACCCTGCATTTTTTGTCGAAAGTATAGGTGTGAGGTATCCTGTCGCACACCGCTTCCATCATAGGCTCGTCCGAAACAGCGGCTGACAAGATTTGTATGGTGCAAGATAGCTCTTTTGTTCCCATAGTCCGGTTGTCCGAAGCCGTAGGGCAGCGCTGGCTGCTTCTTGTTGAACGTGTATTGAACAACTATAATGCATAATAAAAACTGAATTTGCACGGATATTTCCTCGTTTATTTTTTCATTTGACAATTTGCCAACGTTTCGGTAGACTGAGGTGACAGGCGTCTTTTTGAGAGCATTAACTGTTAGTTTAATACCATCGGCAAAAAATTATTAAGTTACCAATCTACCGAGACCACGGCACTTGCAAAGGTACCGAAACGTCAGAAAATTGTAAAATGAAATAATAAACGAGTAAATATCCGTGCAGATTCAGTTTTTATTATGTAAATAGTTGTTCAAATGTTCCCTAATTGTTGTTCTACCGTGTTTTTTTATTTAATTTTTTCTTTCTGTTTTACGTCTTTTATATGTGTATGTGGCGTTAAATAGATGTATTTCTTCTCCTTCTTCTTCAATATAATCACATGTAATGGTAGTTTCATTGACGCTGTTGGTAGTCCAGCAACCGATCGCATTCAAAGAAGGATCACTTCAGAGGATGAGTGAGGGATCACTTCCTCAGCACAACGCTGAGCCTTTTGTGGCAACGTAGATACACCACAGGCTACATCTATGGTCCTGTTTTATTTATTCGTTTTGTCTGTTGTGTATTTAGTTTTCTTTCTGTTATTGTGCATATTATGTTAATTATCCGCTTATTTTGATTCTGTGATGTATCTTGTTGGTATAATAAATGTCTTTGTTCTTCTTCTTCAGATGCCGATCCTTTACTTTTTCACACAGTTAATCTACCTACGAAAAATATTTTGTATTTCGTATTTTAAATACATGCGAGACAGTATTTCGTAATTTGTATTTTAATTAAAGCAAAGCATGTACATACATAACATAAGCGGCCTATATACGTCCCACTGTAGGGCACAGGCCTTCTCTCAGGGAGAGAGTATGGGCTCAATCACCACGCGTGCCCACCGCGGATTGGCGATTTCAAGCGCTGAGGTATGTGAATAGCTCTGACACTGAGATTTCCTCACGATGTTTTTCGTCACCGTTAGCTAGTAGTATTGCTACTATAACTTCACAAATGATCATAACTTAGAAAACAAAGTCATAGGTACATACCCGCACTGGGAATCGAACCTGGGTCTCTCGCATCCGAGTCCAATATTCTACCAACTAGGCTAGTAATTATTTTAATTAAAGCAAAGCATGCATTTTGCTCTGATTACTATAGAAAACAACACGCACGCATAAAATAAAAATCAAAAAAATATTTCAACGTAAATGTCACGATAAAAGAAAAATAAGTGGTATTTTTTTCTCTGCGACTAATACTTTTTGTAATATAACCAGTCGAAAAGTCAATATAGTCACGTGGCACTAAAACGCCCCTTTCAAATCAAATCGACCTTTGACTATGACGTCACTCCCTAACGTAACGCCTATAATGTACGAAGCGTTTATCAATATTTGAGTTATCTCGTAAAATAATGTTTTTATGCATGTATACCTTTTACATACATGCACCGCTAACGGTGAAGGAAAACATCGTGAGGAAACCTGAGTGTCTGAGCTATTCACATACCTCAGCGCTTGAAATCGCCAATTCGCGGTGGGCACGCGTGGTGATTAAGCCCATACTCTCTCCTTGAGAGAAGGCCTGTGCCCTACAGTGGGACGCATATAGGCTGATTATTTTATACCTTATAAGAAAACGTTCAGAATTCAATGACAAAACGAAATGTAATAAGTTTTATGTTATTAGAGTAACTTTATTTTTCGCATATTATGTGTGCATCATAATATTTTCATTATTTTGTTTTTAAAATTTTCCGAGGCTTTTATATGATTTCTATGGTATAAAAGCAATGTCACTCCAATGTAAGTGAGACCCCATTGACAAGGTCCGCCCACCTTCACACAATTCAACGTGGAGTCATTTTAGGGTTCCGTACCCAAAGGGTAAAAACGGGACCCTATTACTAAGACTTCGCTGTCTATCTGTCTGTCTCTCCGTCCGTCCGTCCGTCTGTCTGTCACCAGGCTGTATCTCAAGAACCTTGATAGTCAGAGAGTTGAAATTTTCACAGATTATGTATTTCTGTTGCCGCTATAACAAAAAATACTAAAAACAAAATAAAATGATTATTTAAGGGGGGCTCCCATACAACAAACTTGATTTTTTTGCTGTTTTTTAATCTTTGTCTAATGTTGTATAGATAATGGTACGGAACCCTTCGTGCGCGAGTCCGCCTCGCACTTGGCCGGTTTTTTTTAGCGCTAGTTAGACATCTGATTTTAACTATCACTGATACCAAACACATCACAGACCCCAATCGTTTACATAACACATAATCACACAGTTCACCAACCTAAGAGTGGTTGAACCGCCTCCTAGTCAAGTAGGTACCCGATGTAATTTGTTAAGCGTTTTCCAGGTAAGGGACACTGGTCAGGATGTGGCATAACCACCTGACTCGGCGAGACGGTTTATGTAAAGGACTAGCGAGTTTGGACAGAGGAAAGTGGAATTTGTGTCTGAGCGTCTTTGATCAAGGCTTGCAATTAAGATATTGTCGTTCATATTGCAAAATGTCACATGTCAAAAAGATTCAATCGAAATTGTATAAAAAAGATATCTGTCACACGTGCAAGACATCGTGATCCTCGGTCTGATTAGCTGCGTATACTATTATGACTTAATTTTCTTCTAATTTCCTAGTTTTTATACTATTTCGATGAAAAAAAAAATCGTATTTTTTACATCTGACATTTTGCAATATACACGACTAGACTATATCGTGGTTGGAAAGGCCAGCAAGGAACGTCAAAGGCAATTGAATCGTGTGATTTTAAAACAACACATGTCCTTTCATTACAACTTTGCAGGAAATAGAAAAAACCGTTTTATTCAAATACTAATATCTACAACAGCAATATTTTAGCATATTATATTGATTTCTGTATGAATAAACTACAATTTTCTTTTCTAATGTAAATCAATAGGTAGGTGTAAATAATTTAATACAAAAAAAATGGACAAGTGTTATTTTAACAACACATGTGACTTGTGTTGTTTTAAAATCACACGATTCAATTGCGCAATTCCTGAAAAATTTTGGTTTGAGTTCATCATTCTACGGCAATTTTTTATTTTTTTTTCATTTTATTGTTTACACAGTTTAACTGATAGTCAGTTAATATCGAGACTCTGAACAAACCTTTTTCATAGTCAGTTAATGTCGACACTGAAAAAAATTATAATTTACTCTGAATAAATCGTTTTCCGTTTTTCATTTGAGTCGTGCTTAATTTATTAACACGTTGCATAGTCACATTCAGATTGCCAATTTAAAGTCCCCACGCGTGTGGTCGCCGGTGGTTATAGGGCTCTCGACCGCAGCGATAATGGAATTCATACATCGACTCTGATTTTACGGGCGGTAACGTGGGAGACCAATTTGAGAGTCGTTACTTTGAGATAGGTATGAAGCTTGTATGGGGAATAAACTACGGACTTTATCTGCAAATAGAGTATGGAAAATGATTTATAAAGATAAAGGATACTTTATTCAAGGAACATTTGAGTGAACTTATCACTGAGGCAGTGGTACCCTGCTCCTTTAAAAAAGGTTAAAACTTGTGGGTTAGGATAAGCATAAGGGTTATAAGGGTTCCTTGTCCAACAATACTTTCGCCATGTCCGTCTGTCTGTCTGTCTGTCTGTCCGTCCGCGGCCTAGCGCAAAGAGCGGTGGTAGTACCACTGTAACACGCCGTCAAAGTTATTAAAATGTTGAAAAATATTTTTTTTCTGTACATCCCCCAACATGGTAAACTGTTGGAATCTCAGTAAGACGCCAATCGCCAACCCGCCTGCCAAGCGTGGCGTTTATGGCAAAACCCCTCATGGTTATGAAAACCATGAGGGAGGTCTATGTCCTGCAGTGGGCGTCAAATGGCTGATGATGAGGAATCGAAACGAAACCGCAGCAAACAGTTGTCAGCATTAGAGTAGGTTAAATCGACAACTCCTTACAGTGGAGGCCTTACGTTGTAGCGCCCCTGGTCCCAAACTAGGATACTCTGTGCTATGGTAACCAGGCAAGGACATCAAAAACATCGAAATGCGCCCAGACTGACGCCATTTGTACTGTGACAGAATCTATGATGATTTAGTTCGAGCGCAGTGTCTTTGATCATAATTTAATAATTGTCGGACGATGACCCTTACAATGGCGGGAAAGCCGTACTATTGGCGTGACATACACAGCTATACCTAATCTGTGACAGGATATCTGTCTGAGCCACAGATTAGAAATCAGAAATTATAAATTTATTTCAACATTCTTTTTCTTGAATGATAGTGTACAATGTTATTCGCTGTCTGTTATTCGGGTCAAGATGAAATTAAATGGTTTATTTGCACGAAAAGTGGTACATAGTTATAGCTAGTAAGGTATGTTTTTTCACAATTCACCTTCATAGGCATGCAAAAATTGAAATTGTAGTGGAGAAAAAGACAGCGAAAAAAAAACTCCAATTTGACCATCTTTTCTCATCATCATCATCAGCCATTTCACGCCTACTGTAGGACATAGGCCTTCGTCATGGTTTTCCAAGCTTCGAACCATGATCACCACGCTTGGCAGGCGGGTTGGCGATCGCAGTATGCGGTTGGAATCTCAGGGAGACGCTGCTGCCCATCTCCTGGTAATTTAATTCCTTAGTCGTGACGCTATTCTTAATCCGGCCCCACACGGAGGGACATCTTTTGTCAAATCATCTTAAATCCAATACATAAGTTGGCACGAGTACCTACCTAACAATATCCCATGAGTGGAATCAACAACTTGTTACTATTCTTACGAAAGTAGAAAAACACTATCGTATTTAGGAAATCACTTACTAACGGTCTTATATAAAAATCGATTCCTTAAAACGCCGATTAAAATAGTCTGTGGAGATTTTACAAGGAAAGTAGTAATACTACGGCCAGACATACGGACAGTACCCGTTCACGAGCATAACGCAGAGGTGAGCCATCGCCAGACTGCCGTATTAGAGGGAGATAGGCCACCACGCCTCATAACCAACATTTATCTCAAATAGGTTTTTTTTCTCAACAGGCCCTCCAGGCATAGAGTTCGAGAACTCCTATCTGCAGATACTACCGATAGATAAGGCAAAGTGTCCAATCGTGAGGAACTCGAATGACGTCGGTTTCAGGCTCTACACCAGGTTAGTACCAGTTTCTGTCCAGTTTGACAGAAAGACAAACTTAATAGGGATATAATAAAAAACTTTAAAAAAAAAACGTATGCTATTGTCGTGCCATAGACTATATAGAGCTATCGGCGCATAAACAATCGCATATCTGGTATCGATATACGAGACAATCCAATCAGTCTTTCCCTCAATGCTGAGGTTCGTATACACGCGCAAATTGTATGTTGAATAAGATCGACTCACTCACCTATCATTTCGTTTTGTGAATGTATCCTATCTTTGTATCTTTAAATCACTGGCAGCCCCGAGATGTAAATTACTTCAGCCAGATGTCGCTGCCTGTACGTAATACAGAGAAGTTTGTATAGAGGTTCGAAATTTCGCGGATATCTGCACTTGGCCATTAGCTCAGATAGGAGAGCGCTGGCACGGTTAGCCAGAGGTCGCGGGTTCAAGTCCCGGCATGGGTGAAATTTTTAGCCTCTAAAAAGGTTTTTAAAATTGTCCTCAGCACGGATTAGTGCAACAAAAAGAATATAATCATTCTAAAGACTTTTAGGAGAAATATAGAACGAGAAATATAATTTTTATGAATTGTATATTTCTTGTGATAAACCACCCTGCAAGATTTAGGAGCCGTGATGTTTTCACCGGCCAGGTCTCCTTCGTTCCTAGATTTTGCAAATTGAGTTGCGGCAGATTATACTTGTCACTACTGGAGGCCTATATCCTGCAGTGGGCGTCAAATGGCTGATGATGATGATACTTGTCACTGCGCATGATATGTCCAAGGTATTGAAACTATCTCCGTTTTATGGTTTTTAAGACCTTTCATATATTGTTCGTTTTTCATGGTAGAACCGAAGCCTTTTAACTCCGGGTTGCACAGACAGACAATGAATGAACCAATGAATGAATGAATGAATGAACGCACAAAGAAATTAATGAATGAAATCTTTATCTCCGTAGGCACAACCCGACAGTTCACGAAGACAGCTCTTCGTAAACTGTTGGGTTGTGCAAGATTTCATGAGAACAACATAGTAATTGGACATGAAAAACTTGAATTTGTAGATGATATTGTATTTCTGGGCATCACAATCGATGCAAAACTACCATGGGGTCCACTTATTGTAAAATTAGCACACAGACTTAGCTCTGCAGCATATGCAGTGAAAAGAATTAGTTAATTGTTTATTTTAGTTACTTCCATAGTATTATGTCCTACGGTATACTACTATGGGGCCGGGCAACAGACATTGAGACTATCTTCATCTTGCAGAAGAGAGCCATCCAATTTATTAACAAGTTAGGTAGTAGGGATTCGCTAAGAGATTTTTTCAAAGAAACCAACATCTTAACAGTTGCATGTCAATACATTTATGAAAATATTATGTACGTTCGAAATATCAAAGACTTCGAAAATGTTGGTGGCCACCATAATGTTAATACTAGAAATAAACATAAATTGTCATTTCCACGATTTAGACCCGCAAAAGTTAACACACCTTTATGGGGCACTGTATTGTATAAGGTTCTACAACAAAATTCCTCAAGATATATTACAGTTACCTCCAACGCGGTTTCAAAAATGTGTTAAGCACATTCTGTGCAAAAAGGCTTACTATAACATCAAGGATTATTTAGAAGACAAAGATGTTTGGCATTACACAGTAGATTAATATTAATTACAGGACGATTGTGACTAGTGTTCAACACATTCATGACTAATATTTTAAGTTGAAAACTCTGTTAATTAAGTTGAAACGTGTTTTGAAAAGAATAAATGTGGAGTTTCTTTGTTAGCTTCTTCTCCACATAATCCATTAATTGTGAAGCTAACAAATTTGACGTTCATTAAGTAAACATTCTGTTTTCATAATGAATAAAAATATTTGAATTGAATTGAATTGAATTGATTGAATGAATGAACGAACAAAATAGTGAATGAATGAAATATTCCACTCCACAGACACAACCCGACAGTTTACGAAGAGCTCTTCGTGAACGACGACAAACGGCTGGCAGCGTCCCACATAGATTTTAAAGATCCTACGATGATATTTTTCCACGCGTTCCTAGAGAATCCTGACACTGGAAGTGCGCTCATGATGCGCGAGGGTGAGTGTAGCCCACAGCATCCGCATAAGCACCTGTATACGTCCCGCTGCAGGGCACAGGCCTTCCTTCAGTGGGAGAGTATGGGCTTAATCACCACGCGAGCCCACCGCATATTGGCGATTTTAAGTATGTGAACACATCAGACACTTTTATGTCATTGTACTTTATTGCACACAAGACATTTAACAGGACATTACATAAGAAATAACATGTATAAAGGCGAGCTTATCTCTGTAAGAGATTTCTTTCAGCAAACCTTAGGAGAAGCAGTAGGAAGACACTCAGCTTTTCTCACGATGTTTTCCTTGACTGTGAGCGAGCGATTAGCATGAGATAGGTACCGGAAAATATTCAGTCAAAGTAATGTAGCACTGGCAATACCTGGCTGGGAACGACTGGCTTAACTTTTACACTAGTTCAATTAATTTACTTGTCGGACGACTAAAAAAAAAACTCATAATCCGTGCGTTTCCTGCTTGCGTTTTCTGTGTGTCAAATAGTTGGAACTGTGTTATTTAACTTCACATGTTTGCCGTAGACAAGACAAAATATGGGGTGTAAAGGCGCTAGTATAGGAAACTAGATATGGGCGCAGAAGTGTGGGCAGGCAACCAACGAGATGGACTGACGACCTGGTCAAAGTGGCAGGAAAAGACTGGATGCGAAAAGCTCAAGGCCGAAGTAAATGGTTCGCATTAGCAGAGACCTGCACTCAGCATTGGGTGGCTATAGGAAGAAGTGTGCATGTTTAGTTCAAATCTTGCAAGCCAAATGTATGTCCAGCCAGAATTCTTTACCACGTTGTCCGACTTCATTATTTTTTTTTTATAAAGGTACCTTGAGGTACCCAAGGGTGGTCCAATTATATTGGTCACGAGCTGCACTATAAAGAAGGGTTTGATGATTTCTTCGTAGGTCTCATATTACGAAGAAAGCATCAAACTCTTCTTTTTAGTGTGTTTAGTGTGTGAAGTCGGATAAAATAACGTATCATAAAGTGTAAAATTTGCGACTAAATGCGGAACGTTTAAAATTTTATATGATTTAAAGTTAAAGAAATGCTAATAAATCGTTTTTTTTGTAGTAAAAAAGTAGTAAACTGAATTTGCACGGATATTTACTCATTTATTTTTTTTCCTTTTACAATTTTCCGACGTTTCGGTACTTTTACAAGTACCGTTTTTTACCATATGTGAAAGAATCCATGAAGATTTAATTCGAGCGCAGTCTCTTCGATTATATTTTATTAACTGTCAGTGTGCACAGCGGTCAGCGGCACTGACGATGACCCTCCACAATGGCGGGAAATCGTGCAACTAAGACTTGTCTTTTTTTCTTTCTAATCTGTGGTGCAACTATCTCGATATTGATACAGTATAAACACAGCTGTCAGCTGTCTGACCCACAGATTAGCACCGGTCAGGCTCGTTTACACACAAAGGATTGCTCACTCATGATCATTCCTCGACATATAGGCACTTTTTAAAATATATTTAACCTAAATTGAACCACCTTTAAACCGATCACAGCCTACATCCTCCGCGGAGACACGAACGTGATAATGGTGGACGCCCAACGGCTGGAGGCCGGCCCCTGGTACTTCACTGCGGCTGAGAACACGTGGTACATTGGCCAGTTCGCCGCGCGATTCGTCGATTATTTAGTGTCACGGTGAGTGAGACGAACAAAGGGTGGGGGGGAAGAGGGACAGAGAAAGGGAGTGAAGATAGAGGGAGAAGAGAGAGATGGGGGAAGAGGTAGAATTAAGTCCACCTTGTGTACACTGACTTTGTGCAATAAAGAATTAATAGTAATAATAATAACAGAGGGGAAGGGAAAAGGAGGAGCAGAGAGAGGGGGAGAAGAAAGGAAGAGAGCGAGGGTGACGAGGGAGATGAGGAAGAAGGAGGAGTAGGATATAGGGGGATGAAAGGTGGTGGGAGAAGAGAGGGGGGAAGAGAGAAGGCACCGAGGAGAAAATGGAGCCGAAGAAGAGCAAGGGTGAGCAGAGAGAGTTGTGGAAGAGTTAGGGGTAGGAATATAGAGTCGAGAGTCGAAAGAGAGAGATGATTAAGGCAAGGAGGAGAAGATAAAGACGCAGAAGAGAAATGGGACAGAAGAGAGAGGAGGAAGAGAACGAGGGGGGGAACAGGGAGGGGTAGAAGAGAGCGAGAGAGCGCGGGGAAGGAGATAGAGTTGGAGAAGAGAAAGCGAGTTTGATTTAATTTCAATACAATCGGTAGCACAACGACAACTTGTTCAAATCTTCATACACTAGATCGCACCATGCCCATATTAATAATTATAAAAAGTTTTCGTTTTTTGTTCTTGACTGTACAAATCGGTGGCAATCGACGCATTTAAAATATTGCAGACTGTAAAAGTGGGCATCGTGCAACTAAACAAATATTTTATGCAACCAATAGGCTTTGTGCTATTTTAGGCATATTGCGATCTCACTTACGAAGATTTGTAATAGTTTGTAATAGAAAAATTATAAAAGTGACAATGTGCTATAGTGGGCAACGTGCTATCGAACCGGGAGAGGGGGGAACAACGAGGGAAGAGAAGAAGAGGAAGAGGGCAAAGGGGTCCATTCATGCATGTGAATCTACGATCTGAGCCCAATTTCATAGAACTACAATTCGTAGTTTAGTATCACGAGTCGTTGTACAATACATCTAGTCGATTAACGCACAGAAGGTATTGTAGAAGTAGGAATCCGCTTGCGTAGCGGCTACGCAATGTACATCAAATTGTCATAGAACTACGGATTGCAGTTCTATGAAACGCGGCTCTGGTTCACGGCATGATGTCAATGCAACTTAATTAACTCTTTGTTCATCAGGGGTCTAGACCTGTCCAAGCTGCATCTGGTGGGACACAGTTTGGGTGCGCAAGCGGCTGGGGTGGCCGGCGCGGCCATACACTCAGGTAAACGGACACGCGGGTTTCAAGTACTTTTTATGTTGCCCTTCGCTAAAACACACCCTATTTGGTCGAAAAGCTTGCCTCCAGACAGGAATCACCGCGTCCTGTGCTCATATTTACGCCAAATAGGCCCCGGCAACCCAAACAGTCACCGATAACAATCCTACGCTCACGCAGTGGTCTTTGTGGTCTTGTTCCAGGCCGCGTGGCCAGGATAACCGGCCTGGACCCAGCCAGTCCGCTGTTCGAGAAGCTCCCTCTGGAGCAAAAGCTGGACCCCAGCGACGCGCAGTTTGTGGACGTCATACACACGGACGCCGGCATTTTTGGTAAGGACGCTTATTTAAGCAAGAAAAACTAACGGTCTTCTTTGTAAAAACTCAATAATAGGCACCTCTCGCGATGAAGATTCGGATCGCGCGACGCAACGAGTTAATTTCTTCGCGTTATACCATTGGAATGCAATTGGTTACTAGACTACCAATGGTGAAACAACCATTCGAGACTCGATTGAATAACTACAGGGTCAAATACGGTATTTGACACGATCAACGATAAATTATTTCATATGCTCGATTAAAACAAAATTTACAAAATATCTCGGAATATGTATCTCTTTTAGTCAATTACTAGTTATTACAATTTTTAAATAGATTAAACATAGAAAGAGTGCTCTGAAATGTGACGTCATAATAAGCCAGTATTTTCATACAAAATTCCGTTTTAAAAGTAACTCATTTGATATTTTGTCAAATACTCAATTGAATTCGATGGACAAATGTTAAGGGGACATTCTAACCGTGTTTTAGAAACATTATGGAGCTAGCGTTAAAAAAATGTCCCTTACTGTCTTTATTTTCGGGACAGATGCGTCGTAGTTACAACGGTCTGGTGGCAGATAACCTCAATTTTTGCCTCTCCTGTACCTCCTGCAGGTTGACTGGTAGGAAATGCCATTAGCATTAAGTCCACCTTTAGTACACTGTCTTTGTGCAATAAAGAATTAATAATAATAAAGATGTGGACATAGATATTTTCAGAAATTTCACGTTTTTATAAAAGCAGTCCGTGGCGCCCTCAGAGAGTAAAATAAATTAATATAAGTTTATAACTTACGACGAAAAAATAAAAATAAGTTTTTTTTATTTATTTTTTTATCTATTCAAAAAAATTAAAAAACCTTAGTGTAGTACATAATTTCGCCAAACTGCGTAGCATTTTGTTGGCGGACCGCTCTATCTCTATATATGATTTACTTATATTATACCTATATTATTCTTATACATAAACAACGTATATTTAAATTCATTCGGCTTCAGTCTATACGCAAACAAACCGTTGACAGAAATCGCGATTATATCAACGCAACACCGTCGATCAAATTGCTACATAAAGACAAAAGCCTAAATAAGTTAAGGTTAAAATTACATGTAGTCTAGATGCATGCTAGGTACACAAGTTTAGGGTCATAGGCTAGGTCTGATCTTTGATGTATGTAAAATTTGGTAAATGTGTCTGTAGCCTGTTTTGTCTTCTAAATAAAATAAAATGAAACGATTATCTCGGAAAATTAGCAGCAAAAGTAGTTTTCATACGAGAAAAATTGAATCGATTTCCACTGGAGACTGCCGTACTTGATTTATACAAATGGTCACAGTCTAGCGGCGGATTAGCCACGTAACAAGAGTAGCAAATGCTACGGGGCGTCACGCATTTGGGGGCCACGCGCATCAACGCTTTCTGACCGATAAAAAAATAGCACTTTGCACAATTATTGTCTCTGCACCAGCAGAAGTTATTTCTCATCATTAAAACGTGTAAAAAATCACTTAGGTGAGCCAAAAACCTTTTAATCATGTCACTTTGATGAATATTGAATACGATTTGCTCGAAGAAGTCGATATGAATAGTATTATTCGGTACTATCATCATCCACCATTTGACGCCCACTGCAGGACATAGGCCTCCCTCGTGGTTTTCACACCATGAGGGGTTTTCACACAATCGCCAAGCTTGGCAGGCGGGTTGGCGATCGCAGGATGCGGTTGGAATCTCAGGAAGACGCTGCCCGTCTCCTGGTAATTGATTTCCTCAGTCGCCTTCTACGACATCCACGGAAGGAAATGGAGTGATGCTATTCTTAATCCGGCGCCACACCGGTACTATGAAATCCAGAAATTGTTTTATTTAATACCATGAACTTGATAATCTAAAGCAAATCAAGAGCCCCTTCATAGAATTTGCTATCCGCCCCGCGCTGACTTAATCCGACACTGTCTCAGTCTGGGCGTGTTTCCGTGTTTGTGATGTCCTTGCCTGGTTATAGCACAGGGCTAGTTTGGGACTTGCCAGCCTATTCCAGAACTATTGGGTTACCCGTATTGACGTTTCCGTTGTGACAATATAGGTATGTTTGTATTTGTTACGTGTGGAATGCTGTCTCGCTCGCACAATCTAAGATTTTTGGTGATGGTAAAAGAAAATTGTATATACTTACTTTTGATAAATGTGGTCCGAGGCTTTGTTAGATAATAAAAATACGACCACTTTGGATACGTTTTTGTTTTCCTATACTTAGTTTTCTACATAAAGAAGTCATTATAAATTTTAATTTTAATTATAAATTGTAGTATCAAACTCAATAAAAAACTAGGTAGGTATAAGATAACAAAAATTATCATTTATGAAAACATCATTTATGTTATATATGTCCGCAAAAAAACCTCAGACTATTTAAAAAAAATCTACAATTATTTAAAATGTTAGAATGTGCAAACGAGACATGCCAGACCTAACAGCAGCTTAAATTTTTAAGTCCTGACCTTAAAATAAAAATAGTTTTCGATTGTTATTTTCAAGATCGCGACTTACGAGGTTAATGAGGTTAACGAGGTTAATAGAGACGAAATTTTAACAGGCGTGCACCACCCGATGGGCCATGTAGACTTCTATCCGAACGGCGGCATCAGCCCGCAGCCAGGCTGCGAACTGGAAGTCATCTGGCCCAAACAACAGCTGCTTGAGAAATGTAAGTGACACTTTCTAGAAACGACGTCCCTACAGGCGTCAAACCAGGGATGTTAGAGAATCCCGGCCGTCTTATGACTCTGAACGTGAACGCAAGGTATCCAGAGGAGTAACCTAGTCGATCATTTGGAAACGACGTTCCCACAGGCGTAAACCTAGGCCTGCTTAAGAATCCAGACGAATCCCGGGCATCTGGAAGTGCTGGAGTGAGCCCAAGGTTTCAAGGAGACCGAGAAGATTCTTGACCATTTGGCACACTTAGAGTTTCAAGAGATTCCAGACGAATCCCGGTCATTTGACAACCTTCTACAACATCTATAGTAACAAGGCAGGACAGCTCAAACCATCCTTGAGCACTAGGAGCAGCGCTGATCAAGGTGGAAACTCACTTTGACGGTGGAAAAGTAACGTTCCTACATGCTTTGGGAGACAGGAGAAAGATGAAGGCTAATCGTCTTCAACCTTCAATTCCTCATCGGAATCTCGAGTTTCAGCCAACATGACTTGTTATTGATAGGGCCATGTTCCTGCTCAACTGAACCATGTGCAAAAAACTCAGTTATAACTACTAACAAACCCATCCATCACCTTCCAACCAATAAACCTATTAACACACTAGAAAGACGTATGGCCCAAGGACTAATAGCCTAAGAGGTCTCAACTAAGCTCTAACTAACCCATCCAACACATTTTGTCCTAGCCGTTCTCCGTCATTGAAGGTTGACATTCAGCACTTTGCGTCTACCTGTTCAGTGCAATCTACAAAGGATGTCACGGTCCTGACAGACCTACTGTCACTTCATCAATATTCATTAGTCGTTGCATGCACGCACGCCGGAAGAATCTACTTTCACATATTTGCTTCTTTAACCTACCCACTAACAGTCCCTTTCCCCCTAGTCTTCTGCAGTCACTGGCGATCGTACCAGTTCTTCACGGAGTCCGTGATGCGTCCGGACTCCTTCGTGGCCTCATCGTGCGAGAGCTGGCGAGGGTACAGAAGCGGCGAGTGCGTGGGTCACCAGGTCACGCACATGGGCTTTGGAGCCAGTCCACAGTAAGATATGACGTCACAGTCAAGAAGTTTGGTGTAAAATTTTTGGGGTGTAATGTAAGGCATGCGGAATTCGAAATCAGTACAAAATATCTAGGATAACAACGCACGTCGCCGGCTCGTAGTAATGTGGATTGTCCTTAACCTTCTCAGTTCTGACCTTGAAAATAACAATTGAAAACCATTGTTATTTTCAAGGTCAGGACTGAGTTGGTTAAGATATGACGTGAGAATCAAGAAGTTTGACGTAATGGTGCGGGATGTAAGGCACATGTAATTGGGGCCAATCCACAGTCAGACATACAAACTGTATGTAGTTTTGGGATGAAAAGTTACGCCAAAGGTGACACGTAGTGACAATGGCACGTTCAATCTAGAAGATTTCTATGCAAACGTAGTTATGTAATGTGATGACGTAATAACGCTTACAGGAATTTCACAGGTATGTCTTGGGAGATTTTAAATATAAACAGACTATAATCGAGCGTTGAGACGCTAAAATTATGAAAACAAAAATTCAGCTATAGGACTACTACTAGGATTTATTTCTACAGAAAATCTCTATCGCATTTAATTTGCATACCATCCTTTAGATTCCAAATTTTTATAACTACATTTGCATAGAATTTTCCTTTTTTGGGGGAGTGGCACTGCGACCAGTCAACAGGTGAGACACATCATCACTATCCCAGAAATATTAGCAGTAAGCACTAAGTCACCAAAGAACCACAAACTGTACAGCACGTGCCTTACTGCACATCTTTCGCAGGTCCCACGCACACCACAGCGAAACCTCTCAAAGGCTACCTCTTCTTCGAACTAGAAGCGGACAAACAAAAGGAAAGACTGCACAACAAGATGGAGAAATATTTCGGGTACAGCAAGAGGGAACGGAAATTGAAACGACCTGAGAAAATTGACAAATATGCCGTGGTAAAAAATGAAGACACTATCCAAAACCAAAACGGTGTCAAAGAACAGACACCAGAGATAGAGCTAGATCGACAAATACGTGACCAAAACACTGAATTCAATGTCGAAATATCTGGATCAAAAGAAAGAGAGTTCAGCTACCAAAAAATAGGAGAAAATCTTGCCATGACCCAAGACTCGGACTCAAAACTATCCGATCAAAATATAGCTCAAAAATTCTCTCTTACTCTTGGATCTCAAAACTCTGAAGAAACCCACTCAAAAGTCAAAAGCTACGCAACCCACACAAAGAAAGATCTCAGCCAACTGACCCCAACCGAAGACCTGGAAGCCAGCTACCAAGACCCAGAGCCCTCCTACATCAAGAGCCGTGAGAAACGCTTCATCTCTTTCTTCAAGCGCACGCCAGAACCAGACCCAGACAATTTTCTCTTCAAAATAATGGAGTTTCTCGTGAAGAATCGGAAAAACATCGTCCCCGTCGTATCAGTCATGCGTGAGATTAACACGCTGGTGAAAAGCGCGAACGGAGAGCTGATGCATAGTTCGAAGGAGAGGAACAACTATATAGGGACTCCCCCGCCTTTGGTGGCGCCTGTGGCAGTCAGTCTGGAGCTAGGACAAGAATCGGGGGTTAAGAATCTGCTGAGGAGGATTCTTGGGTTGGGTGGCACGGATAAGCTGAGTGTGGGCGGTGCTGGTGTGGTAGGGTAGATTGGTGAGGCAAGGTTAGTGAGGTTTGTTGAATAAGTTGTTTTTTTTTATTAGATGCATTCGACCCCTATCTTACGCGCACCAAATCCTGAACGATTTCAATCGCCTGAAAATTCAATACTAATTCGAAGAAGAAGAAGAAGAAGAAGAAAGACATTTATTATGCCAACAAGATACATCACAGAAACAAAATAAGCAGATAAGTAACATAATATGCACAACAACAGAAATAAAACTAAATACACAACAGACAAAACGAATAAATAAAACAGGACCATAGATGTAGCCTTTGGTGTATCTACGTTGCCACAAAAGGCAGCTGACTCAGCGTTGTGCTGAGGAAGTGATCCCTCAGCGCTGATCCCTTCAGCCATTTCAGTCAGTGCCTACGGTAACCCATAATTGTACTACGGAGTGCGTGCCGTGGTGCAGTTAAAGAATTAAGTCAAATTCAATAACATACATACAAGAAAGAAAAAAAAAAATATCATGATAAAATACTTACATATATTATCAGTTTTAAATTAATATGTGTGAAATATAGAGGAACACCATAATAAACTAAATTTAATAAGTAAATATAAGTGAAGTAATAAGGAGAAGAGAGGAGAGGAGAGTTAGGAGGATACACACCAAAGTAAATAAATACAAAGTAAATACATGCCCGACATTACGTGATGGTGGCATTACGCAATCGTCAGGATTCCGACAGGATTTGGTGCGCATACTAAGGCTACAGGGTTTGACCTCTCGGGTTTGACGCAAAGTTTACGGGTTAGAATGGTGCATGTACGGACTTGTTTTTAATCTTTCAAAGTCCGAGAAGGCATCTTCATCATGATCGTGACGTCACTTAGTCAAGATAAACTCGAATCGCCGTAGTTACGCGTTTGTTTGCAAAGCGTCATGGGAAAGGTAATATTAGGACATGCTAGCTGATAGTGTTTGTTGTTCATAATAAAAAAAATTGAAGAACCTATTTAGAGGCTAAAAATTCCACCCATGCCGGGACTTGAACCCGCGACCTCTGGCTAACCGTGCCAGATAGAGGTTTAGGTTTAGAATAGCTATTTAAAATTGTCCTCAGCGCGGGTTAGTTATTCTCATACAAAATTTGTATCGTAATTAATTTTTTACAGTTGTCTGTGAAATAACACTAAGCCTTACGTAAGATCATAATTCCAATCTTACGACATGCGTGTAGATAAAATTATCAACTGTGGTGGTGGTGCTGTCAGTTGAATATCATCATCATCATCATTCAGCCACAAGAAGTCCACTGCTGGAAATAGGCCTCCTCCATGGATTTCCAAAAAGACCAGTTGAATATACTTTGGTGTAATGCTATTTACATTGATTGAGAGAACGTATCTCCGTGTGACGCCGGATTAAGAATAGCGTCACTCCACTACCTCCCGTGCGTGGATGTCGTAGAAGGCGACTAAGGAAATAAATTACCAGGAGACGGGCGGCAGCGTCTTCCTGACATTCCAACCACATACTGCGATCGCCAACCCGCCTGCCAAGCGTGGCGATTATGACAAATCCCCTCATGGTTATGAAAATCACGAGGGCGGCCTATGTCCTGCAGTGGGCGTCAAATGGCTGATGATAATGATAATGAGAGAATAGAAGGACACTTTTTGCAAAAACTATCTGTAACCTAAGCCTAAGGAGATCCATTGAGTGCATGCATATTCAATCCGACTAGAATCTAAACTGTGTTATAGATAAGATTAGAACTCTTTATTGGTATATACTGTATACACCCGTAAAAAAATACATTCAAAGCGGGTGGTGGCGGTGGGGCTGTGTCGGATCACACGGCCATTGGTTTAACGTGAAACATCTATAAGTAAGCGTTAATTATTACCTAAGACTGCGCAATGTGTTACGCGACACTGGCGCCATCTAGCGGCACGAGCCAAGAGGATCTAAGTAATGGCCACTTTGCTGTATTCAACGATACATAATTAATCAGACACGACACGTAGTTACAGAGGTGAAGCCTCGCCGAGGCGACGTGTTTTCGTCGCATTCGGTTTTAGCACGTGACCCTATACTACGCGCACCAAATCCTGAACTGAACGACACCAGTCGTCTAGTTGTCAAATTTCCTACTAATTGCCCTCGCAAGTTTCACAGGATTCAGGAAGTTTTCTCGTATGCAAATTTTCAAACGATTGCTTCGCTGACCCAAAGAAGGCAATCAACAAGTCCTAGAAACTCATAACGCTTTTAATTTTCAGCGCGCGAGGGACATTTTACCTGATGACGCATAGAAAATCACCCTTCTCCATAGAATGACCTACAAAAATATAATATAGACTACAATAACAGATTTTTAAGTAATTTTTTTTCATGCTAAAACCGTCTACTACTTCAAAACAACGTTTCAAAGGTTATAATGTCGATTCAATTCAATTCTGCTTTATGGACTCGTTTATAATGTCAATTTCAAGGAAAGGTAAATTAGTTTTATCACTCATCACCTTTTTGTATGGTACTGAAAGAAGATTAGGGGCAAGTGTAAAATATGTAAGGATAAATTCAGATTTCAAGTTTCTGTACAGACCTGTTGTTTTTATTAAAGTTACCAGAAAGTTAACGTTGAAAATGTAAGATCGCCATTATAAACAGATTATTTTTAAAGTTTCTTATTAGTAAGATCGTCGTAATAAATAGATTATTTGAAACAGACTTCGTTTTATTATCTAGAAATCACCTTTGCACCTTTTCTTTCGTACCAGGCGATGTCTTAAAAAAATATGTTCTGTTTTTGAAAAAATATGTAACTGGCCCGAATACATAAGCAGCCTATATACGTCCCACTGTAGGGCACAGGCCTTCTCTCAGGGAGAGAGTATGGGCTTAATCACCACGCTTGCCCACCGCGGGTTGGCAATTTCAAGCGCTGAGCTATGTGAATTCTCCTTCGGCAACCTTTTCGTCACAAGGTTGTCTGGAAGAAATTGCTGTTAGCAATAAGGCCGCCCATTGGAGTATTTCATTGTAACTTTCATATTTATGTGTCGCTTCTTCTTATCTTATCTTATATTTAGTTACCGTTACCTCCAACGCGATTTAAAAAATGTGTTAAGCACATTTTGTGCAAAAAGGCTTACTATAACATCAAGGATTATTTAGAAGAAGACAAAGATGATTGGCATTAAACAGTAGATTAATATTATTTAAGGGACGATTGTGACTAGTGTTCAACACATTCATGACTAATATTTTAAGTTGAAAACTCTGTTAATTAAGTTGAAACGTGTTTTGAAAAGAATAAATGTGGAGTTTCTTTGTTAGCTTCTTCTCCATATAATCCATTAATTGTGAAACTAACAACTTTGACGTTCATTAAGTAAACATTCTGTTTTTACAATGAATAAAAATATTTGAATTGAATTGAATTGAATTTCCTCACGATGTTTTCCTTCACCGTTTGCGAGTGGTATTGCTACTATAACTTCACAAATGTACATAACTTAGAAAACAACGTCATAGGTACATGCCCGCACTGGGAAACGAACCTGGGTCTCTCGCTTCCGAGTCCAATGTTCTACCCACTAGGCTACCACCGCTGTCGAGCCTTGATCTGCTTTAATTAATTTTTAAGAAGCAAAAAAAGAATCTGAGACTGAAATATTCGGCCTCGGCTTTTAAAAAGACAATTTTCTCGAAAAAAAATATAAAAACAGAACTTTTTTTTTTTTTTGAACAATGCTTAATCGTGTTTTCAGACATGCTCGACAATCGTGTTTTCACACATGCTCGACCTGACTGTAGGCAAGCAGTGAGACCTGAATACCACCTTAGGATATCACCTACGCTGGTATTGCTGCTAAAAAATTGGAAAAATCGGGTATAACTGAGTGTTTCCTCTATGGGATTTCACGAAACGACCGTAAACAATTTCATTGACATCGCGACAGGACATCGTTAGGTGTACCTACGCTGATATTCCATGCTGAAAATATTGAAAAATCGGGGGGAAACTGAAAGCGCTTTTCCTACGGCATTTCAGGAAACGACCGCAAACAATTTCATTGAAATCGCGACGGGACATCGTTAGATTCTACGCTGTTACTTATTATGAAAAAAATTGAAAAATAGGGGAACACTGAAAGCGCTTTCCCTATGGGATTTCACAAAACGATCGTAAACAATTTCATTGACATCGCGACAGGACATCGTTAGGTGTACCTACGCTGATATTATTCTATGCTGAAAATATTGAAAAATCTGGGAACACTGAAAGCGCTTTTCCTATGGGACTTCACAAAACGATCGTAAACATTTCTTATGACCTAAAAAAACTTTCGTTAGTGTTACACATTATTGAGCCACGATTAAGCTCTGTGAATCAGAGCAAAACGTGTTCGGACTCTTCTGACAAAAAAACCAACCGACTGCCTCGCTGCTCTAGGCGTTAAGGCGCTTAGCTACCAAAACGAGGTCGTGAGTTCGATTCCCACCGGACGCCGCCGTACATTTGTACAAATGGCCTCAGTCTGGGTGTACTTTTATGTTTGTAACGTCCTTGCCTGGTTACCATAGCACAGGGTATCCTAGTTTGGGACCAGGTGAAGTGATTGTATTGTGTGGAAGTAATTATTATTATTATTAAGTAAGTGAATCCGGAGTGAAATTAATATGTTTAATGAAGTCCGTACATCGGACAGTACTTCGTCGGTCGGGTCAGCGTAGTAAATAAACAGAAAACAAACTTACCGATACATGTGTGCGGGATGCAGCAGCGAACCCAGGACTACGGCGTGCAGATACACAGGCTTCAGGAACAGTGACAGGAGCGAGCCCTGGAGCCCTACGACGCACCAGCGAGCCACTTTGTCTGAACAGGACATTGTTAGTAGCCGCTCGCCCTGGAACAAATAGTCAGGATGAATATATATATATATATATATATATATATACGAGAATTGCCAACGGTGGCTCCGCGCTTGCGTACCCACACTACGGCCCGTATTACAGAACGATCCTCAAGCGCAGATTGATCTCGGATCGCCCAATCATAACTTGAGCGCTGAATCGATGCTCAAGCACACCCTTTATTTTTAAATAGTACTTAAGGGTTCCTCAGCCAATCGCTGCTTAAGTAGATTCTGAACTGCAATCAGATTGTCTATGACCAATGTTTGTTTTCTATGACAAGAAAAATCAAGTATAAACTTTTTTTTCGTTCTACGCATGATATAATAAAATATTGATAAGAATTAGTTTAATTATGTGAAATATACAGAGGAAAATAAAATATTTTTTTATTTATTCGTCAATTAGATGTTTAAATTTTCATTATTTAGTTATTTGAATAAAATAAAATAAATAAATAAGCAAAACGTGCACGCCTCTTGTGTTTGTTTTGTTTAAAGAACGGAACGTAACAAATGTCAGCGATAAAATTTCTTCCGACGTCTATCTAATTAATTTGTTTAGTTTGTTTATAAGACGCGCTGTCTTGAAACAATATGAGTGAAAAAATGAGGAAAATGAACTTCACTACAGTGAAGAGGAATGCTTATGCTGTTCATCCTCTGCTGGAGTCGCATCACTTGTGAAAGCACAGCGCATGCAACAATTACGTTCGATACTGATCAATTGTACCTAGACCTCTGCGTAGACAAGAGAATCTCCGGTTCCATCTGCCATAAGTTCTTTCGACCACATTCCGTGTCTCGATGTAATAATGCAGTCTATAAACGTCCCACAGTATAAGCACAAACCTTCTCTCAGAGAGAGAGAGAGTACAGGCTGAATGGCTAGACCCACCGCGTACTGGTGATTTTAAGTCGAGGAGTGTGAACACCTCAGGCACTCAGGTTTCCTCACGATGTTTTCCTGTACAGCTCCTATGTCTTGATGTGAACCACGACTTCTTGAGTAAATCTGAATCGCTTCTTAAACTGATCAAAATCCTTAAAATAGGGATATTGAAGTGTCTCTCAAACGCGTAGGGGGAACACTGATATGTTAAAGGATATGTTATTTTCATTAAATACATGATCCTATATGACTTGTTGGTTAGATTTTGTCATTTACAACAACTTTAATTATAAAATTATATAAAGTCTGATATCAAAAATAAAAACCTGAGAAAAACTCATAGAACAAAAGTTGTCGGGAAGATGGCAGGTGGACCAGGACAGTGACTGAGTGGTGGCCAAGAACCGGACAGTCGTCAGTGAGTAGACTGACCGCTCGATCGTCGGACGATGTGACCAAGTCGTCAAAGGGCCTATGGATGCAAATGGAAATAGACCGTGAAAGATGGCGTAATGGAGAAAAGGCCTATACCAGCAGTGGGCAGAGGTGGGCTGATGATGATGAAAAGTTGTTGCCAGACAGCAACTCTAATTAGAGGAATTACGCATTTTAAGCGCTTGAAATCGCCAATCCGCGGTGGCCACGCGTGGTGATTAAGCCCATACTCTTTCTGAGAGAAGGCCTGTGCCGTGCAGTGGGACGTATATAGGCTGCTTATGATTACGACGCATTTTATCATCATCATCAGCCATTTGACGCCCACTGCAGGACATAGACCCCCCTCATGGTTTTCCAAGCTTCCCGGTCTTGTGCCGCCTGCATCCAGTGACTTTAAAAATAACCCTCTATATCGTCATAAGGATCAATATCTTCAAATATATTCATTTTACAATAATTACGAAACAATTCACAAGGAAAATCGACTCTCAAGCGTGGTTCCGACCACACTTGAGTAAACACAGATTTGAACATGACTTAAGTTGAGATTGCAACCCAAGTATCGTTCTCGAATTAGCTATTACTCAGTCGAGTTGTGATTCGTAAGTGTCAACTCAAGTAACGTTCTAAAATGAAAACCATACTCAAATCTAGTCTTAAACTGAGATCGGCGCTTGAGTACGCTTCTGTAATACGGGCCTACGTGCCCCGTTTAGGAGGGGAAGGATTTCTTCAAAATACCACGCTCGGTCACAGGGACTTGGGCTTAGGTCTAATGGATTGAGAATTTCACTAAGTAAATACTTAAGTAACGTTATGTCACGCTCTTGTTTGAGATATTTAACTATTTACTTCAGAAACTGGCCATTAGTCATGTTGTCAATATCCTCTAGGGAAATCTCGCGGTTATTTGAGCTATATTCTAATTTATGGCGCGCACCGTTCAGCGCTTATTACTCACAGGTGGCAGCACTAATCGCAGTGAGCCATTTTTTTTAAAACTTTCATGCTTGCAAAAATAATTTTGCGCCATATTTATTAATTACTTTATGAATAATGGAGGGGAAGGCATATACTACGGGTGGTCACCGAGCGGGGGAGGGAGGTAAAAAAATGTAATTAATGGGTCATATCATATGGTATCGTCATCATCATCAGCCATTTGACGCCCACTGCAGGACATAGGCCTCCTTCGTGGTATCGTATTATATCATATTACATCATAGTTTTAATTCTTTTTTTCCGGTTAAAGTCTGGCACTGAATAAAGTGTGCTCTACCTATCTATCAACACAAGTTCACAGTTGACCTACAGAAGTTCAAAGTCGACGGTGTGACGTGAGCGTTTACCTGCAAGACGCCGTCCCAAGTCTGTATGACGTTGCTGGTGTTCTTGATCGGTATGGTGCCCTCGCCGGATTCGATCTTCGTACGCAACTGCCCTCGCGCCAATCTGTCACACACAAACGAAATTGTCAGCGAATTTTGAACGCGCAAAAGCACGCACAAACTAACCCATCTGTGAGGTCTTTCCTTTCACTCTTCTCTGAGAGCGTCACTTGTTGGGGTGTTGGGTTCAACCCTGTCCATTCAGATTTCTCGAATAAATGGTCACCGAGCGGGGGGGTAAAATTGTAAAAGATGGGGTACGTTCCCTTACATATCATATCGTATCATTGTATTAGATCGTTGGGTATAAAGTGTGCAGGTGTTGGTAGACCTATATAATATATGTATTGTTATATATATGGTTGCCTGGAAGAAATTGCTTTTAGCAATAAGGACGCCAATTGTACCTTTTCTTTTGTCATTGCTGTTTTTGTAACATTTTATCCGGTATACAATTAAGAATATGCTTATCCTATCTTGTTGCAACGTACGTCCAGAGACTTGATCTAGCTAGAACATTACTACCTCATTGTTCTGAATACCAGCGAACCCTATTCCAAAATTGACCTCCAGAATGCCACCGCTGTCTAACATGAAAACAATACGATACGCAGTAAAAGGTAGGAATGGCATTGACCTAGAGAATGCTAAGCCCTGTGTAAGACTGTCCTTACGTGGAGCATGCTGTCTCGTTCGCAATTTGTTTTTTGTGATTGTAATGAAATGCGTATACTTGTGGTAACTGTGGCCTGAGGGTTTGATGCATAATTAAATTACGGATATTCAAGGCGTATACTAAGTTTTTGATTGAGATAATTTGATTCAAAAATTTATAGCTTTGGGAACATCTTATCTTTGTTAAACACTACGTGTACAGGAAAACGAATATGTGATTAAAATGTCCGTAACTTATGCATCAAACCCTCAGAACACATTTATCAAAAGTTTACTCATTTTATCAATAACTAGCTGTGCCCGCGACTCCGTTCGCGTACATTTCGATTTTTACGAAGCAGCATTTGTATGGGGGCCACGTCTTATCATTACTGGAGCTAGAATTTAAATAGCCTATCCTGTGTCCCAGATGTCTATATGTTTTTATACCAAATTTCATCAAATTCGGATAATTGGTTTAAGAGTTATGGAGGAACATACATACATACACACATACAGAAAAAAATTCTAAAAATCGTGAAATTAGTTTCAGTATCATATATTGAGCCTATAAACACAATATCTCTGAAAACAAACTAACTTACTCCATGACCGACCCTTACAGATTTATTATTAGTATAGATAGATAAACACAATATCTCTGAAAACAAACTAACTTACTCCATGACCGACCCTTACAGATTTATTATTAGTATAGATAGAATAGATTACAAATGAAAAATTGGGCGAGCGAGAAAGCATGCTAAGAGCACTCTTAACATGAAAAAAAATACCATAAGCAGTAAAAGTCTACAATATCAGAGCCACTGAAATTTCTACAAAATTACTTCGGAAGGCCGAAAGCCGAGCCTGATTTAATGAGGCCGAAGGCCGAGTCTCGCGGAGAGCGAGAAACCCTAAGCGCGAAGTAAATGGCTACATTCTAGCGAGACCGAAGGCCGAGTCCTGTGGAGCGAAGCTCGGAACGACCCGGTATTCTGAACGTATAATATACTGGAGTATATGATCCATTCTTGCGAGGCCGAAGGCCGAGTTCCGCGTAGAGCGAAGCTTGGAGCGGGTGGGGGATTGTTGGCAATCTTCTAACTACATTTAAGAATGTTATTAAAAACCATACTGAAATGAAGTCTGAGGTATTTCTGTCGTGCTGTCCTGTCTCAACTATTAACCTCAAACCGCTAGCGTAAGAGGGCACCTGTTGAGGTAGCGGTCAGGCCGCGGCTCAACTATGAGCCTTATCCCACTAGCGGTCAGAGCACACCTGTATGGGGTGGCGGTTGGGTTGCGGCTGAACTATGAGCCTTATCCCGCCAGCAGCAAGAGTGTCACCTGTTGGGATGCCGGTCGGGCTGCGGCTGCGGCTGCTCATGCGGGCTGAAGATGCGGCCGTCGCCGCAGGGCGCCGTGCTCACGTACAGGTGTACCGCGCGAGAGGGCTTCAGCCGGTAGCCGCCGCCCGGTACCGGCTCCAGGTCGGAAGCGGCGATCGGCTGCGACGGGTCTGCGGGACGCGGGCGGAACTTGAGGACTAACCTAACCTAATAGTTTTAATAACCTATTTAGAAGCAAAAAAAATCCAACCATGCCGGGACTTGACCCCCCTAAATAGGTTTTTAAAATTGTCCTCAGCACGGATTAGCTCAGTTGGGAGAGCGCTGGCACGGTTAGCTAAAGGTCGCGGATTCAAGTCCCGGCTTGGGTTTTAGGATTTTTAGCCTCTAGTGCAATAAAAAGAATATAATAACCTAACTGATATATAACCCCCCAAGGTCTGACCTTGAAAGTAACAATGGTTTTCAATTTTTTTTCGAACGTAAAGAATGCAATGTTGGTGACTAAACTGACGAGGTTGTAAAAACACGATTTCTCGATACACTCCCTAGGCGTAGGCTACACGGAAAGGACGTGGGCTGGCGGCGCAGAAATGACGCGACGCTTTGTATAGAGTCACAGACCACAGTCGCTGCTCTGTGATCGCTCTATGGTCTGTGAATCCAAACAACGCGTCGCTTCATTTCTGCGCACTCGCCCCACGTCCTTTCTGTGTGGCCCGCGCCTCAGAGTTTTTGTTCTCAGTTTCAATTGTTTGTGATAAAGGGAAAAACGTAACCACAGATCATGAATTTTAAACGGCGTCCGAGGAGTGTTTCAGGGGAATCGTGTTTTTATAAATAACACCGTATATGTTTACCCCTCATTTCTTAAAACCATGAGGTAGGCCCATGTCCTGCAGTGGGCGCCAAATGGCTGATGATGATGATGTTTATATAATACAAAACGGGGATACAATAACTTTTTATCCCCGTTTCGGGTTAGTCTATAATATCACTGTTTATCACCAGGAGGTTGGAGGGGGAAGTTTAAAAAGTTGCTAAAAACATCACGTGATTAATGGTCGAACCCATATGAATGCTTAAGCCCATACTCTCTCTCTCTCTCTCTGAGAGAAGGGCTGTGCTCTACAGGTGGACGTACATAGGCTGCATTATAATGGCGTACATAGCAAATTGCGAGTATAGATGTCTCTGAAGACAGCACCGCGCCGCTACTCCGGCGTGGCAGTCGTGGAGTTTTTGTCAGTACACAATGGGATTTACCTTGTGTAAATGGGATTTACATAGCCACTCGAATCTCAGAAACCAAAAATTTCATAAGCAGCCTGTATACGTCCCACTGTAGGGCACATGAGAGAGTATGGGCTTAATCACCACGCGTGCCCACCGCGGATTGGCAATTTCAAGCGCCGAGGTATGTATTCACATTTCAAGATTCAGATTATATATACAAGAATTGCTCGTTTAAAGGTACTATTAGAACATAGATTCTAATCTTATCTTATGATATCTTACCTGGCGCCATGGCGTACATAGCCAACTGCGAGTACAAGTGTCTCTGAAGGCAGCGCCGCGCCGCCACTTCGGCGTGGCAGTCGTTGAGCGTGCGCCCGCGCACCGACATGTGCTCGCCGCTCACGCATTTTGTGCCGGTCGTTACGCCTATTAGCTGTTGGGGAAACGGAAACATTAAAAAAACCCGCAGGCTCAAAAAAATGTGTAATTAAAAGAAAGAAAATAACTTTATTATAACAACAAGACACATCACGGAAACAAAATAAACAGATAAGTGACATGATATTGAATAACAACAAATAACGAAATACACATCAGAGTCGGACTCGCGCACGAAGAGTTCCTTACCATTCATTATTATCTATACAACATTTGAATATTTCAAGCGTCTACCTGTTGCCGTTATTAATATCGCGCAAAAAACGGCAAAAAAATCACGTTCGTTGTGAGGGTGCCCCACTTAAATATTTATTTCATTCTGTTTTTCGTATTTGTCGTTATAGCGGCGGCAACAGAAATACATCATCTGCGAAAATTTCAACTGTCTAATTATCACAGTTCATGAGATACAGCCTGGTGACAGACGGACGGACGGACGGACAGCGGAGTCTTAGTAATAGGGTCCCTTAGCCTTTGGGTACGGAACCCTATGAACTGAAATACAATCCGATAACCAGACCGCTAAGCATTAACTACTAAGCAGACGGGACAAAGCTACTTCACATTGAGTAACATTGGTGAATTTGGGTCCCACCTGCTTAGTATGCTCAGCTGTCGGGATAATGGTAATTTTTGTCTTTTTAGTGATTTAAAATATTTTATCTACACTCATATCATAATCTTCAAATTAAGAATTCAAAGGTAAACACATATTGACAGGCTTTAAACAATACATAACTTTAAAGAAAATAAAAAAAAAAGTGTAATATAAAGTTACATTAAAGGTCAGATTTTTCACTTTATGTTACAGTTTTTTTTTTTAAAGTGTTGCTGTGATCACGGAACAAAACTTAAGTTTTTTTTTTAATGTCAAAAGTTGACTCTATAAAAAACCTAATTTCATTTTCGTGGTACCAAAAGTGCAACTAAAATAAATTTATAATTGAAAATTTTGTTTCATTTCGATATGAGTTTAGTTAATAACCGTGGATTTATGTATAGTACAAAGCTTGTCAAACGTGTTTTCCTTTGATTCCTTACTTTGAAGATCATGATATGAGTGTAGATAAAGTAGTGTATGAGACTGCACATAACTTGGTATTAAAACACTCGCGAATGCTATTAAAAAACTCGCCAAGGCTCGTTTTTTAAAATCTGGCTCGTGTTTTAATAACCCTCATTATGTGACAGTCACATAAACTACTATTTTAGATTTTTGCTAATTATATTCTTTTTGTTGCACTAACCCGTGCTTAGGACTATTTTCTAAAATTCTCTAAATAGGTTTTAAAGTTATAGTAGGAATGCCACTCGCTAACGGTGGAGGAAAACATCGTGAGGAAACCTGGGTGTCTGAGCTATTCACATAGCTCAGCGGTTGAAATCGCCAATCCACGGTGGGCACGCGTGGTAATTAAGCCCATACTCTCTCCCTGAGAGAAGGCCTGTGCCCTACAGTGGGACGTTATATAGGCTGCTTATGTTATGTAGGGGTTTGTCTCCGGATGTACTTATCCGACTTCAAAAATCCTTTCACGAGTACCTACTTAGAGTAGACCTTCAAGGTGGATATATGCTAATCCGTTGACCACGCGAACGCAGGCACTGCAAAAAAAGTGAGATCAGCAAGTGCGCTGCGCGACTCCACTCACCTTGGCCCCTTCGATCTGGTTGTCTATGGTGATGACGATGCCGGCCAGTACCTTCCGTTTAGCATGAACCACATCATCTCGCATCAGCTCGTTGAACCTCTCATTCACCAGCCTGCGAAATCGCAGGAAAAATTACCTCTGAGGACGGTCCATAGTCAAATTGGGTAGCTTTTTTGTTGTGTATTTTATAGGATTCAGTTTATTTGGCGCTAGAATGTCACTAGAGAGTCCGTCTGAGGCGATAAGTAATTGTGGAGAGTCGGCATGCGGCGCTTAAATGTCACTGGAGAGTCAGCTTGCGTCGCTAAGTCATTGGAGATCAATGGTTGCCTAGTTACTGTGCTATGGTAACTGGGCAGGGACATCATCATCATCATTCAGCCACAAGAAGTCCACTGCTGGACATATTCCTCCATGGATTTCCAAAAAGACAGGTTGGAAGCGGCTTGCATGCAGTGTCTTCCTACCACAAAGGGACATCACAAACATGGAAATACACCCACTGAGTGGGTGAATGTAAAAGGTGGGTGAAAGAGTCGGCGTGTGGCGCTAAAGTGTCACTAGAAAGAGTCGGCATGCGGGGCTAGAATTTTCCTAGCAAGAGACGGCATACGGCGCTAGAATTTCCCTACAAAGAGTCAGCATACGGCGCCCGAATGTCGCTAGTAAAAGTCGTCATGCGGCGCTAGATTGTCACTAGAGAGAGTAGACCTGCAGCGCTAGAATGTCTCTACCTGCAGCGTTAAAATGACCCTATAGAGTCGGCCTGCGGCGCTAGAATGTCACTAAAAAGAGAGTCATTCTGCGTCGGTAGAATAAGAGAGTCGAGTTGCGGCGCTAGAATGTTACTAGAAAGAGTCAATATGCAGCGCCCTAGTGTTACTAGAGAGAGTCGGCTTGCGGCGCCAGAATGCCTCTAGAAAGAGTAATGCCGGCTTGCAGTGCTACAATTTCACTCACTTGGACACATAATCTCAGCCTGCTCAGTATGGGCGAGGCCTCGGCGCGGCCCTCGCTGTTGAATGCGCTAGAATATCACTGGAGAGAATCGACTTCTCACTAATTTCACTCGAGTCAGCCTGCAGCGGTAGAATGTCACTAGAGAGAGAGTCAACCTGCAGCGCTAAAATGTCCCTATAAAGAGTCGGCCTACGAGGCTAGAATGTCACTAGAGAGAGTCAACCTGCAGCGCCAGAATGTCACTACCTGCAGCGCTAAAATGTCCCTATAAAGAGTCGGCCTGCGAGGCTAGAATGTCACTAGAGAGAGTCAACCTGCAGCGCCAGAATGTCACTACCTGCAGCGCTAAAATGTCCCTATAAAGAGTCGGCCCGCGGCGCTAGAATGTCACTAGAGAGCGTAGACCTGCGGAGCTAGAATGTCACTAGAGAGCGTAGACCTGCGGAGCTAGAATGTCACTAGAGAGCGTAGACCTGCGGCGCTAGAATGTCACTAAAAAGAGTCAACATGCAGCGCCCTAGTGTTACTAGTCAGCTTGCGGCCCCAGAATGCCTCTGGAAAGAGTTGGCCTCGCCGGCTTGCAGTGCTAGAATTTCAGAAAAGTATAGAGTAGGGTAATAATCTCACTCACTTGGACACATAATCGGCGAGTGTCTGCGGCAGAACGTCCCGCGAGCGCGGGCTGCACAGTATGGGCGAGGGCTCGGCGCGGCCCTCGTCCAGCGTGGCGAGGGCCGCGCGCGCCGCCGCCAGCTTCGCAAGTTTCTTGGACGAGCCTGCCGGCGGGGGGTCTTTGTTGTTTGGTCGCAGCAAACAGCTCATCCGGAACAATACAGACGGACTTATAGTCCGCACAGATCTTTTTGGCGGTAACGTGAACGTAGTCACAGATCGTTTGCACGTCGCTTACTGTCTTTACAGTCTAATTGACTAACAGTAATTTACTAAGCATCACACTACATCAATTACTGACACATACACTGTAAAGACAGCAAGCGATGTGCAAACGATCTGTCACTATGTTCAAGTTACCGCCAAAAAGACCTGTGTGGACTATACACCTTTGCCAAATGGGTTAAGTATGACATAATAATCCTAACTATTTTGGCCTTTGCATCTACGTAATGAGATTATTTATGCAGCGTCCAGCGGCACCTCCACTCACACTACATGGGTGAAGGGACCACTCGGACGCTGCAGTGCCTGGGACAATGTTTTTAAATGGAGGAGTCTTGCCCAGCACCTATACCATTGTGACAGCTTAGTCGGCCTAGCCCACAGGAATCCCGCGGCTTGGTCGGCTCCGCACGTATTAACTTGTAATACTCCTAAAGGGTAGTGAAATACGGAGAAACGTTGACCCAATAGAATTTATATTCATTTTAGTCGAATGAGACGCTACTTGTCGTAATTGCGTTGCGTGCCGATTCTAGTGGTTTCTGTATAAACATCGACAAAACTTTCATCTGCAAAAATGTAATTACGTCGCCGATATTTTATTTCACTCCACTCGGCTTCTCCACGCGTGTGAACACTCGTATCAACCAAGAAGTAAACAATAGGTGTCAATGTTTCTTTTTCTTGAATTAATAAGATACAGCGGTGGTAGCCTGTTGGACTCCCAATTGGACTCGGAAGCGAGAGACCCAGGTTCGATTCCCAGTGCGGGCATGTACCTATGACAATTACGTCGTTGTTGTACGTACGTTGTGCAATTACATAAAATATGCATATAAGATTTTTATGATTTTATACAATTGTTTGTCTTCTTTCAAAAAATAAATTACTAATTTAAAATAATAAATAGACGCCTGTACGGACGGCCACCGCGTTGGTGTGTCAGGTCCGGCCGACTCGCGCAACTTGACGGCGGTGTGCGCGCTGAGACAACGCTGACTCGAGTCAGCCCTTATATAAACTCGATCTACTCGAGTTGAGAAAAATGCGACTCGGCCCATCGCTACCTCGGTAACTTACCGTAACCCTCGAAAGTTTGCTCCTTGATCTGACACACTACTTTGAACCGCATGCTGTGACTCAACTGCACCGGGGCTAGAACAAAAGAGTAATGTTTATTTATTTTCACTCCATCTGCTCGAAATGATGCATTTTGATGCCCCAATTTAGGACCCAAAACACGCTATTGTTGTTCAAGCTAAGATGCATCAAAGTAAATAGGCTCAAAATTGGGTTTTGAATCTATTTACCTTTAGGTACCTACCTTTAAGTAAATAGACTCAAAATCCAATTTTGAATTTATATACTAATGCTCTCATTTACTAAGAAGTCGGACGTCTCTTTCACTCCTGAGGATTCGTCCTATATCTATTTCGCTCCAACCCAAGCAATAAGTTTCAAAACCGAGTTTGGAACTACTTACTGAACTACCAAACTCTTTGCTGCAAAACTTTTAAGTAGGTACCTAATTGTCAAATATTTGAAATTGGAACGCAAGTTTTTCTTTTCTATGCAAAAAATCAATAACATTGGCGCGCTTTTTTGTCTATTTTCACTTATTTTCTCGGAAAAATGTCGTCAAGCGATGATGATAGTGTCTTCTTAACACCAGAATATATAAAAAAAAACAGGCAACACAAGCAATTCAAAACCCCCTGCCAGAAGTTACATTTGAGTGGTATGTAAGTGTTATCTTTTGTTTCATTCCTCTCAGATGGTAGTGAAAAGCAGAGTGCTCTACACGGACGCAAATAATTTTTGGTCTCGGTAGTGTTGAATCCCTCGCTCCTTCAGCGGTTCTTAGTTCGCCTCAGTTCGCTCTGGATTCAATTTCACAACCTCGACGCAAAAATGTTGTTTGCGCCCTTGGTGAACAATCTACTATTTCATAACTCATACTCTGAAAGGGGGTCATTGTTCATCCAGGCACCGTGCTGAAAGTGGTACATGTCTGCTCTAAAGCAGAAAAGTATTAAAAAATATATATATGAATCGTAGTTTATATTGAACAACGCAATGGTAGTAACCTATACAGCCACAAAACGATTAATTCTTCATTTATTAGTTTTGTTGACATTTATATTCTTTTTAGATGTTTATAATTAATATAATGTACTTTATGTATTTATTAGTCACTTTCAAGGCGAGATGTGATTTGCGAAATAAATTAAAATATTGTTTAAGACACAGATAAAACCACCAAATACGCAAATTCAAAATGGCCGTCTTTCGCGGTCGCGCGCCATAGTGGTATGTAAGTGTTATCTTTTAATTCATACCTCTCAGATGGTAGTGAAAAGCAGAGTGCTCTACACGGACGCAAATCATTTTTGGTCTCGGTATCGAATCCGAATCCCTCGCTCCTTCAGCGGTTTTTAGTTCGCCTCAGTTCGCTCTGGATTCAATTTTACAACCTCGACGCAAAAAATGTTGTTTGCGCCCTTGGTGAACAGTCTACTATTATTTACTTCCTGACGACCTGGTTACGGTGGCGGGGTGTCGCCGGATGCGGGCGGCACAACGCCGGCAAGCTTGGAAAACCGTAAGGGAGGCCTATGTCCTGCGGTGGGCGTCAAATGGCTGAAGATGATGATTTATTTATTGACACTTTCATTGCACTTACAAAGTGCAATAAAAGTATCGTGAAACAGTGTCTAGAGGTGTCCCGAAGGTGCAGTGGAACACCAGTCCAGGGTAGTTCTCGTGGGTGGACCGCTGTCGCCTTCTACGACATCCACGGAAGGAAATGGAGTGACGCTATTCTTAGTCCGACGCCACACGGAACTGTGGGAATCATGTGGGAACGTTTAACATGGTGTGTATTATTTATTTAAATTCAATCATTAATAACTTTCTTGACCTTGCAGAGTATATTGACAGTTCACAATCAAATTACGCTCTCGATTCATGACACGTCTATGAATATTTAATTTTCAATTTTTTTTTCTTTCTAATTATTTAGCTCTCCTGCTATGTGTTGTATCATTCAGAACCTCTCTTAGGCTGGCTGGAGGAAGTTTCTTTTGAAATAAGTCCGCCTTTGTACATCTACACTTACCTGGTCTTTAGAAAGAAAGAAAGACATTTATTGGGACAAACTAACCCCCAGTTCCTCGTACACTAACACGCTGTTAATCTACTGTTAACAGCTGTCAATTGACCAAAGTGCATACAAAAAAAAAACCACTGACAGCTGTTAACAGTAGATTAACAGCTTGTTAGTGTACGAGAAACCGGGGGTAACACATCACAAGAAAATTAGCATAACAAGTAACATAAACAAAACACATTTAAGTTTTCAATTTAATTTTTTGTGCAATAAAGCGTAACAAACAAACAAACAAACAAACAAACAAACAAACAAACAAACGTCTATAGGAGAATTTAAATATACTCACGAGTGGCTGTGTCTAGAGGGGTCCCGTCACCGAAGGTGCAGTGGAACACCAGCCCGGGGTAATTCTCGTAGAGCAAGTTGATGGGGCTCTTGACCACAGCGGGGGCGGCCGGAGCCCCGAATAGGGAGGCCGCGGGGGAGTCCCCGGCCGGCTGCGGGGCCGGGGCGGGCGTCGGCGCTGTGGGTGCGGAGTCTCATTCGTTTTTAGGGTTCCGTACCACAAAACGAAAACGGAGCCCCTATAGGATCACTTTGTTGTCCGTCAGTCCTTCCGTCTGTCTGTCTGTCTGTCAAGACCGTTTATCTCGGTAACGCGTGGAGGTATCGAGTTGAAATTAAAACAGTCTACAGTCCATTGAAGCTGAAAAAAAGTTACAGCCTTTTATGGCCCAAAAAACGTATATCTCGACACACTCATCATCAGCCCTTTGACGCCCACTGCAGGACACAGGCCTCCCTCATGGTTTTCATAACCATGAGGGGTTTTGCCATAATCGCCACACTTGGCAGGCGGGTTGGCGATCGCAGTATGCGGTTGGAATCTCAGGAAGACGCTGCTGCCCGTCTCCTGGTAATTTATTTCCTTAGTCGCCTTCAACGACATCCACGGGAGGAAATGAAGTGACGCTATTCTTAATCCGGCGCCACACGGAATCGAGTGGTGCCGTTATTAATATCGAACAAAAAACGGCAAAAAAATCAGGTTTGTTGTATGGGAGCCCCCCTTAAATATCTTTTTTATTCTGTTTTTTCAACTGCCTAGCTATCACGGTTCATGAGATACAGCCTGGTGACAGACAGACAGACAGACGGACAGTTAAGTCTTAGTGTCCCGTTTGGCACCCTTCGAGTACGGAACCCTAAAAAAGATGAACAGGAAACGTGTCTTACGTGCGGGGGCAGGCTTCGGTTTGCCGTTGATCTCCGGTTTGGATTCCGCGTCCACCTTCGCGGCATCCTGCAGGCGGTTCTTCGCCTCCAAGCACTGGAATTCCGAGGCTGCAAAGAAGAAACTTAGGTTAGCCGGTAGATAATGCTAAGTAGCGTTAAGCTCGCCTATGTACAAACTTTATTTATAAAAGCGTGTAATACCATTTCAACCATTTTACCAGGTTTTAAGTTATAATTATTAATAAAAGTGAAAGTGAAAATATTTTACTTACCACACAAAAATGGTTTATTATTATTTATTTCTTTTTTAATTTTATTTTCTCTTTCTTCTTCCGATTAACTGAGAAATTGGAATAACTTTAATTTAGCTTACTTTTTATTTGTATTTTTAATATTTACTCAGACACTGTCTACCACAGAGGAACCTTTTAATATTAGTAATCCACAAACGGGAGCCCACGATACAGGATTTGCCTAGTGTGGGGCCCACCAGAAATTACATCTGCCAATCGTTGTTACAAATGAATAAAATTTTTACTTTACTTTACAAGAAATATATTTATTAAGAAAAATAACGATTGTTTGGACCTTAGGAATTTCAACGGTGTTTCAAGAGTGACAGAGGCTAGGGGACGTCCGGTGTGCGACAGAGTGAATGTGTGAGTATACTATGTTAAGAGTGTGTGTTGAGGATAGGACTGTATGTATAATAACTAAGGAAGACTATCGAGAACGGGTAAAATACAGTATAACCGTGAAATTGCGATTAAGTGGGGTAAGGTGGTGATGACAGCAAAAACATGAGACAAACCATGAGAACTAAAACAGAGTAACAGTGTGAATTCGAGAAGCTACATGTGAAAAATTGTGTGTGTGTGTGTGTGTGTGTGTGTGTGTGTGTGTGTGTGTGTGTGTGTGTGTGTGAACCTCACCAGGCCGAGCGCTGACGTCGTCCTCGGCAAAGTCGGTGGGCGGGCGGGCCCTTGGCAGCACACGGCCCGCCCTAGCCAGTAGGGCGGCGAGGCAGGCCCGCGCCGCGGAGGCCCGGGCCTCGCGCTTACTGTGCCCGGCGCCCTCGAAAACCATGTCTGCCACCTAAACCATGTATTTTATTTGTTTACTACGTTTCGGTGGCAATTTCCATGTCTTCTTTCTTTCTTAAAGAGACGAAGGGTAAACACACAATTCGCCCTTGAAAATCATGTCTGCTACCTAAAGAAAATCAAAAACAAAATTTTTTATTCAAAGTAGCACAGAAACTGCGACTTAATGAACGTTACAAGTTAAACTAGGTGTCCATTTCAAAATCTAGATCATTTTGGAGAAAAAATGGACAAAAAAACTCCAAGAAAATGAGGTGAAGAACGATGAACACGAAGCCTATTCATGTAGAACAGTGTTTTTCAATCCCTGCAACCCCAGGGGGGTCGCGACGTCTTGCTAGGGGGGGTCGTGGTCGCCAGCCAGGTACAAGTAATAATAATATAATAACTTCCACACAATTGCAATCTTTTCAAAATTTGTTTTCTACGCCTGTACCCTGTTTTCCAGCAAGAAATCCTCTGTTTACAAGTGTGAACACTAGGTGGCGCTGGCTGTATTCTGTCTCACGAAACGTTTAAGTTTCTCAAACACACTTGTTACATGGCGTATTCAATACCCCGTCAGTTTCTTTACTGTTCGTAGACACATTGTGATGTAATGATGTGTAGCAAGAAATCCTTTATTTACAAATGTGAACACTAGATGGCGCTGGCTGCATTCTCTCTCACGATATGTTTATGTTTTATCAAACCCACTTTAAATTCAGTGGTGTTTTCAATTCAATCTCTTATTAGTTCATTTTAACGCATTTTTAGTTAGTGATTTAATTGTGTGTAATAATGTGAACACTAAATGACGCCGGCTGTATTCTCTCTCACGATACGTTTGTTTGACAAACAAACTTTTTATTTACATGATGATTTCAATCCCTTGTTACTTATCTAGTGATTGGCAGAAGCTAGTAGACACTCTTGTCGGACTCACAGTGACATTGAAGCTGGGTCAGTGCGCGGGCCCAACTCGTTCAGCGCGGAAACCGGCCACTTGCCGCCGAATTGGACCACGCCGCTTACTACACTAGACACTAGATGGCGGTGGCTGTATCCTCTCTCGCGACACGTTTATGTTTGCGAGACAACTTTTCATTTACATTGTGTTTCAGTCGACTATCTGGTGATTTGTAGAAGCTAGTAGGCACTATTGCTCACAGTGACGCAGACGTTGAAGCTGGGACAGTGTGCGGGCCCGCTCTGCCGCCGCACGCTGTACGTAACGTTAACGCCCAGCTCGTTCAGTGCGGAGACCGGCGACTTGCCGCCGCATTGAACCGCGTCGGCGGCCGCTGAGAGCGCCTGTGGGCGATGGGGAACTTGCCTCAAAATTTTATCGGAGTGGCACTCTACTTATACCGCAAAGGACACAGAAAAACTTAAAAAACATAAGATAATATAAACTATATATCTCAGAGGGGTAGGCAGAGACCAGGGACTGCCACTCATCGATCTGTAGGTTCCATTAAGTATATATATAGCCACTGACCTGTAGGTTCCATTTGAACCCCGCGCCAAGCTGTATGGAGGGCGCCACTCGCTTTGCTGGTGGCTCGCCATCTGATGGAAGAATATAACCAATAACAAACATACGTGCGATGTACATTTGTGAAGTTATAGTAGCAATACCCCTCGCTAACGGTGAAGGAAAACATCGTGAGGAAACCTGAGTGTCTGAGGATACCTCAGCGCTTGAAATCGCTTATCCGCGGTGGGCACGTGTGGTAATTAATCCCATACTCTCTCCCCGATCGAAGGCCTGTGCCCTGCAGTGGGACGTATATAGGCTGCTTATGTATACGTGCGAAGTCGCTTTGATGGATCACATAAGAAATGAGACAGCTAAAAAACGAAGTCTCTTTATAAAAACACGATTCCTTAAAACACTCCTCAGATGCAGTTTAAATTGTCTGTGGTAGAGGGAAAGACGTAACCACATATTATTTAAGCTGCGTCCGAGGAGTGTTTTAGAGGAATCGTGTTTATTTAAATAACACTATAACATAATTAGCATAGCCTATAATAAGATTCGTAAGTTGAAGTGGCCACGGGAAGTGTCACATCTCCCGAAGGACTGACGTTTTCCGTCAGTTCTCTCAAAGGTTCTCGAGTGGAGCCCACGAACTGGTAAATGCAGCGTAGGACGTCCACCGGCTCGCTGGAACGACGATCTCAGGCAGATTGCTGGAAGGAGCTAGATGTGGATGGCGGGGGACAGAGAGACATATTAATCGAGATTCAGTCTGGTGGGCAAGGCATCTTGTTCAAGAGAAAAGTCGTTAGGTTTATCCCTTGTTTCTCGAATTGTTAACAGCAGTCAATTGGCCAAAGTGCAACCAAACAATTGACAGTCGGGCCGCGTTTCATAAAACTACAATTCATAGTTTATAAGATAAGATAAGAATATTCTTTATTGTACCAGGAAAAACAAACAATTGGCGGCCTTATTGCTTCTAGCAATTTCTTCCAGGCAACCGACGACGGAGAGTTGTTGAAAGAAAAGTGAGACGGGTAGTAGGTGCAAATATGAATATTCATTTACATACTTATACATAATAATAATATACTTACTTACACCTTTACATACTATAGGTATAACAATTATAAACATACATTATAATTATAATATAATGACAAAGAACCAAGGAGACTGATATAGCCTATAGGATTAGCAAGCTAAAGTGGCAGTGGGCTGATCACATATGCCAAAGAACCGATGGTCGATGGGGTACAAAAGTTCTCGAGTGGAGCCAGAGCCGGATTGCGAGGTCTGGAGGCCCTAGGGCAACGAAGGAGCGGAAGCCCCTAATTATTCCCAAATAAAAAATACGAAATAAAACTACAATGAGTACGTGTTAGAGACTTCAGGATCCAGTGTCGCAACACGTATAGATAAATAACTTTATCCATTTGCAGTTACGGTATACCTATAATTAATTATTATAAATTACAAAAGTATTATTAACAATTTAATTAACGATCAATTGTTCATATTAATTTCGAGAGTATTAAAGTAACTCAATTAATTTAATATCGTATTCGTGGTATCATGACATTACTTATTCAGTTATTTGAATCAGATAAGACTAAAGATAAAAATATAAATACATCATAATATATTTAATAATGTATAATTAATAATATAAAACTATTACGTAAAATTATTGGAGCTAATATAAAATAATAACAGTCGTACAACTTCCGTTTCCTAATTGAAATGTTTTGTCCTAAACGGTGAGTCAATAGATTTGAGTTTATATAAAAGCAATACAATAGGCTATTAAGGCAGTCTGAATGTAAATTTCGTGAAGTACACTTGCAAGGTGGAAACGCTGTCCGACTACGGGTCGAATAAATTGCTGATACCACAACACTGTTTCTCATTCTGACCTCCGTCACATACGATATTTTTTTTTAATTTGAAAAACAAACACACGTTATAAGTACTCATAAAAGATTGGCGTTTAATGATAGTACATATTGGCCTTTTGTGGGGGCCCTTTCCTTGTGGAGGCCCCAGGGTAGTAGCCCCGCCTGCCCTCCCCTAAATCCGGCCCTGAGTGGAGCCCACGAGCTGGCAAGCGCAGCGTGGGACGCCCACCGGCTCGCTGGACCGAACGCTCTGAGGCAGATCGGTGGCAGTGGGTGGATGAGAATGGCCGAGGATGGAGGGAAGTGGCGTGCCTTGGGGGAGGCCTATGTCTAGCAGTGGACGAATACGGGCAGATTGATTGATCATAATGTCAATTCGATGCTACCAAGCAGCAGATTACCAGATTGTTGGAGTACGAGAAACCAATACAAAGCCGAGCCTAGCGCTTTTGCAGTGATGTTTGCTAGTGTTCATCATCCACATCATGTTCCGTGATATTTTTAACAGCAATTTACCTTCGATGGTGACGATGCATTGTTCCTCCTCGCACATTTGGTATTAATCTAACACGCAAACAATTTCAAAATATTCGGCAGAAGTATGTTTGCACGGAGGGACGAAAAAGTGACAATATTTTGAACTATTTCAACATAGATATAACAAATTTAATGCGAAGACTAACTACACCGGACAATGACAATGTGGCTGACTAGAAACTGATAAATGATTCGTGCTGTTATAATCTACAAATCGTGGCGAAAATTCGAAACTACCCGCATTTTACCCTGTTTGTTAGGGTGCCGTGGTCAACGAGGAACCCTTCTAGTTTAGCCATGTCCGTCAGTCTGTCTGTCTGTCTGTCCGCGGCTTAGCACAGAGACGATAAGTACTAGAGAGCCGAAATTTGGCATGGATATACATATATCCTAGTGTGGGGCCAGAAGCAATGTATGTGCCTGTATGTAAATGTTTATGTTATTTGTTACGCCGAGAAAACGGTAGAATAAAATTATTAAAAAAAAATATTTAGGGCATCATTGATTGTCATCCATACCTTGACCTAAATTAGGGATGCATTTTTTATTTAGGGTTCCGTTGAAGCGAAATATGAAGCTGTAAAGCGTAAATTTGTGCTAAAGCAGTTACCCTCTCCCGTCCAAACGGTTGATCGGAGAAACGCGAAAAAATGCAGGGCAGTAGCACATATAATGAACTTACAAGGAAAACTATCACCGCTAAGTAGACTTCACAAGTTAACGAGTAATAGGCGAGCAACTTATAAAAGGAAAACTTCGTACAAATTCCATTGAAAATTACTTGGATGGAGACGTTAGTTCTGTTAAGCAGAGCGAAACCCCTCCTACGGCACCCTACACTGCGCGTGGTCTTACACGCACTTGGCCGGTTTTTTATCTCTTCTTAAAGTGCCTCTCCGTCACTGGCGCTTCGCAGTCAGCTCTGTACAACAATCAAGCTGACTAACAAGGGGACGGTAATGACGACAGTAGGTAGTTTCCCTTTGCTTTCTGCCATCGCAGATGTATTCGGTAAGGGCACTATACGAGTACGTACCCTTCGTCCTCGCACCAATACTAAACTAATGCCGCTGCTGCCCGACATCAGGCCACATGATCGAAGCCCGGGTTTTGTTTTATCAAGAAATCAGAAATCAATAATTTATTTCAACGTAAAGAATTTACATTCTGTTTGCTGAATGTCAATGTACTATGTTACTATGTTAGCCGCTGCCTTCGGGCCGTATTTGTAGTGGAGAAAAAGGCAGCGGGAAAAAAAACTCCACTCTGACCATCTTTTCTCAAATCATCTTAAACTTATACATCAAAACCTACATGATATGATTCCAAAAGCCAAAATAACACTTCTTACAAAAGTAGGAAGAACATTAATGCTGCGGCCAGACACACGAACAGCACCCGTTCACGAGCATAACGCAGGGGTTATCGGCTTCAATATGCAAGTAAAGGATTTTTATCTCCTCATTTTCAGCCATTTGACGCCCAATGCAGGACATAGGCCTCCTTCGTGGTTTTCATTACCATGAGGGGCGTTTTGCCATAATCGCCACGCCTGGCAGGCGGTTTGGCGATCGCAGTATGCGGTCGGAATCTCAGGACGACGCTGCTGCCCGTCTCCTGGTAATTGATTTCCTTAGTCGCCTTCTACAACGCTATTCTTAATCCGGCGCCACACAGATGTTATCAGCAGCCTTATTTTTATCTATACAGTCATAAAGTAAATGTTTCTATCCACATTGAGAGAAGCAATGCGCCCTGCACTAATGAATCATTTGTAATCGTATTGCACACGAAAGATTTATCGGACATTACATAATGCCAACCAAAGTAACTGCATTATGCGCTCCAGCCTTTTTATGCAACGCCATCTATAATAATAACTTCCACACAATACAATCACTCGACCTGGTCCCAAACTAGGATACCCTGTGCTACGGTAACCAGGCAAGGACGTCACAAACATGAGAATAACCCAGACTGAGGCCGTTTGTACAAATGTACGGCGGCCCCCAGTGGGAATCGAACCCGCGACCTCTGTTTTGGTAGCTAAGCGCCTTATCGGCTAGACCAACGAGGCAGTCTATAGACCTAAAATAAGGAAAAATACGACTCAACAGTAGTCGTATGAAAAATAAGGTTGCTCTTAAATGTGGCATTTTGTCTCGCTCGCACAATCTATTTGGGATTTTATTTTTGTTTACTTTTGATAGATATGGTCCGAGGGTTTGATAGGTAATAAAATTCCGGACATTTTCACATTCTTGGTTTCCTATACTCAGTTTTGGATAAAGAGAGGTTGTTTCCAAAATTATTAATTATAATATAACATTTTCATAAGAAAAATATGTCTTGAATGACCGTCATTTTATTATCTATCAAAACCTTAGAACACATTTGTCAAAAGTATACTTTACAATCTAAATGATATTAGATTGTCCGAGCGACATAGCATGTCAAATGTAACAGCAAACTTAACAAAGTCTCGTTGTTACGCTTCAGTATCATCATCATCATTAGCCATTTGACGCCTACTGCAGGACGTAGGCCTCCCTCATGGTTTTCCAAGCTTCCCGGTGTAGTGCCGCCCGCATCCAGCGACTCCCCGCCACCGTAACCAGGTCGTCAGACCATCTGGTGCGGAGCCTGCCCATGCTTCAGTATACAATAAAAAAAATACATACAGGGAGTAACAAAATCACCATAACAGTGAATCCGAAAATGGAAACATTCCTAAGACTGCCTATAATAAACGGACAATACAACTTTAACTGTATCCCAGTGGGGTAGGCATAGACCAGGGACCGCCACTTGCCACGATCCTGACAGGTCACGTTCGCTTTATCGACATAAAGGCGATATAGGCGTGAGTTTATGCAACAGATTTTGTTCCATTCATGCTAAAGTTACTGCCTGCTGCAATATTATTTATGCAACAGATTTTTTTTTGTGGTTCATTCAGTTTTAGTCGGCCTAGCCCACAGGAAAGACAAGGATGGTATAGGTGCTGGGCAAGCTTACTCCGTTTAAAAACAGTGTCCCAGGCACTGTAGTGTCAGAGTGGTCCCATCACCCCTCTAGTGTGAGTGAAGGTGCCACTGGACGCTGTATAAATCCGCTCATTACGTAGACGCAAAGGCCAACGTTTTTTCAGTCCTAGTACATTGATGAGCAGGTGTTCATAGTGACATGCTGAGTGTGATCTTCCAGTGAAGATCCATCTTCAGTATTAGTAGCGTTAACAGCCAGCTACTGGGACAGGGTCAGGTGACAGTCGTAAATATTGATGAGCAGAACCCATTCTCGGATGTATGAGGATATTTTGTTGTAAAGTGGACACACATTTACAAGTTACACTTACAAGCATTCCGTTTGAAGCGCCTTTTGGGCATAATATCTTTACCCATCATCTTGAAGTCACTTGTTGACGAAACATTGTATGTATTCTAGAAAAAGAAACAAAACTTATCAATGGTGGTGGTAGCACAGTCGGTAGAGCACTTGAATGACTTGGTTTTGGAAGTTACGTATATTTGTGAATTGGCAGTAGCAATACCACAATACAACATTGTCTGCTAGAGACTTTTAGCTGTAAGACCACCATCTCTACTCTTAGGTTAAGAAATATGTGTAATTTCCTTTTTTATGTACACTAAAGTGCTACCTATCTCTCTTCTATTTAGCATTTGCGAAATGTGAAGGAAACATTGTGTGGAAACCTGAGTACCAATCTGCGGTGGGCATGCATGGTGATTAAGCCCATACTCTCTCTGAGCAAGGCCTGTACCCTACACGGGGATGTATTTATTTATATTCATCATCAGCCATGACTCCCACTGCAGGATGTAGGCCTGCCAAGCGTGGCGATTATGGTTTTGCCATAATCGCCACACTTGGCAGGCGGGCTGGCGAGAGCAGTATGCGGTTTGAAATCTTCTGGTAATTTATTTCCTTAGTCGCCTTCTACGACATCCACGGAAGGACATGGAGATCTCCGGCGCCACACGGACTTATTATTTATATTAGGCTGGATTATTTATATTATTACAATGACAAAAACACAAAATACATTCTACGAAGTAAGCAGTTGATATGAGATTGTCATTGAACTCCTCCTTTCCCTATTTTCTCTCATGTAAATCATCCAGAACCCATACCTGTGCTTCCTATAAGAGGTTCCTTGAGAGTAAAAGTTGTTGGTATACAGTGAATCCCACTTACCTGGTCAGAAAATGGATCTGAAACACAAAGGTAAAGATGTAAACAGACACTTATGAAGACAGGAATGTAAATATGCCTTTGGGGCAGATATTTCAGCAAGAATTTACAGAATCGCGTCCAAATTTCAATCAAGACAGCATCGAAGGTGGTTGTTTATCGAAAGTTTATTCTTATTATAAATTTAATAGATTAGATATTACGACCATTTTCATGAATGGAGTTCTATCGCTTTCAGTGTAAGCGTTTGTGGTTGAGTTCTACGTACCGTAGGTAGTGAAATCTGGTGAATTTTGCCTTTTGCTCATTTTTGGATTGTGTTAGATTCGCAGCGCGGGAAACAAATCAATTCCCCGCAGAGTTTAGAAGCAGAACATCACTGTTATCGTTGTTTGCTCAAAAACATAGTCTAACTGTTTATTAGTACTTTCAGTTCAACGAAATTCAGCTCGCTAACTCGCTTGCAAACAAAAATTAAACGAACGCTGAAAAAACACTGAATGAAACACTGAAACGAGCGAAACAGCAAAAGCAAAGCAGTGCTGCCAGAGCCTTTTCTTCAAAATTAACACGAAGAATATAATGGGTCACCATTGGATTCGAAGTTTTCTATTAAATATTTTTTACTAAATATAATCAAAGTATAAAGTAAATCTAACGTAAAATTTAGCTGAGTTTACTAAAAAAATAAAATGGTGTTTCCAACCATTTATTTAACTTTATTTAAATAAATGGTTGGAAACTGCGAAAGCCAAGAAGGGTTATGTTTTTCACGCTTATGTATGAATATTTCTTCATGTCGTCCCAGAGACCAAACAGACCGATTTTGACGAATAAGATGTGAAAAAAATAAAAGCTATTATATCGTCACGAAAAAAACTAACAAATTATCCACCACCAAGACCATGCCCTTATTATGCGCACCCAATCCTGTCAGGATCCTGACGTCTGCGATTGCAATTATTATGGAATATGCCAGTTAGACAATTGGAATTGTATAAGAGGCATGTCGCTGGTAAAAATTAAAATACGCGACTACTAAAAAGTCTAGATACAAGGCTAATAATATGAGTCTGTTAAAAACCTAAGCAGACATGACTAGAGAAAGTAATATTGCACATAGGTAAACCAAATACAAAATGGCAATGTGGCGGACTTAATGTAACAAGCATTTTCTACTAATCAACCACAGGCGGTGGTGTAAGAAATTAACTTGTAAGCATAAATGATAAACGGATAAATTGACGAATTTTAATCTTTAATTTACGAACCGGCAGGGTCTTATTATCTTATTGCCTAAGTTTCCTGACTAGAATTTTTATTTTCAATACCCAGAATAAGCGACATGTAAAGATTGCCTACTTAATTCTTATTGATAGACTAGGCTTTTTTTATAAAAACTCGATTTCTTAACAATACCTCTCAAATGCAGTGTCAATAGTCGAAGGTAAAGGGAAAGACTGTCCATGAAATTATTTAAGCTGTATTTGGCCTGATAACGGCTAAGTTACGAATAGGCCCCAAAAATAACAAAAACCAGACTAAAAGTAATGCTCTGGTAACACTTGACTAAAGACGAACACACGACCGTTCTAAACAAAAACTTCTTAATATGTATTATACACATAGACAGCATGGGACTTACCGACACAGCCCGCTTTGCTGGGGATGCCTCAAAGAAAAGGAAACACCCGCACATGTGACTATTCTCTGTGAAGGCGTGGAGGCTGGGATAACTTCGGGAGGCCTGCAGTGACATCAGAGATCTTTCTGGAAAGAGATGGGCTGGCTGGAATAAACTCACAGCCATTATATAAGCTACTCTATGCTCACAGCTTTGCTACGTACAACGTGTCAACCGTGAGGCTAGGTGCGGAATCTCAGGTCTAACTAACTACGTATTATTCACGATTAATGTTTGCTATAACCTTGCTAACGATCACATAGTCGTCAATTATGGCATAAAAATAACTTTTTTATTTTTATCATTCATATCCACATGATTTTTTTAATAGGATCCTGTAAAACCCATGACTTGCTGCTTTCTTATGTGCTTAGCTTAACAATATTTTCTCATTTATAGTTTTTGAACACACTGTCAACTATCAATTAAAAAAAAGGAAACGGAAGCTCGCTTTCAGAATCAGAAGCCGCGCTAACTTTTTAGTTATTTCAACACATGATATTGGCGGAATTTACTGTGCTAGTCACGCACAGTACAAGTGCCATTCAAAACAAGAATAGAATAGTTTGGTTGGTTCCTTACTTTGGATGTTTTGTCCGAAGACATAACCACAGTAACACTAGCGCCACCGGGGAAAAAAATCATATCTTTTTTAACCGACTTCATTTACAGACCAAATTTGCAAAAAAGTGTCAGTACAATCTCTCAGTCATGTTAATAGTGATTTTTAGGACCCATGGCCCCGAACCTATGGCAAAAAACCTAGGACTAGATAGCATTAACGCCAGAAACGGACGTTTTTTATTGACGATGGACGTCTAGGTGCTTTGTCGTGGGTCCTAAAATAACTGTCACTCAATCACAATAATCAACCCCACCCGGTACAGTACACAATTTATATAATCAATAATAATATCCTTTAAAATCGATGTACCTAATGCATAGACGGACTAACCCCCAGTTTCTCGTACACTAAAACGCTGTTAATCTACTGTTAACAGCCGTCAATTGACCAAAGTGCATACAAAAAAAACGCCTTAATTTCAACTAAAGGAAAATGGTCAATTTTGTACGAGTACAGACGACAGCACATCGACAAGTACCTACATGTATGCGCTCTGCTCCATTGCGTTACACGTGTCCTTGCACCAAAGTAATGTTCCAAATGTCGACCTGCTGCTGTCGGCTGTTCAATTAAAATCAAATACACTGGATTGGCTCTTTCCTGTATTTGTAATCCAGTGCCATTGAGACATCTTTTTTTTTTCTGTACTGTTCATTGGCCTAATTACGCATACCAAAGCCTGAGCGATTCCAATCGTTTAACTGTCAAATTCCATACTAATTTGACAGTTAGACGATTGGAATCACTCAGGATTTGGTGAGCGTAATGTAGGGGCATATCTGATCTAATTTATATTGGTCAATAATCTACTTATAAACACTTTTGTTACACTCCAGCGTTACGACGCCGTTTCTGATTGAGTTTTTGTCAACCTATTTTTTGTCTTAATGGCTCATGCTGAAAATCAGCGTCGACCGGTGTTGCATGCATCTCCGGGCGGCATATTGCTGAGCATGAGTCCATTTGCCAAAAACTTTAATAATATAACAAGATAGCATAAGAATATTCCTTGTTGTAAACACCAGAAAACAGCACCTTTATGCTGTAATTTTTTTTATAAAAGAAAAGAGTTTTAATTACGTAAGCTTATGTCTATATTTATATACAAAGTGTGTTTTTGGCAATAAATAAATGTAGTTCACTTTCACTTTCACTGTTAACATGACTGAGAGTTTGTACCTACTGACACTTTTTGATCTATAAAAAAAGATGATTTTTTTTCTTATTGGCGCTAGTGTTACTCTCTGGACCCCCTTAACCACTGACGGCTGTATGGAATCGTCCGATTTATGTAGAGTCATAAATACCACCGTACATTTTAACTTGCTCTACTGTTTCCTATTTCAACACATGATATTGGCGGAATTTACTGTGCTAGTCACGCACAGTACAAGTGCCATACAAAACAAGAATAGAATAGAACCCACTCCGTGTTGTTCAATACAATAAATATTTTCTGTACAATAAATACAATATTTTCTGTTTCTAGTTACCCATAGCACAGAGAATGCTAGTTTGGGAGCCAGTAACCATTTTTGTAGCAGTTTTACAATAAAGTTTTTCCGTTTCATTTCCTGCTGTCAATTTAAGCACTCTCTTTAAAACCTTCCAATAAAAGTCACATAATTACCGCCGAGATCTTTTACTTATTAAAATCCGACCAACCCAGCCCTTATATTAAAATACAGTTAGTCAAATCCTCTCCGAACTATCAAATTAGACATACCTACCTACTTACCCACCTATTTTGACAGTTCGGCCCTTCTAATAGCTTATAATAATAATAATAATTTCCACACAACAATGACTTGTCATGGTCCCAAACTAAGATACCCTGTGCCATAGTAACCAGACAAGGACATGACAAACAAGGAAATACACCCAGACTGAGGCCATTTGTACAAATGTACGCCGGCCCCCAGTGGGAATCGAACCCACGACCTCTGTTTTGACCGTCAAGAGTGTTAACCGCTAGACCAACGAGGCAGTAAGGTTGAAGAGTGAAAATTAAATTCAAACAAAGTCGAAAAGAAATAATTTAATTGAATTACACAAGTGTCGTTAAACATAATTATCTATAAATACCATAAATTCATGCTTAAACATAATATTATTTTTATTTCTTTAACACTAAGCTTTAAATGTACAAAAAACAAGCTGTTTCTCTAATTTCTGTTTTAATTATGGTAGCAAATAAGCGATTCGTATCTTATATAGGATGTTTAAGAAAGATCCGGAAGATCCTAATGGTTATTCCACTGATCAGTAAAATACAAACAATGAGACTATCTTTGAAATACAAAAAAAAAACATCTATTTCATACATTCGCTTTTCATAGCAATTATGAGATAAGGGTAACTTCCACAGAACACAATCACTTGTCCTGGTCCCAAACTGGGATACTCTGTGCTACGGTGACCAGGCAAGGATATCACAAACATGGAAATACACCCAGACTGAGGCCATTGGCTCAGTGGCGTGCTATAGGAGAGGCCTATGTCCAGCAGTGGACAAGCATAGGCTGATGATGATGATGATGAGGCCATTTGTACAAATTTACGCTGGCCCCCAGTGGGAATGGAACCCATGACCTCCGGCCTGATACGACGCAGCCATATGAAATGTATCGTCGGCTTATTGCAAGAAGTCATTAACTGCAAAAACTCACTAACCGCTTTTTTTTTAAAGGTATGGACATAGAGATGAATTGAACAATGATACAATAGTGGTGTTTTAGTATCAGGCATTATTTTAACGATGTCATAGGGAATAAGGAGGAGGAAACACAACCATTAACTAACAACGAACTAGAAAGTCCTTTTTCTCCCAATAGTGAATATGTCGGTTAATGGGTTCTTGCAATAAGCCGACGGTATGGACCAGCTGATATTTTATTCGCGATTTCAGAGTGTGTCTCATAATAAAAGGTGAGCATAACAAACCAATGAGCAAATCCTTTTTGAACCGCCCCGTATTCAGCGAAAAGCGGGTGGGGCTATGACGGGTTACGAGGCCGTCGGTTTAACGTGAAACGTCTATAATTAAGCGCGCAATGTGTCACGCAACACTGGCGACGTCTACCGGCGCAAGTCAAGAGGATCTGAATAATGACTACTTTGCTCTACTCAACGATATATAAACGAATTGCACACGACACGGAGTTACAGAGTTAACCGCCCTCGCCGAGGCGACATGTTTTCGTTGCATTCGGTTTTAGATATTGGCCCGATTTAGATACTACCATACTACCGAACAGCCCCTATATTACGCGCACGAAATCCAGAGCGATTCCAATCGTCTAACTGTCAAATCAATACTAATTTGACAGTTAGACGATTGGAATCGCTCTGGATTTCGTGCGCATAATTAGGCCCCTGAAAGACGTTTCACGTCAAAAACCGTTCAATTTTACTTATTTACACAGCTTTTTCAAATGAAAGCTAGAGTTGAGATTGAGAATATATTTGTTTTATTTTCCAACACATATACATTAATTTTTTATATCTTTTGAAAATGCATTAGAGGTGTATGTTGTTTAACTAGCCAATACTAGCTGTGAGAATTTTCAACCTTATGGAATGACAGGGTACACGAATGAGCGAAAAAATATACTGCGTTATGACGTTTTAGTACACGTTAGAAATGTTTCTATAACAAGGCATGGTTTGAACAAACGGTAGATTATCTCAAGCAGTTATTGAAAAAGCGGTAAGAAGTGTATACTGAACAAACTATAGTACATTTTAGATTTTAACCAACTGTCGATTACGCGCACCAAATCCTGTCGGAATCCTGACGTTTGCCGTAGCAATTAGAGTGGAATTTGAGAGTCAGACGATTGGAATCGTTTATGGGACGTAATATAGGAGCTGATCTCTTTTGGCGTAGTCACTAGTTGGTTAAGGTTAAAAACGCTAAGGTACTTATAACTTGCTTAGTTGAAATTATACCTATAATCTCACAAATACCTTACTCAAATTAAGTATGATACCAACCAACCATACATTAAGGGCTCCATAGAAGGCCGCCAATGGAAAAAACCCGGACAAGTGCGAGTCGGACTCGCCCACCGAGGGTTTCGTACAAATTTGTAGGTAGGTACTTACATATTATAAAGGAATCGAGTCTCGCAGTTTTTCCCGGCTTTTGCCCGAACTTCAGACTATTTTTTTTTTATGATTTAGTTACGAATTTATAGTTTCAGATTTTTCACTGTACGTCTAGTATGCGACGATATTACTTACCAAATTTGACAGTTCTATGTGAACGGGAAGTACCCTACAAATTTTGATTCAATTGAGAGACACGAAATATACGTTTTCTGCAGCATAAACGGCCGTAACTTTTTTTTACGTTAACTTGGAAGTTTGATTTTTTCACGACTTCAAGGGACCGTAGACTTGAGTGTATTATTTTAATTTCAACTCGATAACTGCACGCATTCCCGAGATAAAGGGTCTTAACAGACAGACAGACGGACGGACGGACAAAAAAGTTATCCTCTAAGTGTTCCGTTTTTCCTTTTGAGGTACGGAACCCCAAAAATCATATCTTGTTTTACAGATAATTTTAGCGTAAGACAAAGTGTCAGACCAATCTCTAAATCACGTTGATAATGATTTTTTGTACCCATGGCCGCGACCATAAGGCGAAAAACCCACGACAAGACAGCAGTAACGCCAAAAACGGCAGTTTCTGGCATAAATGCTATCTAGTCCCAGGATCGTGATCCCAGGTTCCCGGTGGTCTGACACTTTTTGCTAAAACGATCTGTCAAAAGATGCCTATGATTTTTTTTTTCATTGGTGGCGCTAGTGACGGGGCCCCTTAATATCTGAGTCATCAGTGAAATTGACTCACGTTGGTGAGTCACTCTCTTTTCTTTTGCAAAAAAAATGCTGTACAAAGTCTCCCTACCCAGTGTCTGTAAGGTCGGATGATCTTACGTTTGCTATAGAGCTCATTAACGTCTTCTTAAGCAGGTCCTGTGAACTCACATAGTTCTTCGAACTGAAACTTTCGTAAGCACTACACATTATTAGCCGGCTTCACTTAGCTGATTTTTTGTCGGAAGAGTCCGACCAGGTTTCGTTTGATTCGCAGATTCTTCTTCTTACGCAGGGCCAGTAAGGTCGTATTGTCTTATGTTTGCTATAGAGTTCAAAAACGTCTTCTAATGCAAGGCCGGTGAGCTCAGAAGGTCCCAAGTTTGCTAGAGAGGTCTAAAACGTCTTCTAATGCAAGGCCGGTGAGCTCAGAAGGTCTTACGTTTGCTATAGAGCTCAAAAACATCTTCTTATGCAGGCCCTGTGAGCTCGGGTGGTCTTAAGTTTACTATAGAGCTCAAAAACGTCTTCTTATGCAGGCCCTGTGAGCTCGGGTGGTCTTACGTTTGCTATAGAGCTCAAAAACGTCTTCTTATGCAGGCCCTGTGAGCTCGGGTGGTCTTACGTTTGCTATAGAGCTCAAAAACGTCTTCTTGTGCAGGCCCTGTGAGCTCGGGTGATCTTACGTTTGCTATAGAGCTCAAAAACGTCTTCTTATGCAGGCCCTGTGAGCTCGGGTGGTCTTACGTTTGCTACAGAGCTCAAAAACGTCCTCTTATGCAGGGCCCGTAAGGTCGAAAGGTCTTAAATTTGCTAGTGTGGCCTAAAACGTCTTCCTATGCAGAGCCCGGTGGCCGTCCTCGTCGTATTCGCGCTTGGAGACCCACATCTTACGGAATGTGTCGAGCGAGGCGAGAATCGAACCCCCGATCCACGTGGAGTAGAGGCGCTCCTGGGGCGCCGAGATCTGCGTGAAAAATAACTTCAGAAATAACTTCCACACAACGCAATCAATTGTGGTCTCAAACTAGGATATTCTGTGCTATGGTAACCAGGCAAGGACATCATAAACATGGATATACACCCAGACTGTGGTCATTTGTAAAAATCAAATTTGTGGCAATCGAACCTGCGACCTCTGTTTCGGTAGTCAAGCTAGTTAACCGCAAGACCAACGAGGCCGAAGACAAAATTACTTCTTTAGCTATTTAGAAATTAACGGCCTCATTTACAAAAACACGATTCCTCTAAAGCACTCCACAGCGGAAGCTTATTTAATCTGTGGATACGTTTTTTCTTTGTAAAATCTCCGACAGACTATTTAACCGACTTCAAAAAAGGAGGAGGTTATCAAATCGACGCGTGTATGTATAGTTCCTCCATAACTCGGTCAAATCTTAACCGATTTCGACAATTCTTTTTTTTGTTCGAACAGGTATAACGTCCCATTGGTCCCATTTTAATTTGGTGAAGATCTGATGAAGACTTTTAGAGATGGAGAACGGAAATCTTGAATGGACAGCAGTAAATAAGCCCTAATGGGGCCCCATCCTTTAGTAATATTCGTATGTTTCATAAAATAGCGTAAAAGTAGTCCCAAGTTAATTTGGTGATGTTCGGGTGAAGACTTTCGGAGATGGAAATTTAGAACATCAAATTTTAAAGCAACGAATTAAGTAGGGTAAATTATGGTTATAAGGGACTTGTTTATTTTTCTCCCGCTCTCCACAAAGTCGGATTTTATTTTTTTTAATAAAAAATAAAATCCGACTTCGAAACACTACAGCACTAAAAAGTTAGAAATAATTTAAATAATTAGAAGTATTTATACAAGTAGGTATTGTAGAAGTATAATTTGTAGTCGGTGCCCAGTTTCATGACCAGCACATATACTTCTAATTATTTAAATTATTTCTAACTTTTTAGTGATGCAGTGTTTCGAAGTCGGTTTTTATTTGTTTTAATGCGTATTTGTCGGGTGTTTTAAGGAATCGTGTTTTTGTAAATAAGGCCGTTATTGAATGTATATGAATGTTGAGGAAGCGAAAGTGATCTGTCAGGATCGTGGCAGTCCCTGCTCTCTGCCTACCCCTCTGGGATACAGGCGTGTATGTAGTATGTATGTAAGTATTTTCCAGCACTCTGCTTAGGGTGATCGGGGACAGGCAGGCTTGCTCTCTGTAATTCTCAACCATTGGACATACGTAAACATCTGCTCAAAGAAATATTTTAAATTTTAGAGAGCGGTGGTAGCCTAGTTCTACCCACATTGGACTCGGAAGCCAGAGACCAAGGTTCGATTCCCAGTGCGGGCATGTACCTATGACTTTACTTTCTAAGTTACATACATTTGTGAAGTTATAGTAGCAATACCACTCGCTAACGGTGAAGAAAAACATCGTGAGGAAACCTGAGTGATTAAGTCCATACTCTCTCTCTCTCTCTCTGAGAGAAGGCCTGTGCCCTGCAGAGGGACGTATATAGGCTACATAAAAAAAAAACACCAAGTCCGACAAATTTTAGTAGGATCGCTCGGTTATCCAACACTCACCCTTAGCTTCATGTCCTTAGGGGCGAGTCTTCTAATCTCGGAGAGCAGGCGGTCGCCAAAGCCTCGGAACAAGGTGGAGCCCCCGCTGAGGACGATGTTCTGATAGAGGACCTTGCGGAGGTCCATATCTGACTTTTGTATCGCGAACATTAGCACCTCGTGAAGACCTGGGGGGTACATAAGAAAACTATAGGTCTCGGCATTCAATCTTTGCATGTTGGGGAAGAATAATAAGATAAGATAATTGATTATTTCAACACAAATAAATTAAAATTGTTTACAATATCATTGTGCCCTGACTCCTGAACTAGGCGGGGACCTGTATCTCAGGAGCCAGTGCTGTCCCGAAAGGTATGAGACACAATGCTATTCTGTGAAAAATGACACAAAAACAATCAATCAATAAGGCAATTATAATATATCTTATGTAAGCACATTTGTAGTCCTATTCAATAAAAGCCAACTCCACTAAAACAATCTTAGAACGGAGTTTATATGGGAACGGTCCTACAATAAGATTCCTCAAGATATAATAATATTAGAGTTACCACCGACGCGGTTTAAAAAATGTAGTATTAAGTATACTCTGTGCAAAAAAGCCTATTATAAATAACATTAAGGATTATTTGGAAGACAAGGACGTCTGGTATTTAAATAATGTTAACAGGGACGATTGTATCTAGTGTAGTGTAACTTTGAGTTGAAAACTCCGTTAATTAGGCAAACCTATTTTTAAGGAATAAATGTGGAGTTTCTTTGTTAGCTTCTTCTCCGCATAATCTATTAATTGTCAAACTAACAGCTTTGACGTTTATTAAGTAAACCTTTTGTTTTTATAGTGAATAAAATTGTTGACTCTTGACTTATATGTTTCTCAGCATTCAATCTTTGCATGTTGGGGATATTGGGGAAGAATAATGATACCAGCCTAGCAGATTTGCAGTATTATTCAAATAAAAGCCAACTCCACTAAAACAATCTTCGAATGGAGTTTAAATTTAAATTTAATCAAATGTATCTAATGTAAGTAATTTAATATAATGTCATATAATGTAACTATGGAATAATTATTTTCCGAAATAAATTTTATTATTATTAAAACGGGATTCAACTAAATCTTCATTTTATGTATGAATGAATGAATTTATTGTGCTAAGAACATATGTTAAATTTAACGGTTGTAGTTCCTTACATATATTCCTACTGTGAGCCCTCCAAAACGTAAAGTAACTTTTAACTGTCCGATAAGTTTAAAGTACAGATTAGACTGTCAAAGAAAAGCTTTCTAGTCGCTGTTTACCCGCCAAGGGAACTTCGCGGTGGACTTTTTTTAACTGATATTTAGGATGTGCGATCTATTCATAAACTAACAATTTGTTGATAAAAACATGCTGTTTTTGGGGTTCCGTGACCAAAGAGTAAGGGACCCTATTACTAAGACTCCGCTGTCCATCCGTCCGTCTGTCACCAGGCTGTATCTCCTGAACCGTGATAGCTAGGCAGTTGAAATTTTCACAGATGATGTATTTCTGTTGCCGCTATAACGACAAATACTAAAAACAGGATAAAATAAATACTTAAGGGGGGCTCCCACGTCGAAGGCTGCACGTCGAGAGATAAATAAAAGTCACAGAAGACTTAATCACAGATTTCAAAGAATTCTGAATAGCTCTTATGGAAATATTTCAGCTACGCATAAGCTATGGAAGTAATAGCGAGCTATGTTATCAATTATTTATTACCTTCGCTCTCCTCGCCTATGAGATCAGGTCTGAACAGTACTTCTGGCGCGCGGAATCTCGCCGGGCCAATCTGCAACAATATATAAGTTATCCTCTTCCTTGCCAGACCGTTTATTAACTTTCCATAAAAATCAGACACAACCAAACCGATTTTGATGAAACTTGTACTATTAGAAAGCTTACTTAACACTCTCGATGTACCCATATGTCATGCTAACCTACTTTGACGGACCTCCGGACGTCGTCGGGCGCGCTGAGTGCGCGCCTTTTTTCTAAAGTTTTTATTTTAAAACCACAGAACTGATTCTGATGAAAATTGTACCATCAGAAGCTAATTTCTTCGCCTTCTATGTCCCCATGCAGCACGCGGAGCGTTAAGTGCGCGCCTAGTTTCTAACAAACTACGCAACCGATTTTGATGAAAATTGTACCATTATAATGCTAATTTCATCCTCTTTCTCGTCCCCATGCATCACGCGGAGCTACTTTGGAGCTAGACAGACCTACAAACCTCTAACTGAGCATCATTGAGGAGCGCTTAGAGCGCGACTTCAGTTTCTAAAGTTTCTTTTTTTCAACAAACTACGCAACCGATTTTGATGAAAATTGTACCATTATAACGCTAATTTCATCCTCTTTCCCGTCCCCATACATCACGCGGAGCCACTTTGGAGCTAGACAGAGCTACGAAACTGCAACTGAGCATAATTGAGGAGCGCTTAGAGCGCGACTACAGTTTCTGTACACTACATTACTGTATGGTACCCGGCTGCCGTTGACTCTATATGTTCTCTTCACGATTGTTTTGTTTTATGTGTATTGTTGACGTTCGTGTCTTTTGTTTGTGTACCTTTTGTTTAATTTGTGTTTCTGTCACAATTTAAATAAATGTCCTCTTTCTTTCTTTCTTTCTTTTTTTCATCAAACTACTGAAAGAATAAAGAATATTCTTATCTTATCTTACGCAACCGATTTTGATCAAAATTGTACCAGTATAACGCTAATTTCATCCTCATTCTCCTCCCCATACATCTGGCTGAGCTGCCTTGGAGCTAAACACAGCTACGAACCTCCAACTGAGTGCCGTCGGGGAGGGTATACTGCGCGCGTTCAGTCTCAAGCGTTTCTTCTTTCAGAGGATTGGGCGAGAGGTAGCAGGCTCGCTCCTTGATGGACTTCACTATCTCAAGCTCGGCCGAGGTGCGTAGGTTCACGCCTTCCTTGCGGAGGAGTAATCTGGAACATCATTACAGGGGATCAGTAAAAAAATATGGTCAGCAACAAAAGTATTTTAAGTCACCCCATGTCACCGTCTTTAGTATAAGATAAGATAAGATATTTGTTTATTATAAGATAAGATAAGATAAGATATTTGTTTATTTTCTGTCCACAAATTACATTCACACCCGAAAACAACATTGAATAGGTAAATGATACAGAGCAAAGGAATGTACTATTTGTGGAAAGACTGGAGCCTAAACTAGATCAAAAGATCTGTATCTTAGGTTTCCAGGCCTCCCGTATCACAAAGGATTGGTATCATATTCGTAGCGTCATCAGCATAAGGTACACGGTATTATTACGTTACGTATAAAAAATGACAGATGTTATAAAATAAGGTAAGATGTATGTATGTATATATGTATCTGTGTCTCTGCTCAGCCCTACGACCGGAGTCTTGGGTTCGGGTTTCAGCCACTGAGCAGAGGGTGTGTGAATGTGTGTGAGGAGTGTATTTTTCTGAAAGTAGATTTTGATTAGTATACATCATACTGGAATCACAGTGGCTGAGAAAGTCTAGAGTTATACGCATATGTAAGTATGTTGTTAGGTTTTCCCCTGTATCATTCGTGTGTCACCCACTTGAGGTATTGGGTGACGTCCCTCCCAGCCACATCATCATCATCATCGTCGGCCTATGCTTGTCCACTGCTGGACATAGGCCTCTCCTATAGCTCCTCGGCTACTCTCATCCAGCTCTCGCCAGTCACGTCTACCCTCAATATGCTGTGTGGCATAGCGAAACCCACACATATGGGTACAGCGTTTGTCGCCCCCTTGAGCAATTTGAGTGTCATTAGTTTGTCCTTGGTACATTGCACATGTGTTTTCATAGGTTACCAACATGAGGTAGCAATTTGAATGTCATTAGTTTGTCCTTGGTACATTGCACATGTGTTTTCATAGGTTACCAACATGAGGTAGCAATTTGAATGTCATTAGTTTGTCCTTGGTACATTGCACATGTGTTTTCATAGGTTACCAACATGAGGTATCGGGTGACGTCCCTCCCAGCCACGTCTACCCTCAATATGCTGTGTGGCATAGCGAAACCCACGTAGATGGGTACAGCGTTTGTCGCCCCTTGAGCAATTTGAGTGTCATTTGTTTGTTCTTAGTGTATCGCCAGATGTCACCCACCTGAGGTACCGGGTGACGTCCCTCCCGGCCACACCTACCAGCGCATGACGCTGTGTGGCATGGTGTAACCCATGGTGTAATACAGGGGTCAGTTGCCTCGTGGTTAACCAGTTGCCAAGCTGCCCTAAGTTGGCAAACCATTTCAGATGAACCCTACCAGGTTGAGCTATGCTCTAAATTCCTGATTCGACGCAAAGTCCGTACTACAAACCCTCGTACATGCCGAGTGTCATGAATGAATGTTGAATTTTGTCAGTGTATTGCACGTGTGTTTTCGGGTGTCACCAAACTGAGCTATCGGGTGACATCCCTCCCAGCCACGTCTACCCTTGATATACTGCGTGGGAACATGGAACAAAATTTATTGGAATAGAATTTGAATATCATTCGTTTGTTCTTAGTGTATCGCCCGTGTGTTTTCAGGTGTGACCCACCTGAGGTATCGGATGACGTCCCTCCCAACCACACCTACCCGCGCATGACGCTGTGTGGCATGGTGTAACCCTCGTTCACGCCGAGTGTATCGCAGGTGTGTTTTCAGGTGTGACCCACCTGAGGTACCGGGTGACGTCCCTCCCAACCACACCTACCCGCGCATGACGCTGTGTGGCATGGTGTAACCCTCGTTCACGCCGAGTGTATCGCAGGTGTGTTTTCAGGTGTGACCCACCTGAGGTACCGGGTGACGTCCCTCCCAACCACACCTACCCGCGCATGACGCTGTGTGGCATGGTGTAACCCTCGTTCACGCCGAGTGTATCGCAGGTGTGTTTTCAGGTGTGACCCACCTGAGGTACCGGGTGACGTCCCTCCCAACCACACCTACCCGCGCATGACGCTGTGTGGCATGGTGTAACCCTCGTTCACGCCGAGTGTATCGCAGGTGTGTTTTCAGGTGTCACCCACCTGAGGTACCGGGTGACGTCCCTCCCGGCCACATCTACCCGCATGATGCTGTGTGGCATAGCGAATCCCTCGTATATGGGAACGGCGTGTATCACGCCGTCTCCGGCGTCGAGAACCACGCCCGTCGTTCTACCGGTCGCGTATCTGTGGAAATATTTCGACTCATAACATTGAGAATTATATAAAACACAAAGATGTCTCAATTCAATTCAATTCAATTAATTTCATTGCAATAAATTACAGTATAGTACGATAATGATGTTTACAAAAATTGTGGTACAAGTGTAATTTTACCGATAGTGGCATAGCAATTTGATAATTTAGAATTAGTATAATAGATAATAATAACATTTAATTAATAGCTCATTAAATAATAAATCAGTAAAATTTCAGCATTAGATCAATAATCAGTTTTAAAAACTATTTGCAATTTTCATATTCAATTCAATTCAATTCAAATATTTTTATTCATTGTAAAAACAGAATGTTTACTTAATGAACGTCAAAGTTGTTAGTTTCACAATTAATGGATTATGTGGAGAAGAAGCTAACAAAGAAACTCCACATTTATTCTTTTCAAAACACGTTTTAACTTAATTAACAGAGTTTTCAACTTAAAATATTAGTCATGAATGTGTTGAACACTAGTCACAATCGTCCTTTAAATAATATTAATCTACTGTTTAATGCCAAACATCTTTGTCTTCTAAATAATCCTTGATGTTATAGTAAGCCTTTTGCACAGAATGTGCTTAACACATTTTTTAAATCGCGTTGGAGGTAACTCTAATATATCTTGAGGAATTTTGTTGTAGAACCTTATACAGTGCCCCATAAAGGATGTGTTAACTTTTGCAAGTCTAAATAGTGGAAATGACAATTTATGTTTATTTCTAGTATTAACATTATGGTGGCCACCAACATTTTCGAAGTCTTTGATATTTTTTCTAACGTACATAATATTTTCATAAATGTATTGACATGCAACTGTTAAGATGTTGGTTTCTTTGAAGAAATCTCTTAGCGAATCCCTACTACCTAACTTGTAAATAAATCGGATGGCTCTCTTCTGCAAGATGAAGATAGTCTCAATGTCTGCTGCCCGGCCCCATAGTAGTATACCGTAGGACATAATACTATGGAAGTAACTAAAATAAACAAGCCTAGCAGTTGCAACGTCAGTGAGTTCCCTAATTCGTTTCACTGCATATGCTGCAGAGCTAAGTCTGTGTGCTAATTTTACAATATGTGGACCCCATTGTAGTTTTGGATCGATGGTGATGCCCAGAAATACAGTATCATCTACAAATTCTAGTTTTTCATGTCCAATTACTATGTTGTTCTCAACTACTCGTACGTTAGGTAAGGAAAACTTTATACATTTCGTCTTTTTAGAATTTAGCAGCAGATTATTTGCTGTGAACCAATCTAGTACTTGCGAGAGAGCATTATTTGCATCGTCAAGATTATTTTCTTGTCTCCTTATTTTAAAAATAAGTGACGTGTCATCAGCAAATAACACTATCTCAGACATTTTTTGTACCATAAACGGTAAATCATTTATATAGACTAGGAAAAGGAGCGGCCCTAAGATAGATCCCTGCGGGACTCCTATTTTTACAAGTGAACCCGAGGATTTAATACGATTTACGTCTGCTTTTTGGACCCTTCCTTCTAAATACGATCTTAAAAGATCTAAACCTGCACCCTTTATTCCGTAGTGTTTTAACTTTAGCAGTAGCGTTTCGTGGTCTACACAATCAAATGCTTTTGATAAATCACAAAATATGCCTACTGCATCCTTGCGATCCTCCCACGCGCTGAAAATATGTTTAAGTAACATAACTCCGGCGTCTGTTGTATTCCGCCCTTTAGTAAAACCAAATTGCTGGCTATGAAAGAGTTGGTAATTATTGAAATGCGTAAGTAATTGATCTAAGATGATCTTCTCAAATATTTTACTCAATACTGGTAGTACTGAGACGGGCCTAAAATTGGTTGGATCGTGTTTATCACCGCTCTTAAATAAGGGTACTAGTCTACTATATTTCATGAGGTCCGGGAATACTCCCTCATCTACACATTTATTGAAAATTTTTGCTAACGGTAAAGCTAGGACATGGATCACTGAACTAACAATTTTTACTGACATACCCCACAAGTCCTCCGTTTTTTTAAGATTCAATAATTTAAATTTTTTAAGAACGTTATGGGGCTCAATGTAATTAAATGAGAAATCGTGTTCGCACGAGGAGACATGGTCTTTTAGTAATGTTGCTGCACGATCAGGTGACGAGTCTAACGGAGCTGTAGTCACGATTGGAACATTAGTGAAGAACTGTTCAAATGCTGCAGCGATATCTTCATTTGTCGTTATTATTTTGTCATCAATCTTAAGCGAAATATCTCGGTCTCCCAATTTTGTTTTACCCGTTTCTCTATTTATTATTGTCCAAATTGTTTTAATTTTATTCGGTGACTGTAAGATTTTATTCTTTATATGATCGCATTTAGCCTTATGGCAGACGGCCTTAAATAATTTGGAATATTTTTTGACGTGCTGTATGAATTTGGTGTCATATGTATAAGTCTTTTTGTCATACAGTTCATAAAGTGTGTCTCTACTTTTCCGGATACCCGAGGTTGCCCATTCACTAAATCCTAATTTATTCTCATTATTTGTTAGCTGCCGCAATTTAAAAACTTTTTCAAAACTACCCGACACGACTTTGAAAAAGTCTACATAATGAGCATTAGCATTTTGGTAATTTTCTTGAGTTTTTATGCTACTTTCAAGGTCTACTTTAAATGACTCTAATTTTTTACTTGTTACGGGCCGGCAGAGGATAACCTGTTCTGCGTTTTTTCTATCTATTTCAAAATGAACAATTTGACCACTGTGGTCTGACTTCAAACAATTTACTGTAGAATTATCTGAAAAGTCGCAATCGCAGTAAACATTATCTATGCAGGTGGCCGTAGTTTCGGTTATTCTAGAAGGCTCCAAGAAAATATTTACTAAATTAAACGACTTGAAAATTATTGTCAATTTGGTATTTAAAGCCGAGTCTACCAATAAGTCGATATTGAAGTCACCACAGACTATGACTTTCTTATTACTGCTGGAGGCTACCTTCAAAACATCCTCTAATATTGATTCAAATAAACTGTAATCGCTGGTAGGGGGCCTGTATATGGCTACTACAATGTGTCTAGACAGTTCAACACACATACATATTACACACATAATATTCGGAAACTGCTGCATGGCTAGTACTTTTACTGTGAGATGTCGTTCTACAGAACTTAACTTCGAGATGATGCCTGAAGCGTTCTTTTTAACCTACCACACTTACGTTCAGCGCTGATTGGAAATTTCTCTGGAAAAATGCCTAACTAATTTGCACAATTCAATTATGTCGAGCGCTGTAACCGTGTGGATTTTTAGTTTCCAAAACGGATCGCGACAAGACACTCTGTTTGATTTGACTCCGCTTAAAATTGGAACACACCTCTTCTGTAAAATGAAAATTTTGTCCAACTCAACACTTCCTCCCCACAGCGCCAAGCCATAAAGAAGTCTGGAGTGAAAGTAGGCATAATATGCCTGTAATGATACATTGTCGTTGTAATTTTTAGACAAGCATCTTAATGCATAGCTAAAACTACTTAGTTTCCCCGCTGTCTGGTATTAAACAGTAGATTCGTGTCAATCGGCATTTAGAGTCTAGTGTTCAACACATTCATGAGTACTCAATACTTCGATCACGCAGTGAAACTCCCAACATAGCTCTCTCCATTGCTCGTTGGGCGACCCTGAGCCTTCTTATGAGGCCCGCAGTCAGCGACCGGGGCCTCGATTCTGTTAGTGCATTGTAGTATAATGACAGGTACACTGTCGGGTCACGTGACGTGATTTTTCGTTGACGCCTAGAAGGTTTGATGGGTGTGCCCGCGTAGACTTAAAGCAGCCATGAAATGAAGACCGCCATGTTCATGCAGTTGTCAGACGCCTAGAAGGTTTGATGGGTGTGCCCGCGTAGACTTAAAGCAGCCATGAAATGAAGACCGCCATGTTCATGCAGTTGTCAGACGCCTAGAAGGTTTGATGGGTGTGCCCGCGTAGACTTAAAGCAGCCATGAAATGAAGACCGCCATGTTCATGCAGTTGTCAGACGCCTAGAAGGTTTGATGGGTGTGCCCGCGTAGACTTAAAGCAGCCATGAAATGAAGACCGCCATGTTCATGCAGTTGTCATGTTACTACAATGCATTAACAGAATCTAGGCCCGGGTCTCACATCCATAAGTCATCACTGGCAACAAACATTGGTTATACACCTTTGTCTTGAGACGCTGCCCATCCGAGTTGGATTCGACGAGTGACCTCTTTCTCGAAGTAGGACTTACGTAGCTGAATACTGAGCACGTTCATGAATAATAATTATCAAGTTGAAAACTGACAAAAAAAAATGTTTCAACATAACCGGAGAGGCCCTGTTAAAAGATAAAGAAAAGTCGTTCTAGTCACGTGGTACAAAACGCGCCACACAAATCTGACACAAACTATGACGTCACAACTTGAAAAGCGTCAAAGGCTGCGGAATATTGGTCTATCGTATGGGATACCGCCGTTTAGCCAAAGTATTTTTCGCCAAATTTTACTTCCCAATAAACTTATGGCATCAGTTTCATTTCCCAAATGAAACTTTAGCAAGTTTTCATTTCGCATTTTATTCATTTGGTCAAATTATCATTTCGCATAATTTTACTGCGTCAAGTTTTATTAAGACAAACGTTTATTATGCTAACGTTTTATTTTGGCAAGTGTTATATAGCAAATAATTGTTTGATTAAATTTATATTTCGCATTTTGTTCAAATTTTGGGTTGGTTGTTAGGTCAGTACACATAAGCAAAAATAGGTTCGAAGTTCCTGGATGGAGCGGAGCGGAGCGACGCTCCATCCTGAAACTTCGGGTGTTAGTTCTTTTTTTATATAAAAGCGAAAAAAAATATTTCACTAAAAAACTTAGTTTTGAGTCAAACTTAAATAAGGTTGGTGCATGGAAAAGTCATAGGTACCCTACATTATGATATGGCAAAATGATATGCCATTCAATATTTTGGGAAAGGTACTTTTTGCCAAACGATACTTTTGACTGAATAATGCTTGGTAAAATGAATTTTGACCAAGTATTTATTTGGTAAACAATAACTTGCCATAATAACTTTTGCTAACTGTTTATTTGCTTTAAGTTGTTTTGAGAAATGTTTTTTTGCCAAGTGATAATTTGCGGAAAATAGTTTGCGACGTAATACTTTGGGAAACGATTTTTGGCAATACATTAGTAAGCCCTATCGTATACTACTGCGGCGTGCAATGACTGACGAATGACGAGGATGCGAAAGTGATCCGTGAGGATCGTGGCGAGTGGCAGTCTCTGGCTACAGGCGTGAGTCTATGTATGTACGTATACCACTCACAAGCTAAGCACGGCCTGCATAGAAACGAACAGCGCCGGCACGTTGAACGTCTCGAAGAAGACCTCGGCGGCCTTCTCGCGGTTGCGGCGCGGGTTAAGGGGCGCCTCCGTCAGCAGGACCGGGTGCTCCTCGGAGAACGTCGACAGCTGGTCCTGGGGGGACGGGGGGACGTCGGGTTAGCCGGGGGCTCGCTTTTAATTCTAGTTTTATTTAAAAAAAAAAAAAAAACGGGCAATTGCGATTCAGACTCGCGCACGAAGGGTTCATTATCTATTCAACATTCCGTGCGGCGCCGGATTAAGAATAGCGTTACTCCATTTCTTTCCGTGGATGTCGTAGAAGGCGACTAAGGAAATCAATTACCAGGAGACGGGCAGCAGCGTCTTCCTGAGATTCCAACCGCATGCTGCGATCGCCTAACCGCCTGCCAAGCGTGGCTATTATGGCAAAACCCCTCATGGTTAGAAAATCATAAGGGATGCCAATGTCCGCAGTGGGCGTCAAATGGCTGATGATGAATGATGAATGAATACAACATTTGAATATTTCAAACGTCTACCTGTTGCCGTTATTAATATTGAAACGCATGCACGTAAAAATTAAAAAAAAAACGCGAGATTAACTTTAGGAATCTTTTTTATTAGTCTTTGTCCTTGAAATAGTCCTATTTCAATTTTTAAAATATTAGACATATAGAAAAAGTATAAAAGAAGTAAAAACATAAAAAAGGTTGTTTGGTCGGTCGGCAACAAATATCGAGCAAAAAACGGGAGAAAAATCACGTTTGTTGTATAGGAGCCCCCCTTAAGTATTAATTTTATTCTGTTTTTAGTATTTTTTGTTGTAGCGGCAACAGAAATATATCATCTGTGAAAATTTCAACTGTCTTACTACCGCGGTTCGTGAGATACAGCCTGGTGACAGACGGACGGACAGCTGAGTCTCAGTAATAGGGTCCGAAACCCTTTGGGTACGGAACCCTAAAAAAGGAGAGAACTGATAAGATAGATAAAAAGATAAGATAAAAAAGTATTTATTACCTCATCAGAAAAAAAAGAAACTTAAAACAAAGTAAGGCTTAACTAGTGATGACATAAAATAAGGTAAAAGGTAGTGGCTCAGCTGGTGCTGACCGGATCAGTCCCGGGCAGCGCTGGCTTTCAGCCACTGTCTTCTCCCTGAGATGTTGTGCGGGAGTTATGTTATTTATAAGGGCTAAAACAGTCAACTAGGCATCTACAAATGTTCTGAACATCGATTAAAAAATGACTGAAATCAAGAATTTATTTCATCATCAGCCATTTGACGCCCACCGCAGGACATAAGCCTCCCTCATGGTTTTCCAAGCTTCCCGGTGTTGTGCCGCCCGCATCCAGCGTCGCCCCGCCACCGTAACCAGGCCGTCAGACCGGTGGGGGGGGGGGGGGGGGCTGCCCACGCTGCGACGTCCGGTCCGCGGTCACCAGGTCAGAACTTTTCCAGGTCATAATTTATTTAAACATAAATAATTAACATTCTGTTGAATGTTAATGCACAATGTTATCCGCTGTCTTCGTGTCGAGTAGTAATGGAGTAAAAGACAGCGAAAAAAGCAGCACTCTGACTGTCTTTTCTCAAATCATCTCAACTATACTACTCATAAGTTGGTGGTCTCTCCATAGGGTGAGGGGAGAGGGGAGGGGAGAGGGGAGGGGAGGGGAAGGGAGAGGAGGGGAGAGGGGAGGGTAGAGGGGCGATGGGCGAGGGGAAAGGGAAAATAAAAGAGCAAGACTATTATGAAACAAACCTTGCTATAAATGTAGTTCCAAACGCGCTCCATGTCGTTCCAATCGGTCACAATGCCGTGCTCCATGGGGTACTTGACGCTGAGCAGACCGCGGTGCTCCTCCGCTCGGGGGCCCACGAACAGCTCACCCTCCAGGGCTCCAGCCATTACACGGACGTGTTTGGGCCGTCCGATGCTGGTGGAAAACATTAATGATAAAACGGCCAATGGTAGCCTAGTGGGTAGAACATTGGACTCGGAAGCGAGAGACCCAGGTTCAATTCCTAGTGCGGGCATGTACCTATGACTTTGTTTTCTAAGTTAGTAACATTTGTGATATTATATAACTGTGAAGGAAAACAGAGTGAGGAAACCTGAGTGTCTAACTCCCGGTTTCTCGTACACTAACAAGCTGTTAATCTACTGTTAACAGCTGTCAGTGGTTTCTTTTGTATGCACTTTGGTCAATTGACAGCTGTTAACAGTAGATTAACAGCGTGATAGTGTACAAGAAACTGGGGGTGAGCCATTCACATACCCTCTCCCTGAGAGAAGGCCTGTGCCCTACAGTGGGACATATATAGGGTGCTCATGTATGTATCTTATGATACTAAAACACAGGACCCCCTGTTTATCAGATGCTCAGAAATACGTTAATATAAACAAAAGTGACTATACCAGAATATTGTAAAGAAGAACTATTGAATTTTTTCTACTTACTAGTTTGGAAATCTGCATTTTGGTATTTGATCACCAGCGAATCCAGCTTTTATCACACCAGAGCCCTGAAAATTAAAAAGTTTGGTCATATTTCAACCGCTTACTGCAGAAAGGAAACATGCGGCGAAATTAAGTTTCTGTCAAAAATATGTTTTAAGAGGGTAATTACATTGTTTACTGTAAAAAAGAAACAACTGTCGCTAAAATTAACAGTGTGACGTCATGCTAAGAGTTTTGTTTACTGCAAAAAGGCAACATGTCCTACGGATGTTTCCTTTTTTTGTGTCTCCTGAAAAGTTTCGTTATGTGTACATGTTTCCTTTCTGCAGTAAGCGGTTCATTTGGGAGCTAATTAAGTGGTTATCAACAAAAAATGTTAAAATCCTATTTCTAAATAGACCTCTGCCTAACCATGCCGTGTCGCAGGTTCAAGTCCCGGCATGGGTGGAATTTTTAGCCTCTAAATAGGTTTTTAAAATTGTCCTCAGCACGGGTTAGTGGAACAAAAAGAATATAAACAAAAAATTTTTTCAGTCAGCAGAATAAATTAATAAAAACTTCCACACAACACAATTACTTATCCTGGTCACAAACCAGGATACCCTGTCCTACGGTTAGCAGGCAAGGACATCACAAACGGCTAGGTCTGGTTAAAACTAGACCAATTTTTTTTAAATACTATCTAATTATTGCTTTTCTATTCCTATCAACAACGAAATACATGTGGTACAGAAACCTTGGTGTGTGAGTCTGACCCACACATCACCAGTTTTTTTTTTGCTTTTAAAGATGTATATTATAGCACAAAACATCTCATTACATCTTTCCATAGAAATCGTCAGGAGACCACACATACCAGCTATAATGTATATTTTTATATCTTTGTATCTTAAGATACAGAGCGATACGAGAATATACATTTACACCTTAGCAGCTGGAAAGTGAGATGTATATCAGTACATTACATTACATGTCGTATGTGTGATACTTTACTATAGTTTAAAGCTACACATCTTAAAGGGATCTAAGATTATATTCAGTCAATGTACGAAGACAGAACTTAAGGTTACCAAGAGCTGAGGCACAACAAAACTATGAAACTTGACATAGAAAAAATGTATGACTCATTTTTTATTGCAAGCTGGTCTCAAACCATCACCGCACAATTCACGGCGTTCAAAACTGGCCAAACAATACGTTTGTTCCAATTTCAAATGCAGTTTCAATGGATTTGAAGAAATACGGGAGTGCCATCTAAAATATCGGTGCTTGGTTTTACAATGAAAGTAGAAGATATTTACGTTATCTATGACGACAGGTTGATTCACTATGACGTCGTTTAACTCCATTTTAATAATTTAGCAAAGAATTGCAGCTTTATTGGAGTTTATTCAATTCTTTCTCTTATACCTAGCAGTTTATAGCCACATTTGTAGTTTTCCAAAAATGACAAATAAATGACATCAGAGTTAATAGTATTGCCAGCTAAAGTATATTGATCACACAAAGTACACAGACAATGTTCTGTAGTTTGTGAAATAAATAAAGTTAGGTGTGTTCAGACACAGACGCTTACTCGACGTGGAAGCGCGTCCTCCACCTTTAATGACTTGGTCCCGCTTGCCGCGGGTGTTTTTAGCTATCTAAAAATTACTTGCAAGCTTCTGTACTCAAACGGCAAAAGCACCAGTGTTTACGTCACCGCCAACTCATTAAATCAGCCGTTCAATTCAATGTCTAGGAAGTTTATTGGCCATTGGCTAGCCTCTAAGTTTATTAGTGCCACTAAAAAGGCATTTTTACAGAATAAAAAACTCTTAGACTTACATTACAGTGTGTAGAAACAAAACACATTATGGTCCGAAAACGGCCATTTTGAAATTAAATTAAAATTCGAATGTGACCATTCGATAGGTTCAAATGAAACAGGATTGGGAGCACTCGTGATTTGGTTGCTGATATGTTCAAATAGTTTGAAAACAACCTATTGTCGCAGGAGGGTTAAGTCGGGTGCGATCCGTAATAATAAAAGAGGGTATCCAAGGGCACGGTAAATTGTTGGTATATTTATAATGTAATGGAAAGGCACCTGAGAACAATAAAAAATAGAAAAGCTTAACTACGGTCTAAAACATAAATATAAAAATACAATGAGGAGTTGAAAGGAAGAACACTTACATTAATTTTATTAATGTGCCTTTGGAATATTTGTGATTTCGTAGATAAATAATATAAAAACCTACGCAGAATAAGGTGACAGACGTGTTATAATAAAATTGATAATAAAGATAGAATCTCGTTTACGTCCACTTAGTTCGGAGGCTGAGGAATATCTGTCTAAATACGTCCGAACACTGCGGCAAATGAAACGGATAAAATGACGGCGTTTTACCTACAATTAAAACGCTAATTAAATAACTTACCCTATTCGAAGCCTCTTAATATGAGAGTGGCATCCTTGCTTCTCTCTGATTGGTCGTTCAATATATCTGTCCCTGTCTAACATCCTCCTCTCCGTCCCTCCAACTGGCAGCCCACTTTTTAGGTTGGGGGCATCCGGCTAACTCATTGAGTCTCATATTGCCACCAGGCAGGCATGAAAAGTGAGGCTTCGAATAGGGTAAGTTATTTAATTAGCGTTTTAATTGTAGGTAAAACGCCTTCATTAAACAACTGTACCGCTATTCGAAGCCTCTTAATATGAGACGTGTCTGTTATCGCCTGGTGGAGGGACGCCAATGTGATGAATGATAAAGCATGTGTAAGTATGGTTTCTACCAACTTGAATTGTTATGTAAGTATTGTGTAAACAGTTAAGCGTGCAATAGGGAATAAGGTACCTCCAAATTTTACTGTAAAGCTTGTATTAAATAATTATTAACCTTGATATGAGGAAGGGAACTTTTAAGGAATAAAATGCTAGATCAACACTCAATCACTTATTTTTATTCTTATGCCATGACATGAAAATAAAATCAAAAGTAGGTACTTTACTACAACATAAAATAGTACTTATCTAATTAGTGCTTATATATTATATAAATAAATGCACATAAGCTTTATTAAACCAATATTTTCCCTTATTTTGAAATAAAGATAAACCGGTAACAATCCAATAATCTGATACTTTCAACCCGTAGGGGGATGGACAATTTACATAATTATTATTTATTAAACCGTTAATATGTGCTAAATTAAAACGAATGTTTATTGGATGGGTTGAAATAATCTTGACACTAATGGCACATCTGTGTGCGACTTAACCTCGCGTCTGTAGAACCTGGCAAAGGTGTTCGGCGAGCGCCAGTTTCCCCTGGCAAGGATCTCGTCAAGCGGGAAGTTCAGGAGCCAGTTCTTGGAGGCGACTGCGGAGCGCACGCTGCCGGCCGAGGCTTGCACGCCCGCTTCTTCTAGGGCAGACTTTACCCAGTTGGCAATCACTGTGCGCGATGCAGCGCGTGGTTGTCCGCATACTGTCAGGAATAGGCTGCTCACTCTACAAGAGTCTCGTCGGGGTTTTGATAATTTTATCAAAGATTTAATCCAGAATAAGGGGTTGAGAGCATTTGACTCTGTGTTAATCATGAGCCGCCACCCAGATTGTCTGTAGTCGGCATTATCTGTTTTGGACCCGAACAAAGGCCAGAAGGTAACATGATCATCTGTGATCGTGAAATGTTTGGGATCTATGGACAAGAGCGTAAGGTCATGGACTCTGCGTCCAGAGGACAGTAGTAGCATACAAGCCGTGTTTCTAGGACACTCATATAGGCTAAAATTAGAGGTGTTATTATTCGCTAACCAGGAATACAGTCTATCTATGTCCCAAATGGGAGGTTTTTGCTGCTTAGGTGTTTGGAGAGCTATAGCTTTTAGGATGCGAGTAACTAGGGGATGCGAGCTAAGGTGATCTACCCTATTAGGGTCACATAATGTTGATACTACCGACCTATGTAGCAAAATTGTATTATAAGTAAAATTGTGTTTTTGACAAAGGTCAGATAAGAAACGAGCAATGTCCGAGCCCGAGGGCGATCGGTATGGGATATTATTAGTTTTAGCCCATGAGCACCAACGTCTCCAGGCCGAGGTATATGATCTTTTAGTGCTGTCTCTCCAGCTACTTCTTAAAAGTTGTATTTGTTCTTGGGACCAGTCTGCGAGAGCTAATTCCCACCCCCACACCTCCAAATTTCTATGGTCAGTTCGTTGATTTTGGCAGGAGCTGTGTCGGTCACTGTATCTATCATCACTTCTGGTAGGTTTGTTACCGTGAATGGCGCTGCTGTGGCCCGTCTCTTTAGATCGGGGCGCCAAAAAGCTTTCTCCCACCGGGGAGCCACTATTAGATACGTGCCGACCGCTGTGTTTAGGTTAGTCAGGACTCTTGGTATTAGGAATGGGGGCGGAAACACCCAGGCTAACTTGAACTGCCACGTCTGTGAGAACGCATCTACGAAGCGGGCACGACTGTCCGTTGCATCTAGGGAAGCATAAATGGGGACTACGTGAGCTCTGTGAGATGCGAACAGGTCTATCTGGGGAAGGCCCCACTTTGAGAATACTACTTTCGTTAGAGCTGGAAGTAGATGCCACTCTGGGTGATGGGAGCCGCGCGACAGATGGTCTGCTTCTATGTTGTATCTCCCAGGTAGATGGTGTAGGCAGATTTGAATCTGGTGTATTTGCAGGAGCCGAAACACTCGATAAGTAAGGTTCATAAGGGATCGGGACTTGGTCCCCCCTTCGTTTCGCAGATAAGATAAGACGGTTTTGTTGTCTGACTGTATCGAAATGTAACTCCCCGTTAATAGACGATTGTGACTTTGCAGCACTTTTAAAATCGCTAGCATCTCTTTGTGGTTTGAATGCAACTCTTGCTCTTGGGGGCTCCAGGAGCCATTGAGCTTGATGTTGTCTAGTTGAGCTCCCCAACCGCTTCCAGATGCATCGGTCGATATATAATGGGACACCATCGGCTGGTGGATAGGAGAGCCTTTCTGGTAGTTTTTTAGCCACCACAGAAGTTCTGAGATCACTATCTCGGGGAGAGGAAAATGTTTCAGCGGGTCCTCTTTGAGAAGAAGATTGGAATGTTCTAGGAGCTTGCGAAAATTGAGTCGGCCGTAAGGGACTACCAAGCTTGCGAAATTTAATGAACCTATCAGACTCTGGGTTTCTCTGAGGTTTGCTTTCCGTTTGTTCAGCAAACGCAATATTTTTTCTCTTATAGTTTGTTGTTTTTGTAAAGGAAGTTGTCTGTGATTGCGATGTGGGTCCCAAATTACCCCTAGGTACTGAATATCCTTCCGAGGCATCAAGACACATTTCTTGTAGTTTATTTGCCAGCCAAGGTGTTCTAGTAACTTTACGGTGTGTTCTATCTGTGACATTAAGATCTTCCTGCACTGATGTGCAAGTAAGAAATCGTCTAGATATACCAAGGTTCGTATTCCTCGATCTCGTAGGACTTGAGCGACCCAATTGGTCAGGGAGGCGAATATCTTTGGTGCTGACGCCAGGCCGAAAGGTAGACAAGTCATCTGGAGGAGTTGGCCTTGGAAAATGAGTCTGAGGTATCGCCTGTGACTTGGGGCTATGCTTAGATGAAAATATGCATTGGAAAGGTCTATCTTTGCTAGCCAATCGTTCGGTTGCAAGAAGCTGGGCACTCTCTGCTGGTTGATAAGCCTGAATTTTGTCAAGCGTACGTGAAGGTTGAGCCGGCGCAAATTGAATATGGGTCGGTATGAACCGTCCTCTTTTTCGTTTAGGAAAATGTTCGATAGGAAGCTGGGTGAGAGAGGTGCCTGTTCTAGCACGCCCATCTTTTTCATTGCCTGGATTTGATCTGCCATATCCTTTGAGTAAGGAGTATGAATATCTTTGCCAGTTCCTGGCATGTGGAGCGGGGCCTTGTTGTAGAACGGGATTCGGTATCCATCGGAAATTATCTTTAGCAGCATAGGAGGCGCTGATAACTTTGTCCAGGCGTGGAGGAAGTTCTGGAGACGGCCCGCTTGGAAATGTGAGTCAGTACTTACGCCTGGGTTGGCCTCTGCGGCTCGGCCCTGGCTTTTGAAGTCTGATATTTGGATTTTCAGGGGCTCTGGGGCCTCTGGGACGAAAAGGTTGGCCCTGCGCGGGCATTCTTGGTTGATTGAAGTGAACCACTCCTTGCGCAGGAGGGAAAGCGTATGGATGGAAAACAGCGCCATGCGCTGGCGGTATATTAAAGTTATTGGTATAGCCCGATTGTGGGTTGAACGTGCCTTGCGCAGGCATTCGAGTATGTTTTAGATTGGCTTGCGGAGCCACAGGGGCTTTAGACGTGGAAGGTTGCGGCTTTGTGGGCCAAAATACCTTCGATATGCCGCCATTTTTCTCTAAGACTGACGTAAGGTCATCGGCCTTAAATAAATCGTCACAGGATGGTGGTATCTTTCTTAGACTAGCTTTTACGTATTTGTCTTTTACAGATCGCAAAATAGCATCTCTGCGCTGTTGGATGATGTCGGCGCGATGTCCGCATGACATTTGCAAAAGGTCATTGGAAATTGTCAGATACTCTCCGCGAGCGAAAATTTCGTTTACTTTACCCTCAATACTTTCGATCGTTAGAGATTGTTCAGTTTTTAGATAGGTAATTAGGTCAAGAAAGCCTTTTTCAAAAGATTCTTGTTGCTTAAGCAATCCCTGAGTAATTGCAGCAAATCCCTTTTCAGTCAATGAGAGGTTAGGGGATTTGTCGTAAGGTTTTAGTTCGTCATTACATTCTAAGTCCGTAAACCCGGGGGTGGAACAATATTTTTTCTGTGCGTCTGAATACCTTACGTCCGACCAGTGGTTAGTCTCGAAATGCTGTATCTTTTTTAGGCGGTCTACCCGGTCGGGATCCGATTTGGGAACAGCGGGTTCTTTTAGAACGGTATTGACGGACAGAGAAAATTCTGTTGGTGGCCGCGCCGCTGGGAGCGCAGGCGTCGGGTCTGGAAGCTGCCCTCCCATATCATTGTACAAATCATCACTGACGTTTAGAGAAATAATACTTTCGTTGTCGTTATCGGGTTCGTTATTGGATTCGTCAACATTGTTTTGTGCCGGGTATCTTTGCGATAAAAAATGTTGAATACCACTTACTTGTGACGTTAGGGTACTTAAAATCTCTTCTATTCGTCTATTTTTTTCGTCACTCCTAGAAGAGGATGATTTTCGCTTTTTAGCACCGCGAGGGTGATCATGTGGTGATGCAGACCGCGATGTTGCCGGCGCATCTTGTTCTAGTTCAGGTGGCGACGACAACGACATGCTGTCACCTACCCGACAGAGCAAAATATTGGTATTACTCACAGGCACACGTTTAATAGATTTTCATGTAATTATTTAAATTGTTAAATAATTTAACGAATTATTTAGACACTAGGACAGAAAATATCGTAATTTAATTCTTAATCTCGAACGGCAAAAACCGTTAGGAATTATTTCAAAGATTTTATGAAAATGTTTTACAGAAATAAAATAGAAAAAAAAAAAGATTCGAGCACTCACTTGGTTGATGAAGCTCCTGCGAACGACCGCTCCGTGCGAGAATCAAGACGCCAATGAGTTAGCCGGATGCCCCCAACCTAAAAAGTGGGCTGCCAGTTGGAGGGACGGAGAGGAGGATGTTAGACAGGGACAGATATATTGAACGACCAATCAGAGAGAAGCAAGGATGCCACTCTAATATTAAGAGGCTTCGAATAGCGGTACAGTTGTTTAATAGTTAAATTTGGAATAGTAGATGGCCGAAAATGATAAAAAAAACAACGAGGCGATTACCTCGTTACACTATGTGCACTCATTTCCACTGGATCTAGTTACCTCCCTACAAGGTATATAAAAATCTGGAGGTACGGAGGAAGGGTAGCCCCCGCCCACTGTAACAAAGAGCAGGCACCCTTGCAAGCCGTAAGCATGGGTGCCTATACTTTGTTACGCAAACGCGAAGCCCCGCACATTGCGCACCGCCGGAGCAGTTGCAGAAGTAAATTACGGTCAAGGTTGCAGGTCACGGATAAACTATTGTGGCGGGTGCTGTATCTTGGTCACCCTATCAAAGCAGACGTACCGCCTATACTCACTGACTACTTGGCTAGCCACTTTCAGCCGGATTATTATTTAACGTTTTGTTCAATCACATGGCTGAATAACCTTCAGCCCTTTATTGGATGTCACCTCCTAATGAACGTCCTAGGTGGTTAATTCAACGGCTAATTTTATTTACTTGTTGGCGGCGACATCTGCACGGCTTGAAACGCGGAGCGAACCCTGTTTTTTGTTTGCTCCAGGCGGGCGCGCGCGGTGGGTCGAGCATTTATTTGTATCTCAGAACACTGAGATTTGTATGTAATGTAACTAATAGTTTGTTGATATGCAAATATCCTTACCTTACTCACTACTCTGTGGTAAAAAAAAATTAACGTAAACAATTCAGGGAAAAAAGCGCGGGAAACCTTAAAGTTGGCGGGCGTATTTTTTTGGTGAAAATTTGTAATAAATATTTTAGCATAGGTTTTTAGGATCAGTTGTATATATTTCAGTAAAATTATTCTAGTATAGCATATATTTATTAAATTTATACATAGCTTCTTCATTACTGGTAAGTTTTTCATATTTTATTGTTCAGGCCCATGGAGGAACCACCCGATCCGGGGGGCACAGTCCCCCCGGTCGGTTTTAACATAACTATACAGAACGAATCTACTGGAATGGATACTGATGGTTCCATCAGGTCCGAAAAAAGAAAGCGGTCTAGGGTGCAGCGCAAGGTCTGCAGACACTGCAATAAGAGGAGGAAGCAACACAAACACGGTTCCGATACTCTTAATGTATGCGGCTGCGACAGTGATGACTCAAGTAAAAAACCCGTTGCTGAAGTGAATATAGCAAAAACTCAGGATACCTCGTCCTGTATGGACGCAGTGTCCTCTGTGTCGTGTCATTCCTTACCCGCGATTCCGCCCCAACAGTCTTCACAGGTTGGCAGAACTCTTTACGAATCCACAGATGTGTCCCCGTTCGTAATTCACATTCAGAAAAATTCAACAGAAGCTTCACCCTTACCCACTCTCCACCCTGTCTCTTTTGGCCAATACCTAAAGAGACGTGGCTATAAAAATATAATTAATGGCAGCGTCAAACGCTTAAGTAGGAGCAAGCTTAGTCTTTCCTTTTCAGATTATAATGATGCCAATTCATTCATTGAAGACTCAGATTTAACAAAAAACAATTTCAAGGCTTTTATTCCCACCTTTAGCGTGACGAGGATGGGCATTGTTCGAGGAGTTCCCTCAGAGTGGACACCAGAAGAAGTCCAAGAGAGTATATCTGTACCTATTGGTTGTGGAAAGGTTATTAAAGTGAGACGTTTCAACTATAAAGTGCATGGTCCAGTACCTACATGGAAGCCTTCTCAGACAGTTGTTCTAACATTTGATGGACAAGTTTTGCCTAAACGGGTTTTTCTTTGTTATAATGCTCTCCCCGTTGAACTATACACATACCCAACAATCCAATGTTATAACTGTTGTCGCTTTGGACATACAAAAACTAAATGCAACTCGACACCTAGGTGCTACAAATGTACTAAAGATCACTCTGGTGGATCTTGCGATGTAGAGGTCAGCAATGCTTCATGCATTTCCTGCAAAGGAAATCATTTTGCCACCAATAAGTCTTGCCCTGAATATGATAGGCAGTCCAGGGTAAAACTTTATATGGCCCAGAACTGCGTATCATACTCTGAGGCCATAAGAATGCATCCGCCTGTCAGCAAATCCTACAGTGATGTCCTAATTTCTGCCCCTTCCACCAGCTTTTCAACTCGGCCTGTGCCATCTTCACTTCCTTCTGAACAATCCCCAAAATCACACAAAAAAACAGTTTTTCGTAAACCCTCAATTCCAAAAACAAGTAAGGGATATGATCAAGCTACCCATCGATCCCTTACTGCTGAGTATGATCCCCCGTCTCCTCCTAACGGCTGTGCCCTTCAAGAGAAAATCAAAGATACTAAGGAAAATAATGAAAACATCTTGGAGCTAATCTCAGCTTTAATACAAGCACTAACATCTTCCTTTTCCAATAATAGTAATTCTGTACCGTCCAACGCCGCCTCTATTATTCAGCTTTTTAAATTAATTTCCAACAATGGCCAGTTTAGGCAAAATCCTACAATGGAATTGCCGCAGCATAACTAGCAAAAAATCTGATTTTATTCATCTTTGTAATAAACATAGTCCTTCCATAGTTTCCCTTTCAGAAACTTGGTTGAAGCCAGGTATCTCTTTTAAAATATCTGGTTTCTCTTGTCTTAGAGAAGACCGAGATGATGGGTATGGTGGGGTGGCTATACTCATCAATAAGTCTTTCTCATTTTCATATTTTCCGCTCCCTTCACACAGCAATGACATTTCGGTTGTTGCTGCTGTTGTAAATAACATATGTATAGTTTCTGTATATTTTTCTCGTCCAACTGTAAATATTTTATCTGAAATTAGTAACATTATTTCTATTCTCCCTAAGCCTTTTTTGGTGATGGGGGATTTTAATTGCCAACATCAGGCATGGGGCAGCTCTGTAAGTTCTTATTATGGGGATCAACTACTAGATATTATTCAATCACATAATCTTTGCATTTTAAATACTTGTTTACCAACTCGACATACTAAGCCTAATGAGGGAATTAGTGCTCCTGATTTATCTATATGTACTCCTGATCTTGCACTAGTTTTAGAATGGTATCCTCTGTCTTCATCATATGGCAGTGATCATTTCCCGTTAGTTGTTTCCTTCCCAAGTAGTAAACCTCATAAATCAACATTTAAACCCCGTATTAAGCATAGATTAAGTAATGCAGACTGGAGTTCCTTTAGGGACTGTGTTGAGTTAAAAATCAATAATAGTGAATCCCTAGGTGTCACAGATGCAGAGCTGTTTGCTAAGTTTTTGATAGATGCTGCAGATGAGACTTTTCCTTTGAAAAATTATTCATCTGGTAAAATCCCTTCTCCTCCTTGGTGGGATGCAGAGTGCTCTGAGTCTGTAAAAAAGAGAAAGGAAGCTGAAAGGATGTATTGTGATCAAATGACTCCAGAGAATTTCGACAATTATTTAGAAGTTTCCCGGAAAACTAAAAAACTTTTAAAACAAAAAAAATATGAAGGTTGGCAAAAATTTTGTAGTTCCATCTCACCAAATACTGCACCATCTGCCGTTTGGAAAAATATAAGACGTTTTCGAACCGCCTTAAGTGATTCTCACACACCTAAAATGTCCCTTTCCCTAGCTGATCAATTTATGGACCACCTAGCTCCTCCCTCTGTTCCAGAACAAACATCCATTTCTCCTATTTGCCATAATGAGCATAAGCAGTATGTTTTAAACTCTCCTTTCACCTTAGAGGAATTAAAAGGGATCCTCTCTCATGTTAGGGACTCTGCCCCAGGAGAAGATGGTATTCCTTATTCTTTTATTGTTAATCTTAGTGATTCTACTCTACTAACTTATCTAGAATTAATTAATTCAATTGTAGTGTCAGGTGTTATTCCTCTCTCCTGGAAATCCCAAACCATCATTCCAATTTTAAAATCCAGTAAGCCTTCTGCTGTCCCTACTTCTTACAGACCCATTGCCCTATCTTCTGTTTTAGTTAAAATTGCTGAATATCTAGTTAAAATTCGTCTTGAGTGGTTCATTGAGAGCAACAATCTTTTGTCTCCTTCCCAGTATGGTTTTAGAAAGGGCAGGGGTACTATTGACAGCTTAAGTGTTTTTACCTCTGACATCCGTATAGCTTTTTCAAATAATAATTCAGTCCTTGCAGCGTTTCTTGATATTCGTGCTGCCTATGACAGTGTTCTTGTGTCTGTCCTGAAACAAAAACTTCAGTTATTAAAAGTCCCCAATTTGCTTGTAAATTTTATTGTAAATATACTTTCAGAAAGGTCAATTAATGTGTATATAGATGACAACAAAATATCTAGATTAGTTTCGAGAGGTCTCCCTCAAGGGTCGGTTCTTTCTCCCTTATTGTATAATATTTATACATACGATTTAGATTCTGCCCTTGGTAGCTCTATAGAAGTCTTGCAATATGCAGATGACCTGCTTCTTTATATAACGGGTAACTCAATAGACTCTATGTGCTCATCTCTCACTATCTCACTGTCAGTTCTTCAGCAATGGCTATCTACTAATGGTCTGGATCTGTCTGTCAGTAAGAGTGCTGTAGTCTTGTTTTCAAGAATGAGAAAGCAACCAGACATTTGTGTTGAATATAATTCATCTCCTATTCCAGTAAAAACTCAAGTTAAATTCTTAGGGGTTATTTTAGATTGTCAACTTACTGGACTCCCACACTGTGAATACATTGCTGCCAAGTGTGACCGCTTGTTAAATATTATCAGGTGCCTTTCAGGGGTTTGGTGGGGTGCTCATCCTTCTTCATTGAGGTTGCTCTATAATGCTTTAATAAGAAGTGTTCTGGATTACGGAACCTTCTTGTTGGAGCCTGGTAGTGCAGCTGGTTTCAAGAAATTGGATGCTGTGCAGTCCAAGGCTTTGAGAATTATCTCAGGAGCTATGAAATCTAGTCCAATTAATTGTCTACAAGTAGAGTGTGGAGAGCCTCCTCTTAGGTTAAGACGTCAATATCTATCTGATAGATTTCTAAGTCGCTGCTTACAGCTTTCTAATCATCCGTTGTTGGGTAAATTACAACTTCTTTCAGAGTTACTGACAACGTCCAAGTATTGGTCTCACAGGGGTTCTCCGTGTCTTGTCAAGAGTTTTCTGAAATTCAACTCTATTGAAGCTCCATGCCATAACTCCAAATTGCTTCCTATTTTCCATAGCCCTTACAACTCTTTAGTGCACGTCCCAAACGTCAGTCTTAATTTAGGAATTTCTAAACGTGACATCTGTCAAAACGCTGAGTTTGATAACCTTTTAGACAACCAATTCCAGGGGTGGCATACCATTTTTACTGATGCCTCAAAACACCTAGACAGTTGTGTAGGTGTGGGTGTTCTTCATGCACAATATACTATAGTTCAAAAAATTAAACTTCCTCCTGAATCTTCAGTATATTCTGGTGAATGCTTTGGGCTTCTAAAAGCGATAGAATATATTTTGTTAATGGGTCTTAAGAATACTTTAGTTCTGACAGATTCACTAAGCTCCCTTCAGACCTTAATTAAATTTCCATTTTTCTCTGTAATTCACCCAACCATTTTTGATATTCGCAATTTGCTATTTAAATGCACGGAGAAAGGCCTTGTTGTACAATTTGGGTGGATCCCTTCTCACTGCGGCATAATCGGTAATGAAAAGGCTGATGAACTTGCGAATTCTGCGGTGGAGTGTGGAGACCTATACCCATATAAAAACCACTATAACGACCTTGCCACTCTTCCCAGGGTTTATCTCCAGGCTTCCTGGGATAAGACCTGGATAGAGAACCTTTCAAAAGGCATTCATTACCGCAGAATCCAACCCATTATTTCGCCAAAGCCATGGTTCTGTAGTGCCGATGCCAAGTTTAGCAAAAAGATTATTTCAACTTTGATACGAATGCGTCTGGGCCACACTTCAACTCCGGCCCACCTTGCTAGACTTGGCATTGTGCAGAGTCCTGCCTGTACCTGTGGAGCTGAGCTAGGAGATATTAATCACTTACTATTTTCCTGTTCTGATTGTGATCATTCCTTCTTTTTTGCTTCCCTGACCTCCCTTGGTGTTCCTTTTCCTTCCTCTGCATCCTGCCTCTTATTTAGTTATAATGTAAATATTTATAAATGTATAGCAACATTTTTAAGTAAAAATGATATTAAAATTTAGTCTTCTTTGTATATATATCCTTATTTTAAATACTTTTATTTTAGTTTGTCTTCTATATATTTTTTCATTTTAATTCCTAATATTATTAACAGCTGACTCTAATAACTTTTTCCAAATTCCGTTCCTTTTTCCTTAAAATTTTCAATTAAGTTCCGTTTCCCTACCTTTATCCTTAAAAGTCCTTCAATAACTTGACACTGGCGTAGGCACAAACCGTGCAGAGCCAATAATGCAAAAAAAAAAAAAAAAAAAAAACAATTCAGGGATTTTGGCTAAACCGAGTTTTCTTTCATTTGAATCCTTCATGCCTTTTAAAAAGCTTCCGAATGATTACGCAAATTCATTATCCGATCCAAAAATTTGACAAATGCCCCGTCTTTAGCACCAATTACAACGCCCTCCAATTCACCCCTCCTATTCTTACCAGTTTTGGCATTGATAAGGACTCCATGTTTGCGGAGAAACAATACAGAAGTATTATGGAAAGGGACTGGAAAGATTGGATACCTATCTTCACAGATGCTTCCAAACTCTCTGAAGAAGGTGACGTGGGAGCTGCGGTATGGGTTCCCAGAACTCAGATAGTTCTCAGTTTCAGACTGCCCCCATTATCCTCAGTCTTCACAGGGGAAGCCATCGCAATTCTAGAGGCAATCTGTTACGCTCAAAACCATAACATAGACAGATGCATCATCCTCACGGACTCCCTGAGTAGCCTTTATGCCATACAAGCAAACCCCTTTAAAAGTAAACAAAAATTCCCAGTAATACTCCAAATTAGAGAAGCTTTGGCAGAATCAAATGTAGACATAACCATTGCATGGATCCCCGGACACTGTGGCATTATTGGCAACGATACTGCCGATGCCCATGCTAAAATAGCCACTCAAATTGGTGACATCCCTCATTATAAAATAGCTGCCCACGATTTGGCTCCCTTGGCCGGCTCACGGATGAAAAAATCCTGGGATAATGACTGGAAGATCTCCCAGACCATTAAAGGCAAGCATTATGCGGAAATTCAACCTGTCATCACGTCGAAACCATGGTTTTTTAGATTTCGTGATCTGGATAAACGTGTGACCTCGACCATTTGTCGTTTACGCTTGGGACATGCCTGCACACCGGTCCACCTGGCTAAGATCCGAGTGAGAGACAACTCCCTTTGTGAGTGTGGATTGGACGACGGCTCTGCAGAACATCTGCTTCTTAATTGTCCCAATCTCCGATTTTCTCTTTTGGATGTCCTCCCTGATAACATTGTCCGACCTACTAATCTTAAACTTATCCTCTCCCAGGCAAATTCCCCTCTTGTATACATTATAGGTAAATTCCTTTCAGACAACAATATCAAACTTTAGCTTAAAAAACAAACGGTCTAAAATCACTAAGCATCCCATAATAACCTTCCGACAAACAGTTCTGATTGCCTCAAAATTCTGACCGAGCCTCGTTCGCTGTTGTGATTGGCTATAGTCTTGCCTAACACGTGACATTGGCGAAGTTGTACTGACTGTATAATCAGTGCAGTGAGTCCATAAAGCAGAATTGAATTGAATTGAGTTTTCTTTCTATGAAACGTAAAGGAGCAGTGGCAAAATGTTTCTTTGCTTATTATTCGTTGCGGAACTACTGTTATTAACGGCTGAATCCAACACCGACACGGGATTTTGCGACGCTGCCACCAAAACCTGCCCCAACCCAGCCGAAGATACAAGCACAAAACTTCTGTTCTACGATGTAAATCCGCCCGAGGGATTCAATTTACGTCGAGATGTTTACATGCGCTTCGCTATCATGCTCGCGGAAGCCAGGAAAACGTCCCAAAAGTTGGACTGGAGCTTGGTGCTCCCCACTTGGTTTAGGTTATACCACTGGAGATCAGAAAGTCGCCATACCATCCAACCTTTGCCTTGGAGCAAGTTTTTCGACGTACAATCGCTAAGCGCTTACGCACCGGTTCATGATTTACACGAAATATTCAGCAAGTCACTGGGAAAACCTCTAGCAATAGACACTTTGTATGTATTGCAAAACTATGATGATCCTTTCGAAGGTGGCTCCTTTGTTGATAAGTGGGAGGTGAATAAGGGCGGCTGTGACTACCGTAGTGACTTCTGGGGATATAGAAACATCACAGCTAAAGAAATAATCTGTGTTCGCTTCCAAGGCAAAGCCAGCAAACTCTGGGAACTTGTGTTACTACATCCAAGTGATAAGAAAGTTATGTTTGCACATGCAGAGATAGCATTGCATGACAGCTATGGTACGAAAGAGTACTGGAATTGCAGGAAAAGTATGAAGTTCAACAGAGCACTTGTGGAAACTGCTAGAAAATACATAAAAAATAACTTTGGATGTTCCCAAGCAAAATGTGATTCGTACATAAGTGTTCACTGGAGAAGGCAAGACTTTGCCAGAAGTCGCAAAGGCGACGTACCGTCACTAATGGGAACTGTGAAGCAAATCAATGAAGCTGTGAAAAAATTTACTCCAAATATACAAAAAGTTTTCATAGCGACCGATGCACCCATGTCAGAGTTGAAACTGTTACAAAGTCAGCTTAGAGAACTTGACTACAAAGTCTACTCTTACCTGCCCAGTGAGGTGGATTTGCTTGATTTTAAAGACGGCGGAGTTGCAATAATAGATCAAATTATTTGCTCACACGCAGCATATTTCATTGGAACGCATGACAGCACCTTTTCATTCAGAATCCAAGAGGAAAGAGAAATATTTGGTTTTGATAGCGAGACCACTTTTAACAGGTTCTGTCCTGATTCGGGACACTGTGAGAAGCCTTCTGTTTGGAGAATAGTAAACTAACATCCTGTTTTGGGTTTCAGTATTAGAGAGGCTCTAAACTATTTAAACAAACGAAATTTTACTAATTTGACTCTTTCATAAAAAAATTGTGCTGACTCATAGGATTTATTTATCCTTACTAATATTATAAATGCGAAAGTTTGTATGTATGGATAGATGTTTGTTACTCTTTCACGCAAAAACGGCTGAAGGGATCCGGATGAAATTTTGCACAGAGATAGATTATAGTCTGGATTAGCCTCAGAACACAATTGTGTTCTGAGGGATTAGCACATACTCTATTTTTTATCCCGGACAAATACACATCAAAATTACCACGCGAACGAAGTCGCCGGCAATAGCTAGTAGAAAAATAAGTAAACAATGTTGCTTATCTTAATATTTCGCATACGGAACCCTAAATAAAAAAATAGTCTTCCTACACCCACAATATTGTTTAACGACCAATCCAACGATGCCCCACATGATGGAGTACACGAAAAAAATATATCATCCCCACTTTTCATGTTAGGGGAGATAGAGTAAAAAAAAATTTACAACATTTGATTCTTTAACTTTGTCGGCGTGATAAATATGTATACACATACCAAATAACAGCTTTCTAGTACCACCGGTCTCTGCACTATGCGCATTTGCGACATGGCGAAACTATAAGGGTACCTTATCGGCCTACGGAACCCTAAAAAGAGCTGACTGTACTAAGTACTTATTTAATTTTTCGTACAAAATATGAGTAATCTCAATAAGTTTGGTGCCATAATAATAAAATAATACCAAAAATCTATCTGTAAGTTTTAAGTTTTTTTGTCTAGATTATTTTGTTTTTTTTTTTATGTGTAGGATGAAGGAAGAAAGATTGACAAAACAAATATATCGTGCGAATGTGGATGGAAGGGCCGGTAAGGGACGACCCAGACGGACATACTTCTACCAAATACGGGGTTTATTAACAAAGGGCAAGATAAGAAGTACCCGAAACCGGCGTGCGTGCATGGCACGACTAATGACTGTTGAGGAAGCGAAAGTGATCTGTCAGGATCGTAGCAAGTGGCAGTCCCTGGTCTCTGCCTGCCCCTCTGGGATACAGGCGTGAGTTTATGTTATGTTATGTTGTTTTTTATGTGTATGTCTTGCTTTAAGGAACGATCTGGATCTAACTAGTCTCACCAATAAAAAAACATCTTATGTAATAGATTTTAGCAAAAACTGAACGTCATACATTGTAATAACTATTTTTAGAACACAGGCTAGAACCTGGGGTCAATAACCTAACAGTCTTGTTTATCTGTCCTGTGGTTACGTTGCCACATACTATTTAAACCGCCTCTGATGAGTGTTTTAAGGAATCGTGTTTTTTTATTAATAAGACCACTAGGTTCTAGATGCTGTAGGTTCTAAAAATAACTATTACAGGTATAGAGATTTATGACGTTCACGTTTTGCAAAAACCTATTAAACTACGATAATAAAAGAAGATATGATTTTTTTTCCGTTCTTGGCATCGGCACTTGTTAGCCTCGGGTCGCCACTTAATTATTTTACTTGTAAGTAACTATAATAAGTGACTTAGTTAAATATAAATTTTATAAAGAAATAATAATTTTGTAAAAAAAATATTTTACTGAAATAAACATCGAAAACGTACGCTAGCCTATTAGTTCCCACCAGAGAGCCGTCTCTTTTCTTTCGGCAACTTTTCCATCACAAGGTTGCCTCGTTTTTAACCGACTTCAAAAAAGGAGGAGGTTACCAATTCGACGCGTATATTTTTTTTCTCATTAGTCTTGTTATTTTTATTTTATTTTTATTTATTAGAGAAAACAAACAGTTGTACCAAACACATTAATGTAACTTAGGGTATAACATAAACACTATATAATTGTACAACCAGCAGCGTTTTCACACGTACAGTTTACTTAAACAGAATAAGCACAGACGCTGACATTGAATGTTTAAGTGCCAACTGAAAACCAACATTAGATGAAACCAACAATTTAACAGGTTAAAGGAAGATTACCTAGTCATCACTACAGATACAAAAATACATAGCAAAGGAACTTACCCTTTCGGCTCACAATATAGAATTCTTAAAATGTTGAATTCCTAAAATGTTGAATTCGCAAAATGTTGAATCCCAAAATGTTGAATTCGCAAAATGTTGAATTCATTGTTCCCAAAATGTTGAATTCTTAGTAATCCCAAAATGTTGAATTCGCAAAACTTCTATACTTGGTAATATCTACCGGTGAAGGTACAGTAAAGACCTTTGCTAGGTGGTTAGCATAAATAACCCCCATTTTCTGTTCGGAAGGCTTCTGACAGTACTTCCTAATAAAGTTGGTTTCAACTTTATTTTAAAAGTAGGTACCTAATTGTTCTTAGCAAACTTATTTAATGGCCAGTTTCTGAATTGAGAATGTCGGTAAGTAAATGGTTAACTGTAGTGCTGTCTCTTCGAATTTCTCAGAAAAGAGCGTGACAGAACGTTACTTAGGTGTTTTCTTAGTGAAATTCTCAATTCAGCAACTGGCCCTAAGTCGTTGACCTAGAAACCTCTCATTCTAACTAGCGTTTACCTTAAAATTAATTGTTACGGGCGCAGAATATAATTTTCTCTGTTCTGTGGTTAATGGGCTCCATATCATGAGAATCACTTCGTGGGTATGCCACCAATGAAAAAAATCATATATTTTACTGATCGTTATTGCAAAAAAAAACCTGCCCACTGGGAGTTGTACTCGTGCACGAAGGGTTCCGTACCATTATCTACACAACATCACAACATTAGACCAAGATCTAATTTGAGAACAGCGCCATCTATAGAAAGCAACAAGAAGCGTTTAACATTGACATTCAACGACATGACATCGGCGCTGTGAAGGTTACATAGATGGCCGCTAGATAGTTTTTATTTAAAAACAGAACAAAATAAATATTTAAGGGGGGCTCCCATAAAACAAACCAATTTTTTTGCCGTTTTTGCTCGATTTAATAAGGGCAGTAGGTAGATGCTTGATACTTGATTCACAGAATATTTAGTTCTATATTCACTTCAAAAATAATTAAGTTAAAATAAAATAAATATTTCAGGGGGGCTCCCATACAACAAACGTGATATGTCGCCGTTTTTTTCTCGATCTTTGTGTCTAATGTTGTATAGATAATGGTACGGACTCCTACGTGCGCGAGTCCGACTCGCGCTTGGCCGGTTTTTACGTCCTTATATCGCTGATGTACAGTGTACACGATACAAGTAGCATTTGTCTGAGCACCTGAGCAGCCATTTTAGCTCGCTCATTTTAGTTTACTCCCGCCATTATTGTTCCAAATTGCGCTTCAACATACATGCATAAACTCACGCCTGTATCCCGGAGGGGTAGGCAGAGACCAAGGTTTGGCGTTGCATTACAATTAAGAGTGTTCTAGTGGGATCGACTTGTTACAAATAAGGCTATTTGTATTTAAACTGTATTTGAGCAGTGTTTAAAGGAATCGTGTTTTTATCATTATGTTTTGATAATTCCTATTGAATAAAATGGCATTGATCGTATTATCTATTCTTAAATAAATGCACTCAAATTGAAACACGTTATGTCCAAATTGACGTCGAGGTTGTCTGCAGAATTAACTACAGGCTTTTGGGTGGAGATCTGGGGCCCGTTTCATAGAACTACTTACAACAAAATTAACGGTTTACTACGTCAATTGGAGGTAGGTAGGTATCTACCTTGCAAAGTCGCCCAACCTACAGATTAACGAGAAGAAAGACTTCGCAATGTACCTGCATCGAATTGTCATTGTGAATTGTAGTTTTATGAAACAGGTCCTGGCCGCGAGCCAGATGCCGCTTACGCAATTATTATTTATCTATGGGTAGATAGATTTAAAACCAACTTAATTATTTCTTTCAATGCTTCACTTAGTTATAGTAGCCGTGTGTTGCAAATAAAATTAAGAGAATTAATGTCCTAAAAACATGGCTTCACCAACCGTTCGACAGGTATGTTATAAGCGGCGGTTCATGCTTTCCACTTTCCACCGCCACTGAGCGGTGCTAGCCGAGTGGGAAGAACATTGGACTCGGAAGCGAGAGACCCAGGTTCGATTCCCAGTGCGGGCATGTACCTATGAATTTGTTTTCTAAGTCATGTACATTTTTGAAGTTCCAGTAGCAATACCACTCGCTAACTGTGAAGGAAAACATCGTGAGGAAACCTGAGTGTCTGAGCTACTCACAAACCGCCAATCCGCGTTGGGCACGCATACGCTCTCCCTGAGAGGGCCTGTGCCCTACAGTGGGACGTAGGTTTTAGGCTGCTTATGTATTATGTATGTAACCACTTTCCAACATCGGATCAGCGACCGTGGTCGGCGCGACTCTTAGACAATGCAACTTAACATGCACGAACCTACCTACTAATTTTACCTGTTTGTATATGATAAGAAAAAAACAATATTTGATCCCATTTCCGTTGAGTTCCATTCCCCTTCCAGTGCCACGGCAAACCAAGTTTTACCAGACCTCATTATTACTTACGACTTATCAAATAATCCCAGTCTTGAAGAGTCTCAACCACTCGTCTGCCGCGACACAGATCTGTGTCCAACTTAGTATGGGCCACCTATGCGTTCCATTCCGCAAGGGCAGTTGATGCCGTATTTCAGTGCCATCATCAGATCCTGGTCGCAAAGTTTCATCAAAGATCTCATTCATCATCATCATCAGCCATTTGACGCCCACTGCAGGACAAAGCCTCCCTCATGGTTTTCCTAACCATGAGGGGTTTTGCCGTAATCGCCACGCTTGACAGGCGGGTTGGCGATCGCAGTATGCGGTTGGAATCTCAGGAAAACGCTGCTGCCCGTCTCCTGGTAATGTATTTCCTTAGTCGCCTTCTACGACATCCACGAAAAGATCTCATTAATACCGATTAAATAAGCCGATATTCGATCAGTCTGCGACGTGTTTTCTCGTTTATGCTCTATCGTAAAAACTGTAATACAATGTATGTCAGACAAGCATCAAACTTGGCGTGATTGTGGGACTTATTATATTCTAACGAGAAATAATAAAAAACGGCCAAGCGCGAGTACGGAACCCTCGGTGCGCGAATCCAATGCGCGCTTCGCCGGTTTTTGTTAAAACGGTGTTACCTCAGAGGTGGTATAATTTGGTCAAGATCTGTTGATGGGATCCTTGAGAAAATCATCAAACTCTTCAATTCGCAAAGGTGTCTTCACGGCATTATGAACACAATAATACCGCGATAAAAATACCGTCCGGTGCCACCGTTGGGAAATTACTAATAAACAGTTCCCATGAAGTAACAGTGTGACTGGTTGGGCATTAGTTATGAAAAAAATCCCAACCAGTCACAGTGTGACTGTTGAGTGTGACTCGTTGGGAACAAATGGGTTTTTTAGCCTATATCGACTTGTATTGTCAAGAAGTTCAAAAAAACATTAATAAAAAATCAAGTGACATTCAAAACATTTATGTATTTCCAGTCGTAAACAGCATTGTTACAATAATATTGTATTAACACTTATACAACGGTAATAACACACCACAGCACATATTATGTGGTCATCTGGACTTAGAATTCGTCGTTCTCGAAGGGATGATCCTTATGGCCAAGGGAGCTGAAAAAGAGTACAATTTTCTTTGTTAATTTAAACAACATGGTGGAACTGGGCTGGCCATAGGCCTAATTGTTCGCACCAAAGCCTGTCCTGACTATGGGCCTCGTAAGGCTCAAGGTCGCCCAACGAGCAACGAGCTATGTTAGGAGTTTCACTGCGTAATCGAATCAGGAATGAGGAGATCCGCAGAAGAACCCGAGTTACTGATATAGCTCGAAGAATTGCTCAGTTTAAGTGGCAGTGGGCGGGGCACGTAGCTCGGAGAACTGATGGCCGTTGGGGCGAAAAAGATCTGACCTGGCGACCGCGGACCGGGCGACGCAGCGTGGGAAGGCCCCCCACCAGATGGTCTGACGACCTGGTTACGGTGGCGGCGAGTCCTTGCTCATTAGCTCAGTTGGGAGAGCGCTGGCACGGTCAGCCAGAGGTCGCGGGTTCAAGTCCCGGGTGGAATTTTTTGCCTCTAAATAGGTTTTTAAAATTGTCCTCAGCACGGGTTAGTGCAACAAAAAGAACATAATTTTACACCTACTATATTCATGAGAACGCTACGCCCAGTAAGTCAGAAGTAACCTTTTTTGTAACCCTGTTTTACAATAATGTTTTTCCATGCTCTCATAACTAGACCTTATATCTGTTGTCTTGACTCACTGGCATGCCACTGTTTGAGCCTAAATCCATTGTCTTGACTTATATCCACCGTGTGTACTTAGGTACTTACGACTACTGTTTGTGATTCGTCCATTGTCTTGACTTACGTTCAGAGGCGGCTCGTCTTATAGAGCGCTGGTGCAGTGCACTCCCACAAAAATAAGTAACTAAGTAATTAAGTATGTACTTAATAAAAAAATCAAAATTTTATCTGCTACCTACCACCTATACATTTTTAAACCTATGCACACAAAGACCTACACACATTATAGTAGTTTACTAGAAATAATTTTCAACGAAGTTGAAATGTTTTCAAGCATAAGATTTGGTGTCAAGTTGTTACCGAGTGGAGCGCCAGTGATTGCGCTCCTATGAAACGAAATTCAGTACAATGCCTAGTACTAAATTCAATGAGTGCGAAAGAGAAACATTGGAACGACCCGGTACGTGAAACAAAAGATTTAATACGAGAAATGAGCCTAATCTGGAGCGCCGCTCATGCGCTACGTTGCCAAATGGTGCGAGGTGACAATGCGGTGCACGCACAGTGCAGAGGTGCAGCTAATTTTGAGCTGTTGCCGATCTTATGTAAACAAACAAACGCGTCCCACCAATCTAATCGAGTAATCACATCAAGTCAGTCGATCACTTTTCGCGCGAATATCTACGACAGTTTTGTGTTATTCCGCTATTTAAATTAGTTTTTGTGCGCATTTGTGCTGAAAATGGAACAATACAATGTATGTTATATTAAAAACTGTGAAAAGACTAGAAAAGCGTCTTGACCTGAAATCAAACGGGCCACCACGGCCTGAACTCGCCCTGACACAAAAATGTGCTTCAAAAACTAAAACTTTTACGCGTGTGTTTAAACCCGAACAAGTTGCCCAACTAGCAAGACTTTTCAATCTTTTTGTGAACACCCATAAAATAAAGCCGCCTCTGCTTACGTTCACTGTTTTTACTTAGGAACGTTGTCTTGACTTACGTCCATTGTCTTGACTTTTGTCCACTATTTGTGATTACGTAATTAAGTATAACGCCTTAAGTTCATTGCTCATTGCAGTTCAATTTTCTATTTCCTAAGTGCATAACTTACTGTGTCATGGGCACGAAGCGTCCGTTGTTGTCGAAGGAGTCAATGAGCTGCATATCCTCCTTTGATAGTTTGAAATCGAACACGGCGAAGTTGGACACGATGCGGGACTTGGTCACCGACTTCGGGATCACGATCACGCCGCGGTCGATCTGATACCTGCCAAGGGGGATAGGCGTTAAAACATCGTGGGGAAGCCTGCGGGTTCCCTGGTTGCCTGACATCCCTTTCTAATTGAGCAAATATAAAATATAAAAAAAATCTCAAATTATTTGCCAATGATCTCTCGCCTAACGGCAGGGTGGGCATGTGTTTAAA